>OX940904.1:4780000-6030000 GCA_954871355.1 Cabera pusaria | reverse complement strand
ACGAGTACGTCAGCGGTCGCCCGTGCTCGATCGCATCCGTGTAATCTACCCTTCCTAACATTTTTATCACACATCTACATCCTACATACCTACATAAATACTAAAATTACAATAATAATATAAACAACTTGTAATAAGTTTTGATACAATTTATTAGTAAGTTAGTTAAGTCAAGTGTTATTTTGTAAAATAGCTGTATAAATAATACTTAACCCGCGCGATCCTGAATGTGAGTGCCAGCACAAACTTATGGTTTATTGGCACAACATAAAAATGTATGTAATTATTAAGTACGTAAATAAACAAATAAAAAAAAAAAAAAAAAAATATATATATATATTTTTTTTTTGTTTGTTCGCGGATAACTTCGTCGTTTATGAACCGATTTCGATTATTCTTTTTTTGTTCGAAAGGAGATATCCCAAGTGTGGTACCATGGTAATTTTATCGAGGTATGATAAGTATCTCCAGAGATATTGAGATAAACATCTCAAAATTGGTACTGAAAATGAATAGCGCGGCATTGAAGTCGGTTGTTTTTTAGTTTTTAAACGATATTATTACTCCTCTATTGAATCTGCACGTAGTATTATTATTGTAGCGGGAGACTGAATAAATCGATATTGCACGTAAAAAAGCATCTGTGTCTGCCGATAACTACTATCTGGGGGTCTGCAAATCGCTAATAGGAATCTTCAAGTCAAGGGAGCTACATCTTGGATCACATCGCCACTTAGCATCTGGTGAGATAATGGTCATTTTCTCGCCTATTCAGCATAAAATAAAACCGGCAGTGGAGTTGGACTCGCCCACTGAGGCTTCCGTACCAACGTTGGTAGGTACCAATTAAACTAGACCTCTAAATTGTATGAGCGCTCATATAACTCAGAGGCGTATCTTAATTGGCAGAAACTATGTATGTATTGGGACACCCTTTAATTTTCAACTTTTTTTATTTTTTGGAATTTTTCCTTTATTTGTGCTATAAGACCTTGCTTCTTGCCAAATTTTTATGATTCTAGTCTAGTTCAACGGAAAGTACCCTATAGGTTTTCGACCCAAAACTTATAGGGTACTTCCGGTCGACCTAGAATTGTCAATTTTGGTCACAAGCAAGGTCTTACAACACAAGCAAAGGAAAAATTTCGAAAAAAATTTGCCCATATCTTTTTATCGTGCTGGCTCAGGACCTTGATTTTTATACACCTAATAGAGACTATAGACCTCAGTATCTGGTATAAATTTCAACTTGCTAGGTCCACCCGTTCCTGAGAAAATTGGTGGTGACACACGGACAGACAGACGGACAGACAGACAGACAGACAGACAGACGGACAAGAAAGTGATCTTATAAGGGTTCCTTTTTTATCTTTTGAGGTACGGAACCCTAAAAAATGGTTTCGAGTTAGTATTACGTAATATGTCAGTCAGAAGACGGTATTTGCGCTATGTGAATTGAAAGTCAGATAGATGTCCAGCGCCTCGTCCGTCTACTCAATAGCAGACAAGAACGATTCCACCTTAGGCCACATAGTCACTAAACATCAATTGCAAAACTGGCTAAGACTAGTCTGCCATACAAAAAGCATCAAACAAAAGCATCTACGAAATGCAGGGAAAACTAGTTTTAACTAGAATGACTAGCGACCATCTTATCTTCTGTTGTACTATGTAATAAGAAAGATAAACTATCTAAACGGAACATAATCTAAAAACATTGTCACGTGTTTTTCAACGTACATTTGTATTTGTATTTACAATTGTATTTATGCCAGCGGAAGTCTAAAACAGCACAATTTGCATACATATATTCAGGAACCATAAAAAATACCGCGTTCACAAAGCCAACGTGAAAAGAAACAATTTCAATAGCAGTTTCGTAGTCGTATTTCATTACGCGACTCACATGCATAGGGCAAAGATTCAGTGATTTAAGACCACTTTTGAAGTCAATTATTTAAATACTTTGGAGTTTACCAAAGACTGTGAAGCTCATAATATAATGACTATGTATCGATCTATCTATATTAATCGTTATATGTGAGTTTACCACAACACACTTGCGTTTTGTCATAAGTTCAATGCCTCGGAGTTCTATTAGATTAAGTCAGGATTTATTCAGATAATTTCGGAACACCCAGTGTAGAACTCCCTTAAAATTACTGGTTATTCAAAATTGGTTGACAAGAGCCGGATAAGAGTAGAGTAACTGAGGATTGTTTTTAGTGACATGCACTTTATGCCTCTACGATTGCGCGCTACAGTATTGTATTTAGGCTGAAGATAAAGATGACTAAATAGGATCTCGATATCTTGAATGATTGTATCCATACGACATATACGCTTGACGACTCAATGTCTGTTGATAAATGAATAAGCATACCAGTGCGGCTTATCAAAATTGATCAAACATCATCATCATCATCATTATCAGCCCACATTGCACGCCACTGAGCTCTGTCTTCAGCTCTTCTCCTCCAGTCGCTGCCAGCTACCCTGCGTATATCGTCGCTCCATCTTGTCACAGGGCGTCCCACACTACGCTTGCCAATTCGTGGTCTCCACTCCAGAACGCGTCTACCCCAGCGGTTATCGGTTCTGCGACATAATTATATGACCAGCCCACTGCCACTTCAGCTTGCTAATGCGTTGAGCTATGTCGGTTACTTTTGTTCTGTGGCGAATTACTTCGTTGCGGATACGATCCCTTAAAGAAACACCGAGCATAGCTCTCTCCATAGCCCGCAGAGCGACTTTAAATTGGTGGACCAGTCGTACACGTCTCGGCACCGTATGTCATAACAGGTAGGACGCACTGATTGAATACCTTAGTTTTAAGGCATTGAGGTATGGTATGATCAAACATCACGCAGATTATACTCTAAAGCTGCAAACAAAATAACTAATCTTCAGTCTATATAGGTCGTATATTAAAATATCACATTTACCAAAGCTACTGTCGCTGGAATCATTTATTTTGTGCTGGGACTAAAACATATTACATCTCTAAAAGACCGTCAGCTTCCATTTATCCTCAAGAGCGTTGATAAAAGGCTTAAAAATAGAGTGATTATTGACCGATAACATTACGGACCGATGCCTATCCTTGAAGCGTTGCCAAATGTCTGCTATACAATGATGTTATATGATATTGTATTCTAGTTTACGCAAACCTTGGAATTATTATCAAATGGAGCGGAAAATTAGATGTGGAGCTTGAATTTTACTTTGGAATGGCAAGCGGTTAATTTCATATGCGGTAGGAGCTTAATTATCGATATCCCGCCTGACTTACTACTAGGTACCAAAAAGTAGCTTACCACCATCAAGGAGAAAATCTGCCGCCATAACCTTACGGTGTTCCGCCGCGGTAGCACACAGTCCTTGAGAGCCAGAGTATTGTAGGCTTAGCGAGTTTACCATCTTCGACCACATCATCGTTTACCACCAGACGAAATAGTGGCCAAACGCTAGCCTTTAAGATATGTAAAATTAAAGATAGTCTTCTGCAAAATAGTGCTCCAAGCAAAAGGTCTAATTATAACAGTCTGTAAGTTCAACAAGAACTGTATTTTAGAATTACTAGTTATTAGAGTTCGTTACAGTTGTGACCAATGATGATGAATGATATAGCAAATATTTATGCTGAAAACCACACTTTTCCGGCATCAACAAGAAACGGAGCATATTACTTTATGTCGTCGCATCATTGGTTTGATCAGCAAATAACCTTTTGTCATTAGAGACAATCAAGAATTTACCTGATGGCGAGTTGCGATGTAGTATAAGATGCAAAGTGGTATAAGTGGGAAAGAAATAATGAACATCGTGACGTCACTCACCGTCTTGATAGTGCTGGCGAATTAGTAAAGGTAGGTACGTACTGATCCCCGAATATTGCCAGTTTATTCTTGACTGTACAGAATCAAGCAGGCCATCTACTTCTTGATTGCCACACACTACATAAAAAAATGGTCAAGTGCGAGTCGGCACTGAATACGTAGGTTTCCCTACCTCTCTTTATTACAAGAAATGTGTGCATTCGTCGATTTTCTTTTATTTTTTAACCGACTTCAAAAAAAGGAGGAGGTTTCTCAATTCGACCGTATATATATATTTTTTTAAATGTTTGTTCGCGGATAACTTCGTCGTTTATGAACCGATTTTGATTATTCTTTTTTTTGTTGGAATGGAAATATCCCAAGAGTGGTACCATGTTAATTTTATCGAGGTCTGAATAGTATCTCCAGAGATATGGAGATAATCACCTCAAAATTGGTACTGAAAATTAATAGCGCGGCATTGAAGTCGGTTATTATTCGTTTTTTAAACGATCTTATTAGTATTTGTTGTTATAGCGGCCATAGTAATACATACTTTGTGATAATTTCAAGTATCTTCTTATTACGGTTAAGAAGATAGCCCTCTAACAAACGAACAGCTGCAGCGGAGTCTCAGTAAATAGAGTCCCATTGGCACCGTTGGGTACGGAACCTTTCTGCGTGGGCTTGCTTGTGATGAAGAGCGACAGACTATGTCGAAACCTAGGTCGAAAAATTAAAAGTACGTTAATTACAGAGGGGTACATACATACAAACTTAACGAAGCAATAGATTATTACATGGAATCAACCCTGCTTGCGGGCTTTACCATTGTTAATACCGTTCTTACGTATTTCTGTTCAAGACATGATAGATTGTCTTCAATACATGTAAGCATTTTCCTTCATTAATATTCAAATACTTAGTAAACCACGAACCAATCTATCCAACAAAATATTCAAAAGATGGCAAATTACACCCAATGTTTCAATCTTCCGCTCTTGATGCAAATCCAAAAAGACACGAAAATCAGTAATTCTGCAAGATTAGCCAGTACCGTATAATACCAGGCACAATCGTGGTAATGGTAACCATCACGTACCGTGACTTGAAGACAGTTGGAATTAGTAATTTATTCAAGGCCGTTTCGGTTACGATCGGGACCGATCCGGATTAGATTGGTTATAGGGTTGTGAAGCGATCTTGGTGCAAGTCTTAGATATTTTGAAACATCTGAGTTAGGGAAAGGGAAACGTATACTGTCACAGATTAGTATAGACATGACTAAGCATGACTAAAAGAAGACTCTTCAGTTTAATTCAAACTATTCAACAAAAACGCTGTCAATCGCGCAATTATACAATTTGGGCTCGCCTATACCGCAGTGTCTTAAGACAAAAGTCTTTAACCAGTGCGTCCTACTTGTAATGACATACGGAGCTTAGACATGGACACTGACAGTCCGACTGGTCCATCAGTTTAAAGTCGCTCAGCAAGCTATGGAGAGAGCTATGCTCGGTATTTCTCTGCGGGATCGAATCCGGAACGAAGTAATTCGCCAGAGAACTAAAGTTATCGACATAGCTCAACGGATTAGCAAGTTGAAGTGGCAGTGGCCTGGTCATATCTGCCGCAGGACTGATAACCGTTGGGGTAGACTTGTCCTTGAGTGGAGACCGCGAATCGCAAACGTAGCGTTGGACGTCCTGTGTACGCAAAGCGGTGGGCAGTGACTGGAAGAAAAGAGCCGAAGATCGGGCCCAGTGGCGCATCTTGGGAGAGGCCTACGTCCAGCAGTGGACTGATACAGGCTGATGATGATGATAGGCTAGCGTTTGACCACTATCTCACCTGTTGGTAAGTGATGATGCGATCGAAGATGGTAAGCACGCTAGGCCTAGAATGGGAACTGGCTCTCAAGGATAGCTGCCGGAACACATTAAATGTTTTGGCGACAGATTTTCTAACTTCAGGGTGGTAGCTGGCCAGGCGGACACTAGATAGTGTCCTACCACCATGCGGTGGTTGTTGGTTTCTTAACGATGTTTTCCTTCACCGGAGGGCCATTGTGAGAAGCGCACATACATTTTTCCATATTAAAATCCATTGGTGCACGGCGGTTTGAACTCGGTACCACGGCATCAAAGCCGACCGTTCTCCCGATTACGCCACCGGGCCCGATTACGCCAATATCAAATAAATATCATCAACGAGTGTCATTTTGGTATACGCTGTCATAATGTAACCTCAGTCAGCTTATATTGCGTGGACCAACAGAAATATAAGATTCTTAGTAAACAATTTAGTTGCGTTCTCGTATTTTGAATCTACTTCCGCTGCTTATCCCTTGAGATCTCTCAGCTGCCCAGCTGTCGTCAGAATGTCATAATGTAATTGCTGACCGCATGTTAAACTCAAAGTACACGGTAAACCAGACATTTAAACAGTAATATCTCATTTCCTCTTGGCTATTTCTATACGATGACGTCAGCATTTCACTCGGAAATAGCTCTCATTTTGTGGTACATATCTTTGATACCTAATTATACGTACATTACTCAAATATCACATTTTGAAATATCACATGGCATTATGGATCAAATGTCACATGTCCAAAGTTTTCCCTCGTTTCTTGTGAGCTCTTGGGAGAGGGAGGAAAAAGGTGACCCGGTAAGGCTCCCTTAATGATTAGGCTGAAGCAAAAAAGTAGCCCAAGATATTAGTGATTTATGATGCGTATAAGCGCATGAATGTACTCCAGGATATTTTAAACCTATTGTATCCCACTGCTGGGCAGAGGTTTCTCACATAGCCTTCCATGAATCTCCTTCTTAAGCTAGTTCTGGCCATTCAGGATGGTGGGCCCGTGTATCGTCTCGCCCTCTCTTTCGCAGTCGACCACAGCGTAGCAAACCGTCCGTCCAATCAGTAAAGATTTTGACCCACCTTATTCAGCAATAATAAAGTATAATAATATTGAATAGTAGGTAGTAGGTACCACCGGTAGTATCACCATACGTACGCACTATGTAAAGTGTTCAACGGTCAAATAGAAATAATATGTATTTTTTTTATATGAACGGCAATGTGTCCAGTGAAAATACAGGGACTTTCTGTCTCAAAGTATGGGTAGGTATTACAGCAGCACAGTGCCCGCCAAATTCTGGCAATCTAGAGTTATACGTGTCACAGTTTCTGTTAAAGGCAAAGTTTTCGTGATAAATAATCTGATAATGAAGGCCTTATACAGTGTGTCTGGGCAAAGACTAGCGATATTTTAGGTACTTATATTTCGTCATTTTTTTATATCAAAAAACACTAGGTCCAACCCGATTTTATAGGGTTCCGTAGTCCTGACAAGGAACCCTTATAGTTTCGTCATGTCCGTCTGTCTGTCTGTCCGAGGTTTTGCTAAGGGACCGTTAATACTAGAAAGCTGTCATTTTGTGGGGGTATGTAAATAAATGACGCCGACAAAGTGCTGAAATAAAATGTTGAAAAATATTTTTTTTAGGGTAGCTCCCCTATTATGAGAAGTGGAGATTTATTGATCTAGTAAAAAAATAATAAGAGTCATTACGCTGTTTTTGCAGTAATTTACAATAATTTGTCGAATTGCATAATTTTTTGTAATATTTTTTAAATATTTCATTTTATTATTTTAAATCCCGTTATGTGAAACATTATTTCATATTTTTTAAGAATAGGCAATATTCTTACCATTCGAATAAGCCTATTTTTATCTTAGTGGGATCAAAACTTTGAGAGATATGATTTTTAGGGTTCCGTACCCAAAGGGTAAAACGGGACCCTATTACTAAGACTCCGCTGTCCGTCTGTCTGTCCGTCTGTCCGTCTGTCACCAGGCTGTATCTCATAAACCGCTATAGTCAGACAGTTGAAATTTTCACAGATGATGTATTTCTGTTGCCGCTATAACAACAAATACTAAAAACAGAATAAAGTTAAAGATAATAGAGGGTCCACATACAAGAAACGTGTTTTTTTCGGCATTTCACGCCATCTATGAACGCTTAGTTAGGTAAACGTCCCATAGATGGCGTTATATTGAAATGTCGATCCCTAACACCTTTGTTAGACGTTAGATGGCGTTATAAGAAACAAAATGTTTATTAATTATTATTTTTAGCTGGCGAAAAATGAGTGGTATTTTTGCTCGATCTTATAAAATACTGTAGTGTGGTACGGAACCCTACTAGTGCGAGTCCGACTTGCACTTGGCCAGTTTATTTTGTAAACACGTAGAGAATATCTCTACATAAAAAACAAAACAGCTATGCAGCTGCCACATTGAGGTGAGGGGGGTTGGACCCGAGTGTATAGTGTTTTTTGATATAAAAAATGCCAAAATATAAGTACCTACAATATAAAAGGACTAGTGAGTCCTTGACCAGACACACTGTATATAGCTCACCTACGATCAGGCGATAGAGAAAAGATCAAAAAAATAATAATGAGAACGCGTCTTGCTTGTTTATCAAGCATACAAAAACTAATACTGAGACCGTATTTTTTTAAATAGCTCATCACTATAATGCTATAATGAGATTCGTTGACGTCTTTACCATTAAAATGCTTTCGGTTGCGGAATAAGACATGCAATGTAGAAACCGTGGGTTTTCGTGATATAATGTTATTGATCTGTAAATAATTTAGATTCTTTATTGTGTTTGAAAAACTATTTTGATTTATAAAAGAATCCATTACGTATACCTACTTTTTAACGGACATTACAAAAAAGGAGGAAATTCTCAATTCCACTGCTTGAAAAAAAAGATTGTTATCTCAGAACCCTCTCATTTATCATAAGTCGGTTAGATTTGGAAAATTCATATTTTGTTCGGGAGTGTAAACTTCCCGTTTGGTCCCATTGTAATTTTATCGAGATCTGACTATGTACCTATGCCCAGATATGCTTATGGAGATGTATATGAATTTTTTATATAACTGATTGAATAATCGGCACTAATCTCACCTGATGGTAAGTTACGATGCAGCCGATCAATCTTGATTCTAAAAACTACTAGCGCAGTTTTTGAATTTTTCTTTGGTTTATTTCGTTATCACACTTGATAAAAGATATTTAAGATGGTAATTGCCAAACATTATTTTAATTCAGTATTTATTTAAAAGCTTAAGACTTAACGAGACAAAAAGGACGTTACACAACTTTTTATTTTGTGAAAACAAACAACTTTATGCCCTCACGATGTCACATGGGATGTGTATGAGTGACGATGCGGTGTAGGTTTACTTATGCATATTTATAACAATGTCTGTTGTTCTTAGTCATAATTATAATAATACGTGGGACTTATTATCACATTTAAAACATATAAATGGGGATCACCCACGGTTAGGTCATTGCCTTCCTCCATCTGTATAGGCTTAGACCTTGGACTACCCTACTCGTGATATCTGCGTGGTGCTAAATGGGTGACCACTGGTGGTAGGATTCGGCGATGGCTCGAACCATTCATCGGACAAAGACATGTTTCCAATCGGTTCGTCGAGTTTCCATATGATGTTCGGTTGCTACTTGCTACCAAGAATGGAAGTCAGATTGACAAAAATGACGATGATTGTTGAAGATGTTAATTCATACTCGGCGCAACAAACCGATGCAAACAGATGCAGGTATATATGCTCTACCCGTGCGAAGGCGGGGCGGGTCGCTATAGTCAACAGATATAGCAAAAATACTAAATGACAATTGAGTTTCTATCAAGTGGCGTTGGATGTGTTCTCGAGAAGACTGCTTATAATGAGATCCATAAAGAATCATCTGTTTTGTTTCAGGAAACGGTGTGGTGATCCACTTACCTGGTCTTTTCGAAGAGCTGAAGAAAAACGAGTCCAAAGGAATGAAGGACTGGCAATCAAGATTGATCATCTCCGACAGAGCTCACATCGTCTTTGATTTACACCAACAGGTATAGTTTTCCATGTTGCCTTAGCTGCTTTCGCGTTTACGTGTAAAACGCTCCGATATAGATATATACCTACGTATATACCTGCTTATTGTAGGTCTTGCTATTTTCTTTCTGAAGTTATTTTGTGTGTCAGTAAGTTAACTTAACCAAAGGATCAAAAAGCATTTATTCAGTATGTAGGCAGTTATTATTAATATACGCACATTTACACTTCAAAATCATAGATAATAAAATAAATCATTACCAACTATCAAGTAAGCATAGCAAAAGCAGAATTTAACGCTATGAATTAAAAAAAAAACAATGAACCAGTCAGCTGTCATCCAATCTTTTACGTCAGACTATTAAAAATGTAATAAAGTGGGTTGCCAGCCATACATGTAACTGTGTGTTTCAGTACTTCAGACAATTTTTATATAAAAAAAATAAAATAGTGAAACACAACTTAAAGAAACGCATACCGATCACAGTACTTATCATGATCCGAATGGATATAATCGCAGCACCAACCATAAGTATAGCCAAATTATGAGAGGTTTATACAATGCCGTCGCCATGGCCGTCCAAGTCTGAAACCGGCAGTCTGAACCTATTCCCATGCATCTTGGTGTGATACGAGGAGATATAATATCCTCCAAATAGTGCACAAGTGCGTTGGAGGATATGTTCAAGACGCTGTACTGGCTGGGAGGGACACGGAATTAATATTAACGGCAAATACCTCTCACACTTGGGATTTGTGGACAACATCGTCCGTCACCGTGGCATAAACGCTGCAAGATTTGCAATGCAACGTATGCTGAACGGCCTCGCTGGTTCTTCTCAACGCATTGGTCTTGAATTTGGATAATACCAAGGTCATGTTCAGTGAGCATGTAAATCCGAAACCAATCGCAGTACAGGACTGTATTTTCGAAGTTGTTAAAGATTATGTGTAAGTACTTCGGACAAACTCTGCAGTTGGGTCTTTAGATGAATTTGGATAAAACCAAGGTCATGGTTTAATAAGCATGTAAATCCGAAACCAAACGCAGTACTGGGCAGTATTATCGAAGTTGTTAAAGAGTATGTTTACCTAGGGCAAACTCTGCAGTTGGATAAAAATTCGAAAAAGAAGCCAACAGAAGAAAATAATAATAAGTACCAATAGAAGCATTGCAGCATTATGTCCAGCAGTGGACCATTATAGGTTGATGATGATGATATCAGTAACTACAATACGTAGGTAGCTTTGATTGCTGAAACACTATTTGCTGTTTACCACTTCCACGCGAGAATATTTACTATATCAGCACCAAATATCATAACAAACACCAGCCATGTTTCTGATAAACTAATCCTATATTTTGATAAAACTAACATCTAAAACTGGAATAAACTATTAAAAAATAGTGATCAATAACAAGTAATCTAAGCCTTTTCAAACATTGATTGATGGCCGTCACGTGCCTTAGTATAGGGCACGATAAAAATATAATTACTTACATGTTTTCTAGTCAATATTCATAGATTCATGAACTCGGGCACCTGGTGATAACACATCCTGAGTTACATACGTTCTAGTGAGTAGTGTTAAAATATCTATTTTATTAAAACCTACTAGCTGTACCCTACGTGTTAATCTAGGTTATAAACTATCTGTATGCCAAATTTCATTCAAATACATTCAGCTGTTTTTGCGTGAAGGAGTAACAAACATCCATACATCAAACAACATATTTTATTATAATATCAGTAGGACATTTTCGAAAATCAAGTTAAAACATAATGTTGTTTTTAAAACTTTCCCACTCATGGGGATTTTGCCTTATGATAGGGTGAAACAGTTTATCTTGTGTATGGGTTGAGGCTTTTTTTCGTAGGGATTTGGGGATGGGGGATGGTGGGATTTGGACACTTCGATGCCACCGATAGACAGACACACACGTCAAACATATAACATACTTTATTTATGCGTCGGGGTTAAAATAAAAACTGAAATTATTGAATGTGAATTACGCGATGTCGTTATGGCGATTAATGTATCTTCTTTTCTTTACTTAATCTATACTAATATTATAAAGAGAGAACATTTGTATTTTTGTATGTTTGTAATGAGTAAGCTCAAAAACTACTGAACCGATTTAAAAAATTCTTTCACTAATACATAGAATGGACTTTTGGAATGAAAATAGGCTATATATTATCCCGTTTAAATCAAAGGTACATTCGTGGAGACCTAATTTGCAACCTAAGTCGGCAAATAAACGGTCGAAAAAACACGTTTCTTACGAACGCTGCTTAATTGAAAATAGATAGAAGAATATTTTCTATGCAAGAGTTGTACAACTTAATAAGACCTACAAAAAAGTCCGCGACAGCATATGTCTATCTCTTAAGGTTGACTCACAGTAACCATTTTAATATTAACATTTTTGTTAAAAAATATTACATAACTTCCAAGGCTATTTTCAAGTATATAGTATTAATCCTTATCCAAATAATTACGTTAATTAGCTTGGCCACATATTATAGATTAAAATTGTCCTTTACAGTATATAATTCAAATGAAAACTCTAGAAGATATCACGAATTTCACTAACATGCATCGCAAAATTAATAAAATATTTGCAGTGAAACCACAGATTAGGTCATAGTTACTACGAAAATATTATTATAAGCTTAGCTATGGTGTAGATCCCCACCGATCACAATCAATTTGAAGTCAATATAGTATAATAATATGATCTATTGTATAAAATAATATTCATCTATATCTATACTAATATTATAAAGAGAGAACATTTGTATTTTTGTATGTTTGTAATGATTTGGCTCAAAAACTACTGAACCGATTTAATAAATTCTTTCACTAATACATAGAATGGACTTTCGGAATGAAAATAGGCTATATATTATCCCGTTTATATCATAGGTCCATTCGTAGAGACCTAATTTGCAACATAAGTCGGCAAAAATACGGTCGAAAAAACACGTTTCTTACGAACGCTGCTTAATTGAAAATAGATAGAAGAATATTTTCTTTGCAAGAGTTGTACAACTTAATAAGACCTACAAAAGACGCATTGCAAAATTAATAAAATATTTGCAGTGAACCACAGATTAGGTCATAGTTACTAAAAATATTATTATAAGCTTACCTATGCTGTAGATCCCCACCGATCACAATCAATTTGAAGTCAATATAGTATAATAATATGATCTATTGTATAAAATAATAATAATAATGATCTATATATAATAATACAATAATTTAAACCACCCCGACTGATCTGTGTATCATCTTTTCATTAAAAGCATTCCAATGACTCTAAACACGACATTTAAAATCTGAGCTGTAAGTTGGTGAGGATTTGAGTATTCTGTAGAGTCCAGGAGATGTCCCAGCATCAGGTCAATGCTTCCATGTTCTTACAATATCGTTGAAGAAGAAGATTTTCGAACTGATCAGACCTATGAAAGTTGATTTCATAGCGCAATTACCTAGAAAAAAGCTCATAGTTTTATAACGATTGAACGAATTTTCATGAATCAAAGCTAAGAAAACTCTCGATGAAGACATCTATCAAACAAATAAATAATAGTTAAAAAACTAAAAAAATACGCTTTTATAGAAAATCCAACTAAAAAATAGAAAATAAATTTTAATAAATTTGAATTAAAAATAGTGTAAGAAAAAATGATTTTATTGTAAAAAAAAGCGTGGGGTGCATGGTATCAATAGTTCCAAATATTTTATGAACAGATATGACTAGAAGGGTTATTTTGATAATATCCTGAAAAGCACCCCACTACATTTTGCGTCGGGGCACGCCGTAAGGTTACGGCGGCAGATCTTCTCCTTGGAGGTAAGCTACTTTTTGGTAGATTTAATGATCCCACTACCACTGTACGAAAACTCATGATTCATGAATGCACATAAAACTTTCATTGGTAGGTATATAGCTAGGATTAGAACCAACGACCGTCGGGTCAGAATCAGGGTAACTATCCTTTTCGCCAAAAGGGCCGTCCAATATCACTACGTAAGTAAGTATAAAACAAAGTCTGTCTGTCTGATCGCAATAATCTCAATAGCTACTGAAATAATCTCAATAGCTACTGAACGGATTATCATGCGATTTTCACCGATAGCCAGAGTGTTTATGAGGAAGGTTTAGGTGCATAATTCGTTAAGGTTTTGTGTAAATTGGATGAAATATGACGATGATTGTTAAATATGTTCATATTTTATATTCGATGCAACAAACTGATGCAAATTTTGTAGGCATATATGTTCTACCCGTGCGAAGCCGGGGCGGGCTGCTAGTGATATAATAATTAAGATAGTTTAAACTAAAGTAACCGACTTCCATGCCGCGCGAGACAGTTTCAGTAGCAAGTTTGTGACATTTGAACTTGACTCTGAAGATACTTATTAGATCTTAATAAAATGTAAATGGGACCTTTAGATGGACCACCTTGGAGATAAACCCTACCTGTTAAAAAAAGAATCATTCAAATCGGTTTTCAACTGGGAGTCATCGCGTAAGATACATAAAAAAACCCTCCAGACGAATTGCGAATCTCCTCCATTTTGTAAGTCGGTTGAAAACAAAGTCGCTCTCGCTGTATGTACGCTTAGATCTTTTAAACTACGCATCGGATTTTAATGCGGTTTACATCAATAGATAGATTGATTGGACGGGAAGGTTTACAACTAGGATTAAATGCGGGCAAAGCCACAGGCGCAGCTAGTCTACGTATAAAAAAATCACTTATAGAATTGTCATGTATACAAACTGCATGAAAACATTGTGCAATCCTAAGAAACTTTGCACTTGCGTAATGCTTTCGTCAAACAATACCTTACATCAGACACTGAAGATAGTGGAATGAAAACATCTAGATTTTCATTGCTGTTTCGTTTGTAAATAATGTTGTACAGTGGTACATTAATTTCTAGTAATGTAGGTACAATAATAGAACGATAGTACTTAGAACATACTATTATTTATTCTGTGACGTAACTAATTAAGATTTGTATTTGTCTTGTTTTTTTCAACCGACTTCCAAAAGGGAGGAGTTTTCAATTTTTCTGTATTATGCATTATCTTGTATGATTGCTACGCGAAAAATTGTGAACCGATTCGAATGATTTATTTTTAGTGTTCCGAACCCAAAGGGTACCAACGGAACCCTATTACTGAGACGCCGCTGTCCGTCTCTCTGTCTGTCTGTCTGTCTGTCTGTCCGTCTGTCACCAGGCTGTATCTCATGAACCGTGATAGTTAGACGGTTGAATTTTTTACAGATGATGTATTTCTGTTGCCGCTGTAACAACAAATACTAAGAACAGAACCAAGTTAAAAATTAAAGGGTTTAAACAAAAAAACGTTTTTTTACGATATGATTTAATTCACATCACGGGCTGCAAATTATTGATTTAATTATTATTATTTTATTATTATGATTTTATTTTTATTTTTTTACGATTTTATCTATGAATCTTCATATCGTGTTTACCTTAATCTCGGAATCTGAATCTGAATCTCGGAAACGGCTCCAATGATTTAATAAAATTTAGCATACAGGGGATTTCGGGGGCGATAAATCGATCTAGCTAGGATTCATTTTCAGAAAACGTTGTTTTATTCGTGTTTTCAATAATCAACTTAAAATATGACTCTTCCCGACATCTATTGGCGAGAAGAAGTAGCTTTAGTGTTATTTTACTTAGTTGGTGTTAGAAGTTCGTTAGATGGCGTTCGGAACCCTCCGTGTGCGGGACAAAAGTCTGACTCGCACTTGGCCAGTTTCATTTTAATTGGTGGGGTACATCTCCAATGTGGTCCCATTGTATTTTCATCGAGATCTGATAAATATCTCCAGAAATATGGAGACATAAACCCCTCAAACTTAGTACTGAAAATGACTAGGCGGCATTTGAAGCGGCATTTTTTTATCAATCTATCTCTATCTTAACTATTAGATAGCACTTTTTACGAGGGTGAGGCCGTGGAACGTAACTAGCTTATAAGTTATATTTGCTGTTGCTATATCTCAAAAACTGCTGACTATATCTCGTTCAAACCAATTGTCGTTTAAAGTATAAGCATAGATTATATAAATGTTACTACGTAACAGATATTTCACTCCCCTACAAAAACATAATACCAACGTTTATTTCAGACAATACAAGCAAAAATGTGTCTAGGCGCTCGACCTACCGTTGTTATTACTTCGTTCAGCGCGCAATGTACCGGCGCGCGCCCGATACAGTAAAGGGTTGACTCAATGAAATAAAAAAAAAAGTTTACGAATTATTTTTATTTACCTCACAAAATTCCTAACTAACTAAGAGTCGAATTTAAAGTCGAGAAAGTGAATTTTACGCTGTCTTGTCATTTTAGTATCGTTAGCATAAAAAAATAAAAATGTTATCCTTGTTTTTTGTCAAACCCGCAAAATGACTATGAAAAACTTAAATCGTTTCTAATATATAATACGAATGCGCAGTTATCCCGTCATTTGAATAATAATATACGTTGCGCGCGCGTGAGTAGTGACAACCGACTGGCGGATAGTACCGCCGGCGTTGCTCGAAAGTTTGGGTATAAAGCGCAGTAGCTATGGGCGAGTGAGGGAGGCTTTGTATAAGTTATAAGCTACGTAAAATCTATGGTATTACAATAGGCTGTCTAAAATACTTCGAATGTAAGTACCATTTTACTGCGATAGGCTCATGTATTGATTCCCAACATTTATGCTTTCTTAAATAAGGCCATGTAAGGCTAAGCCCGCACTGCGGCTGTTATTCGTCAATCTGTGAACAGCTCCAAAGAAAAAAAATTGTTCGTATACTTTTACGTAATAGTACGATTTCATTTCGGATTTTTAAAATCGCAAAGATTTAAAATTGTAGTGCGTGCCAGCCTTAAATTTTACTGACTATAAAACTTACCCTTCAAACTTTCGGTGCTGGTACAAACAGGCCAATTGTTATCATAAACGCATTTATTGCCATACATAAAATATGCATTGTAAGTAATATTTGTTTAAAAAACATCCGGAGAATATGATTGAGTAAATCCCCAATGGTTATGGGGAAGCCCCGAAAAAAAAATAGTTCCAATACACCCGCTAGGTGGCTTTGATCCGAATCTTCTGAGATGACTTTTTATTATATTTTAGCGAAAATATATATTTTTATGTGCATATTTAATGATCTGGCTAACCAGAATATTGCATATCATCAACTTTCATAAAGCAGCCAATAGAAGAATACAGCTGCGCTGTGCAGCATAATTTTTAGGGTTCCGTACCCAAATGTTAAAACGGTACCCTATTACTAAGACTAAGGTTACACGCTCAGTCTGGCATCAGTTCAGTCCATCAGTTTGATCCGGCTAAGACTGATGCCAGAATGATGGATGAAAAAATAATATTTAAAATTTTTAATTTTTGTCATTCTGGACCGGTTAGACGATAATTCTCCCGTCATTCTGAGCAGACTGATGGACTGCACTGATGCCAGACTGAGCGTGTAACCTTAGTCTAAGACTCCGCTGTCCGTCTGTCTGTATGTCTGTCTGTTTGTCTGTCCGTCCGTCTGTCACCAGGCTGTATCTCATGAACCGTGATAGTTAGACAGTTGAAATTTTCACAGATGATGTATTTCTGTAGCCGCTATATTAACAAATACTAAATACAGAATAAAGTTAAAAATAATAGAGGGTCCCAATACAAGAAACGTGTTTTCTTCGGCATTTCACGCTATCTATGAACGCTTAGTTAGGTAAACGTCCCATAGATCGCGTTATATTGAAATGTCGATCCCTAACTCGTTTGTTAGATGTTAGATGGCGTTATAAGAAATAAAATGTTTATTAATTATTATTTTTTGCTGGCGAAAAATGATAGTGGTATTTTTTGTTCGATCTTATAAAATACTGTAGTGTGGTACGGAACCCTACGAGTGCAAGTCCAACTTGCACTTAGCCAGTTTATTTGCATTTACTGACTATAAACTTTATCCTTCAGACTTCTGTTGCTGGTATTTTTTTTAATATCATATAGGCTAGCGTTTGACCACTATGTCACCTGTCGGTAAGTGATGATGCGGTCGAGGATGGTATGGTATTTGCCCAATTACAATGCAAAATTCCGGCCATCCAGAATGTTGCATACCGCTCTATCTGTAATAGGTAGACGTCATCGCTTACCATCAGGCGAGCGTCGTGCTTGTCCTGTTACCGAAAATTATTTAAAAAATGTGTTTAATTCGCCGTTCATTACTAATAAGATGATCCTAATTGCAGGTTGACGGGCTTCAAGAGGCGGAAAAGGGCAAGAACTCCCTAGGTACCACAAAAAAGGGCATCGGACCGACCTACTCGTCGAAGGCCACGAGAAATGGCGTCCGGATAGGAGACCTACTCGGCGACTTCAGTATTTTTGAGGAGAAGTTAGTTTTACTCATTTTTTGTACCAATTTTAGGGTATTTTTTATAGCAGTAGTAATTTTTTTAAAAAGCTTACTAGCCAGGTCTGTTGCACTTTTTAGGGTTCCGAACTCAAAGGGTACCAACGGAACTTTATTACTGAGACTCCGCTATCTGTCTGTCTGTCTGTCCGTCTGTCCGTCAGTCGCCAGGCTGTATCTCATGAAACGGGATAGTTAGACCGTTGAAATTTTCACAGATGATGTATTTCATTTGCCGCTATAACAACAAATACTAAGAACAGAACAAAGTTAAAAATTAAAGGGGGTCCCCATAAAAAAAACGTGTTTTTTTTACTATAGAGCCAACTATGGACGATTGCTTACCATGTTAGAAGTTCGTTAGATATTCGTTAGATGGCGTTCGGGACCCTCCGTGTGCGGGACAAAAGTCTGACTCGCACTTGGCCAGTTTTATTTGTAGTCTTGTTAACTCTTCTAACTCATATAGGAGTAGTATTTATTTTGGTAGCAAGTTTGAGGTGTTTATCTTCATATCTCTGAAGATACTCACCAGAACTCGATCACTTGTACAATGAGACCAAACGGGAAGTATACGCTCTCAAACAAAAAATAATTTTCCAAATCGGTTAATAAATGACGAAGTTCTGAGGTAACGCACATAAAAAAAAACAAAATTCAAAGTAATTTAGTAACTCTTCCTATTTCGAAATCGGTCAAAAGGAGCCTTGAAGCTGAGCGACTACACAAGTTTATCTATTGCAATTGAGAAGAGAAGTACGAGTGGAGACCTCGAATCGGCAAACGCAGAGTAGAAAGTCTTGTGAACAGTTGGAGCGACGACAAATCGGTGGGCAGTGATTGCAAATGACGAGCCAAAGAACGGACTCAGTGGTATTTCTTGGGAGAGGCCTTCATCCAGCAGTGGACTGACACCGACTCATTATGATGAATTGAGTTCGGCTAAGGAGATAAGTTGGAGTCTGTGCAAAAAGAGAACCGTCGTAGAAATTGAGGTCGCGCGTGTTGATGGTTCTAATTTACTGTTATTGTTGCGTTGACAACATTACTCTGTCATTGCCAATACGACTAAAAATGTTTGATACCTTGGTACCTACTCTTATCATTATCGGGCGGTACTAGGTAGGTAATATACCTTCCTTCCTTACCTTTGAATGTTAGTTCATCGTAAAACCACGGCGGTTCTCTTTTTGCTCTCTGCGCTTTGTAGATCTTCTCTCTAGTTGCGCTTTGTAGATCTTGACTAGTTGCGCTTTGTAGATCTTGACTCTATGGATATGGATGGTTGGTAGGGACCTCTCAGTCGCACACATTCACTCGGAGCAAAATTTAATCTTTTAAAATTCGGCAACCGGTATTCAGGACTCATTTTTCGCAAGCAACCCTATATCACCGTGTTCGTAATGAAATAAACTTTATTTTTATTTAAGTTTCATTCATTAACCAGACCGGTGCAAATTACTAGTATCGAGTTCATACCTGGCAACCCAAGGGTTGTGACAGGAAAAAAATAGGCAACCTAACTTTTTCATATACTATGGGCTGCATACTTGCAATTGGTATAGAATTTATCTATTAATCAAACCTGTGAAATATAAAAAAAAAAAAAAAAAATTATTAATTAAAAATATCCTGGTCTGAAATTTGCTAGGCAACCCATATGCAATATATTTTTTGATGTATTAAATTGCATAAAAAATGTGTTTGATCCATTAACCAGCTCGGTGAAAGTCGTTGTATGACGGGATCTTAGACCATTGTATGTGTTTGTATGCAATGAAAAAACCAGTTAGTTACTATCCGATAAGTTTAACTCGCCCCAACTGAAGCGTGCGGACTGCGGAATCAAGTAGGAATGCAATCAATTCGCAAAGTGTTTCGACATACAGTAGTATATACAGTAGCTCGTCCTCTCTGCTGCAAAGAAATCTTGCATGGCGATGCAACATTGAAATGAGTGTCCACCTGGCCAGCTACCACTCTCAAGTTAGAAAATCTGTCGCCAAACATCTAATGTGTTCCGGCAGCTGTCCTTTAGAGACAGTTCCCATTCTAGGCATTGCGTACCTACTTGTACTTTTATTTATTCAGTGATAACGTTAGCTAACCATCCTCGAAAGCATCATCACTTACCAGGTGCAATGGTGGTCAAACGCTAGCCTATACGATTTTTTTTTTAATTGGTTAATTATTGCTGGTGTATAATTGCGATTCAATTAGGCTCGGCGAGCCTTATCGACGCCAAATGTAATGTATTGTTGAATACAATTAGTTTAGCAATAAAGACTTAAATAACAATTAAATTGAATTGAATGTTTAATTTTTATGTCTTAGGATACTTTGTCAGTTTTAGAGATAAAGATACTGCTATACTATTAGTTTAATTATGGATATTCGTCATTATTATGTCGCCAAATATCTCAAATTGATCGAGCTGTTTGACCGTGAAGAGGTAAACCAGCAAATATACAAACTGGCTTTCGCATTTCTAATATTGGTGTTGTATGAGTATCTAAATTGTTTCCATCTTTTCAGATTCCGCACCCTAGCATCGACATACAAGCGTATGTTCCCCTCACTTGAATTGGACATAGAAGCTGAATTGAGGCGTTACCGTGAATACGCGGATCGGATACGTCCTCTGGTCAAAGATACGGTGTCTTTCTTACACAAGGAGATCAGCAGCGGGAAGAAAGTGCTCGTAGAGGGCGCTAATGCCGCCATGTTGGATATTGACTTTGGTAAGTTAGTATGTAATGAGAACTAGTGTCTATTTGAGCTCTTTATACTGTCAAATAGAGTAGCACAATTTAAATTACAAGCATACGTTAATTTTTCTCATTTATCGGCGCATGGTCGACAGTTCTTTGTTTTTAAAATTAAACTCTATGTCACGCGAATTTAAGCTTATTGTTCCCATCTCAAGAAGTAGAGGTAATTTGTATATCCTGTCGATTGGAACACAATTTCAATGAGAAGTAAATGTCTTATCTATGCACGCTCAAAAGCTCATTCTTAGTCTTGGAAATTGCACTCTATGCGGCACGATTTAAAGCTCATTGACTCCATCTTTAGAAGTATAGACAATTTGCACTTTATGTCCTATCTATTAGAACACAATTTAAATGAGAAGCTAAGTTCGAAATGTCGACGCACAATTAATAGCTCTTTGTTTTGAAAATATCACCCTATGCGCAAGATTTAAAGGTCATATTTGAATGTAGTAAGTTCAACTGTTACCGTGAACACCTAAGCGGGTTGATTGTACCGCGAAAATTGGCAGATGACAATGCAATGTTATACCATAGAGGTGATCAAAAGGTGGCCATAGGAATAGGAACTCTTAAACTACAAATGTACACAATAAACCCACCGTGTTTCGGCCTAGTAGGTAAATCCTGGTTTTTAAATGTTTATCTCTTTTTAATAGACTTCGCAAAATATGAGGAGGTTCTCGCCTTCCTTTACCGCAGTACTCCGTCATTTATTAACCAATTTGAAAATTTATTTTTTGTTTAAGAGAGTATACTTCCCGTTTGGTCCCATTGTAATTTCATCTAGATCTGATAAGTATCTCCAGAGATATGTACATAAACACCTCAACCGTGGTACTGAAAATTGCTTAAAGTGACATTTAAAGTCGGTTTTTTTAGTTTTTTCGACCTTAAAGCTATTATCTCTGTCTGAATAATATCTTCCGTGTTTCAGGCACCTACCCTTACGTGACGTCATCTAACTGCAGTATCGGCGGTGTTTGTACGGGGCTCGGGCTACCACCCAAGGTGATCGGTGAAGTGTTGGGTGTTTGCAAGGCGTATACCACTAGAGTGGGAGATGGACCATTCCCTACCGAGCTTAAAGATGTAAGTTTTTAAAAATTAAAGTAAACTGGCCAAGTGCGAGTCAGCATCGCGTCTCTTATCGCACACTTAGGGAGGGGTTCCGTACAATATGAAACATAACAGAGTTTTAACCTCATATATTTGATTAATTGATATTACCAAGAATATTTGGTTTGGTCACGATCTAGAAAGACGGGGATCGTTTACTAGCGCCATCTATGTCATTTTGCCGAAACTAATTAGATAGATGGCGTTTAAAAACACGTTTTTTGTATGAGGACCCTCTTTAATTTTTAACTTGCGTTAGCGTGAATGGAAACAAATTGGATTTTATCTAGGGGGGCTAGTACGGCAGTCCTTATTAGAACGGACGGACAGCGAAGTCTCAGTAATAGGGTTCCGTTGATACTCTTTGGGTGCGGAACCCAAAAAGGAACAAACTATGGTAAAACGTTCGTACTAGCAGCCAATAAAATACAAAACAAATTCCAATCTGAAAACCCGGATTTCTGATCCGCTTTGACGGTAAGTAAATCGTTAAGTCGAATGATTTGTTGAACTCCTAACCTTGTTAATACAGTAACACAGTACAGTACACAAACACATTAAAATAAACAAGGGCTGACGTCATCAGTTGAACGTGATTCTAAATTTATTTATAGAGATCGAGCCCCCTTCATGTTGTGTATTTTCAAGAACGCCTGACGTCTTTAATTCTCGGGTATTATTAGTTTATGTCGAGATGCCAGCTTACATCGATGTTATACAATATACTGTACGGATTCGTTTCCTATATTTTATCAAATTTAATCTTACTGGAAAATGCAGATATAAAATTAATTCAGGCGTTTCTTTGTGGCGTTCAGTTATCAATAGAGAATTGAATTAATGCTCCTTGGACTCCCCCTACGACTCCTTCGAAAAAAAACAGTTTCTTGTATAGAGACGCCCTTAAATTTTAAACTTTTTAACCAACTTCACAAATAAGGAGCAGGTTCTCAATTCGACGACAAATTCATTTTTTGTTTGAGATATTAAGTCTCCCGTTTGGTCCCATTCAAATTTTATCGAGATATGACAATTATCTCCGGAGATATGGAGATAAACAATATAAACAAATTTAATACATTGACATGATTATGACTAGTGGTTATTTTCACTATCGCGGCATGTGAATTCGCTTCTTTAGTTTTGTAAACGATCTTAAATTATTTAATTATGTCTATAAAGCGGCTATAGTAATACAATTTCTGTTAAAATTTCAATTGTTTACCTATTATGGTCCCGGATATACAGCCCCTGTGACAGAGAAGGACGGACAGTGAAGTCTTCGTAATAGTGTTGGTACTCTTTGAGTACGGAACCCTAAAAAGGATAAATGAAAATGTCAATATTTTGTTGATAATCTATTACAAGGACAATATAATCAATGCCTGAACAAAAATTGTCATCATCAGCCTGTCAGTCCACTGCTGGACGTAGGCCTTTCCCAAGAAGCGCCACTGAGCTCGATCATCGGCTCTTCTTTTCCATATATAACCAGCCCACTGCCACTTCAGCTTGCTAATTCCTTGAGCTATGTCGATAACTTTTAGTAACAACAATTGTAAGGAGAATTAATGTCGAATAAAATCAAAAACGAATTCTTAATTTTTTTTAATATTGTTGGTAAGTGATGATGTGGTCGAGGATGGTAGCAAGCTAGGCTTAGAACGGGAACTGGCTCTCAGGGGCAGCTGCCGGAACACTTTATAGTTAGATTTACGCTAAAAAATCGTATAGCGTATTCGCTTATATTATTTTTTTATAGAAAACTCAATAGTGTTTTGACACGTGTTTCCAAGCTATTAAAATCTTTAATGGAGATTGCATTTTGATATTACGTCTATAAAACGTAATGTCAGATTCAATCTCGAGTCTCGTGAAATCTGGATGGATTTAGTAATGAAAATAGTCGTACATGAGAACGATATGATAAGCACAGATAAGTAGCACATGAGCTGATCTTTGATTCATTCTGCTCTATTTTTTTGTGTTAAATCGCGTTTTTACAAAAATTACAAAACAAAATATTTTAGAGAAAATTTTGTTAGTGAACATCGTTGACATTATAGCGATATAATTTATAGTAGGTATTTATAACGTAAGAATAGGCATGACGACAGTATAAAAAAAAGGATTCGATGATTTTAGTGGAAAGTACATATCAAAACAAAAACACTAGTTTAGATTTATATAAAAAATTGAGATTTTTAAGATTTTCAATAAATCAAAACATTAAAATACTGCAATCGGCCATTTTGATTGAAACACCAATCACAGCGCATGACGTCACGCCTATGTTCTGTTATGAGGTTTTCTTGAAAATGTTATTAAATTTTGGACAACCCATGTGTATTCATTTTCACAGATTATATAATAGTTACTACGTTAAGTATGTCATTAACCATATACGTGACGTCACAGCCGACGCCATGTGAGCTGTTTTTGCGCACTATTGAATAAATATTAGAAAAATTGCCTTTAGCTTCGTTGAACTTAAGTTAATTACCGAAATAAAGGTTTTTTCGTGAATAGTAAATGTGTTCCCACATTACAGAAGAGGATTTTAAAATCTTTCGTCACGCCTATTTCTCGTTTAAATATACTAGAGATAGAGATATCCTAGTTACTTGTAAATATGATGAACAATAATTTAACGCGACAGTCATTTTCAGTACCAAATTCGAGGAGTTTATCTCCATATCTCAAGAGATACCCATCCGATCTCGATAAAACTTCTATGAGAACACGTAGGAGATGTACCCTACTAATTATAATATCGTTTAAAAACTAAAAAACAACCGACTTCAATGCCGCGCTATTCATTTTCAGTACCAATTTTGAGATGTTTATCTCAATATCTCTGGAGATACTTATCATACCTCGATAAAATTACCATGGTACCACACTTGGGATATCTCCTTTTGAACAAAAAAAGAATAATCGAAATCGGTTCATAAACGACGAAGTTCTCCGCGAACAAACATAAAAAAAAAAAAAAAAAAAAAATATACGGTCGAATTGAGAAACCTCCTCCTTTTTTTGAAGTCGGTTAAAAATTGAATCATTTGAATCAGTTAACAATTCGCTGAGTAATCGCGTAACAAACAAACAAAAAAATTAAACAGTTGTTAAAAAACCAATGAAAAGGAGTTTTAGTAAGTTTCTTGTTTCACCGATTCCATGTATAGATTAATTGTCTTTTAGTAACTTATCTGCCAGATCTGCGATGATCTTCATATAGTGCTTGCAAGAGCTAAATAAGAGTAACCTAGTTACCTGCTTAGTATCTTGCAATTAGCCAGGCCTACGTCCAACAGTCAGTCCACTGCGGCGTGTCTTGAGAGAGGCCCACCTCCAGCAGTGGACTGTCACCGGGCGATTATGATGATGACGCCCAGCAGTAGACTAGTATAGGATGTATTTCGAAGAGTTTTTGTGGCATAATTATTTTATGTCACCAAGAGGGCTGTCAACAGCACATTGAGATTGCAATAGCTGTCATCAATGTCAGACAAATGGTCGAGGACGTCGAAAGTTGGAAACTATCCAGTTTTTAAATTAATGAATAGTATTTTTTGTCATTATTACACATTGTGGTAAAGTATTCTGCATTCTTCGAAGTTTAATCTTAGATTGTGTATGATATCCCAGGAAATATCGAGGCAAATGTTTTAACCAATTTTTAGTTAATATAGACTGATTTACATGATTATTGTTATTTAAAACGTGAGAACGGTCTCATATTATACTTATTATGGCCATGCCATGGGAATAATTATTTTTTAAAGTTTTCTAATGAAGTTATCTGTTACGTTTCCGTTTGAAAATATCACGAAAGACGCTGCAGTATGCGGTATCGGAGACGTAAATAAACTGGCAAAGTGCACGTCGGACTTGCACTCATAGGGTTCCGTTACACAGTAGAGTATTTTATAACTATAAACTATCGCCACCAAAAAAATAACTTTGTTTTTGTGTATTTGTATGAAAAACAAAGTTATATTTGCGGTCGCTGTATCTCAAAAACTGCTGACTGTATCTTGTTCAAACCAATTTTCGTTGAAAGTTTTTATTGAGTTTTATTTTATTTTTATTTATCTATAGACACCCCCGCACGTATAGGTTTGATGAAAACAAAAACTCATTAATGACCTTATTTGGCCTAGCCTTATCCTGACCTATAATGTTATTAAATATGTAGTTCAATTATGATATTTTTGTTTATATCTTATAGGCTAGAGTTTGACTACTATCTCGCTTGGTGGAAAGCAATGATGTAGTCGAAGATGGTGAACACCTTAGGCCTAGAATACTCTGACTCTCAAGGGCTGTGTGCTGCCAGAACTCCGTAAGGTTATGGCGACGGATTATTCCTTGATGGTGGTATGCTTCTTATTAGAAGCAAGTCAGGCGGAACATATATAATATGCTCCTACCACATGCGGAAGTGTGTGTTGTTTTGTGTGGGGTTTTACAATCGAAATGAAACTTTTTTTAAAATGTTTATATCTTATACAGGTTGGCAAAATAGAGTAGAAATAAATAGGGGCGCCACTATTGCTATATACTAGTAACCCCGATAGCAGAGAGAGTGGCTGTAAACTTTAAAATTACTTCTTTATTGGAACTACGGATAGTCTTATTCATGTTAAACATCTTTAAGTCGCGTAGGTTACGGAAAATATTAAAATACTACTATTAAGTTGCACAAAAAGACTTTGTTCATACATTTTCAGTCACTGACCACAGTTAACATAGAAAATTTTATCACAGATTAGATTATTGCCAGGCCAGAAAAAAAATAGTTCCGTTTCAAGACGTTTTTGCCAACCTGCAGGGCTAGCATGGCAAGGGGACTATTTTGTCTTTCCACCTATCCGTGTTTTGTTTGGTGGAGAAGGCAAATTATAAGTAAAGTTTTTCGACAATTATAAACGCCCGCTGACTTTTAATCAACTCTTTTTTAAACTTTTTAATACGAAACAAAATCAAAACTAGGGGTTAAACTTCACCAAGCGTTTAAATTGTTGTGTTGATATCCTGTCAGTGGCGAAAAACAGGGAAATAATTTTGTCTTTCCCCGGGGATAAGGCCATGCTAGCCCTGCTGTAGGTTTGACCATTATCTCAACTAATTCATCATTATCTTCCTACCCTTATCACACTTAAGTGGGATCGATACAACATAATATGACATGTTGCATTTCTTCCATTTGGTTCCATCCGCAGTCATTTCCACATCCACTCATTTTACATCCATATCTTCTATCACACAGTCCATCCACACATTCTTCGGTCTTCCTCTTCCTCTATAGCCGTCCACTTTCATGTCCATTGCCTTAAAATGTAACTAATTAAAAGTGTAATATGTTCCAGGCGACCGGTCAGATGCTACAACAGAGAGGTCACGAGATAGGGGTCACAACGAAGCGTGTGCGGCGCTGCGGCTGGCTTGACCTCGTCGTCGTCAAGTACACCGCTACCGTTAATGGATATACTTCGTATGTATTCATTTTTAAAGTGAAATTTAAATGTCATGAAATGTCATTTAATTATATGAAATGTCACAAAATGTCATAAAGTGTCATGTAATGTTATGAAATGTCACAACAGGTCATGAAATGTCCGAAATGTCACGGAATGTCATGAAATGTCACGAATTTTTTTATTACATCGCCATCTATCCCATGTCGCATTACAGCCCTGTACCCTTAGTACGAGTTTTCATCGTAAAGGATTTTGACAGATCTCACATAGCTTTCGGCTTATTCTGGCTCCCTGATTGGTCTAAATTTAATGAAGTGTTAAAACCACTAGAGGCGCTGTACTGTTTTTCATACAACATTTTTTGATATACGATATCGAGTTTGGTATGGAAACTGCTACTAAGGGTACAGATTGGGACTTAGTGGTTGCTGTAACCAACCTAACATTTTACTTCGCATGTAATCTGTGAATAGCGTTGTAGGCTGCATTATTATCAAAATGTTTAAAATGTATTCTATTTTATAAGGCTTTTTAATGTAGCTGTTTGCTTTTCATTTAAATTAATAAAATAAATAAAAAACAGCCGGTGCTTTAGCTTGGTTGGTGGATACGATGTTTGACATTTAGGTCTAGCTGTGATTGGAGGACGCTTCCGCAGCCACATATATATATAATTACTGATGTGTCATGTCAACTGCTGTCATACTAGCTAGCTACCGTAGCTATACATAAACAAAAAGTTTCACATTTGTATCGTGGTTTCATAAAACCACACCACACTTTTATTTTATGTTTGACTGACCAGCACCTCACCGCTATCTCACATGATGAGGGCCCAGTAGTGGAAGAATGGTCGGCTTTGACGCCGGAGGTGGCGAATTCAATCGCCGCCCCAATAGATATCCCACCAATAGATTTTTCTATCGAAAAATGTATATGCTCATTTCTCAGTGGCCCTCCGGTGAAGGAAAACATCGTTAAGAAACACCCGCATGGTGGTAGGACACTATCTAGTGTCCGCCTGGCCAGCTACATCATGTTGTAAAATCTGTCGCTGAACATCTAATGTGTTCCGGCAGCAGTCCTAGACGCGCGACACCGCCGAATTAACTCAATGAAATATGTATCTTTTTGTGTAGTAAATAAAGTTATATTTTGTATCACTCTCTTAAAAAGTGCGCGTCGTTGCGGTTTAAGCTGACCCTAACGGCCATAAATGTTAAGTGAAGATGCGGTTGTGATACTGCATGTGGGTCCGAAATAGATAAAAATCTCAATGAGATTGTAGCCGATTCAATGCCTTGGGGTTAGTATCAGGCAGGCATCTTTCTATAAACGTGTAACCTTTACATTTCAGTACCCTTAGCACGAGTTTTTACACCAAACTACACTATCGTATATCGAACAATTTTTTTTATGAAAAGTAGTACAGCGCCTCTAGTGGTTACTATACTTCACTAAATATAGACCAATCAAGGAGCCAGAATAAGTCGAAAACTATGTGAGATCTGTCAGAAGCGTTTACGATAAAAAATCGTACGGTGTACCCGTACGATTTTTTATCGTGGATGTCATTTTCTGAATGTACATGAATCAATTTATAATATTTCAGATTGTGTCTCACAAAACTGGACATTCTGGACACCCTGCAACAGATCAAAATTGGCGTCGGATACAAACTTAACGGGAAGAAGATAGACTACTTCCCCTCCTCCATGACTGAGCTCAGCAATGTTGAGGTAACACGCTTATTTCGATATATCAGATGCTGTTAAACAATCCAAAATTTTATCGTAATGACGGGATTTGACCCCGCGTCTCGGGAAACTTGCCCGGCGCCGTTCCAACTTAGCTACGCTACGATCCTACCGATACGACGAAACTTGGTTAATAAAACTGGCCAAGTGCGAGTCAGAGTCGCGTCTCGCTTCGCACACTTAGGGAGGGTTCCGTACTACAGTACAATACAAAACATAACAGAAGTTCAACCTCATTTTTAGGGTTCCGAACCAAAAGGGTACCAACGGAACCCTATTACTGAGACTCCGCTGTCCGTCTGTCTGTCTGTCTGTCTGTCTGTCTGTCTGTCTGTCTGTCCGTCTGTCACCAGGCTGTATCTCATGAACCGTGATAGTTAGACGGTTGAAATTTTCACAGATGATGTATTTCTGTGGCCGCTATAACAACAAATACTAAAAACAGAACAAAGTTAAAAATTAAAGAAAAGTTTAAAAAAAGATTTTTACGATAGCGCAGCGCCACCTATGTAGTTGCTAAGATGGCGCTATCATCTTTACCTTAATCTGAATCTCGGAAGCGGCTCCAAAGATTAAATAAAATTTAGTATACCTACAGGTGATTTCGGGGGCGATAAATCGATCTAGCTAGGAGTCATTTTCAGAAAATGTTGTTTTATTAGTGTTTTCAATCATCAACTTTATTGATAATCAACTTAAAATATGACTCTTCCCGACATCTATTGGCGAGTAGAAGTACTGTGTCAGTAAAGAAGTTAATTGCTCTCAATTAAAAAAAATTGTATTATTATTATTCGTCAATAGATGTCGGGAAGAGTCATATGTGTCTGTTTAAGTGGCAAAAAATACCGAGCAAAGCTCGGTCAACCAGATATTTAATAATATTAATTACTACAATTACTATTACTACTATATAATACTATTCTACCTTTGTGTTAACGTTTACTTAGTTGGTGTTAGAAGTTCGTTAGAAATTCGATAGATGGCGTTCGGAACCCTCCGTGTGCGGGAAAAAGTCTGACTCGCACTTGGCCAGTTTTATTGATTAATTGATATTACCGAGAAAATTTTGTTTGGTATACGATAAAAAACACGTTTTTGTATGGGGCCCCCTTTAATTTTTAACTTTATTTTGTTTTTAGTATTTGTTGTTCTAGCGGCAACAGAAATACACCATCTGTGAAAATTTCAACTGTCTATCTATCACGGTTAATGAGATACAGCCTGGAGACAGACGGACAGACAGACAGACAGACGGACAGCGAAGTCTTAGTAATAGGGTCCTGTTTTACTCTTTGGGTACGGAACTCTAAAAAAGCAATCTTTCGTCGTAGCGATAGGATCGTAGCGTAGCTAAGTTGGAACAGTGCCGGGCAAGTTTCCCGGAGGCGCAGGTTCGAGTCCCGTCATTACGATAAAATTTTGGGTTTGCATATAAAACAATGTACAAAAAGATAACACTTAAAATAAACATAATATCAGATGTTGTCATGCACTTGGCTACAATCCTAGCTAACTTGCATGGCAGTGGAGGAATACTGATATTATACTCGTTTTAAACCTCTGCTGCCCGCGGAGCAATAAAAATATAAGAAAGAGACGCCTACATAGTGCTCTCTGTCGCACTTGCAGGTCTTATGGAAGATAATAGTGATGTTAAACTATCTCATTATTAATACGATAAAGCATAAAAAAAAATGGTTGTCGGTAAAGTCGGTTTACGGATGATAATTTTACGTGATAACGTCACAGGGTCGTGCCTCTCTATCGCTTGTTCCTCGCTCTCGCTTGCACGCGGAACGTGACACTTTTTCGTACGTGCAGCTTGCGTTCATCGATTTATAAGACGTTTATCACGTCAAAAATTAAATACATTACATATTATAGTACAATTTATCTGTCTGATGAATACAATTCATGTTCCAGAATAGAATATAGGTGATCATACAAAAGTTGCACATATGTTATTGCAGATAAAGTTTCTATACATATTCTGAGCCATCAGGCAAACAAATATTACAAATTACTGTACATTACATTCTAAAGTTGGACTCTGGAAGTTCCGGTTTGTAGTGAGGTATATTGGTGTGCGTTCGCCCAGCAAAAAGTATCGCCTTTTCGAGAATTGAATGATGCAGATGATTAGTGCCTTATATCGTGTAAATGTGCCCGAAATTTTATATTTGTGCCTCCAACGGCTTCAGAGTTATTTAAGAAAAACGGATTCTGCTGCACGAACGTTTGCCCAGCAATTTTTCTTTTATTGATGGGTCTAGCTGTATATTAAATATGCAAAAAGATAGCTTAAATACGAGTATAAATGTGCCGTAAAAGCCAAATTTGTGCCTCTTAATATTTCAGAGAAATATCTCTGAAATCTTATCGCAATCGCCAAAACGTTCTTCAAATCGCTCAGCAAAAAACGAAATATCGTTTTTTGCTGGGCAAACGTTTGGCGATTGCTATATATCGGAAACGGTTGAACGCATATTTATGATTTTTTGTATACAGATACAGTAAATTTGTGCATATTTGTAAGTAAATAATATTTGCAAGTATCGTGCGGCCGCTTTTTAATGTTCACTCGAATTTGGTCGGGTAATCTACCAAAAATATTTCGAATGGTTTTTTAACATTATTGTCTAAAGTAATGGATATAAATACATGATTTTTGACAAAAGAATTTTGCTGGGCGAACGTTCCTGCAGCAGAATCCGTTTTTATTAAATAAATCTGAAGCCGTTAGACGCACAAATATAAAATTTCGGGCACATTTACACGATATAAGGCACTAATTATCTGCATCATTCAATTCTTGAAAAGGCGATACTTTTTGCTGGGCGAACGCACACGTATATTGTGATAATTAATTATGTATATCAATAATTTGTCTAAACATAACTTTCCAGGTGGAATACATAACCCTCCCCGGCTGGATGTCGAGTATAGAGAGCGTGCGAGATATAGAAGATCTGCATGAAAACGCGCGCGCGTATGTACGCACCGTCGAGGATTATCTGCAGATACCTGGTACGTTCACTTGTATATATATTATATAATATAGGCTAGCGTTTGACCACTATCTCACCTGTTGGTAAGTGATGATGCGGTCGAAGATTGTAAGCACGCTAGGCCTAGAATGAGAACTGGCTCTGAAGGATAGCTGCCGGAACACATTAGATGTTTGACGACAGATTTTCTAACTTGAGTGTGGTAGCTGGCCAGGCGGACACTACATAGTGTCCTACCACCATGCGGGGGTTGTTGGTTGTTGGACGGCGGGGTTTGAACTCGGTACCTCTGGCATCAAAGCTGAAGTTATTAAAATGTCAGAAAAAAAGTCACATAGTAACGTATAAATATATATAACTTGTAGTAATTAATGTTATATACCGGCTGTAATTCACGTACCTTTAGTCAAATTTTCGCCAAGGAATGGTATACCCTGCCTGAGTCAGTGTTTCCGCTTAAGTACAATATGGGCCATTTTTATTTTTATTTAAACAATATTATGCAGCTGACAGACGGACTATCAGGTCCATTTGGATCATGATATGTACTGTGATCGGTATGCGTTTCTCTATGTTGTGTTTCACTATTTCACTTTTTTATTTTTTTTATATAAAAATTGTCTGAAGTACTGAAACACACACTTACATGTATGGTTGGTTTTAACCTACTTTAATTTTTTTTAAATATTCTGACGTAAACGATTGGATGACAGCTGAATGGTTCATTACTTTTTTTTTTCTAATTCAAAGCGTTAAATTCTGCTTTTGCTATGTTTACTTGATAATTGGTTATGATTTATTTTATGATTTATGATTTTGACGTGTATATGTGCGTATATTTATACTGCCTACATACTGAATAAATGCTTTGATTCTTCTTGATTCTTGGTGAATAACCTATCCACTCGCGATTTGAAGACCCCCATATTGTACTACAAAATCTCTCTGTTTGTTCTCTGTTCTCAATGTTTATTTGAGTATTTTTCACATTTTAACGTTTAATTTCTCGTTTTCCAGTGAAACACATCGGCGTGGGGCCGGGTCGGGAATGCATCATCACCCGAGATACCGTTTGTTGAACATTATGTTAAATAGAGCGCTTATACTGTTTGAATACAACATTGTACTATCACACATTCCATTTCCATTGAACATTTACTGTGGGGAATTTAGTGCGGCTCTTTTTGGACAGGTCCAATCTGTCAGCTGTTAAGATAAGGGTCAGGTCGCCGTAACGCTACGCGGCGCGCACTTTTTAAGAGAGTGATAGTTTATCTTTTTACACATTTCACTGTGATAATTCGGCGGCGTCGCGTGTTTCGCTGCGTCACGCCGCGCCGCGCGGCTTTTCGGTGCGCGGCGCGAAACCACTAGCATCTTCACGTCGCGTCGCCTCTCGGTGTAAACTGACCCTAAGACTAAGGATGAGGCCAAACGAACGTAAATTATAGAGTTGTGAGCCACTTAAAGAAATTCTGAGTAAAAAAAAATCATTTCATCAATCGATTATACATATTGTAAAACATGTTAAATAGAATTTCCACAATTGCAAAAAAATAGTCCTGAAAAACCCTAAAGACGCGCGCTCGGATAGTTGCAATACAATAGAAACAAAAATGTATGTGTGGAAATAAGGTTCATATGCTTTATCAAACACCCTATGTATGGTAGTATACAGTTGTTGTGTGAAGGCGTAAAGCGCTCTATTTTATGTCAGCTGCTGTATTGCTGACTGATTAGTAAATTCTATAACTATATATACAAGGTTTAGGGCCAGTATTCACCAGTTCCTGATAATGTGTCAGATAGTTATCTGACAGATGACGCCATATAAAAGCTGTCAAAAATCCGTCAGATTTCTTCATATTAGCGCTATCAGGAACCGGTGAAACTGGCCCTTAATATTGTAAAGCTAAGCGTTCATTTTGAGCTTTGATATTTTATTAACGACAAATTTTGGTTATGATATAAACAAATATAGCGAAAATAAAGACAAATAAGGTAAAGAAAGTTGCACGTAAATTAACGCTCATAAAATATCAATGCTCACTGTTTCATAGCTTACCAATCAAAGAAAATTGTAAGCTCGTTTGCGTAGTTGATATAACGATCACGGTACTACGGTACTTTGACTCTCCGCTTGGTTAGTGTCTATGGAAGTCTAGGCTGACCTCACATTGGCTATTATCGCCCGACCGATAACCGCTTTGCCATTTCTACGACCGTTCTCTTCATCCATCGTGTGGAGATTGTTTCAGCTTCTTTTGAATGTCATGGCACTGACAGAACATCGCAAACCTATAGCCTATTCACTATGGGATATAAAATAATATATATTATATCTTGAGATATAATACTTTATCGCTCGTCATACATTTTATATACGAGACCGTTTACACTGTGCTATAATATTTATTACATCCAAAACTATAAATCTTTTTTGGACCGACTGAGCAATATTTGAAGATATATATTTTACCTCACGTCCCCCAACCATAGATAAATAATTAAAAACTGAAGATGGACTATATATCTTACAGTGTGAACAGCAATCGCGGGATGTAATTTAAAGCTCAAGATGTAATATATATTATATCCCATATACAAAAGCCGGCAGGAGATGACGCCTAAGCTATCTTAACAGAATACAGAAAAAGACGTCTGTACCCTTAGTAAGAGTTTTTATCGTAAACGCTTTTGACAGATCTTACATAGTTTTCGACTTATACTGGCTCCCTGATTGGTCTAAATTTAGTGAAGTGTAGTAACCACTAGAGGCGCTGTACTGATTTTCATACATAATTTGCTATATATACGATATCGAGTTCAGTATGAAAACTCGTAGGTTCCTGTGGTTCTATCGCTTAAGCTACTTAGCGGTTCACTACGAGCGTAGTAAATAGCTAGACATTGCTTCTCAGAATGTGTAATTCTGCTTTTTGAGCAATGTGTCTGTAGACGCGTAAGCTACTGTATAGAAACCAAATAGCTGTTGAAATATGACCGAGAGTGCTTAGTGCGAGTTTAAAAAAAAATGGTTTACTCATCCGATCACGTTTATGTAAACGCAGATTTGTATTGAATTAAAAAGCGCCATCTAGTGTGCATAATAGGCAACACTGTGATTTTCATACAAAGCTGAGTTTACGTAAACGTGATCGAGCCAGTACCCCTAGTATGAGTTTTTATCGTAAACGCTTTTGACAGATCTCACATAGTTTTCGACTTATTCTGGCTCCCTGATTGGTCTAAATTTATTTAATTGTAGTAACCACTAGAGGCGCTGTACTGTTTTTCATACAACATTTGCTCGATATACGATATCGAGTTTGGTATGAAAACTCGTACTAAGGGTACAGTAAACAAATCTAAAGAAACTCGCACTAGGCTCTCGTTTACCTTTACATAATCTTGCGATCTGCCATGTATGTCAATAGTGTTCAATATGTGGTCAGGTTTAGGCAAGAAATAACGATTTTACATATCAGTCAGCTGTGCAGTCGCACATTAGTGATCAATTTTAATCGAAATAACATAGTGTTTCTATTTAGGATCTCGATGTCAAAATACCATGATATGGGCACTAGAAACACTTTCAAGTAAACGAAAATACGTTGTCTAATAAACGATTTACATAAGGAATGTGCAAATCCACAATTTAATGAAATTGTTTTTTTTCGTTCTGTCGCTATTTATGCAAAGCCCATAACTGTCTTGGCTTAATGGAATTACTCGTCAGTTTACTTCTTGTAAATGGCCCACAATGCTAGAGATTTTCAATCAAGTTGTTTTTATTATAATGATAGCAAACAAGCAGACGGCCCACCTGATGGGGAGTGGTCACCGTCGTCTATGAGAACTTGCAACACTAGAGGTGTCACTCATGCGTTGCCGACCTGTTAAGATTGTTTTAACGCCCCTTTTGAAGGACTCCATGTTGTAGCTCTGCATGTGTACGGGAAAAATGACCGCTTGAATTAAGCTGTGATAATAAGTTGCATTGATCATGGTCTCGCTAAGACTTCAATGAACTATTTAGTAATCTTGCTCACCCCTTCTCTACCTACCGCGCGTATTTATAGTGTAAACACAGCCTGAGATCTATAGATATTACTTTAAATGTTTTCGTGAATTTGAGACTAGATTCTAGTGCCCTATCATTAAAGCTTATAGTTAATTAATCAGAGATCCGTAGGTTATAGCTTTTCAACTGAAACTAAGGTGCCGGTTTTGTAACCACAATAGTAAATCAGTATTTGTACGCGATGACTTCGAAACTATATTTCTTTGGAAAACAAGTTCATGTGATGATTCATTGGGAGATACGTTAACGGAATTTATGAAGCACATCTTGGAGATTTATACTGAGAATTGAGGACCTTTGTCTAATGCCGGGTCCAGAAACTAAAGAGAGCGAACGAATGGCGAATGGAAGAAGACATACAATACAGGCTCCGTCTCCCTTTATTCAGCGTTCGTTCGGCCGGTGTATACCCACTAGCATAACTCGAAGAGTGCCCTGAAATCGTTACTCTTAAATTGTTATTAAGCTTCGTACTTACGGTATAAGCCCGATAGCTTTGCTCGAAGGCAAGTAAAACAGTCAACTTTTGGACTGCGACTACGAATCATGAATGAATGTTGCGGTCTACGCGTTGACTTTGACTCGTTTTCTAATACCTAATATTTAATGTGAGTACCGGAGCATTACGATTGTTTTCGTATCATCCAGTGTATATACCGTTTGCAAGCATAGGTACTACAATACTCAAAACTTTGAAAGATGACATTTTTGACGGCCCGTTGAAAGATATATTTCTTTAAAAGGGAGTGATCCATTAGCGAACCCGCGAGCCAACGATCTAATCCTTTGGCTCGCCGGCTTTCGATGGTGATCCTTTGGCGAGCAAGACAGATTCACTGTCAGTTTTTTGCACCGCGGACTTGCACAACGAGCCAGCGAGCCAATTGGCCGGTTTTTAAGTCGGCAGACTTTTAAGTGATCCATTTGAGGTTTAGACCTTTGGCTCGCGAGTTCCTTGGCTTACTATTGGTTTTACTCGCCAATGGATCACCCCCCTTTACATCCGTATAAGCTTATCGCTGTTTACGCCGTAATAATGTCAGTTGGGTATCAATGGAAATGTTTTAGGTATTGTGGTAAGCTCTGTGAAGACTACTTCTGTATCTCGTTAATAGCACGCCCGTTTCTCATTGGACCATTTTTTTATTACACTACTTTTCAACAGTTATAAATATTTAACTCACGTGTTTTCACACAAAAAAATTGAGCGTTGTTTAATATGTATTAGGTATGTTCCATTAAGATATCTAAGGCATTAGGGAACTGCTTTTGGTTTGAAAAGCATTAGCAAAATATATTGCTGACTTGATGTACAAATTATATAATGCTACGTGCAATTGACGCTAAAGTAAAAATGGATATATTGTCCAGAATGTTAACACCAGGTCAATGTATATTCTATGACTATAATTATATTGGATGTGTGTATTTCGATGTTAGTACAAAGCGAATTGTATTCAATCTTAAAATATTGTACTTACTGTATTTATTGTTTAACAATCATTTTACAGCAATAAATTAACTATAGTTGTATTAACTATATTTTTATTCATTACTTTATTAGTATAGAACTATTAGGGGAATTGAAAACAATTTACTAAAACTGACTACTGCATTTTTGTTACTGAAACTTTATTTTTATTATACATTAACATTTTAAAGCTTTCGCGAAAAGCAAAAATTATATAGCAGTACTTTCGAATAAAGACCTTTCTTAGTTTTTAATCTATTTTAATTAACATTATTTTTATTAGTTCTTGTTAACATTGTTTGTATCTATATTCACAATCAGGTTCAGTGCCCATGTAAGATTTCGCATATTGGCGACGATTCTGATGACGCCCAACAAAGTACGCAATAAAAAAATTGTGCATCCTTGTCTTGCCTATAAGTTAAATAGAGATGGCGATAGTTTAAGTGCTGTGGAATTAATTTGCGAAACATCATAATCGTCACGATTGCCTTTGTTGTAGTTCGATTCGAGATCAAAAGATTTATCGTCTAGCCAATGCGCGTTTATGCGATATTTTCCATATGGGTGAATGGGTGCTGTGAATTATATATTTGTTAAAGTTGAACCTGCTTAGCGTTTACTATCGCATCTGGAGTATGCTACAAGGTCTTTGGTTGTATCATAGGATCAACGTCTCTTCGGTTTAAAACTGAAATAAAGAAGTGTAGCGCTCCTTGTCTCTTAACTGTAAGGTTAGGGCTTAGGCAGTTGTAGGAAGAACAGAATATTACTTGTTGTCAGAGAGTTCGCATCTTCCGAAATGTTGCTATAACTATGGTCTTTTCTGGACGATTGGCAAGAAACATGGAACTGACATTTAACAACGATTTTCTCAAACTTCTCAACTTTGGTATAATGCGATATATTTTACGATAAGCGCAGGTTCAACTTTGACATCTCAACAGGTAGATTAGCAAACGTTTGGTTCCCATTCCAAAGATAGGTACTTACTTTATAAATCATCATTAGAGCTTTTTACAACAATGTGAGGTGTGTTTTATGTGATATATCTTTATTAATAATGTAAATATTTCAATACAGTTACTATTATTATGCTAATAAAATGATGGTTTATTCTTTATTGTGGCTATTTTTTAAAATATATCATCCTCTCCTTTATATATTTGGAACCAATAGCCTCAATTTTTAAGGCAGTAACTAGAAAAGAGCCGAAGATCGGGCTCAGTGGCTTATCTTGGGAGAGGCCTACGTCCAGCTGTGGACTGACACCGGCTGATTATGATAGCCTGATATCCTGACCGTATACCTACCGATGTGGCGGCGAGTAGTTATAGCATCAAACGGGCCAGATCTCACACCACAGAATAAATTATATAATACTACGTATCCAAACGCCATATTAGGCTAACAGCGACGACATCGCCTCGTACGAACCTAAATCTATGGGTTACACAAAAAGATACAGAAAAAAAAATCTGACATGAATATTTTATTTATTCATCATACATTTACTAATTTCAATCAGTCAAATATCTAATAATATACAGTTTTATATACACAATCATCATATCTGGTGTCCAATAAAACATATTATTCTGAAAATAAGCAGTGATGAACGGTGCCCTAACTTTAGAGCACAATTATAGATCATTTACATACATCTAGTAGGTACGATTGCTGTGATTAATTCGAAGATTTAAAGTTACACGTTTTAAAATTTACATTGCAATGCATTATTTCGATTTCGAGTAAAGAGGTTACATTGTGCTATGGCCTTTAAAGATCGCACGGTGTAAACAATACTTAAGAACTATTAACATAAGACCAATACATAGGACACTTTTATATACGAAGAGATCACATTCAATTTTTTTTGGACAAAAAGGCCTTAAAACTATTCTATTATACTGACGAATACTCAAACACAAGTTACATAAGAAATCATAAGAGAATATCATTTAAAAACTAAAAAACAACCGACTTCAATGCCGCGCTATTCATTTTCAGTACCAATTTTGAGATGTTTATCTCAATATCTCTGGAGATACTTATCATACCTCGATAAAATTACCATGGTACCACACTTGGGATATCTCCTTTCGAACAAAAAAAGAATAATCGAAATCGGTTCATAAACGACGAAGTTATCCGCGAACAAACATAAAATATATATATATATACGGTCGAATTGAGAAACCTCTTCCTTTTTTTGAAGTCGGTTAAAAAGTGTATACGGTATTGTATTATGGTATACGACGGGATTATACGACAATTTAGACTGATTTATAAATTTCTAACCACAGAATACAAATGCAGCAAAATGATAGGCAATCTTCTTAAAACCTTTAACTGTAGTTAAAACGGTAGAGTTAGGTACTTGTCCTCACGGCTCCATCTCAAAAATGCACCTGTATTTATTTTTTAATAGTAGGGTAGGTAATAATAAAAAAACGCATTGAAAACTTTGTTCTGCGCAGTGATAAGGTTAGCAAATAAGATTAACTTAATTATCGCGCCATAAGAGTACGCAGTTGTTGGTTGATTTTTTTTTAAAAATAGACGAATGATGAAAATATTAAACTTACAAGCAAGCAAAAGTAGTGGTCGGTATGCGTTTCTTTAAGTTTTGTTTCACTATTTCACTTTTTTTTCATATATAAAAATTGTCTGAAGTAATGAAACACACAGTTACGTGTATGGTTGGCAACCCTACTTTAATAATTTTTTAATAGTCTGACGTCAACGATTGGATGACAGCTGAATGGTTCATTACTTTTGTTTTTTTTTTTAATTCAAAGCGTTAAATTCTGCTTTTGCTATTTTTACTTAATAATTGATTATGTTTTAATTTATGATTTTGACGTGTATATATGTGCGTATATTAATACTGCTTACATACTTAATAAATGCTTAGATTGAGTAGGAACTTACTTAAGCTTTGAAGTATTTGAAGTATTCGCCAGTTAATTTATATTTATAAATGATGATTCATTATTGATGGATCAAACGAAGCAGGGTGGTAGAGGACCTCACTTAGCATCTATTGGACACCCATGATTCTCAGATTTTTTTAGTTTCCGAGAAATTTGCATTTTTATTTTTTTCTAGTCTATGTCCGAAATGTTACAATTTTAAAATATTTTCTCTTAAAATATGGGGCTAGACTCTAGAGCCATGATTTATTTTGTGACTAGTTCACACAAATAATAAGTCTTATAGTAAGTTACAATTGTTACACACGATCCAAAATTTCATTGTACCGACGGGATTCGAACGCGCCCTCTAAGCTTAGTTGGTCTGAGCACCTGGGCATTTTTCCCAGGAGGTGCGGGTTCGAATCCCGTCGGTACGACGAAATTTTGGATTGTGTGTAACAATGTACAAAAATATAAAGTGTGTAACACTTAAAGAAACAAAATATAAGTTTATAACATAATATTTCTGGTAAATAAATGGCTATTATTTTTTAAGAACATAAATTAATATTGATTTTTTTTGTAAAAACTTCTGGGAAATTAAGAAAAATTCGGGGAAAATACATAGATTTCCATTAGATGCACAGTGAGGTCTTCTACCACCCTGCTTCGTTTGATCCATCGCTGTTGAATCATCTTGTATACCACACTAATCTAATTTGAAAATAGCATTTACAATAACTATAATTAGAGCTTTTTAAGTTTTTTATGGTTACTAACACTTTCACAAGATATTCGAACGGGATATTTACCATGTTTTTCATTATTTGTGAGCTTCCGATATTTTTTCCATGAACATGGTGCTTGCAACAGCGCCGAAATATCGGAAGCTCACAAATAATGAAAAACATGGTAAATATCCCGTTCAAATATCTTGTGAAAGTATAATTAGAGCGTTACATAATAGTGATTACTTTTTATTGTCTTTCTTTAGACCTCTTATGGTCGGTTTCTGAGCTACATTTATTGAGTTTATCTACTCAATTGTACAGTTATTGAATGGATAAACTCTCAATAAATGCACTCAGAAACCGGCCATTAATGCCGTGACATTTAATTAGCCAATATAACTAAAATCATTTTGAGCCATAAGCATAAATTAACTGCAATTAAATCAAATATCATAAACATTTAACAAATATTAGACCTTTTAGTTAGATATTAGAGATCTTTCTGTATAGATTAATACACACATCAACACTGTCTAGGGATATTTCGTAAAAATGTCATAAACTCATAAAATACTGGACGGTTTAAAAATATTTTAATGTAAGCTTATTTTGTAGGTTTTAATGAACAATTAAAAATTTGAATTTGCAAAATAAATTAAAAACAAAAGATTTGCGCGGCATAATTGTAGCGAAGTTCGAATGTTTTTATTTACCTAACCTAGTTTTTGGTATTTTTTTTGTTTCAAATTAAAGTTTTAATAAAAATCATCGGTTAATTTCGAATTTATGTAACTGTATGCATCATGCAGCGGCGCCATTTAACGAGAGACGAGATGTTAAGGGCAGTAGGCATGCTTCAAATTGGGGCTACTCAACGGAGTATAGCCGAGGAGATTGGAACAAGACAAAACGTGATATCAAGGTTGTGGTCACGTTATCGTACCACTAGTGAAGTGGCTGAAAGGCCCCTAGGCGGGAAGCGCATAACCACCCAAAGACATGACCAATTTTTGCAAGTGGCCGCGAGAAGACAACGTAATGTTACGGCCATTCAGTTGGTTCAAAAGCTCCAGTCAGAGCACTAGTTGCTTGTCAGTGACCAAACTGTGAGGAGAAGACTGCATTAGGCTAACCTTCATGCTCGCAGGCCGCTTCGTACGCTAGCACTACGCAGAGGAAATCGCGCACGAAGATTAGAGTGGGCTCGAGAACATTTGCTCTGGGAAGATAACTAAAGGTCTGTAGTGCTGTTTACCGATGAGTTTCGATTCGGTTTTTATCTTGATTCGAAGAGTACGTGTATGGCAAGTTCCTGGACGTGAGAAGCGTCTGCAACAACTTCAGGAAGTCCATTCATACCACGGCGGAACAATTTTGGTCATGCATCTTAGCAGGACCTGGGACAATATCCCGCAGCAGGCTTTGATAACTTGATTCGAAGCATGAAAAACCGGTGCAGGACCGTTGTTAACGTCATGGGCGGTTTTACTGACTATTCATTTTTCGGGTAACTGCAAAAAACCTGATAATTTCGCTTTACTTTTACTTTTTTCTTAAAAAGAAATTCATGTTTAGGTTTACCATTATTTCACTTTTTGTCTTTATTTCATAAAAAAAATATTTACGCAAAACAAATAACTTTGTTTTACTCTAAAGCACAGTCCGATAAATGGGCTCTATAAATATATTTATATATATGTTGTATGTTAGTTGTAACACATTTGGAAAAAGATGATAAAATCAGAATATCCCTAGACAGTGTTGATGTGTGTATGTATCTTTTTTATATTGTATGGCTAGCGATTGACCATTATCTCTCTTGTTGGTAAGTGATGATGCGGTCTAGGATGGTAGCACGCTAGGCCTAGAATAGGAACTGGCTCTCAAGCACAGCTGCCGGAAGAGATTAGATGTTTGGCGACAGATTTTGTAACTTGAGGGTGTTAGCTAGCCAGGCAGACACTAGACAGAGTCCTACCACCATGCTGAGGGTTTCTTAACGATGTTTTTTCTACAACGGAGAGCCACTGTGAAATGCATTCTTTGAGAGAAAAATCCATTGGTGCACGACGGGGATTTGATTCCGTTACCTCTGTTATCTAATTCTCACTGCGCTATTGTACCCTCAGGTACATACAAGCGGTTGACTTTTCCAAAAATTTAAGGCATAATCAACCTTCTACCACTGTTTTAAAGTTTAAAATATCTTAATAATGATGAGTAAAAGAATTTCTTCTTCTTCATAACAAGAGATAGACACAATTATCATATATCTAAGGCCCAATTTCACCGGTTCCTGATAGCGCTATTATAAATAAATCTGACAGATTTTTGACAGCTGCTGTATGGCGTCATGTGTCAGATAACTATCTAACGCATTATCAGGAACCGGTGAAACTGGCCTGAGTCTTCTAACTCACAAGATTTTACCGTTCTTATGTAACGCGCCTCGTATCATATATCACATTAAAGTATGAACATTTTAATTCGTATACAATACCAATTACTTATACAGAATTACATTAATAATTACAGCGTTACTTAAAATGCATTAATTGTCTAACTCTATGGATGATAAGTAGAGATAGATATACGGAAGAGTTATACGGATAATCTGATGATTTACCTAAAGAAGTTTTTGGGTAACATATTATGAAAGAGGCTTCATATAAGATTGTTTAAAAACTAAAACAACCGACTTCCATGCCCCGCGAGTCAGTTTCAGTAGCAAGTTTGAGACGTATATTGACATATCTCTGGAGATACTTATCAGATCTCGATGAAATTCCAATCGTACCACTATTGGGATATCTCCTTTCCAGCAAAAATTGGTTGTCTGTAAAAATTTACAGATGGTAATGATGATGGACGTAAACCAAATGGTTTACGGACGATAGTTTAACGTGACAATGTCATAACAAAACATTGATAAAATCGGCGCATGCGTACAATGAGCGTAACGGGACACTTTTTCGTGCACACAGCCGGCGTTTATCGATTAAGTATGCTCATGTTTGTGTTCGTCTCCGTGTCCGTGACAGTGCAAAAAAAGCATAACTTATTGCTTTGAATTAAAAAAAAATATTAATCAGCCATTCAGCTTTCATCTAAGTGCCATAATAGCCATTATCTGAACTTTAGGTAAATATGCTACAGAATATTTTGATCTCTAAAATGATAAGATAAGATTTGTGATGCACAATATTTATAACACATCGCAGCTTTAGAATAGTTTAAGATTGTTTACAAAACGAAAAAAAAAACCCGACTTCAAATACATTTTTAACAGACTTCCAAAAAGGAGTAGGTTCTCATTCGTCCGTATGTATTTTTTTTGTGTATGTTTATCGATATTTTCGCCAATTGTGAACCGATTTAAAAACACTTTTTTTAGTTCGAAAGGGTTTTATACCCCGAGGATGTTCCATTACAATTTCATCGTAATTTGATAAGTATGTTCAAAGATGTGTCGAAAAACCTCTCAAACTTGCTACTGAAACTGACGCGCGCGGCATGGAAGTCGGTAGTTTTAGTTTTTAAACTATCATAATTATCAGTACCAAGTTTGAAGTGTTTATCTCCATACATCTAGAGATACTCTCATCAGATCTCGATTAAATTACAATAGTCCTACTTGAAACAGACGGACGGACGGACGGACGGGCGGACAGCGGTGTCTTAGCAATAAGCTACCGTTGGCACCCTTTGGGTATGGAACCCTAAAACCAGACGAATTGATAATCTTCTCGTTTTGAAAGTCATTTGAAAAGACGTACGTATTGTTGCGATACAAATGTCTAATTTATCGTGTCGAAATAAAGGTAAATTTGCGTTATGAAACGATCTGCGCAACAAGAACTTTGGCCAATAGCTGTTTTCTAAAACTCTATATGTTACATGTTACCCTGGTACTTGTATGAAAATGGGTGAACAATTTCAAATGAAAAATAATGTGTTGTACAATAAGCAGTAGGTATTAATAATATCACCAGCCGAGTTTCTCCAATACTTTAATAAACACTTTAATTATATATTTTTTTAGTTCACTTTTGTAATCGAGAGAGAGCGAGAAAGAGCTATAATATACGTTCATATCAATTTATCTAATTTTCTGCTAAAGAAAGCAAAACAAAAGGACTTTTTTGTAGGCTACTCGTTTTCACTTAAAGAGTTTCTCTAATGACATATTCATCTGAAAGCTTGTTAAACCAATAAAGGCATTAAAAAAATCTACGCCATCAAAAACAAATTATCACACCTCCTAAAACTCTCAAAATGATCATCGCAACATCAGTCATGTTCCTAAGAACCATTCCTATAAAAACGTACTTACAAACACAAAATGAAACAAAATCAATGAGCCTAGTCCCTACCGTTAGGCGATATATTCCTGTCTCGCTTGTTCTTGGACTTGGGTTGGGCTCGGTGTCTATCCCTCTTCCGACTTGATGATGAGCAGGATGATGAAGGGCTGGAATCGGGAGGAGAGCCAGCTTCTTCCGCTGTGAGGCTGATTGTTTGAGAGTCAGAGTCGAGGATGCTGTTGCGAAGCGCACGCCTCTGCTCTTCTGTGTGTTGGGGACAGCGCGTAGATCTGAAATATTTCGGTGGTAAATTAACAAATCAAATCAAAGCATTTATTCAGTATGTAGGCAGCATTAATATAAATTGTTAAACACAATTCAAAATTTCATTGTACCGACGGGACTTGAACCCGCACCCCCCGGATTACACGTCCAGGTGCTCTGCCAATAAAGCCACTGTTCGACCCACCGATACGACGAAATTAGTGGATTGCATTTTTTAACCCAATTATGCATTGGTGGAGTAATAATATACGCATATATACACGTCAAAATCAGTGACGACACGACAAAAGCAATGAGCCTTTTTAACAGACTTCAAAAAAGGAGGAGGTTCATGTTCCACTGTATATATGTATATATATGTTAACAGATTTCTCAAAAACGCCTGGACCAATTTGAAAAATTATTTCGTTTGAAAGGGTGTACTTCTAAGGTGGACCCATTTAAATTTTCATCGAGACTTGACGAGTATCTCCAGAGATATGGAGATAAGCACCTCAAACTTAGTTACGAAAATAACTAGCGCGGCATTTGAAGTCGGTACTTTTAGTTTTATAGGTGAATTATCAATGATATCTTTAGGAGGGTAGAGACTAGAGTAACAATAACCATTACATGAAAAAGTGTCAGTGAAAGTGTATTATTTAGGTGGCGCTACTGTAGCTAGAGTTTCCACAGGCAGGTGGTAGGAGCATATTATATTATTAGGCTTGGGCTTACTATATCCGACAGAGGAGTGGATATATCGTATATCATTCCATATAAAGATATATATCCGCTTAGTATATCCGCTTAATATATCCGCTTAGTATAACGGCTTCGTAAGTCCGGTAAACCCATGTGAGTTGTGTTTCAGACTTTGCAGAGAAACTCACTTAAAAAGACAAATTATATCCATTAGTATATCCCATTTCCAAAATTAGGCATATCTGCGTTTCATAACCGATATTATCTAACATTAGACCGTATCTGTTGTGTTTTGACCTTGCATTGTTGTTGTACCTGTTGTTAGAGACGAAGTCATCTAAAATAATGATATAGCACGGTTGCCTAGAAAATACCTATTCACTTACGGCTTAACATTTTAACCGACTTCACAAAAAAGTTTTATGATTCATCAAGATATACCGGATATATGGGATATATTAAGATTTGGCATGTGGAATGAAGGATATATATCCGCTTAGGGATATATATCCGAAGATATAGATGTGTCCGGAGTTACCCAAGCTTATATTATATCGACGTTCCACCTGACTAGCTACCAAAAAGTAGCTTACTTCTATCAAGGAGAAAATCTGCCGCTATAACCTTTACGGCGTTCCGGCAGCACACAGTCCTTGAGAGTTAGAGTATTCTAGACCTAGCGTGTTCAGCATCTTCGACCACATCACCGCTTACCACCAGGCGAGATAGTGGTCAAACGCTAGCCTATAAATAATAATAATTGTGCCATGCAACAAACACCCTCCTGTGTAATGTCGTATTCCGTTGGTTTTGTTAATAGCCAGATTTTCTCCTTGATGGTGGTAATCCCCTTTTTTGGTAGCAAGTCACAAGCAAGTCGGCGAACATAGATATAAAATGCCCATATCACCTGTGGATATACTCCGACCACCTGTGGTTTTTTAACCGACTTCACAAAAAAGGAGGAGACTCTCAATTCGACCGTATATATATATTTATATATATATATATTTATGGGTGTTCGCGGATAACTTCGACGTTTATGAACCGATTTTAATATTTCATTTTTTGTTGGAAAGGGGATATCTCGAGGGTGGTACCATAGTAATTTCATCGAGATCTGATAAGTATCTCCAGAGACATAGAGATAAACACCTCAAACTTGGTGCTGAAAATTAATAGCGCGGCATTTGAATTCGGTTCTTTTAGTTTTTTAAACGATCTTATTTAGTTTAATTATGGCTCCACAAGGTTAGTGTATTTAGCCAGTATCAAAGCATTATAATTTTTTTCACGTTTTAGTAGATAACACGAGTCGTAAAGTCAAATCAAGTTTAAGTCATAGTCCAGTTTAAGTCGTACACTTACTTAGCAAAAATGTGGAATTTACTAAACGCTTTCAATGTAATTTTAGTGAGAACGCAAATTGGCATTATTTACAACATTGTGCTGTTTGCTTACACTCGTACACATTTACCGGCGCTTAATGGCTAATAATCCACATTTATTACACATTAACTCGAAGAAGAACACAAGTTTTAGAAAAAAATACAATGAGTGCACACACATTTTTTTTACGTTTCAACCAAAAATTCAACAGTTAAGTAAGTTCCAAATAGGCTTATTAGGAACCGCTGAAATTGGCCTTTAAAGTTATAGTTTATCTGGCAGATAAGAACCTAATAGGCTATTAAGGACTCTATCAGATAACGATAAAACTCTAACTTAAGATATCATCTCTTTATAGCGTATGGTAGACATTGTACCAAACACACTGTATAATGTAAATTTTACGGTCTGCTAGTGCCTAAAAGTTCGCGGTCTACTAGTAAAATTGTACGGTCTACTGGTAAAATTGTACGGTCTACTGGTAAAATGTTACGGTCTACTAGTAACAGTTAGTATACTAGCATACCTTGTACAGAGCTTCTTCGTATGTTCGGATACAACTCCACACATCTGTAGCAGTAGGTTCTTCTTCTCGTTTGCCGACATCGTCTCATAGGTGGCGCCGTCGTTGTCAGAGTTCTGGGTGCCGTTGTTGTTCCTGTGTCCACTGTGATGTCAATACAGGGCTCATGTTTTGGCAGTGTGGGTATCTATGCTCTCTAAACTACATTTACACTTATCCTTTACATTTTTTAGGGTTCCGTACCCAAAGGGTACCAATGGAACCCTATTACTAAGACTCCGCTGTCCGTCTGTCTGTCTGTCTGTCCGTCTGTCTCCAGGCTGTATCTCATAAACTGTGATAGTAAGACATTTGAAATTTTCACAGATGATGTATTGCTGTTGCCGCTATAACAACAAATACTAAAAACAGAACATAGTCAAAAATTAAAGGTCCCCATACAAAAACGTGTTTTTTACTATAGCGCCATCAATGAACGACACCTTTTTATTAAAGTTCACTTAGTTGGTGTTAGAAGTTCCTTAGACAGTCGTTAGACGGCGTTGTTGTTAATAAGCATAATATATTACCGTGGTATTATACTGCGGTTCGGGACACTCCGTGTGCGAGACGCAAATCTGACTCTCACTTGGCCAGTTTTATTTACCTCTGACAGTCAGTGAACCGTTTTAATTAAAAAAATACTTTTACTACACTCGCTAGGTGGCGTTTGAAAACCTAACCTACTTGTTGTGAAGTTGCCATTGGCAAAAGCAACAAGGTGGATCTTTGTTTATATTTTTTTGTGAAATGGAACTTGTAATATTCCTGTAATATATGATAACCTATAAAGATGTCTATCTCACTTAGGTACACTTTCTCTCTCACTTATTCTCATACATGTAGGTACCTAATATAAATGTAAATTAAACGTAATTTTGATAAACGCAAAGGGCGATACAATAATTTAATATGAAGTGAAGAGATGGGCAAAAATTTGTTCAAAAGAACAATTTCGTCTATTTGTGAGTTGGGAAAAACTGCATTCATAGACTTTCAAACTATTTTTTTTGTAAGGTTTATCCTTTTGTCATCATTATTGAAAGTATTCTGTATGTGCTTGTTCCCCACTTGAAAATATTCTTAAAAATACTAAGTATGTTAATCAACAATAACGTACTCCAAGCCTTCAAAATGTTTTGTACGAATGATATACTCGTACCAGTCGAATATAGTGATACTAATTCAACATCAATATGTAGGTAAGAATATCATCTATTATGTTCCTATATTCTAACCAATAAATGTGTGAGTGCAAATTTTGCACTGATCAGCTATATTTTGCACTAATAAGCTAAGAGCCAAGAGAGCCTCATCTGACACATGACGCCATATAAAAGCTGTCAAAAATCTGTGAGATTTCTTCCTATTAGCGATATCAGGAACCGGTGAAACTGGCCCTATGTCTTAGAATAATAAAATCACGATTGTTTGTGAAAGGAAGGAAAGAAAAATATATCTGTGAACGAGAAAAGCGAGCACTTAATTTTTGTAATTTAGCATAAAGGAAAATTTTAGTGGCAGTGAATTCGTAGCGCTCGATAAAAAATTACCAATGGAACATACTTGTTTCATGACCGAAGCATAAGCGAGCGAATTATTTCATAACCTCAAAATAATATTTTAGTGAAGGTTAATATTTTAGTGAAGGTCAATCCTTAGCGTTTAAAGTTTTAAATGCACCTAATAATAATAATAAGTCAAAATTGACTTATTGTCTATATTTGCGCAAACGAAGCGAGCGCGCATTTTCGAACTAATCAGATAAGTATATCAAAAGTTTCAGAGAAATAATAATATCGTTTAAAAACTAAAAAAGAACCGACTTCAATGTTCATTTTCAGTACCAATTTTGAGATGTTTATCTCAATATCTCTGGAGATACTTATCAGACCTCGATAAAATTACCATGGTACCACACTAGGGATATCTCCTTTCGAACAAAAAAAGAATAATCAAAATCGGTGCATAAATGACGAAGTTATCCCCGAACAAACATTTAAAAAAAAAAAAAAAAAAAAATATATATACGGTCGAATTGAGAAACATCCTCCTTTTTTTGAAGTCGGTTAAAAATCACGAAGGTGCCTATGTGTAACTCAACAAAAAAGGCAGGAACATTATATTACTGACGGAGCGAAGCGAGCGCACATTTTCATAATTAGGCTTAAAGAGGATTCCATAAATAAAGTTTTAGTACTTGATCATGGAAAAAAAACATTTTTATACCTTTAAATTAATATACTCAAAGGATTATTATCTGTGAAGGTAAATTCTTTGCGCTTATGAACGAAATGCAGAACTGATTTTTGTGCACGGACGTAGCGAGCGTGTGATTTTCACACTACAGATATAAATTGAGAACTTTTGAAAAATAAAGTGAGAAATCTGCAACAGCACCTTCTGGCTACAATGGCGCCACCAGAACAATTCGCTTTGACGGACACATTTTCATGTTTGGAGTTTGTTCTCCTTGGTCAGCTCAGACCGCGACGAGACGCAGCGTTGTTTTTTTAGTACAATACAATACAAAAAATAACTTTATTTACTACACAAAAAGACACAAATCTGAGTTAATGCGGCGTCAGGCAAAGCCGCGCGGCTTCGCGCTGCACCGCGGCGCAGCAAGAAGCTGCGTGATACAAAATAGAACTTTATTTACTACACAAAACATTTCATTGAGATAATGCGGCCGCGCCGCGCCTCTTGCTGTGTCGCGCGGCGTTGGGCTGCACCGCGCGGCTATTCGCTTCGCAGCGCCCCACAAGCATCGTCACGTCGTAGTATTATTATCTTTTCTATGGTCACGTCGTCACGTCGCTTCGCGTCTCGGTGTAAACTGACCCTAAGTAGTAGCGTAAGTAATTTGTTTGCTGTGTGTTTGCTGTTTTTAGTGTGAATAGGGCTGTAGCTAGAGTCGAATTTAAGGTAGGGCAGCATTCGTTACAGGTACGGCGAAAGTTCTATTTTTTTTAGTTCTTTCTTTTGTGAGTAAAACTATTAATGGGAGCCAAAAGAAATCCAAATAACCGGCCAAGTGCGTGTCGGACCACCCGCAGTGTAGGGTTCCGTAGTAGCCTGTTATTCAATGCAAGTCTTTACCCGTTATAAACAAGCAACTAGGTACTCCGTCTTTGTCACTTTAAAGGATTTATTCTAAGGATTTTGTATTTAGTACAAAATTATCCAACACCCAAGTTCAACGACTATTACTGCTAAACTAATAAAGTTATCTTAACCGCTATAGTTTTCCTGAGCTCCGCTTAGTTTTCATGAAATGCGTTATTATCACGCAGTTTAGCTTTTAGAGGGGGGGGGGGGACGCTTATACCTATCTATCGCTACAATTTTTTTTATCTCAAACTATGATGAAACAATTTAATAATAATATATTGTCTTAGTATTTGGTATTTTTAAGGTAAGGCATTGTGATTTCAAGGTAGGGCATTGCACCCCCCCCCCCCTTGCTACTGCCGTGAGTGTGAATCAAGCGCTAAAGACCGTTCCCTGTTATTAAAAATATTCAAAACAATTCAAAGTAGACACAAAGACACAAAATAGTATATTGGGCAACTCAATTTTTTTAACCGACTTCTCAAAAAAGGATGAGGTTCTCAATTCAACTGGATGTTTTTTTCTGTATTTGTTACCTTTTTAGGACGGACTTTTTAGGGTTCCGTACCCTACGGGTTCGGAACCCTAAAACGGTTAAAATTTTCACAGATGATGTATTTCTGTTGCCGCTATAACAACAAATACTAAGAACAGAACAAAGTTAAAACAACAAATACTAAGAACAGAACAAAGTTTTACGATAGCGCCGCGCCATCTAGATGATCATTAAAGATGGTGCTATCGTCTTTACCTTAATCTGAATCTCGGAAGCGGCTCCAAAGATTAAATAAAATTTAGTATACAGGGGATTTCGGGGGCGATAAATCGATCTAGCTAGGAATCTTCAGAAAATGTTTTATTCGCGTTTTCAATAATCAACTTTATTGATGATCAACTTAAAATATTACTCTTCCCGACATCTATTGGCGAGTAGAAGTAGCTTTAGTGTAACTGTGTGGGTAAAGCAGTTAGTGGCTCTCAATTAAAAAAAATAGTATTATTATTCGTAAATAGATGTCGGGAAGAGTCATATTTGTCTGTTTAAGTGGCAAATAATACCGAGCAAAGCTCGGACAACCAGATCTATACTAATATTATAAAGAGAGAACATTTGTATTTTTGTATTTTTGTATGTTTGTAAGGATTTGGTCCAAATACTACTGAACCGATTTAAAAAATTCTTTCACTAATAGATAGAATGGACTTTCGGAATGAAAATAGGCTATATATTATCCCGTTTAAATCAAAGGTACATTCGTGGAGACCTAATTTGCAACCAAAGTCAGCAAAAAACGGTCGTAAAAACACGTTTCTTACGAACGCTGCTCAATTGAAAATAGATAGAAGAATATTTTCTATGGAAGAATTGTACAACTTAATAAGACCTACAAAAAATTCCGCGACAGCATATGTCTATCTCTTAAGGTTGACTCACAGTAACCATTTTAATCTTAAAATTTTTGTTAAAAAATATTACATAAATTCCAAGGCTATTTTCAAGTATATAGTATTAATCCTTATCCAAATAATTACGTTAATTTGCTTGGCCACATATTATAGATTAAAATTGTCCCTTACAGTATATAATTCAAATGAAAACTCTAGAAGATATCACGAATTTCACATACACGCATCGCAAAATTAATAAAATATTTGCAGTGAAACCACAGATTAGGTCATAGTTACTACGAAAATATTATTATATATAAGCTTAGCTATGCTGTAGATCCCCATCGATCACAATCAAATTGAAGTCAATATAGTATAATAATATGATCTATTGTATAAAATAATATTCATCTATATATATAATAATATAATATTTTAAACCACCCCGACTGATCTATGTATAATCTTTTCATTAAAAGCATTCCAATGACTCTAAACACGACATTTAAAATCTGAGCTGTAAGTTGGTGAGGATTTGAGTATTCTGTAGAGTACAGGTGATGTCCCAGCATCAGGTCAATGTTCCATGTTCTTACAATACCGTTGAAGAAGAAGATTTTCGAATTGATCAGACCTATGAAAGTTGATTTCATAGCGCAATTAACTAGAAAAAAGCTGATAGCTTTATAACGATTGAACGAATTTTCATGAATCAAAGCTAAGAACACTCTCGATGAAGACATCTATCAAACAAAAAAAAAACTATCACTAATTAAAACTAAATCGGTTCATCTGGTTAGGTGCTAAGATGCTACAGACAGACACAGATACACACGTTACGCGTATATCACCTCTACTTTTTGCGTCGGGGAACGCCGTAAAGTTAAGGCGGCAGATATTCTCCTTGGTGGTAAGCTACTTTTTGGTAGATTTAATGATCCCACTACCACTGTACAAAAACTCATGATTTATGAATGCACATAAAACTTTCATTGGTGGGTATATAGCTAGGATTAGAACCAACGACCGTCGGAATCAGGGTAACTATCCTTTACGCCAAAGGGCCGTCCAATATCACTACGTAAGTATTATAAAACAAAGTCCGTCACTGCGTATGTCTGTCTGTTCGCAATAATCTCAATAGCTACTGAACGGATTATCCTGCGGTTTTCACCAATAGCCAGAGTGTTTATGAGGAAGGATTAGGTGCATATATCGTTAAGGTTTTGTGTAAATTGGTTGAAATATGACGATGATTGTTAAATATGTTAATATTTTATATTCGATGCAACAAACTGATGCAAATTTTGTAGGCATATATGTTCTACCCGTGCGAAGCCGGGGCGGGCTGCTAGTATTTAATAATATTAATTAATACTATTCTACCTTTGTTTTAACGTTTACTTAGTTGGTGTTCGGTTCGGAACCCTCCGTGTGCGGGACAAAAGTCTGACTCGCACTTGGCCAGTTTTTAGGGTTCCGTAGCCGAATGCCAAAAAACGGAACCCTTATAGATTCGTCATGTCTGTCTGTCTGTCCGTCCGTATGTCACAGCCATTTTATTCCGAAACTGTTAAGACTACAGAATTGAAACTTTGTAAGTAGATGTATTCTGTGAACCGCTTTCCGATTTTTATACAAAAAAAAAAATATAAAAGTTTAAGGGGGCCATCCCATACATGGAACTGAAACAAAAAAAAATAATCTTCAAACCTTATACGTGTGTGTCTATGGATAGGTCTTCAAAAATGACATTGAGGTTTCTAAAATCATTTTTTCTCAAAGTCAATCATTTGAAAGATAGGCGCGTCTAAAATGGTAAAATGTGTGTCCCCCCCCCCCCCCCTCTAACTTTTAAAGTATAGGAGTGAAAAATCTAAAAAAAATATATGCTGTAGATCTCAATAAAAACTAACAACGAAAATTGGTTTGAACGAGATACAGTCAGCAGTTTTAGAGATATGGCGACCGCAAAGATAACTTTGTTTTTCATACAAACACAATGAAATCAAAGTTAATTTTGTAGGTACGAAAAATCATAGTTATGGAATAATTAACGATGTTACGGAACCCTACGAGTGCGAGTCCGACTTGCACTTGGCCAGTTTTTCTTTCTTCCTCTCCTTTGTTACAACTTGATACGAGTATAGATATTCTACGATAACATGGCCCGCCCCTCCAAATTACTGTTTTAATGTGTAGTCACATCCTTACGAAAGAGTTTGTATGTAGTTGTAATTATTCGTCTTCAGTAGCAGGCCAGCAGTACCCACAGAGTACTGAATCACTCTACTACGTTGTGAGAGTAGGCACTTCCCTACATTGTTGATGCTCGAATTATGAACGTACTTTGTAGCCAACCTAACTTAACGGAAAGAATTGCTTATAAATTTCATAGAAACTATTTATGCAGTGTTGGTTGGTTCAAAGTACGTTCATAATTAGGAGTTATTTAATTATGTATGCAATGTCGCGGAACCGGCAGTACCAGTATGCATACATGCGTGGTGGTGCGTTGTAAATACTTTCACAAATACTTTTAAACGTTATTGAATTTTGGAGGGGCGGGTCATCAAGATCTCTACTTACAAATGATCAGCGCAGCACTTCAAGTCGGTTTTTGATTTTCGTTCTCAAAGAGAATATAATCACTATGTCATTCGTTATATTAAAATATTCGTGTGCTTTAATGAAGTTTTAATTAGAAGGAAGTTACAAGTCATAATGCATTGCATAGTAGGTACAGTACTTCTCGTGCAAAGTAACTCAGGTCAGGCATTATTTGTATGTGAATGTTAAGGTTACATTTTATTAATATCAATCGATGGCAATCTATGGAAATGCCTACTTACATACATTGTTTTAAATTCATTGCAAGTGTAGAATATATTTTTTAGGTCTACACTCTAAATCTAAGTAATTTTTAGGGTTCCGTACCCAAAGGGTAAAACGGGACCCTATTACTAAGACTCCGCTGTCCGTCTGTCTGTCTGTCCGTCCGTCTCCAGGCTGTATCTTATTAACCGTGATAGTTAGACAGTTGAAATTTTCACAGATTGTGTATTTCTGTTGCCGCTAGAACAACAAACACTAAAAACAAAATACAGTAAAAATTAAAGGGGATATAGATATAGGGGGCCCATACAAAAAACGTGATTTTTAGTATAACGCGATTTATGTTTGTTAAGCAAACAATTTTCTAATTAGTTTCGGCAAAATGACATAGATGACGCTAGTAAGCGAGCCCCGTCTTTCTAGATCGCGGTGTCGAGATTCTCCGTGAACTCGTATACCTAAGAAAATGTTCTTATGTAATATCAATTATCAATTATTCGAATATGAGGTTGAATCTCTTTTATGTTTCGTATTGTACTGTAGTACGGAACCTTCCCTAAGTGTGCGATGCGAGACGCGACTCTGACTCGCATTTCCAGTTTTATTTCTGTCCGTCCTTAGAGCATGTAATGTACCCTTCAAGACAAAAAGTATTATATTCTTTCTTATAAATACTACCCACCAATCCTTGTTCAAGATGTATTGTTATGCAGTTTGTTTGAAAGAAATAGCTTTTAGCGAAGACTGCCTACAGTCCACAGTACCTTACTTAAGGTGAGACCTGATGAAAGCAATATTTTTGCAATGATTGATGTCAGTTAGACATATTTATACTTAATAAGGTATCTAAATGAGTAAACTTAAGTACTCAAGTACAGACTTACATAGTCGACAATAATGTGTAAGGTAACATAAAAAAAATAAAAACAATATTCATAATGAATAAAAAGGATTTAATTACTTGTTCCTTTTTCAAAAATAAATTTCCAATTAAATCAAATCTACCTATTAGGTTTTACTCATTACAAACAAAACAAAAACTAGGATATAATGTATATACTCACTTGTGCACTTTACTAGGTTTTCTATTGTTATTGTTCTTTATTTTTCTCTTGCGACGTTGCTCGGAAGGTAATGGTCCTCCAGCCCAGTCAGCATCATCTTCATCATCACTGAGGACTCCAGCATAGGACGTAGGTTCTCGACTGTTCGATGCAATACGGCGAGATGCTATGCGAGAGCTGTTGCGACCCATTCCTGGAAATATTTGAAAAAGGGTTAGGTACACGGTATAAAGTAAAGTATTTTGATCATCGATATGAACGTGCTACGTACTACATTACGGGTCGCGAACTCGCTCTCCGTCCCAATGACCTGCAGTTTTGAATCTGCACTTCGTTTAGTATTGCTTCGACGCACGTCACGTGCGGACGGTAGTTGCCGAGCGGCGGACGAAGGGTACCGAACCGGAAAAACCAGTCGAATTAAGTAATTTAAAGATATGTTGTAGATAACAAGCAGAATACAATATTTAGCAATTGATTTAGTGAATAATTAGATACAATGTTATGACATTGTATCCTTCTTTTTTTGTTAATGTTATGACATTAACAAAAAAAGAAGGATATTTTTATACGTCCGAAAATAGCGGTCCCATACATTGTGAGCAAGACTTACACGCTCCCTGTCGTTCCCTCTTATAACCTAGCGCCGTGCATTAGTAAGTAACAGCATGAGTCGCCCCGCCTACAGTCAAAGAGTAAATTTGCAGCGAATTAGTATTCATTGTGTTATTATTGTGCTTTTAGTGGTTTAAGTTCATTTTAAACCAGTTCTTTAGTATCAGTTTTATCTTAGAATACGGGAATAATCTTCAATTGTGCATTACAGGAAACGTAACAAGTTTCTATTTTAAATGTAATAACGGAGTATGTATGCGTAAACTTTTTTTTGAAGTTATACTTCTTTTGGCGCGATAGAGAAAAATGATGAGAGTGAATTTTTACGATGCGCGCGCACACCGACACCTAAATTTAACATCGCGACGTTAGTTCTAGGTGGTACGATGCGCGCGCACACCGACACCTAAATTCTACACCGTGACGTTACTTCTAGGTGGCATGACTATGTTAAAGTTGTATATTTCATATTTAACGTCATATTTTTACGTTAATAAAATATTTTTTATTTAAATAAAATCTTTTTGATTAATTTTAATATTTATCGTTAATCACTACTGCATTTTAATTATTTTTTTCCATACGCCTCAGAAGTATAACTCTTAACGCGTGTACATAAGTACACACTCTTTTTTTTAATGTGAACGTACTAGGCACGTACGTGGCATTGTATTTACTTTGGATATGCTCCGACTTGCCCCCCTAGACAAAATCCAATTTTTGTTTCCAGTCACGTTAACGCAAGTTCAAAATGTATGGAGTGACATTTATTTTTCCGCAACAAAGTTGTCATTCCCATACATTTTGATGTTGCACTAACGTAAATGTAAACAGAAATTGGATTTTGTCTAGGGGACCAGGTTTACGACCTAATAAGTAGATCATCGTTTGGGAGCGGCTAGGATGGTATGGCGGCGACGCACGTCATATCGATACTATAAAAATCAGTTGCAGAATTTATGTAGTGTATATTAGTCTGTATATTATCCATGTTTAGTATAGATATTACACTTTTAGTTAAACTTTTACATGCTAATCTTACTAAAACTTAACTATAATTTTCCCTATACGATACAATAAAATTAGGTAACGTTATTAGAAAGAGGCAGTGTCGCATCTGCATTCGCTACTCATTAGTATTAGTGTAAGTACTCGTCACGCCCGATCGCGCGCCGCTCGGCACGTAAGTTAGTTTGTGATGGTTCACTCCATTTATATACGAGGGTCATTCAACAAGTACGTAGCCTCATCGCCCGATTGCACTGCTATTACAAAAAAACTTTACCATAGTACAGTGCAATGTTTTTGAAGCCTACTGTCTAAGTTTTAAACAATGACCTCTATTAGTTTTGTTTTAATAGGCTTTGAAAGCGAACGTGTCGGTCAGTTTAACAAAAATGGAAAAAGAGCAGTATCGTTCGGTGATTCAATTTTTATTTTTGGAAGGGAAAACGCGCTGTGAAATTAAAAATCGCTGGGATGCTGTGTACGGTGACTCTTCTCCTTCGATGGCAACCGTCAAGAATTGGTTTAACGAGTTTGCTCGTGGCCGCAAGTCGGTTTTAGATGAGCCACGCCCAGGTGCCCCGAAAACGGCTACTACGGAGGAAAACATAAAAAAAATCCACGATCTCGTGTTGGCAGACCGCCGATTGAAGGTTCGCGAGATAGCTGACACTGTGGGCATTGCAGAAGGAACGGTCCATCATATTCTCCACGAAGAACTGGGCATGAGAAAGCTGTCAGCGCGATGGGTGCCGCGTTTGCTCACACTGGACAACAACCACGACAACGCGCCGGCTCACACCTCTGCCGTTGCCATGGCCAAATTATTCGAATTGCGGTACGAATTGCTGCCCCATCCACCTTACTCTTCAGACTTGGCCCCCTGTGACTTCTTTTTGTTTCCAAACCTGAAAAAGTCACTTGCCGGGAAAAGATTTGGGTCGAAAGAGGAGGTCAAAACCACCACGGAGGCCTATTTAGCAGACTTCAGGAAAACGTATTTTTAGATGGGTTAAAAAAGTTGGAGCATCGCTGGGCCAAGTGTATTGAGTTAAAAGGAGATTATGTAGAAAAATAAATCGGCACTTTTCGAAAATTTTCGTTTTTCTTTTGTAGGCTAAGTATTTATTGAAAGACCCTCGTACCTCCATGATTTTGATTATATTTGATAGGATCTTTGACTGGCTGAATACTCAAAGGATAGAACATAGTTTAGACCACTATCTCGCCAGGTTATAAGCGATGATGAGATCAAATATGGTGAACACGCTAGGCCTAGAATGGTCTGACTCTCAAGGGCTGTGTGCTGCCAGAAACCGTAAAGTTATTAGAAACCGATCCATTAATGACTAGGATTTCAACTAGCGACCTCTCGGTTAGGAGGCAAGGTATCTATCCATTACACCAATGGGCTCAAACTCTTGGAGGAGTCCTACAGATCGAAGCAGTGGTGGATGCGGTCAAGAGCTCCGTCAGTTGTACCCATGGTACCACTGAGGCGCGAACTGGTCGGATTTAGCGGTGTAACAAGGGTGTAACACCAAATTTTCAGAATCCAGATGCTATCTAATATCTAAAATTGACGCTAATCGAAGATATATATAAAAGGATACACCAGAACATTCGTGCAAGAGTGAACACAATAGTTGCTGGCTCGTTACGGTGCTGTCAGGTTCGGACTGGGACGGCGTGGTTATTCACCCCCCTGAATGCACCTGAACTATGTAGGATCTTTTTTATATTTTTCAAACATTACAACTGACAGCACTGTTCAACCCTGAACACCACCGCGTCTGTGTGTGGGCGCTAAATAAATAATAAGATACAAGCAGTAGGTATATTTTATGAATAAGTGGTGTGAATCTTTAGAGAAATGTAGCGATACATCATGGGACTGGCGTACTAAGATTTATCCATACAAATGTAAATCATTTAAAATTGGAGCATATTAGCCAATTACTAGATTAATCTTGTGAGAGTAAAGGCGCGCGTCTGGCGATCGCAACCAGCGAAGAATATACGAGCTGCAGAAGTTGCTAGTTGCTGCCGCTCCATGCAGTCACACCAACGTAGCTTTTTGCCTTAGTCTGAATAACCGCATTATTCAGACTAAGACAGCAGTTTAGATTCCTTCATAATGTTTCACTCGAAATAAGACCAATAGCGTACTAGCGGCCAGGTCGTAGCGGCCACAGCGAACCGCGGCGGCCAGCGAGATCGAAGCGACACCTAGCGGCCGGGTCGCGCGACCTACCAGTGGCCAGGCCGCTAGTGCGCTATTACTCTAACACTTCAATTTAAAATTTAAACTCGACTTCGAACCAATCTATTTATTATCAATTCATCGAGACCATTCTAATTAGCACAAACATGACATTTCTGCTGTAAATTGGCGAGGAGTTGGATATCCTGATACCAGGAGATGCCGCAACATCAAGTCATGGTTACAATTTTCTTGCCATATCATTTAAGTAACAGGATGTAAATTTTAGAATTAATTAGACATATCAAAGTTGCAGTTCTCTAGTTGAAGCAGGAATGAGCCCGATGATCTTCAAACAGCTGAACAGACTTTCTTGAAACCTAGCTAAGAACACTTTCGATTTACCTTTCAAACAATAAGAAACTAAATCAAAATCTATTCATCCGTTTGGGAGCTACGATCCCACAGACAGACACACATACACATAACAACTTATAACACTTGTCAGGGTCAGGTCAAAATCAAGCTGTGATTTTGACCTGACTTTTGACATTTCTTTTATGCTTTTTCCCTACAAACACATTTTGCTTTTTAATTGTTCCGTGTGTGTTATATCAGGGCATGAGAAGTCAGTTATTTAAACAGTATCATACATTCATAAATAAATAAGGATAATTGGGATATTTAATGGCATTTTTTTAAAAAGACACCTCCCGCACTAACAAACCCTGTGTTGCAGGGGACTATTTATATTTGTTTTACAAAAAAGAGCTATTCGATCTATATATACCATGAAGTCGCGAGACTCACTTCGTGAAAAATTTAAGGAAATTAAAATTCTCACAGTGGCATGTCAATATATATATGAAAATATTATGTGTGTACGCAAAAATTTGAATGATTATGATAAGAGGTCCGATGTACATAATTTCAATACAAGACACAAAAATAGATTAATTATACCTCAATTCAGGTTGTAGAAAGTTAGTGGTTCTTTTTTGGGGAACTGTATACGATTTTATAATAAACTTCCTAAAGATATTGATCAACTGTCTATGAGCAGATTTCAAACCTTTGTAAAATCCAATTTAATGAAGAAATCGTACTATACATTAAATGACTATATGAATGACAAAAATGCTTGGCCTGAATGCCCCAAGCTCCAAGATATAATATAAATTGTATGATAACATAATTATTTGTTGTAACTTTTAAAAAATATTGAATATGAATTAAAACAAAAATGAATCAAAATAAGTGACAAGCCCCATAGAGTTTCTTGGTGTTTCTTCTCTGATGGGAGTACTTCCGAAACACCAGTAGATTCAACAGTCAATCAGTTTTCATCTTTTGTTTGCAGATCTAGGGTTACCTGTTAAGACGGTATTATGCAGCTGATAGACGGACAATCAGTTCCATTCGGAATATGATTTGTACTGCAATTAGTCTGCGTTTTATTTATTTATTATGTTTCATTATTTCACAATTTTTTTAATAAAAATTGTCTGAAGTACTGAAACATCCACTGGGTTGCGGGTGCTCGTAATAGTACGGTTGGCAACCCTACATTAATCAGGGGAATTAAACATGTGTTTTAAGTGTGACGTTCGACGTCTAGATGAAAGCTGAATGGCTCAATACCTTTGTTTTTTTTGTAAATTCAAAGCAATAAGTTATGTTTCTGTTATATCTATAATATTTTTTATTGATTATGATCTATTTAATGTAATTTGACGAGTGTAAGTGCAAATTTTTAATTTTACCATATACTGAATAAATGCTTTGACTTTGACTTTACAAAACACACAAATCATGGACACAATAACAACATGACTCACAGACTGTGGATCACATAAAAAAAAATCCCATGTGGTAATCAAACCCACAGCCTTCAGTTTTATAGTCAGAATCATTAACCACTACACGAACTGGTCGGTCGAAGTCAGGTTAGGTTTTGTTATGAAGTGTGAGGGTGTTCTTATAATAACAAATGGAGAGGTAGAGAACAATATCTTGTTAATGAAGTAAAATTAATTTATTGAATTCCACTTCGTACCTATCACAGTGGAGACCCTGGGTTGTTGGGGGACAGAGGCCAAGAAGTTCGTCCATGTAGTAGGTCACAGGCTTAGGGACAGTACAGGTGACTCCTGCTCCGGCTTGTTCCTGGTGCAAAGGATGAGCATCGCCATTCAACGTGGAAATGCGGCAAGTGTGATGGGCACCTTTGCACCCGGAGCGCTCAGGGGCGGGTTATTTGACTTATATATATAGTTATATATTTTTTAATTTTAAGTTGACATTACTTGATTTTGTATTGTAATGTAAATAAGTAATTAAGTAGAAGTAAGTAAGTCTGTAATTATGTATATGTGTATAAAATAAATCATTTATTGAATATCTTAGATAGATTTTTTTTACAATTTTTTTAAAATTTCCACATTTCTATGGATAAAAAAAGTAAGTCAACCATAACCAAGTTAATAAGCAATAATAGACAAATTCAAAATTTTAAGCCCCCCGGACTAAATTGTAAATATATAAGTTGTTCATTGAGACCATTCCAATGAGCCTAAATACGACATCTTAGATTAGGAGTTGAGAGTATTCTGCAGATTCAAGAAGATGTCTTATTAGGTCAGGTTTACCATAATTTTGCAATATAATTGAAGTAACAGGATACTGGATTTTAAATTTATTCATTTGATTTGACTAATGTTAACTACGCTAAACAGACGGTAGCACAGTGGCAGGTAAGTAGTGCGCAGAAGCAGAAAAATTTAATTACAGTTTCTTTATACAAAGGCACTTAAAAAAATCTCTAAAAAATATATGTTTTCAAATCTAGGGTTGGCAACCTTCTATCAGGTGTGTGCTTCATAGTGGTCATAATTTGATTATTGATTTTAGATTTTGGTACCTTGAGTTGTGGCCGTGTATGTTTTTTGTAAAGTAAGGTTCTAAACAACGGGGTTCCTAATCTAATGCTAAGCTGCACCCTTTAAAAATACATAAACACAATGCAACTGACGTGCAGTGTGAGGGATGTAAGGGAGCACAAATACGACCTCGGTGCTCCCAGCCAACCTCACCTGCCCGTGGTGCATCCTGCTGACCAACAGACGGGGCTCTGGCGACCGACAAATGGCGGTATAACCATTACATATCTATGGCGTAGCCAAATTCTACAGGCCGGTGACGGGCAGCAGCGTCACCGGTGCGAGAAGCTACGTCCTGCGATCGCCAACACGCCTGCCCAGCATGGCGATTAGGGCATATCCCTCCCAAGGGATGCATGCATAAAATGGAAAGTCACAATAAGCCGCGGCCCCCAGTTCCCGGCCGCCCTGCTATTCCTGACCACGGCGGCGGTCACGGTAACGGCAGGGCAGGGGGTGCTAAGAATCCCCGGGTTACGGTAGGCCGCCAGAACAAACTGACCCTCGCAACGTACAATGGACGCACGATTCGGCTGGACGATCATCTGGCGCAGCTAGAGGAGGAGCTGAAACACATAAGATGGCACATTCTGGGGTTATGTGAAGTCCGAAGACAGGGAGAGGACACCATAACCTTAGAATCGGGCCATCTTATGTACTACAGAGAAGGAGATCAGCCATCCCAAGGCGGCGTCGGGTTTCTGGTCAACAAGGTTCTCAGTGACAACGTTGTAGAAATCTCCAGTGTGTCGACCAGGGTAGCGTACCTCATAATTAAGTTAACCAAGAGGTACAGCCTCAAGGTTATCCAGGTCTACGCACCGACCTCGACACACTTGGATGATGAGGTGGAGAGCATGTATGAAGATATCTCCAGAGCTTTACACACCACCTCCAAGGCTCACTACAACGTTGTCATGGGAGACTTTAACGCCAAAGTGGGAGTACAAACTTGCGGCGAATCGTCTATAGGACCACACGGATTTGGGAGTAGGAATCACAGGGGACAAATGCTCGTCAATTTCCTCGAGAGAGAGGGGCTTTTCTTGATGAACTCGTTCTTCAAGAAACAGCCCCAAAGGAAATGGACGTGGCAAAGCCCCGACTTTGTGACTAAAAACGAGATTGACTTCATCATTACGGACAAACGGCGCATATTCAGAGACGTCTCAGTGATCACTAGGTTTAATACTGGAAGTGATCACCGACTTGTACGAGGCACTCTGGATATCGACTTTAAAGCCGAGAGATTCCGATTGATGAAGTCTACGCTCCGTCCGAACCTACTCCAAACCGTTGTTGGGTCCGAAACATTCCAATTAAAATTGGAAAATCGATTCGCTGCCTTGGAAACCACAGATGACGTAGACCAGAAACTCGAAGAAGTGGTGGAAATCCTCAGGGATGAAGGGACGAAGTTTTGCGAGAGCAAGCGTACGGGCAAAAAGTCCAAACTCTCGGCAGAAACACTTCGGCTAATGGAAGAGAGACGAACAGACCCTTTGTCAGCTTTGTCAACTAACCTGGTGCGCAACAAATCCATAAAGAAGCTGGTACGACGCGACCTCCGATCCTCTAACACGCTCTTGATTAAAGAATCAATTGAGCAGAATCGGGGGTCGAAAGTGTTCGTCCAGCCTCTGGGTAGAAGCCACCTCACAAAGCTGACAACGTCAACGGGGAACATCGTCGCATCCAAGCCGGAGATTCTGTCGGAAGTTGAAGACTTCTACGGCAAGCTCTACGCATCGCATGCTTCAAGGCCCGAACCCGATACTGAGGATTCTAGAGCCACCTTAACCCGCCACTTCACAGAAGATCTGCCCGAAATTAGCCGAGACGAAATCGTGATGGCCCTTAAACAACTCAAAAATGGAAAAGCCCCAGGAGAAGACGGAATCACAACGGAGCTTTTAAAAGCCGGAGGAGCTCCAGCAGTTCAACAGCTGCAGCAGCTATTTAATTCCGTTCTTTTTACTGGGAGAACTCCACAGGCATGGAACAGAAGCATGGTGGTTTTGTTTTTCAAAAAAGGAGACAAAACCCTATTGAAAAACTATCGCCCGATTTCGCTTCTGAGCCATGTCTACAAGCTGTTTTCAAGGGTCATCACGAACCGTCTTGCGCGAAGACTCGACGAGTTTCAACCTCCGGAACAGGCCGGGTTTCGAAGCGGTTACGGCACCATAGACCACATCCACACGGTGCGGCAGATTGTACAGAAGACCGAAGAGTATAATCGGCCCCTGTGCTTAGCATTTGTGGACTATGAGAAGGCCTTTGACTCAATCGAAACCTGGTCTGTTCTCGAGTCCTTGCAGCGTTGCCAAGTCGACTGGCGATATATCGAAGTGATGAGATGTCTATATAATGCCGCAACGATGACTGTACAAGTACAGAACCAGCGAACTAAACATGTCCACCTGCGTCGAGGAGTGAGACAGGGGGACGTCATATCCCCGAAACTGTTCACTAACGCCTTGGAGGATATGTTTAAGACGCTGGACTGGAAAGATCGTGGCATTAACATCAACGGCAGGTACATCTCTCACTTACGATTCGCAGATGACATCGTCATTATGGCAGAGACGCTGCAGGACCTACAAAGGATGTTGAATGGCCTAGCTGATTCTTCTCGTAGCATCGGTCTCCGGATGAATTTGGACAAAACCAAAGTCATGTACAACGAGCACGTTGTTCCGGAACCGATTGCCGTAGATGGAATCCCACTCGAAGTTGTCACTAAGTATGTTTACCTAGGGCAAACGCTCCAACTAGGAAAACATAACTTCGAGAAGGAAATCCAGAGAAGAATTCAGCTGGGCTGGGCAGCATTCGGGAAACTCCGTCGAGTCTTCTCGTCGCCTATACCACAGTGTCTAAAGACAAAAGTCTTTAACCAGTGCGTCCTACCTGTGATGACATACGGAGCCGAGACGTGGACACTCACAGTCCGACTGGTCCACCAGTTTAAAGTCGCTCAGCGAGCTATGGAGAGAGCTATGCTCGGTATTTCTCTGCGGGATCGAATCCGGAACGAAGTAATTCGCCAGAGAACTAAAGTTATCGACATAGCTCAACGGATTAGCAAGCTGAAGTGGCAGTGGGCTGGTCATATCTGCCGCAGGACTGATAACCGTTGGGGCAGACTTGTCCTAGAGTGGAGACCGCGAATCGGCAAACGTAGCGTAGGACGTCCTGTGACCAGGTGGAGCGACGACATACGCAAAGCGGTGGGCAGTGACTGGAAGAGAAGAGCCGAAGATCGGGCTCAGTGGCGCATCTTAGGAGAGGCCTATGTCCAGCAGTGGACTGATACAGGCTGACGATGATGATGATGATGATGAACTGACGTGCAGTGGCAGCAAATGATAAAAAATTTATGACTTCATTTTTCTAATTTTTTAAATCTACAAAAAGGTAATAGAAGGCTAAGAGCGAATAGAAAGAACAGCCTATTAAGTGCTATATAGGGAGCCTTCTCAGATAAACATACCTACTTAAAGAAATAACACCAGCGGAGTGGTTCTGAATTGTTTTTAACTGATTTTGAATAAGGAGGAGTTAGAACTTGGTAATCTATTAATGGATTTGGATTTCTTTTGTTTAATAGGGTATACTTTCCATTTGGTTCCATTGTAAAATCATTGAGATCTGATGAGTATATCCAGGGATATGGAGATAAATATCTCAAACTTGCGACTGAAAATGACTAGTGCGCTGCATTAAATAAATAAATAAAATTTGAAGTTGGCTTTTCATTTTATAAACAATCCTCTTATTTTACATTAATAAATCAACTATCTCACCGGTCCATAGGTGATAATGTGGTTGCGGACAGTAGGATAGTATATATAAGATAGGATACAATGGGATTTTTTCGACAGTTTTATATGCAGACGTGATGCAGAACTGTGGAATACCATCCAGAATATACAGACATTGGTGGGTGGGTCATTCCAAGTTAAGAGGTAATTTTTCACAAAAAACGGGAAAATATAAGGATTAGAATTTTAATCCAATTATTTAATATTTTTATTGAAACAACTCATTTATGCATATATCTGCCAGAGGGACAGTCGATTTCAATTTTTTTTATTGTTTTAGCAAAAACCAGGGGAGATATTGAAATGAAATAAATGAAATGAAATGATATGAATGAAAATTTGACTAAAGGTACATGAATTACAACTGGTAGATAACATTAATAATTCTCAGGGCCAGTTTCACCGTTTCCTGATAATGCATTATAATTAAAGTTATCTGACACATGGCGCCATATAAAAGCTGTCAAAAATCTTCATATTAGCGCTATCAGGAACTGGTGATACTGGCCCTAAATCTACTAGCTGAAATAATGTAGCACACAAAGGAGGATCCCAGGGACACAGTTGTTAACCTCTGCACTTACTATAATTTCTGTTAATACTGTTCAAGAATTAGTAACATCAATGAACAAACTAAGTGATAACTTATTTCATTACCTCATACTGATAAAATCAAAGACTCTAACCTGTTATATGTTGGATCAGCTGACTATCAGATGACATTCAGTATAGCTAATATGTCTGAATTATTTATACTTATTTAAAATAAACAGGAGATATTTTAAGAATATTAGATTCAGTAATAAATAAAAATAGTAATAAAAAGTAAGTTTCATCAAAGAAAAATGTAGTAATGTGGAAGATTTAGGATGTGTTACATGTTTTGTCTTTGTCCAGACAGCAAGGCTCACAAACACAAACATTCTAATACAAGTAGGAGGGCATTGAAAGGTTTACTCACCCATGCACTTCTCAAGATGTGGAGCAAACCTAGTAGCTGAAACTGGCCGTTCACAATTAGGACAGGAGCAATTACAATCAGGTGTTTTTTTCAACATTGAAAAACCAAACACATCACATTCCGGCGAATTAACAATTTTATACGAATCGTCTTCTTCCTTTTCTCCTTCTAATAGCTCTGTCAGACCCGTTTTCATTCCATGGTGAAACTCAAAAACAAAACCCAAAGTCACATCGTCACACAAATTATCAAAAATAAAATTTGCCGCTTCCTCCGCCTTGCTCTCGTCTTGTATTATTTCAAAGAATTTTATATTTAGATCATTCATACTCAGTTCACTTTTGATCGTAGTCATTTTCATGTAATTTATTTGTTTTGAAATAAAATGGGGATAATAAAAATACACTGCACATGCACAATCACGATTGATTGATTACAAAATAGTGTTGTGATGATAAGGTTCTCGAGTCGATGTCAGTGACTCGATTCATCGAACTTTATTAGTTTCTTTATACTTCATAGTTTTTTTTAAGTTCCCTTTAAGTATCAAAACAAAACAACGATTATATCAAAGGTCATGAACGTTGGCGCTAAAATCAAACATACGCGAAAATATGGAGGATTCAATAATTAATAAGATAGATAGATTAAAAAGATAATAATTAATAAGATTAAAATTAAATCAACCGACTTCCATACCGCGTGAATCAGTTTCAGTAACAAGTTTGAGACGTTTATCATCATAACTCTGGAGATTCTTATCAAATCTCGATTAAATTACAATGGGACCATCTTAAAAATGTACCCTACCTATTAAAAAAGAATCATTCGAATCGATTCACAATTGGCGGAGTAATTCCCTTGTGAAATCGCAAATTATGAGAAAAATAATATGCGACATAAACGGTCATATCTTTTGATCGCGTTGACTTACAAGTTTTATTTTTTCACAGTAAATAAAGACTGTACATACGAGTATTTGATATAAGTTTCAACTTGATATCTTGACGCATTCTTGAAAAAAAGGGGTCTTGACAGACAGGCAGACAGACAGGCAGACAGACAGGCAGACAGACAGGCAGACAGACAGATGAACAACAAAACGTGATCCTATAAGGGTTACTTTTTCCTTTCGAGGTACGGAACCCTAAAAAAATATACAGGTGAATTCCTCCTTTTTGGGAGTCGGTTGAAAATATAGTGACAGAAACAGATCAATATATATATTAAATCAATCGTGAGGCACCTAGTATGTTAAGTGTTTAAACTAAAACAAAAAAAGTGTGATGTGGAGTGTGGACCTAAATGTCAAGACTTGAATGTCAATGTCATACACATTATATCCACCAATCAAGCTTAAGCACCGGTTGTAATGTGACATGCGGTAGATAGACGAAAAATTTTGAGGCAAAGTAATAAAAGTTTAAGTTTATAAAAATATATTTTCAACATTGTTTCCTATTTTCAACGAAGACAGCTCACAACGGCGACACAACTCATCGATTTTATTTACCCATCGATTTTAATCGATATGCCCACTAAATGCGCGATCACCTTGATAATAGGGGGCTAGAGCTAGAGGTCAAGTTTATAGGGTTGGGAATTGATAGAAGGCAGGGGACAATGATTTGCATATCGCCCGCTGCAGGAAAGGCTGTGTGACGTGGCCTGGATTGCAATCTGCGCGCATGTGCGGTAGGAAGGTGAGGTCGAGACCATAGAGAATATAAATACTACGTAAGTCGAGACAAAAGGTCTCTTGTGCTTACATAGTAACTATTATATAATCTGTGGTACTTAGGCTGCCTTAGCAACGAAGCTACTATCTATTTTAGCACGGTAATGTTATCTAATGTACGCAACAATGAAAAACAATTTTACTATATAATCTACTTGTAAATAGTATGCAATCATTTAAACCATTACAGTAGTTAACAAGTAAAATAAACTGGCTTAGTGCGAGTCGGACTCGCACTTGTAGGGTTCCTTAACACAGTAGAGTATTTTATAACTATATATTTAGTAGAGTCCGACCGAAACTGGTCCGAACGGAACCGAATATTCGGCCGTGGCTTCAGTTTCGGCCGAAACTGAAACCGAAACCGAAACTCACGTAGTCAAGTATAAAATTCCTTAAAATACTGAAATTATTCTGCATTCATTACGACATGAAACAGTAACACAGTATATTATTAATTTTGTTGTAATCATTTATTCAGTCTTGCGCGAAGACTCGATGAGTTTCAGCCTCCGGAACAAGCCGGGTTTCGAAGCGGTTACGGCACCATAGACCACATTCACGCGGTGCGGCAGATTGTACAGAAGACCAAAGAGTACGATCGCCCCCTGTGCTTAGCATTTGTGGGCTATGAGAAGGCCTTCGACTTAATCGAAACCTGGTCCGTTCTGGAGTCCTTGCAGCGTTGCCTAGTCGACTGGCGATATATCGAAGTGATGAGATGTCTGTATAATGCCACAACGATGACTGTACAAATGCAGAACCAGCGTACTAAATATATCCACCTGCGTCGAGGAGTGAGACAGGGGGACGTCATATCACCGAAACTGTTCACTAACGCCTTGGAGGTTATGTTTAAGACGCTGGACTAGAAAGATTGCGGCATTAACATCAACGGCAAGTACATCTCTCACTTACGATTTTCAGATGACATCGTCATTATGGCAGAGAAGCTGCAGGATCTACAGCAAATGTTAAATGGCCTAGCTAGCTGATTCTTCTCGTCGCATCGGTCTCCGGCTTCAAGCATTTACCAAGGGAGATGTTAACGCAAGGCGTACCCCTCTGCTGGCCATAAAGCCATTTTTGGCCATATGAGCGTGCGTAACTACCCGGTATTTTTAATACTGTGTGCGTGTTTCAAGCTAGTGTGCGGGATCGTTAAAGTGAGTGATTTGTGTGTGTGCAATGCGTGTTTACCTCGACCCCCGTAAGTATCGGCTGAAAAAAATGTTTGCGGATTACAACGTTAACATCTCCATTGGTAAATGCTCGAAGGTCCTCCGGATGAATTTGGTTGAAAAGTTGAAAATTAAAGGGTGCCCCCACACATACATAGTGTACGCCAATTAAGGTAGACATCCGAGTTATATGAACGCTGATACAATTTAGAGGTCTAGCTTAATTGGTACGAATCAACGTTGGTACGGAAGCCTCGGTGGGCGAGATCAACTCGACTTGGCCGGTTATTAGGGTTCTCGCACATAGATGGCGTTATATTGAAGTCTCCTCTTGTGTATTGTACTGTGGTAAGGAACCCTACGTGTACGAGTCCGACTCGCACTTGACTTGTTTATTCTTTTTTAGTGTTCCGTACCCAAAGGCTAAAAAGGGGCCCTATTACTAAGACTCCGCTGTCTGTCTGTCTGTCCGTCTGTCACCAGGTTGTATCTCATGAACTTGATAGTTAGACAGTTGAAATTTTCACAGATGATGTATTTCTGTTGCCGCTATAACAGCAAATACTAAAAACAGAATAAAGTTTAAAATTATAAGGGTCCCCATACAAGAAACGTGTTTTTTTGGCATTTCAATATAACGCCATCTATAAACGCTTAGGTAAACGTCCATAGATGGCGTTATATTGAAATGCCGATCCCTAACACCTTTGTTAGACGTTAGATGGCGTTTTAAGAAATAAAATGTTTAGCTGGCGAAAAATGAAAGTGGTATTTTTTGCTCGATCTTATAAAATACTGTAGTGTGGTACGGAACCCTACGAGTGCGAGTACGACTTGCACCTAGCCAGTTTATTTAATCCTACTTAGATAGTTTCAAAGATTAATTAAAAGACGAGGGCCCGGTGGCGTAATCGGGAGAACCGCCGTGCCAATCTTTTCTGTGGCCGTGCACCAATGGATTTTTCTATCGAAACATTTATGTGCGCTTCTCACAGTGGCCCTCCGGTGAAGGAAAACATCGTTAAATAAACTGGCCAAGTGCAAGTCGGACTCGCACTCGTAGGGTTCCGTAACACAGTTGAGTATTCCATAACTATGATTTTTCGCAGCTACAAAATTAAATTTGTTTTTCATAGTGTTTGTATGAAAAACAAAGTTATCTTTGCGGTCGCCATATCTCTAAAACTGCTGACTGTATCTCTTTCAAACCAATTTTCGTTGTTAGTTTTTATTAAGATCTACAGCATATATTTTTTTTAGATTTTTCACTCTTAAAATACTTTAATAAATACTTTAAAAGTTAGAGGGGGGGGGGGGGGGGGGGACACATTTTACCACTTTAGACGCGCCTATCTTTCAAATGATTGACTTTGAGAAAAAATGATTCTAGGAAGCTCAATGTCATTTTTGAAGACCTATCCATAGACACCCCACACGTATAGGATTAAAGAATTTTTTTTTTGTTTCAGTTCCATGTATGGGATGCCCCCCCTTAAACTTTTATATTTTTTACTTTTGTATAAAAATCGGAAAGCGGTTCATAGAATACATCTACCTACCAAGTTTCAATTCTGTAGTCCTAACAATTTCGGAATAAAATGGCTGTGACATACGGACGGACAGACAAACAGACAGACAGACAGACAGACAGACAGACAGACAGACAGACAGACATGACGAATCTATAAGGGTTCCGTTTTTTGCCATTCGGCTACGGAACCCTAAAAACCAACAACCCCCGCATGGTGGTAGGACACTATCTAGTGTCCGCCTGGCCAGCTACCACCTTCAAGTTAGAAAATCTGTCACCAAACATCTAATGTGTTCCGGCAGCTATCCTTGAGAGCCAGTTCCCATTCTAGGCCTAGCGTGCTTACCATCTTCGACCGCATCATCAATTACCAACAGGTGAGATAGTGGTCAAACGCTAGCCTATAAAGTATTAAAAAAAAAATTACCTCCTACAGCGACATCCTAACCCCAAAATAACTAACATTAGGTACCTACAAAGCACCGATCAAGTACCTACATTGCAGTAATAAATATATTGGTTGATGATTGTACCCCAGCCTTTGTACTATTATTAATTCTGAGTCCAAGCACAGTTATCTTGAAAAACATACATAAGTAAATAGGTACATGATAATAAAAGTATAGTCTTTTGAATATTATTGTCAATGTCAGTTCGTTCAGTTCAGAGTGTGTGCTCTCCGACTGCCGTCGTGTATTTGTTTGTAATTTTGTAAAATGGTAAGTACTGCCACAGAACAGATAATACGAGTCGTAATACTACGGTACTGTGTAGGTAGGTATACTTAATTAGTAAGATGGTGCGAAATGCAAGCGGGTGTTTTATTATTTTAAATCGAAAAAAAATTGAGTGAAGTAAATAGTTAGTCATTACCTACTAGTGTTACGACTAGTAATGACTATTTACTTCACTCAAATTTTTCAAGATTTTTATTTATATAATTTAAACATAAAATGAGGTTGTAGTGCATCGAGCTGTAGACTCAAATCGATGCTATTTGATTTATTTATTAAACGACTTGGAAAGGAGAAGGTTCTCAGTACGTCTGTATTAATTTAATTTTTTATTGATATTTTTATGTACACCGATTTCTATGTCAATGTGGACCAATTATCAAAATTAGGCCTAGCGTGCTACCATCTTCGACCGCATCATCACTTACCAACAGGTGAGATAGTGGTCATAACGCTAGACTATCGGATATAAAAAAAATATATTCGAAAGAGTATATACTCTTGAAGGTGATCCCATTGTAAATGCATCGAGATATGATGAGTATCTCCAGAGATATGGAGATAAACACCTCAAACATGCTACTGGAATTGAATAGCGCGGCATCTAATGTCGTCGTTTTTTAAACGGTCTTAAATTATTTTAATTAATAAGCTATTTATTGTAATTATTTGGCCCGAGAGGATTGAAGTAGAGGGACCTTATTTATACATTTTAACCGACTTCACAGAAAAGGCGGAGGTTCTCAATTCGCCGGAATCTATTTTTTTTTATGTATGTTCACTGATTACTCGAAGATGCCTAAACCGATTTGGAAAATTATTTTTTTGTTTCAAAGGGATCGATCACCCTTTCCCAGGTGGTCCGATTTAAATTTTAACGAAATCGGCCGAGCCGTTTTTAATGTATCAACATTTGAATTACTACGCATTTACTTATCTCGACGATATACTTAACTACTAACTACTGGCACAGATTATGTAATAGTTACTGCGTCTACTGGCTTCTTTGACTAACGCGACGTTTGAAGTCGGTTCTTTTAGTTTTTTAAACGATCTTAAATTATCTTAAACAAGCTGACAGCTTGTCTGATGTAAAAAGGGTCACGTCATCTTTTACCGTCTTTAATAGGGAATGCTCTGAAAGGCTTTTTTACTTGATTCCACCATCGCATTCAACATAGGTAGTACCTACCTATATATGTTTTTAAAGTTTTCATGGTCAGTAAAACTTTCACAAGATATTTGGAAGCTCATAGATAATGAAAAACATGGTAAATATCCCGTCCAAATATCTTCCAACGATTAAATAAAATTTAGTATATGGGGATTTTGGGGGCGATAAATCGATCTAAAATGACTCCTAGCATTTTCACAAAATGTTGTTTTATTCGTGTTTTCAATAATCAACTTTTTTGATAATCAACTTAGAATATGACTCTTCCCGACATCTATTGGCGAGTAGAAGTACTGTGTCGGTAAAGCAGTTAGTTGCTCTCAATTAAAAATAAATTATTTTTAAAAACAAGCTTTTATCTGGGACAATGAACTAAAATGTTAAAAATAAATTCTAGTAAGTATTTGGCGTGTAGGTACTTACCTATATTCTTAAAAGCTTGAAGCACTACCCGTTTTTCAGGCTAGGTAATTACTATACTTCAGTGCCTCAAGCTATTAAAAATATAGGTAAGTACCTACACGCCAAATACTTACCAGAATTTATTTTTCACATTTTAGTTCATTGTCCCACATAAAAGCTTGTTTTTAAAAATATTTTTTACTAATAATTTATTTTTAACTTTTTAGTAGGTATAGGTGGTGGTGGTAGGTATAGATTTAGTAGGTATAGATACCGACTACCTACCAACTACCTAAGTATTTAAGAGAAAGCATGATGTTTTAAAAAATTCCACGGATATTTGATGTGATTATGGGTAAAGTGCTCTTCAAGGAAAATCAATCGACTCGGTGGGGCTATGTTGCTTTATAACAGAAATGCCATGGCCACCTTACAGCTTCATCATCAGATCCTGGCTATCATTTAAGTGTAAAGTGCTCCTCAAGACGAATCATTTGAGCCCAAACTCGGTAGAGTTACGTTGATTTATCACAGAGATGCCGTGGCCACCTTCCAGCTTCATCATCAGACCCTGGATGTTATCTAGGTGTAAACTTCTCTTCAAGACGAATCAATCGAGCCCAAACTCGGTAGGGTTGTGTTGATTTATCACAGAGATACCGTGGTGGCCACCTTCCAGCTTCATCATCAGACCCTGGATATCATCTAGGTGAAAAGTTCTCTTCAAGACAAATCAATCGAGCCCAAACTCGGTGGGGTTATGTTGTTTTATCATAGAGATGCCGTGACCACCTTCCGTCTCCATCATCAGACCAGCTCCATGGTACCATATTATTGTATTGTCACCGAAGATTCATAAGTACACCAAATTTGAGTCTAATCGGACATCGGGAAGTGGGTCTAATTTAGCTTCCAAGATTCCACCCGAACAAACATAGTGACATACATACATACATACATTGCAAGTTAAATAAAAGCTTGTAAAAATAGTATTATTATTCGTCAATAGATGTCGGGAAGAGTCATATTTGTCTGTTTAAGTGGCAAAAAATACCGAGCAAAGCTCGGTCAACCAGATATTTAATAATATTAATTACTACAATTACTATTACTACTATTACTATTACTACTATATAATACTATTCTACCTTTGTGTTAACGTTTACTTAGTTGGTGTTAGAAGTTCGTTAGAAATTCGATAGATGGCGTTCGGAACCCTCCGTGTGCGGGACAAAAGTCTGACTCGCACTTGGCCAGTTTTATTTTTTATAATTTTATAGGCTAGCGTTTTGACCACTGTCTCACCCGATGGTAAGTGATGATGCGTTCGAAGATGGTGAGCACGCTAGGTTAGTGTTTGTTAGTGAATAAATATCATCATCGTCATTAATAAATTGTCCAACGGTGGACGAATAAGTGCTCTTTCAAAAATATGTAGGTACATAATTTTTTATTAATAGTATCCACTTCCATTCAATCGCAGTAATTGTATCATCATCATCATCATTATCAGTTAATTTCCGTCCATTGATGGACATAGGCCTCTCGCACGGCACGCCACTGAGCTTGATCTTATCTTATCATCTATAGGAAATGCAATTTCTTAGACAACTATTGTGATCATTTTTGGAATTCATGAAATGTTTATTTTACATTTCAGGCTAATCTAACAGCCCGAGGTCTGATGCCCCCGGTGTTCACACCTCTCAATGATGACCTGACTATCAATTACGCCGTCATTCCTAAATATGCCAAGTTTTTGGCTGACAATGGAATCAAATCTGTGCTTGGTAAGATTTAGTGGCAACATTGCTCATTATTATATTTGATCTCGGAATACCCACTTAGATTCTGAACGATTTTTCGATTCGATCTAACTTAACTACTTATAGGTAACTATCGAATCGAAAAATCGTTCCTAAAGCATAGAGCTAAAACAATGCGAAGACACATTTCAAACAAAGTGAGAAATAGATAACAGCAAGGTTATTCTCAATCAATCGAAAGCAAATTCGGATTCGGAAACTGCCTTTACTTCGACTTGGACCTTTGCAATTCACATTGCCCCGATCGGTTATTTTTGATATTTCAATTTGAATTTCTTTTTAATTTTAATTGCAAAAGGTTTCTGCGACAAAATAGTTCACGGATTTATCAATATTAAAAATTAAAATTGAAGCTTCCGAATCCGAATAGGTTTTCGAATGATTGATAATCTGGGGAATGAACGGTTTTATGAAGAACCGTTCATAAAGCATAGCTAAAACAAAGCGCAGACACATTTCAAATAGAAGAGACTTTTCGAACAAAGTGAGCTGTATATATTTTTTTTTAATCCTGGAACCCTCTCAGAACAGATGAAGTTTCATTCCGTGGGAATCCTGAACGGTTTAAAAAAAATTGTACATTTAGAAAATTTCTATGGCTCACTTTGTTTGAAAAGTCTCTTCTATTTTTTTCGCTTTGCTTTAGCTTGCTTTGCTTTATACACAGCGTTTGTGTCACAGATATCATATATGATATCTGTGGTGTGTGTACTCTATCTCACCTAATGATAATGAAGATGCGGTCCACTACCCGGGATATTTCTACTATGTTATTGAAAAGACAAGATATCCTCGACCTGATTCTGAGGCATCTCTTGTAATCTTTATGATAGCCTTACCACCACATAATATTTAATAGTAGGTTCTACGTACTAACACCAAAGTTTTTAAAATGTTAATGTGTTATTTATTATTAACTAGCTGCACCCCGCGGCTTTGCCCGCGTTTAATCCTGGTTATAAACCTTTCTCTTGAATCGCTCTATCTATTGCTGAAATTCCGTTGCGTAGTGTAAAAGATCTAAGCATCAGCGGGAGCGACATTTTTTAGGGTTCCGTAGTCCTGATAAGGAACCCTTATAGTTTCATGTCCGTTTGTCTGTCTGTCTGTCTGTCCGAGGTTTTGCTAAGAGACCGTTAATACTAGAAATATGTAATTTTGTGGAGGTATGTATATAAATTACGCCGACAAAGTGCTGAAATAAAATTGTGAAAAATATTTTTTTTAGGGTAGCTCCCCTATATGAGAAGTGGGGATGATTTTTTTTTTCATCGTCTACCCCATCGTGTGGGGTATCGTTGAATAGGTCTTATAAAATGACTTAAGGGTTGCTAATACCATTTTGCGATTGAATGCTCCATTTACGAAATATTAAACTTTAGAGTGCAAATTTTTGTTCCAGTAGGGCGTCCCCCCCTCTATAAGCTAAACTGCTGGCTTGAAAAATCTGGAAAAATTCGTGATAATAGTGCATTTCATGAACTTTAAAGGAAAACTATAGCGGTTAAGATAACTTCATTAGTTTAGCAGTAATAGTCGTTGAACTTGGGTGTTGGATAATTTTGTACCAAATACAAAATCCTTTGAATAAATCCTTTAAAGTGACAAAGTCGGAGTACCTAGTTGCTTGTTTATAACGGGTAAAGACTTGCATTAAATAACAGGCTACTACGGAACCCTACACTGCACTTGGCCTGTTATTTTACACTATGTAAAGATTGTAATTTTAGTCAACTTTGGAGGTGAGTTTGTTTTAAGGTGCGTACAGACTATGTAACATAACATGTTACACAACATTGTTATTTAACATGTTTCAGATAATGTGGACACGGAATGAATTATAAAACATGTTATAATAAGATGTTATTAAAAATGTACGACAATGTTGTATTAGTCACGAGTACCTACTTACTAGCTCTGAAGAATTGTTAATATAACATTGTTATTCTAGTGTGTACAGTATTGTTTTAAGTTAAAATGTTGAATAAAAAGGTTACATAATGTGGACGTGTTTAAAACACAAGTTATATAACATGTTACATAGTCATACGCACATTTATACGTACGAAATTAATGATCATTATAAATGACTAATAATATATCAAACATGCCCAGTTGGTGGTACCACGGGAGAGAACATGTCTCTCTCGGTAGCTGACCGCAAGAAGGTGACTGACGCCTGGGTGGCAGCCGCTAAGACTACTGGTCTTCATATACAAGTACAAGTTGGAGGAGCGCCAATGGCTGACGTCATTGAATTGGTAAGAGAAATGATAAGCCTTTACTAATACATTTAGTAAAGACATCAGGGCCACTTTTCAACCGATTTCCCAAAAAGAAGGAGGTTCTCAATTCGTCTGTATGTTTTTTAGGGTTCCGTACCCAAAGGGTAAAACGGGACCCTATTACTAAGACTCCGCTGTCCGTCTGTCTGTCTGTCCGTCTGTCACCAGGCTGTATCTCATAAACCGTAATAGTTAGACAGTTGAAATTTTCACACATGATGTATTTCTGTTGCCGCTATAACAACAAATACTAAAAACAGAATAAAGTTAAGAATAATAGAGGGTCCCCATACAAGAAAAGTGTTTTTTCGGCATTTCACGCCATCTATGAACGCTTAGTTATAAGAAATAAAATGTTTATTAATTATTATATTTTGCTGGCGAAAAATGATAGTGGTATTTTTTGCTCGATCTTATAAAATACTGTAGTATGGTACGGAACCCTACTAGTGCGAGTCCGACTTGCCAGTTTATTTTTGTATGTATGTTACGCGATTACTCCGTCAATTGTAAACCGATTTGAATGATTTTTTTTTAAATCGGTATGGTACGTCTCCGAGGTGGTTCCATTGTAGATTGTTTCAGTGTTCAGTGTTCATTGTTGATTGTAGGTGGTTTCATCGAGATCTGATAAGTATCTCTAGAGATATGACGATAAACGTCTCAAACTTGCTACTGGAATTGACTCGCGGGGCATGAAAGTCGGTTGTTTTAGTTTTTAAACTATCCTAAATATTGGTGACCAACTTATGCAGTTTTGTTATGATATAACCATCTATTAAGCTCTATTACCAATGCTAATGCTGTGTTTAGGTAGGTTTAGGTTAGAGCTACAGAGAGAAGAACTTCCTTAAAAATGCGAGCCGTGTCACAGAATAATGAATAGTACAAAGCCGTGTCAAGCAGTACCGCGTTTTTAATCGACTTAAAAAAAAGGAGGAGGTTTCTCAATTCGACCGTATATATATTTTTTATCTGGCCATTGATCTGGACATCTAGCCATGAGAATCTCCTGAAGTATCTATTATATTCATATTTATGCTGCTAAGAGACTCATGAGATGAGTCAAGGTACTCGTTGAGATTTTAAACTATGTTTCACATTTGTTAGTATTTATTTTGTAAATGTAACTTACAACAAAAATGTAAAACAAGGCATAATTTAAAAAAATAATAAACTATCGAGCAAATTATTTTCAATTATGTTACTGTCTTATGGAACGAGAGAAAAAACATTGAAAAATCCGATATTTAATTTTGACTTCATTAATATTATTGGTTGATTTACTACATAGAAATAGGAATAAATACCTTATTATTCCTATTTCTATGATTTACTTTCATTAGGCAAAGTATAGCATTTTGCACGGAGCTTCATCTTAATTCCCGGAATCGAACTAGTGGTCCTTGCCAGGACTCGGTTGATACATTATCCATCTCCGCATTGTTTTTCATACAAACACTATGAAAAACAAAGTTAATTTTGTAGTTGCGAAAAGTCAAAGTTATAGAATCTCTACTGTGTTACGGAACCCTACGAGTGCGAGTCCGACTTGCACTTGGCCAGTTTATTTATTTTTTGGAATTTTTCCTTTACTTGTGCTGTAAGACCTAGCTTTGACTAAAATTGACAATTCTAGGTCAACCGGAAGAACCCTATAGGTTTTGGGTCGAAAACCTATAGGGCACTTTCCGTTGACCTAGACTTATGAAATTTGGCAAGAAGCAAGGTCTTACAGCACAAATAAAGGGAAAATTTTTAAAATAAAAAAAAGTTGAAAATTTAAGGGTGATCTCATACATTACATAGAATATGTCAGTTAAGATAGGCTCTGAGTTATATGAGCGCGAGCGCTTATACAATTTAGGGGTCTAGCTTAATTGGAACTATCCTTAAATAAGGTAAATAAATAAAATTGTGCTATTGTGTGATTTATTTTATACATAGTTGATAAAGTTAAGTTTGTCCCTTAACCTAGTCTAAGAAGTTGGTACGGAAGCCTCGGTGGGCGAGTTCAACTCGACTTGGCCGGTTTTTAGGGTTCCGTAGCCGAATGGCAAAAAACGGAACCCTTATAGATTCGTCATGTCTGTCTGTCTGTCTGTCTGTCCGCCCGTATGTCACAGCCATTTTATTCCGAAACTGTTAGGACTACAGAATTGAAACTTGGTAGTTAGATGTATTCTGTGAACCGATTTCCAATTTTATAAAATTTTATAAAAATAAAAAAATTAAAAGTTTAAGGGTTAATCCCATACATGGACTGAAAAAAAAAATTCTTCAAACCTACACGTCTATGAATAGGTCTTTAAAAATGACATTGAGGTTTCTAAAATCATTTTTTCTCAATCTCAATCATTTGAAAGATAGGCGCGTCTAAAGTGGTAAAATGTGTGTCCCCCCCCCTCTAACTTTTAAAGTATGGGAGTGAGAAATCTAAAAAAAATATATGCTGTAGATCTCAATAAAAACTAACAACGAAAATTGGTTTGAACGAGATGCAGTCAGCAGTTTTAGAGATATGGCGATCGCAAAGATAACTTTGTTTTTCATACAAACACTATGAAAAACAAAGTTAATTTTGTAGTTATGAAAAATCATAGTTATGGAATACTTAACTGTGTTACGGAATTCACGATTGCGAGTCCGACTTGCACTTGGCCAGTTTATTTTAGTTTTGATTTCTGTAATGGAAATATGAACAAATGTGAACCATATTATGTTTCAATGAACTCGTAATAATATGTTATGTAACAACCAAAACACTTTTATCTCTCAGTTTAATTTGTCTTCGATGTTATCGCTATTTTCCAAACAAATGATAAACTGCAATTAAAGTTGTCATTCTGTAGTGTTAATGGACTTAATTTTATCTCCAGCAATGATAAACTTGAGTGGAAACAACGGGGGGCTGATATCATACGTAAGCCTGTTTATGACTATTGATATTTTGAAGGACAATGTCATACGCGGACCCAGTATCGCTGTGGGTAAATGGTCGGCTTTGACGCCAGAGGTACCGGGTTCAAATCCTCGTCCTACACCAATTAAATTTCTATCGCAAAATGTATGTACGCATTTCACAGTGGCATCCAGTGATGGAAATACATCATCGTTGAGAAACCCCCGGCATGAGGAACTTTAAGGAACAGCAGGATTTGAGTTTTTCCTCTTTAGAAGCTAATGTTAGAGAACTGAGTCAACAAATGGTTGCTGTAAGAGCCACTATGGACTTTATGACAAAACAGTACGAGACGGTTTTAGAGAAGATAGGCTGCCTAGAACAAGAGCGAAAAATTAATCAAGCCACCATACAAATGCTGGAAGATAAACTTGAAAACGTTGAAAAATATCAACGCTCTGGAAGTATTGAAATAAGAAATATACCATTTAACAAATCGGAAACAAAAGATGAGCTGTCTGAAGTTGTCCTGAGGGTCAGCAAAGTGATTAACCTTCTACTAAAAGCAACTGACATTAAAGATATTTTTCGCACGCATACCAACTCAAACAACAGAGCGATCATCGTTGATTTCAGCACTGTACTTTACAAGGAAAAATTTCTTCATGCCGTCAAGACGTACAACAAAGCGTACCGAAACAATAAATTGAATACGAGCAACCTTCGGATTGAAGGACCAGCAAGACCAGTCTTTATTTCGGAAAATCTGACATTTAAGATGAGGAAACTCTTTCACGCAGCGCGTGAATTCGCCAAATCGAACAATTACAAATATTGCTGGACCGCGCACGGTAAGGTCTACATCAGAAAAAATGACGGTGCCCCTTTGATAAGAGTAAACTCTGAACAAGATATCAGTAACATAGGTAATGGAAAATGACTAGCCTTAAGAAAAGGTCTAACTTTAATTAACCTAAAGTGCATGCTTTTTACATGTAAACTGTATATTTATTTAAGGAATCTTGAATTAACATTGTTTAGCCTTCGGACTGACATTAAACACACGCACACATCACAAATACACACAAACACACACAATCACACAAGTGTTAGAGAGAATATATTAACAGCATTTTTTACAGTGGTACTATTAAAACTATCCCTACTTTCAAATAAAATTTCCTTAATGAACTTGAACAATGATAAAGCTTCCGTTATTGAGAAAGTAACAAAGCCTCATTTTGGCAGAAGTAAAACTGAGTCTCTAAGTGTTATCATCTATTTGATTCCGACTTTTAATGGATAGTGAAATAGATATAAACGATGAAATTGAAAGTTTCAGTGTATCAAATTCTCATAAATGCTCGCCAGAAGATTGCAGCCACTATATAAAAATTAAACCTAAATCTTATACTGTTTTTCACGTTAACATCCGCAGCATAAATAAAAACTTCGATGAATTGATTGTACTATTAAATAGAATTAATATTTCCTTCAATTTTATAGTTTTGACAGAATGCTGGTTAAGCAAAATAATAAACGCACCTTTAATGGATAATTACGTCTGTCATCTATCTAAATTTTCCTCCCAAAATGATGGTGTTGCTATATACGTACGAAATGACATAGTTTGTGAAGTGCTTGAACCTTTGATGGCTGACTGTAGCTGTTTGGTTTTAAAATGTGGCTTAGAATTAGCTATTATAGCAATTTATAGATCCCCGTCATACAAAAGCCTTGATAACTTTCTATGTACCTTAGATACGCTTCTTTTATCATTAGTAGCTTTTAAATCAGTGATAATAACGGGAGATTTCAATATTAATATTACAACCGATTACAACGACCCTCAATCTGACGAATATTTAAACTTAATTGCTTCTCATGGATATTTACCCAAACACGTTGTTCCTACAAGAGAGAATAGATGTATTGACCATGTGCTTTTGAAATCTTATGTCAACAACTCAACTACTCTTATTTTAGACTCGACCATAACCGACCACTCACCAATTGTCTTCCATTTAGAATTATCAATTACACTTACAGCTAATATTGTTAAAGAGAGAATGCACTTTAACTTACAAGCTATAGAAGCTGAACTATCTCAAATGGATTTTATGGCAGTGTATAACTCTAGTGATGCTAATGTTGCAGCTGACACTCTCATTATGATTCTTACACGTATTATTGTAAATCATACCAAAATGGTGAAAGTCTCTCGAAAAAACCGTTTTATAAAGCCTTGGATGACAATAGGTGCTCTAAAATGCATACGACATAGAGACAAACTACACAAGGATGTCAAGAAAAACCCCAACAACATGATTATAAAACTCACGTACTGTCGATACAGAAATTTCTGTACAAAACTTCTACGCAAATTAAAACGAAATTACGATCGTCAGCAACTTGACAAAGCTAAAAGAAATCCAAAAGCTACATGGAAGGTTGTTAAAAAAATATCTGGCTTAGTTTCGAACACATCAAAATCGACAAATTTGTTGGAAATTGATTCTGATCCAATGAGTTCTGTTAATTCAGTAAACAATTTTTTCGTTGACATAGGTAAGAGTTTAGCGGACAACATTATTAATTCGGATTGTTATGCTGCAAATATCATGCAGTCTGCTATTGATAGGGTTTTACTACCAACTGATTTTAAAGAAGTGTACCATCTTATTACCAATCTTCGTAACGACTGTGCTACTGGGTGGGATAATATTCCATCCAAAGTTATTAAACATGCACGCCTTTGTCTTGTTCCACCCATCACCTATCTATGCAATTTTTGTATAACTACTGGTGTTTTTCCATCTGCATTCAAAAAAGCCATCGTTCATCCCATCTATAAAAGTGGAGACAGAAGCAGTGTCAATAATTATAGGCCTATCTCAGTACTTACTATTCTCTCTAAAATCCTCGAAAAAGTCTTGAATAGTCGATTAATAAAATATCTTGAAGTAAACAATGTTCTTGCTAAAAATCAATTTGGTTTTAGACGAGGAAAATCTACAGAAGATGCAGTGCTTCTACTTACAAAAAACATAATTCATCATCTAGATCAAAAAAATAAAGCTGTGTGCCTTTTCCTTGATTTATCAAAGGCCTTTGACACTGTTTCTGTCTCTCTTCTACTTCAAAAGATAGAGGCAATTGGGATTCGTGGAGTTGCATTGAATATATTTAGAGACTATCTCACAGGCAGGAGGCAGTGTGTGAAAATAGATAATTTTATAAGTTCTGACGAAAATATATCCTATGGTGTGCCGCAAGGTAGCGTGTTGGGTCCGTCACTTTTCATCATTTTTATAAATGAACTTTGTAAAATGTCTATACCGAATTGCGAGATTTTTACTTACGCAGATGACACTGCTCTCGTAGTGTATGGCGAGAGCTGGGATATAACTCAGCAGAAGGCAGAACACGCGTTAAAGGCAGTAATGACTTGGCTTCATAACAATATTCTTACTCTTAACATAGATAAGACGAAATATATAGCCTTCTCGCCTAATCTAGTAGCGCAACCTCCAAAGGAAACTATCGTGATAAGAGCTCACACTTGTAGTAAAACCTCTAATTCATGCACATGCCTGAATATAATGCGTTGCTCAGTTTATAAATATTTAGGTGTACTTATTGACAATACATTGAACTGGAATAGTCAGGTGGACGCTTTGATACCTAGAGTAAGAAAACTCATGTTTGTTTTTAAAAAACTGAGAACAGTTGCTTCTACTGACGTTATTAAAACGGTCTACTTTGCCCTCGCTCAATCTGTTTTGACATATTGCATTACTGCATGGGGAAGTACGCATAACAACAAATTAATCCGTTTAGAGAGGGCACAAAGAGCGATTCTTAAAGTCATGTGCAGCAAACCATTTAGGTACCCAACGACACTGCTTTACCAAGAATGCTCTGTTTTGACAGTCCGCCAGTTGTTCATACTACACGTCATAATGCGTAAACACTCCTCAACCCCATATAACCCACACCTTAATAGCAGCAAACGAAGAAAATATGTGGTTTGTAGGACTGAACCTAGGAGGCTTGCGATGGCCGCACGGCATTCTGATATTGTTGGTTCTCGATTGTATAATTTTATTAACAAGAAACTTAATATTTATCCCCTCACCACCGTAAAATGCAAAGAAAAATTAGTACCTTTTCTAAAATCTCTATCCTATCAAGAGACCGAAGAACTCTTAAAATCTTCTCTCTAATATATCTCTCACATACATTTTACGCACGCACACTCACAAACACCACACACACACACACGAACACACATACACACACACACACACACACACACATACACATACACGCGCACACACACATACACACACACACACACGACACACGCGCGCTATAAGTTATTGAAAAATTATTGATTATTTAGTCATGTAAAATAAAATAATATTCTATAATATAATAATATTTTATAATTTTATGCTAATTTGACACTATTCAAATAAATAATAACTGTTTGTGTAATCTCAAAAGAAATATTCTGAATAAGTAACTAACTGAGATTGTAATTTATTATTTTGTTAATCTTTAAACTGTTTGTTGGGCTAGGTTCATGAATGTGACATAGTATATTATTTTTCTTACCGAATGCAACTACGTTTCTAATAAAGTATGTTTAATTTGATAAATCATATTTGTTAACCGACTTCAAAAAAAGGAGGAGGTTTCTCAATTCGACCGTATATTTTTTTTTTTTTTTTTTTTTTTTTTTTTAATGTTTGTTCGCGGATAACTTCGTCGTTTATGAACCGATTTCGATTATTCTTTTTTTGTTCGAAAGGAGATATCCCAAGTGTGGTACCATGGTAATTTTATCGAGGTATGATAAGTATCTCCAGAGATATTGAGATAAACATCTCAAAATTGGTACTGAAAATGAATAGCGCGGCATTGAAGTCGGTTGTTTTTTAGTTTTTAAACGATATTATAATCGTAACATTTAGTCTCTGATAAATAAATATATAAAATGTTTAGCATATTTAACCACAACTGCATGACTCTCAGTAAAATTTTCTCTTACTTTTACTGTTTACCTCCTTATTGTATAATTTTATTAATCTAAGATACAAGTAAACTGCCATGTACATTAAATAATTCTTTACAACGGATGGAACTAATTACCAAAACACAGGCCGACAACGCCTAGTTTGGTGGTTAGGGACGTAACACAGTGTAATTGTACTAAAAATGAATAAATAAAATTTAAAATTTAAATTTATGATGGTAGTACCTAAAATGTCTTGTTTCCGTATAGGTAGCTACCACCTTCAATTTGGTAAATCTGTTGCAAAACATCTGATATGTTCCGGTAGTTGTCCTTGAGAGCCATTTCCCATTCTAGGCCTAGCGGGCTACCACATCCTCGATCGCATCATAACTTACCAAGAGGTGTAATAAATGTTTTTGTCTTTGACGTGATCCAATTTTACTTTCAGGCAGCATACAGTCAGGCAGCCGGCGCCAACTCCCTGCTAACCCTACCGGAGCTCTACTTCAAGCCAGCCTCGGTGGATGAGCTGGTCTCTTACATCGCAGAGGTGGCCAAAGCGGCACCGAAGTTACCAGTCCTATATTACCACATTCCTCATATGAGCAAGGTTGAGAGTAAGTCCTCACACGCTTCTAATTCTGTAAATTGGATCGCACTAAGTGTGTATTTTAATTGGCAAAGGTCTCCCCCATAGTCTTGCGCGAATCTGTTTCCAGGGCTATGTCTGTCCAGGCAGATATCATCATTATCTTTGTCCACTGCTAGGCATAGACCTCACCTATGGCACGCCACTAACCTTCACTTCAGCTTTCAGCTTTCAAGCTTCAGCTCTTTGACAGCAAGATTTTAAAGATAGATATAAAAAGTAAAATAATTTAAGATCGGTAATAGAACCGACTTCAAATGCCACGCTACTCAGTTTCAATACCTGGTTTTAGATGTTTATCGCCATATCTCTGGAAATACTAATCGTATCCCAAAGAATCGTATACGGTACCACCGTGGAGAGTGGAGTGGAGACCCTACCCAGGAAATAAAGAATCATTCAAATTTTTTCGCAATTGGGGGAGTAAACTCGTAAGAATTCAGAACTTCCTTTTTAGAAAAGTGGCACCTGATGGACCGCCCGCCTTATGTTAACGTTATAGATTATGAACCCATTTGCGAACTGTTTGGCACCGAATATCATGCCAGAATTACGATCACCGACATTTCTCTGTTCAGTACGTCTGAAATTATTCATTTAGCATCCCTAACGGATGTGTGTCATCGTTTTATGGTGGATGTTCCATCTACCCGCACAAAACCTTACGCTTCAATATTCCTAATACGTACTGCCTAGGAATGCTATTCCTTGCTGATGTCAGTGTTTCCCGAAGTCCAATCCGGGGGGTCTTCAAATCACGAGTGATCAGGTATTTTCGAGGTAAGCGTGCTACATCGTCGGCCACAGTATCACTTAACATTAGGTGCGATGGTAGTCAAACGCCCTGTCACCAGGTGGAGCGACGACATTCGCAAAGCGGTGGGCAGTGACTGGAAAAAAAGAGCCTCAGTGGCGTGTCTTGGGAGAGGCCTATGTCCAGCAGTGGTTTGATACCGGCTGATCATAATGAATGAAACAGATCCCATAAATTAAGTTGTAACTAAATCAAAGAGGACTCAAAACGCTTTCAAAAACCTACATAGGTACATCTAATATTTCTTCTTTCAGTAAACATGCCATCATTCGTGAAGGCAGCAACTGCTCGTATTCCTAACTTCAAAGGCATCAAGTTTACCAGCAACGACCTGTCCGAAGGTGCCCAGGTCTTGCGGGCTTTGGCTCCAGGACAAGAGATCTACCTTGGTGCTGATACCGTTAGTATACACTCTAGATTTTTTTACTTTCTGACCAGCACTTGATTGTTTGGAAATGGGAGATGGCAATGAGACGGGGCACAGGACAACTGACTGTAGCTTTTTCAAACCGCATTATGCAACGATCCCAATGGGTCTTCTAAGGTTCACCTAATCAATTGGGAGAGGCGTATGTCCAGCAGTGGACTGATAACAGCTGAATCACCAATTGGAGACATTTTCCGAATTTACGTGTCATGTATTTGTATAATGGGTGCTTAGGGCCACTGCCGAAGACATGGCGTAGTTTGAGACATTTTGTTACTTAAAGGGGCTTGATAGATAGTAGGATATGATAAAATACTTTTAGAGCAGGAACACTTATAGTGAAGGGTTTGATCACTGTCTCGCCTGATGGTGACGATATGGTCGACGATGGTTTAGTCCGATATAAACCATTAAAGTTTAAGGATGTTGTAGTCGTAGCGTAGCGTGATCTGAGGTCGGTGCCAATAAATAACTTTAATCCGTGACTAAAAATCAATGTCAACTCAGCATAAGTTTAAACTAGAAAATGGTTGCTACATTGCCTAAAATCACAGCTAAAACTAAAACGAAGTGTTGAGTTCATAATTCATATCAAGGACATACATATTTCATTGAAGTTATTTTTAGATTGCTGAACAATATTCTTCTCTATGACCATGTATGACTTATAGTTCAATAACCTTATTTAAATTCTACTATGTTTTTCTGTCCAGCTAATCGCCCCAGCAGCACTCCTCGGAATCAAGTCCAGTATCGGCACCACGTTCAACTTGTTCCCGAGGTTAGCTCAGGATATACTGGACGCCGTGGAAAAGAACGACGTGGCTAAAGCCAGAGCTCTTCAGGAGAAACTCTGTTTAGCCGTCGAAGCCCACACTGTTGAAGGTAAAGGAAGAAAGTTTGATGATGAAATGCATTTGGCTTGGGAAGAGCTGTCCAGTTTAGTATAAACCTTTCATCATCATTTGGGCGGCCCGTTGGCGTAAAGGATAGATAGTTTGCCTTCGAACCGGGGGTTCGAATGCCAGCTGTGCACCAATGGATTCTATATGCATCCACGCATGCCTGTTCATAGATGGTAGGAGCATTAAAATCGATGTTCCGCCTGACTTGCCAAAATGTTAGCTTACCACCTTCAAGGAGAAATCTGCCGCCATAACCTTACGGTGTTCTGGTAGCAAGAGCACAGTGAGAGACGGACCTAGATTCTAGGCGAGTTCACTTGATCTTCAATCATATTTTCGCATACCACCAATCGGGATGGTGGTCAGACGCTTGCCTACCTGATATAAAAAAAAAAATACTCTGGCACACCACTTGTCTGGAGGTTAGTGCGAGCCACGGCCAAATCCTATCAGTTCTCGCCCATCAAATTATCGATTGTACGTATTTCCAGGACCGTGGGTGCCCATCATGAAGGCTGGAATGGAGATAGTTACAGGAGTCAAAGTGGGACCCCCCTCCTTGCCGCAACATGCATTGTCTACCGAAGCCAAGCAGAGAATCCAAGGAAAGCTGAGAGCACTTGGACTGACTAATTAAGACTGATATAAAACAATCTGAAAATTTCGAAATCAAATATCTGTGACTGATTTGATGTGTTTTATTAGTTTTCTTTCCTAATCCTACTAATATTATTAACATAAAAATAATCTAGATTAATATTATAAAGAGAAAACGTTTTTATACGAGTTCAACTTTTGAGATTTTTATATATTGTCTTCAATCTTTATGGTATGGGCGATGAAAAGACGCGACGAAGTTTTCCTAATGTTGCCTATCCCAGCTTCTGCGAGCTTCTTTCTCGAAGTTGTTTCTACCCAATTGCAATATTTGCCCAAGGTAGACGTATTCGTGAACAACTTCGAGAGGAACTCCGTTTAGGGCAATCGGCAATAACATGTTCGTGAACATTATCTTGATCTTATTCAAATTCATCCGGAGATCGATGTGTGCAGAAGAATCGGCAAGGGTAGTCAGAATGTATTGCAAGTTCTGTACGTTTTCAGCCATGATGACAATATCATCCACAAATCTCAAATGTGAAAGGTAATTGCCGTCCATATTTATGCCCCGTCCTTTACCATTCAGCGTTTTGAACATATTATCCTCTATCTTTAGAGCGTTAGTGAACACTTTGGGGTATATAAAGTCCCCTTGTCTCACTCTCGATATAAGTGGATATGTTCAGTCAGCCGTTTTTGTACTTGCTTGACTTATAATTACAATCGCAGTTCCATTTTTGGCAGGTTAATTAGGAAAAACATAAATTTTAAAATTTGCAAGATCAATAAAACAACATTTGGAAATCTAATCATACATGCAAAACAATAAGATCTGCTTAGTAAGTCTAATAAAATATGTATTTAGAAAAACATTTATATCTTTATCAGACAGCCGGTTTCTTATTATATTTACTATGATTGATATGATATGATTTCTCGAGTTCTCGACTTTTCTCGAACTTAATTTCCAGGGAACAAAGCCCAACGATTTCCCCGGGAATTCCCGAGCCGAGACTTCCCGGGAATGAACCCTATCTGGGTGTCACATTCGACCAAAGACTTACATTTCACGACCATATAAACACGTTGGTCAAAGAGTCTTTTCGACGTTTGGGGTTTGTGCTCAGAAACGCGCGAGACTTTGAACAACACAGTGTCATTCGATTGTTCAGTTCTCTTGTAAGAACCAAACTCGAAGCTAGCGCCTGTGTATGGAACCCACTAGAGAAGGTGCAAAACGCCTATTTGAGAAGCCTATATAAGAGAACCTACGGGTATTACCCATACCTCTATCCTACTAAATTCCTCCTGGGATGTCTAGGTTACAACTCTCTTGAGGTTCGGCGGGCAAATGACCAACTAACGTAACGTGCAAGATCCTCCGCGATAGAATAGATTTCCCTGAACTAAGCAACGAGTTGTGTCGACTGTATACGCCAGATAATTACTGTAGAAGCAGACGACACGTATTATTCGCTGTACGGAGATGCCGCACTGTTGCGCGCGCTAACTCGCCCATCCCGCGCATCCTTGCCGCACTCAACGCTCTCCTGCTCTTGTATCCCGAGACAGATTATTTTAATGACAGATGCTCTAAGCTCGCAGCAATATTTTTACAATTCTGCGAAAGTAAGAATTCTTGACATAATGAATATAATGTGTGTTTTGACGATGTTATTACTGATTTTGACATGATTATTCTTTGATTATGATTTAATTCAGGTAATTGGTGTAAACCGTATTCATTGAATTGAATACATTGAATTAAGCGTTCATAGATAGCGTGAAATGCCGAAAAAAACACGTTTCTTGTATGGGGATCCTCTATTATCTTTAACTTTATTCTGTTTTTAGTATTTGCTGTTAGATACAGCCTGGTGACAGACGGACAGACAGACAGACAGACAGACGGAGAGCGGAGTCTTAGTAATAGGGTCCCGTTTTACCCTTTGGGTGGGTAACCCTAAAAACAGTCATATAAGTTAGATACCTAACTCCATTTCTGTCATTCCGTTTACTACGATCACAATCAGAGTTATGATATATAATTAAGACTTATGATTAGCTGGATCCAGGACATGATACACCATACACACCATATACACCGTACAGAGAGTTTTTGGATTCAGTATTGGGGAAAATAACAAAACCAATTGGTGAAATCAGCAATGAGCTGAGCCAGGATGTAATTTTTTTTTTGCAATGGCAGTAGCATATCTTTTCTATGACAGTAGGCAAAGAGTAACATAATATGTAGGGCTATTCTGTAAGTTATCTCGAAAGCGGAAACCGCGGTGAGATTTGAATTTTGTATTACGAAATTCAACCGTATTACGAACGCGATACGAATAAATGTCGTAGTACGAAATTCGAATATCACCGCGGATTCCGCTGTGGAGATAGCTTACAGAATAGCCTAGCAGATCTTTGTTTTCATCGTTTGACCACGATCGCACCTAGAGAATATGCGCATATGTTCTTCGACTTTATTGCGGGTTGGGAAAAGGGTAATCAAAAGCTAACTTTTTTTCAGAAGAAGGTATCGAGGTACTTTAATATACTTGTACAGAACATTCTAGGGTATATTTTCTTAATTATTAAAACGTGAGCGACATTTTCAGCTTTGTTGTAAACGTCATGATCACGGATGAACTCTTGACAACGGTAACCATGGTAACTTTAGAACTCATAGGTTGTTATTTTCTAACGCACAGGTTTTACTAAGGGAACTCCTAACAGCTCTAGTGTTCTGGACATGGCTAGCTTTTGTTCACGAGTGAGGCTGACGGCAGGCGCTCTCGGATCCCCCACCTTTATGCCCGTCAACATTTCCATGGCAGCTTTGGAATTACCTACTGAAGCCGGTTCTGAAAGAATGAAGATACAGCATTACAATTAGGTTCTGGAGAGATAAAAGAGAGACATGTAGTGGTATGACTTCTGTGATTTCTCCTGGGGCAGAGCTACCACAATTTCTGATATTTATTCGCGAAATATAAATCTCTAGCATCAAGCAATAGCAGTTGGTTTAGTCCTAACGTTTATGTCTCGCAGCGAACTAAATCGCGCAAACAAAATCATGTTAAAAAAACCGGCCAAGTGCGTGTCGGGCCACGCGCAGTGTAGGGTTCCGTAGTAGCATGTTATTCAATCCAAGTCTTTACCCGTTATAAACAAGCAACTAGGTACTCCGCCTTTGTCACTTTAAAGGATTTATACTAAGGATTTTGTATTTGGTACAAAATTATCCAACACCCAAGTTCAACGACTAAAGAAACTAATAAAGTTATCTTAACCGCTATAATTTTCCTTTAAAGTTGATGAAATGCGCTATTATCACGAATTTTTCCAGATTTTTCAAGCCAGCAGTCATTTTAAAAGACCTATTCAACGATACCCCATACGATGGGGTAGACGATGAAAAAAAAATTCATCCCCACTTTTCATATAGGGGAGCTACCATAAAAAAAATAAAAAATAAAATATTTCAGCACTTTGTCGGCGTCATTCATTTACATACTCCCACAAAATTACAGCTTTCTAGTATTAGCGGTCTCTTAGCAAAACCTCGGACAGACAGACAGACAGACGGACATGACGAAACTATAAGGGTTCCGTAGTCCTGACAAGGAAACAAGGACGTTTCAACAGGAACGTGCATTCGTTAGAATTCTGCCAATTTAAATTCGTATACCAGAGTATCCTTTATAATCATCATTAGGTACTTATCATCAGGCGATCTATTTTTAACCGACTTCACAAAAAAGGAGGAGGTTCTCAATTCGTCGGAATCTCTTTTGTTAATTTTTTTAATGTATGTTCACCGATTACTCAAAGATGCCTGAACCGATTTGGAAAATTCTTTTTTGTTTCAAAGGGTACCCTGCCGAGGTGGTCCCATTTAAATTTTAACGAAATCGGCCGAGCCGTTTTTAATATATCAACTTTTGTATTACGACGCATTTACTTATCTCGACGACTTACTACTCACTACTGGCACAGATTATGTAATAGTTACTCCGTCTACTGGCTACTTTGACAAGCGCGATGTTTGAAGTCGGTTCTTTTAGTTTTTTAAACGATCTTAAATTATTTTTAGCAATATTGGTCGATGTGGTCAAGGATGGTAGCACGCTGAGCTAGAGTGGGAACTGTATCTCAAGGCTCACCGTCGGACATACTGACCTCCCAATCGAAGTCTTGTCATTACATGGTTAAGACGCGCCTGAGCAGCTTCCGCACCAAGTACATCGATGGTGCCAGCAGATCGTTCGATTATGTTCACTAAGTCAGGGAACAGGTTGCCAGCTTCTGTGATAGTTCCGTTGAACCCTAACTCGAATGCGGCTCTTACGGATTTCTGCAACAGAGTTAAAATTGGTCTTTACAGAGCTGAACCAAAATATATATAGTTATAGTTAGGTAAAACTGTGAAAGAATCATGTTCCTAGAAGAAGTTATCCCATGCTATGCTAAGCCTATGAGGCACTTTGTTCTCTACTGTCCTACTTCGTCTTTAAACATATACAGTATGATGTTTAGTAGTGGCAGAACTTTGCTAGTCTGTCTGGGGCGGTACCACTGCTTTGTCAGTTAATTCAGCCGTTAAATAGGCCGTTTTTTGGTATGAATGACAGTGCCCAGTGAAATTACAAGGCATCTGAGACTTTAAGATCTTTATGTCTCCGGATAACAAGCGCAGTGTAGAGAATTCTGGCTATCCAGAATTTTGTATATCCTTGTATCTGTAATAGGTAGACATCATCGCTTACCATCAGATCGGTGTCGTGCTTTTCCTGTTATCATTTATCATACAATAAATGTTTGTTACCGGCCAGTCGGAAGACGAGTTGGGATTTTGGGATAATTGCGCTATGTGGATTTGACTAAAGTCTGTTGTCTAGTATCTCGTCTCACTACCGTCTTCCGCTTTTAGATGGCATCATCACTTAACATCAGGTGAGATACAGCTTAAGTGATTGTCTTCCCGAAAAAAGAACGAGGTCACATCTTAAATCCCATCTTCATTTCCTCTCCTGAAAGACCTTTTATTTCTGGAAAAGGGGTATACCAGTACCAGCTGCAGAAATACCGCAAACACATACGAGCATATAAAACCTCCTCCTTTTTGATCAAAGCGTCTAATGTAAGGTAAAGGAAGGTAAAATGAACTTACAAAGTTCGAAACTAAAATTGCAGCAGGACACCCTTGATCCCGATTGGCTGCAATATTCAGGGCCGAGTCGATTGGACACTTAATGCCGATGAACTGAGGTATAGTCTGGCAGCCTAGTCTGTAGAGTTCAGCGGTGTCAACTGAAACGGATATAATGTAATCAAAAATTAAATAAAAAACAACATTTGTGCAAAGACAAAGAAAAACTCTTGTTATCATGGAAACTAATCAAGCTACCACATATGTAGAAAAGACCACAGCTGGTGCAAGTAGTTCTTATATATGTCAAATTGGTGACTGGTGCCCTTCTGAGTTACCCAACACGGGTCTTCTAGTCGCTTGTAAAGGCTGCAGAGGATAAATTTTGAAAAATCATCTAATATATTCCGCCAGCTGATCTTGAGAGCCAGATTACTTTTTTGGCCTAGCGTGTTGACCATATTTCACCACATCATCGCTTACTACCAGGCGAGATAGTGATCAAACGCTAGCCTGAGGGTAGATAAAAACTGAGCCAAAGCCTTCCACGCAAAGGCGTGGAAGGCTTTGGCTCAGTTTTTATCTCTGAAAAGTCCAGCCAAGCCCTAGGTGGCTAGCTTATGGACGCAGGAAGGTAACAAACAATGAATCCTGAGGGTGAAAAAGAACCCAAGACTAATCAGAATATGAGATACTTACTTGGCACTTTTGTGTAGGAAGTAACTTCATAGTACATGATGGGCAAGGAAGGTGCTGCGTCTGATATCATTTTCAAATCCTTGACTGCTTTATGAGCCGTCTTTGGACCGGAATAAAGGTGTGGGAGAGCCGCTATTGCATCTAATCCTATATCTTCACAGCTTTGGGCCTGGAGAGGAAAAGGCAATTAGCAGACACTGAAGCTGAAAGACCTTCTAAGAAGACTTATAAAACTAGCTAGCCTTAATTTGCCTTTGATCTTAGAGTTTTAAATCCTAGAGTTTAGTTTGGAAGACGAGTTAGAAGAGTTGCGCTCTATGGATCGAACTAAGTCAGATGTCCAGAGCCTCATCTAGCTGAAATTTCCAATCAAGCACTATTCCGTCTTATACTGCCTCATCACTTAACATCAGATATCATCATTATTAACAGCCAGTAATCGTCCACGGTTGAACTTATGCCTCTCACTATGGCACGCCACTAAACTCGAGTTTCAGCTCTTTGTTTCCAGCTACTGCCAGCCAGCTTGCATAATATTATGCATGGATCAATTTAAATATTGTTTTTGTAAATGTATATACGTTCTAAACGCCTCGTAATTATTTGACAAATAAAGTATCGTTGGAAGCTTCTGATTTTCGCTGGTCTTCTTGCATCTTGATAGGCTAAAGATATCAGTATCACATTCAATTGAATGTGGCACCTGGCACCCTATAGAGAACATTACGTCGTGAATTAAAAAAAAAGCGAGGCCATCCGCCATGTTGGGTATCAATTGAAAAAGCTTACCTAATTAGCACATTTCAAAAATCACATTTACTCGTATATTGTTTGCTGTTGTTCGCTACTTTGCTAGCATGTGCCCTGTGATTGGGAATTATTTCTAAAATTAGCGGCGGGCGATTTTTCATTAGTCGGATTTTCGGTCGGTTTTAGTTTTTATACTTGTAAATTTTGTTAATATTTATTATAGCATGAATTTGCTTCTGGTATTATGTAAAATACGTGGATCGCTTACCAGGCTTAGCACATCGTAGAAAGAAGACAGTCCACCAACTTGGCCGATGACTTTGAGACCGAAGGGCCTGGCTGCTGTCACCCACGCTTGGAATAACTGTTGACGTTCGTTCATGTTCATGTTTGGTCCTTCTCCACCTGTTCCCCCTACTAGAATGAGATATTTTATCAATTTTATGCGTTGTTTAATTAAAAGCCTGTATATTAATTTGCTTAATTAACCGACTTCACAAAAAAGGAGAAGGCTCTCAATTCGGCAGATTTTTTATTGTGTGTTCACCGATTACTCAAAGATGCCAGAACTGGTTTGTTTGTCCCAGGTGATCCTAATTAAATTTAATCGAGATGGCTGAATTTCAACGAACGGTGTTTTTTTTATCATATTGGTGAACTTTTTCATTTAGCTCGCTTGCTTCGGGTTAGCTTTGAGCAGAGCGTGAGTGCAGAGAGGGCGCGAGGAATAGGTGAGTTGCGACGTGCCACCGTGCGACCCATGACAACGAGTCGCACGGTGGCAAGACAAACATCGTATGTCTCCGAGCATGGAGATATTTGTTAGGAGCAAACAATCGAAACAACTCGCTGTGGAGAGCAGGAGCGTTGATGACGTTCCGAAAAACTTTCATCATAGTTTTTATTTGAACCTTTGCTCTCCTAGTCTTAAGGGAATTGTAATTGAGGCATCATTGTAATTTTTGAGGGCCCGGTGGCGTAATCGGGAGAACGTTCGGCTTTGATGCCGTGGTACCGAGTTCAAACCGCCGTGCACCAATGGATTTTTCTATCGAAAAATGTATGTGCGCTTCTCACGCTAGCCTATAACGTATAAAAAAAAAATAAAAAAAAAAAAAAATCCCAGGAGTAAGGCAGTGGGTACATAAATGTAAAAAAAAATAAAAAATAAATAAAGTACCTAAGGATTGCCTTTTGTACTTTCTCTAATAAAAGTATATGTGTGGACTCGTAAGGGTTCCAGATTGAAGAACTCGCCTCTAATTTACTGCGGACTAAAGTATTTATATAGGAGCCGTATTAAATGCTCGTGTTTGAAGTCACGCGGGTTTCGGAGCACGAATCCTAGACGCCTAAACGACTCATTTGCAACAGCTGTAATATGCTCATGAAAAGTGAGGTTTTGGTCGAAAGCAACGCCCAAGTCTTTCATCGTGGTATTTCTGGATAAAATGATGTCGCCAATTTCATAATTGGATATTACCGGACTTCGTCCTTGACCAAAGCTCATCATAACAAAACATTTGGATAGGTTAAAATCCATTTTATTCTTAATACTCCATTCATGTACCGCACTAACATCCTCCTGGAGTGCCCTACAGTCAGCAACGGATCTTATTTCAGCGAAGAGCTTTAAGTCATCCGCATACAACAGACATTCAGCATGCTTAAGAACCGTTGGTAGATTGTTTACTATAAGAATGAAGGAAGAGCAAAGGTCCAAGTATTGAGCCTTGACTGACGCCCGAGTGTGTATGGTATGGCGACGACTGTAAATAGCAAGCCTTACGAATTGCTGATAGTAATTTGTGCAAAATGCAAGAAGATATTGGTAACTTACCGAAAACCCCTGGGATATGCTTGCTAGCTAAATATTCGGCATACCGTGGTATATCTGTAAGATCTAAATAACCGGTTTCATTGAGCGGCGTGTATGGCGCTGCGAAGTTACCATACAACGTCAGTCCCTGGAAAAGAACATTATACTCACTGGATAATGTTATCTATTCACATATTTACAAGTAGCAGTGCCTTGCGTAGTTCCCGTACCCGTAAGAATACAGGAATGAAATATAGCTTATATTACTTGCTGACAATGTAGCTTTCCAATAGTGAAATAATGTTTAACCGATTTCGAAAAAAGGAGGTTTCTCAATTGGACTGTATATATATATATTGTTTGTTCGCGAATAACTTCGTCAATTATAAACCGATTTTGATGACTCTGTTTTTGTTGGAAACAAGATACCCCAAGGGTGGCACTATGGTAATTTCATCGAGATCTTATAAGTATCTATAGAGATTATGACGTAAACACCTCAAACTTACTACTTACTTGGGGGACTATTACTGCTCGCGTCCGTAGGGTTTAGCCCTCGATGTCCTACACGTGTCCCCTGGGTGGCGCCAAAAGAGCAGTACGTTTCAGGTGGTAGGCTTAGGCCGCGGCGTGTTACCACCCACCAGACAAAGCCATGCCGCCAAGCGGTCGCTTTACGGCATGAATGGTTGGTGAAGTCATTATGGGGAACGGGTCGGAAACAGTTGCGTTGCTTACTATAGCTAGTCGTGATACATTGAAGGTCAATTTACCTGGCAGCCAATCTTGGAGAGCAGCGGGATCCGAGGCACGGTTCTCCGCTGGCCGACCGCAGATAGTTGGGGGCCCAAGTAGTGAGCCAGCCACTCATAAAAGGCTGCCCCGCCATCTCGCGAAAAATCCCGGAGGTGCGCCATCGTGCCGGTTGGCGACCGGACGAGAGGACCCGATGGACACCTCTGGGGGGGCTCGGGCGTCCCCGCGGTCTCCAGGATTGGTTCCCAATAGGTGAAAAGACCTAATATGTATCACGGGTTGGTAATTAGCGCCTCGTTTCCACTTCCGTTTCCCTTACCTAACTTCACTCCCCACAAAATGAAAGGCAGAAACAGAATAAAGGTTAAACAGCGGAAGCACGTCCTCCCTTCAAGTGCACCTCTCAAACATTCGAGGCTTGCACTCCAATATCCTCTCGGTCCACCACCACCTTGAGACCGAAAAACCGCATATTCTGTTCCTCACGGAGACGCAGATCAAATGTCCAGCTGACGCGGCGTACCTTGCCTACCCAGGCTATGTTCTAGAGCATAACTTTAGGGCGAGGGCGGGAGTTTGTATGTATGCCCGCGATGACATTTGCTATCGGCGTCTCCGCAACCTTGAAGACCCTCAACTTTCCGTCATGTGGATTTTGGTGGACACTGGCATAGAGAAAATTCTTTATGCTAGTGTCTACCGTTCGCACAGCGGAGACGAGGAGACAAACAGGCTCACAAACCACCTCAGTGAGGCGGCTGATGTGGCCCAACAGAGGTATCCTTCTGCTCAATTAGTGCTTCTGGGGGATTTCAACGCCCATCATCAAGACTGGCTATACCCATACCAGAGCACAGACCACGCTGGTCGAGAGATGCGAAAGCTTGCTTTAACGCTAGACCTCACTCAGTTGATCCAGGGAGCAACAAGGATACCGGACGTTGATGGCCATACAGCCAATTGCTTGGACCTTCTGCTGACAACAGAACCAGACCGCTACTCGGTGTCGGTTTCATCACCCTTAGGTAGCTCCGACCACTGTCTGGTGAAGTCTGTATCCGTCTACTCCCCGCCCGATCCCAGCCAAAAAGGCACCCGGCGGGTGTGGCGATACAGGTCAGCAGATTGGGATGAGATGCGTTGTTTTTTCGCGTCTTATCCTTGGCGGCAGGTATGTTTTTCTTCGAGCGATCCCTCAGCTTGCGCGGATGCTGTGACAGAAGTGTTACGTCAGGGTATGGAGTATTTCATACCATTTTCTGACGTTCCGGTGTCAAGCAAAGCTCGTCCATGGTTTAATGCCAAATGTAGAGATGCAGTAGCATCAAAACATGAAGCTTACTTAGCCTGGGCTGATGCTCGAACCCGCAAGACTAGAGATGTACGCGAAAAGAAGAAAGCCTTTAACTTAGCCGCCATGTCCTGCAAAAAGGCTCTCAAGAAGGCTCGCTTCGATCACATACGCCGAACAGGGAACAAACTTGCTTCTTACCCCTCGGGTAGCAAAGCGTTCTGGTCCCTGGCGAAGTCGATCGAAGAGAACTTCTGCCGTCCCTCACTGCCTCCACTACTGAAACCCGATGGATCACTAGCACACTCGGCTGAAGAGAAAGCGAATTTATTTGTTACTCTGTTTGCGGAGTCTTCACGTTTAGATGCTGGCAATGCTGTACCTTCTAGTCTGCCGACTTGCGGGACGTTTATGTCGGAAATCCGCATTCGTCAGACTGAAGTACGCAAAGCGTTGCGCAATCTAGACGTGAACAAAGCTAGTGGTCCAGACGGTATACCAGCTGTAGTCTTGAGGACGTGTGCGCCTGAGTTGGCTCCTATTTTGACACGCCTTTTTCGCTTGTCTATGACGACTGGTCAAGTGCCTAAGTCCTGGAAGCAAGCAAACGTGCAACCCGTGCCGAAAAAGGGTAGTCGTGCAGACCCTGTCAATTACAGGCCTATCTCAGTCACTTCCATACTCTGTAAGACTATGGAACGTGTACTGAACCACAGGCTCCTGGCATACCTAGAAGTGAACGATCTCCTGAGTGACCGACAATACGGGTTTCGCCGAAACCGGTCTACTGGGGATCTTCTAGCGTATGCCACGCACATCTGGAGCGAAGCCATCGAGAACCACGGCGAGGCGCTGGCCGTCTCTCTTGACATCTCGAAGGCTTTCGACAGGGTTTGGCACGATAGCCTTATTAGCAAGCTTCCTTCATACGGCCTGCCCACTGGTTTATGTGTTTGGATAGCAGATTTCTTAAGGGATCGGTCGATTCGAGTGGTCATCGATGGCTGTTCTTCCGACCAATTGGCCATAAATGCCGGAGTCCCTCAAGGATCAGTACTCTCTGCAACACTTTTTCTGCTGCATATTAATGACCTGCTTAAACCCGGTATCTTTGGGTACGCAGATGACAGCACTGTTGTAGAGAGTTATACATCCAACGCACGAACCAGTGCATTACAAATCCAGTCTCATAGAGAAGCGATGGTCGAACGCTTGAACTTTTCTTTGAAGGCAGTCTCTGATTGGGGCGATGCCAATCTGGTCAAGTTCAATGCTGCGAAAACCCAGGCGTGTCTTTTCTCCGCTAAACGGAGCCCATTTCTACTGGCTCCTACTTTCCGGGATGTGTCCGTTCCGATAAGTAACAATCTCGAGCTTCTTGGCATCTCTTTGACACCAACTCTCAATTTCGGCTCTTATATTGAATCTAGAGCCCAGCTAGCCTCAAAAAAGCTTGGCATTTTGGCTAAGGTGAGACGGTACTTCACACCGGGACAGTTGCTTAATCTTTACCAAGCACAAGTCCGGTCGTGTATGGAGTACTGTTCTCACCTTTGGGATGGTTCTGCTAAATACCAGCTGGAGACACTGGAAACTATTGAGAGGAGAGCCAAAAAACTCATCAGCGATGACCTATTAGTAAGCAAGAGACTCCAGAGTCTCGCGCATCGCCGCAAAGTCGCTTGTTTATCGGTTTTCTATCGGATACATTTCGGAGAGTGTGCAATGGAACTGCATGATTTGATTCCACCATCCCCATTTTATAATCGGACATCCAGAGACACTAAAAGGCGCCACCGATTTATGGTGGATATACCATCTACCCGAACGAAGCGATTTGCTTCTTCGTTCATCATACGAACCACTAAGGAATGGAATACCCTGCCTGAGTCCGTGTTTCCGATTAAGTACAATATGGGGGTCTTCAAATCGCGAGTGAATAGGTATCTTCTGGGTAAGCACGCTACATCATCGATCGCATCATCACTTAACATCAGGTGAGATAGTGATCAAGTGCTACCCAGTTCGATATAAAAAAAAAAAAAAAAAAACTTAAACTTAGTACTGAAAATGAATAGCGTGGCATTTGAAGTCGGGTACTTTTGTTTTTAATTAATATTAGTTATTAGTTTAGACCAGAGGTTCCCAAACTTTTTTTTCTCGTGGACCACATTCAACATTTTGCTGGTTACGGTGGACCCCCTGCTGCTACATTTCAACCTTATTTCCAAAACTGGTTGAAAAAAATGTGAAATAGAAATCTGACGATGGAATTTGCGTCGCGGCTGAGTTCCAACATATTTGTTCTTCACTATCAAAACGAGATACATTTTCGTGGACCCCCATTCATAACTTATGAACCCCCATTTTTTTACGCCAATGTAGACCCCCGGTGAGTCTCCCGTGGACCCCTGGGGGTCCACCTGCACCACTTTGGGAATCACTAGTTTAGACTATACTTTCATTACAAAATATCTCCATACAAAATGTAACGAAGTATTGTGATGCAATGCCTACCCACAGAAAAGTCGCTTCAATGTGTTTGTCCTATTGCAAAACACACAGAGGTGCATAGCATCTAGGTGCCTAAAAATTACACGTAGAACAGAACTAAGCATAATAATAACCGGCCAAGTGCGTGTCGGGCCACGCGCAGTGTAGGGTTCCGTAGTAGCCTGTTTTTCAATGCAAGTCTTTACCCGTTATAAACAAGCAACTAGGTACTTCGTCTTTGTCACTTAAGGATTTATTCTTAGGATTTTGTATTTGGTACATAATTATCCAACACCCAAGTTCAACGACTATTACTGCTTAACTAATAAAGTTATCTTAACCGCTACAATTTTCCTTTTAAGTTCATGAATTTTCCCAGCGCATCACGAATTTTCCCAGATTTTTCAAGCCAGCAGTTTAGCTTTTAGAGGGGGGGGGATGCCCTATTGGAACAAAAATTTGCACTTTAAAGTTTAATATTTCGTAAATAGAGCATTCAATCGAAAAATGGTATTAGCAACCCTAAAGTCATTTTAAAAGACCTATTCAACGATACCCCACACTATGGGGTAGACGATGAAAAAAAAATTCATCCCCACTTCTCATATAGGGGAGCTACCCTAAAAAAAAATATTTTTCAAAATTTTATTTCAGCACTTTGTCGGCGTTATTTATTTACATACCCCAACAAAATTACAGCTTTCTAGTATTAACGGTCTCTTAGCAAAACCTAAAAGGCACTGCGCCGTGCTAGATGCTTTAACTAAGGGCCGAAGTAATTCGTTATAAAACCAATGTGATTGACATAACTCAACGGATTAGCAAAATTAAATTATATTGGGTTGGCCATATCACCGCGTGTTGTCGACTAATCCTAGGGTGGAAAATACGAATTGGCAAACGTAGCTGTGACCAGGTGGAGCGACTAGGTTGAACGATGAGATTTGCACTGTGGTATAAGCGATGAGAAGACTCGACGGAGATTTCCAAATGCTGCCAGCCCAGCTGAATCCTTCTCTGGATTTTCTTCTCGAAGTTGTGTTTGCCTATTTGAAGCGTTCTAGGCAAGCATGCTACTTCGAGTGGGATTCCATCTACGGCAATCGGTCCCGAAACAACAACACGTGCTCATTGTACATGACTTTGGTTTTTTCCAAATTCATCCGGAGACCGATGCCAAAAGAAGAATCAGCTAGGTCATTCAACATTTTTTGTAGGTCTTGCAGAGTCTCTATCATAATGACGATGTCGTCTGCGAATCTTAAGTGAGAGTTACCGTTATGATATTATTGGTTTTTTTTTTAATTGGCATTCAAAAACTTACCTGACAAACCGTAGCCGTTAGCATTTGGATTGAAATTAACAAAAATACACTCATGTTAAATGTTAATTCACTACAAATAAATTTCTACAAAATTATTATTTCAATACTCTGCTAATTGAGAATTTCTTACTTTATAATACTGATCAATGTAACGTGAGGCAGTTTTATATTGAGGTTATTTAATTAAAAGTTTAACTATCAATTAATTAGTACGAAATATACATAGTTTGGACATGTGTTGAATTGTAAATACGGACGAGTTTGCTTAGTGACTCGATTATTGAATAAGTTATACATACGCTGGCGATAAAATACGAATCGTAATTAGTATTTTAAAGAGTTTATAAATATGAAAAGAAAGGATAAGACTGCATAATACTTTTCAATATAATGTGATAAGCTGTATTACAATAACATAGGTATATATATTTTTATCTGCGCTCGTATCGTAAAATGTATGAATAAAATAATAATACTTAGCATAATGGCGGAATTTATGCACGTACAACTGCCCCCTGATTCTCAATAATTAGAAAAACTATTCGGATTCAGAAGCTTTAATTTTTAATGTTATTTAGTCGCGGAAACCTTTCCGATTAGAATCACAGATTTTTTCGAATTGATGAGAATAACCCTGCTGAAATGAAATTATAAAGTTTTATTGTGATGTAATTCACGTAGGTACCTTTAGTCAAATTTTTGTTCGACCTAGGTTTCGTGCGAGAGTGCGTCGCTCTTCCTCGAGAGTGAGGTCACGCGGTGAGATCGCGATGTTCACTTCGTCAACAGATATCGTAATGCTGGGGCCACACTACTAATCTCATCCAGCTCTGGCTAGCCAACTTGCGAATATCATCTCTAATGATCTAATGACCTAGTTTGAGGTTTGAGGACATCCTACGCTACGTTTGCCAATTAACGGTCTCTAATACTCAAGAACTCGTTTACCCCAGCGGTCGTCGGTTCTTTGTCTAATGTAGCCGACCCATTTCCACTTCAGTTTGCTAATTCAGTGGACTATGTCGGTGACTTTGGTTCTCTGTCGGTTCACCCTCGTTACGAATTCGTACAATTCCTAACCATAATACAAAAATGTAGTTTTTGTTGGCCTTAAGTTTGCCATTCACATTACTGCAGAGGTTGGTCAGCATTCATTCAAACAACACACAACATGTCAAGGCATTCATTATACATTCAAAGTGAGACTGGTACCAAAGAATACTTCATAGTATCTACCGTGAATGTAGTAGACTAAAGCGAATTTGTCTTGTGAAAGTTACTCTGTGAGATTTATATTTTTAATTTCTTCACAGTGATTTAGAATTGTACGTGTGTTCTAAGTGTAGTGGTGTTTTGATTCTACACTTGAGTAATTAGAATTCGGAATGATTTTATTTGTCTTAATAAGTTTGGTGTTAAGTTTAACAGTGGATGCGAATGTAAGTAAGACTTGGTTTTGTAACAGCCGTGACCGGATTTGAGACCATGGCGGATTGCTTGCGGAGACAAATGCGTGAATACTGGGTATTTGTCTTTTAATAAGTATTTAGTATTGTTTATTGCAACAGTATACTAATATACTTTTATTGGCTTAGGTGACAAGCAGTTGTTGCTAGTAAAATTGTCTATAATTTTTGACCGACTCCACAAAAGAAGATAGTTTTCTAATTAATTTGTTTCGATGATGCTATTTAAATGAATGTTATCTTAGATATTTTTTTTATATAAATGTTATCAAAGGAACCCTATTACTGAGACTTCACTGTCCGTTCGACCGTCCGTCCGTCCGTCCGTCCGTCTGTCTGCTTTTCTTTGGGCTGTATCTCCTTAACCTTTATGCATGCACCTGCATGTCCGATGCACATCCTCGGGAGTTCACGCAGCGAGATGCAACCTAGGTCGAGACAGTCTACAACAAACAGTAGTGAGTATAATAGTCGGTGTTTTATAATCATGATTCAAACTCACGATAACTATAAATCTAAAAAACTTATATTTCTGGCAAATTTTGTTTAATTGGAATTCTACGTGTGCGAGTCCGACTCGCACGTGGCCAGTTTATTCGTTTTTATTACGGCTCTTTACGATTACTGTATATAGCCAACACTAATTGTTTAAAGCCTTAATGATTTTAAAGCCTTAATAAGCTTTAATGAAGCAAAAAAATGTTCAGGCGTATAAATATTTGCTCTTTATTATTTTATAGGCACTAAAAGTTAGCGGGTTGATTCCTTCAGTGTTTACTCCCTTTGATTCATCCGGACGACTGAACGTGAGTGTAATACCGCAGTATGCAGAATATCTGAAGAAGAACTATGTTTCTGGCGTACTTGGTATGTATAAATAACGAAAAAATCCATTCAATAACCTCCGACCTATTTTTATTTGCGGTGGTATTACATTCAAACAGCTGTTGCTCTGATCCTACCCAGGACTAGGCATTGTGTCCCCGGATGACACCAGATCAGTCCAGATATCACTTATACATTTAAACTTAATCCTACGTGGATAACAGAACACTCTACTTCAATTTATAGGTACTCTGCTTTCCAGTTGGAGTCTCGAATAGATTTCGTTGATAAAAATATATCTTCCCCTTTTTAGTGGCAGGCACAGCAAGCGAAGGACCAAGTTTAAGTTTAGTAGAAAGGAAAGCCTTATTAGAAGCATGGGTAAAAGTAGCGAAGCCACTCGGTCTGAAGGTTGTAATGCAAGTCGGCGGATTGCCGTTTCCTGAAGTCTTAGAACTGGTAAGCTATTTATAAAAAGACGAAGATAATAAGTTGAGATATGGAGATGTTTTAATGGTGGTGAGGACTGTAGCGCTTAACACAGAGACTCAGGAGCTGGTACTACTCACACTTGGGACTGTACCAGCTTGTTTCTAAATGTCGTGTCTGTGAACAATGTCTATGTGTGAATAGGGAATATGCATGTTTTTTTTAAATATTTTTATTTCACTCATTACATCTATATAACATAATAAAAAAATAAAATACTGCTGGAATTGGTCTAATTATTTTTTAAATAAATACTTAAATATACAAATACATTTCAGCATTTTAAACGCCATCATTTCCCGGGCTCTTTGGTAGTGAATTGTGACGTCAGGCACTTACGTCAGACACACGCCGCTTTTTTTCTTTAACTAAGACTCCGCGCGATTATTGTATTTAGCCAATGGCATGTTTTTATTAACTTATGCAGTTTCTCTAATCTCGGACTCATTTTTACCTATATTAAATGGTTAATAATATACATTTTTACACAATAATACGCGGCAAAAACAATATTTGGAAATAATTACAATAAGACCACACCATACATTCATTTTTATGTTCCCGCGCTCAATGTGTCTATCACGTGGAGTAGTGAATTATGACGTCAACTTTTGATAGACCAATGGTGATCTGTTTTTCAAACTTAAATTTCCCTCGCTTAAATTTCATTTGGCATTTATTATTTTAAGGAAATAAAATGGAATTAAATAAAAAAAAAGTTTTTAAATATATTCGAAAAAAAAATCTCTATATATATATATATATATAAAAGAAAGTCGTGTTAGTTACACTATTTATAACTCAAGAACGGCTTTACCGATATGGCTGAAAATTGGTGAGGAGGTAGCTTAGAGCCAGGAGACGGACATAGGATACTATTTATTTTGGTGATGGAATATTTGATTTACGCAGTGCAACATCTCTCGTCGGATTTGAAAACTTTAATGATTTCTACCGAATGATTAACTTACGTAATAAGTAGTCATAGATGGCGCCACCAATGCATAATTGGGTTAACAAATGCAATCCACTAATTTCGTCGTAATGATACTTCGCACCGTGGCTTAATTGGCAAAGCACCGGAACATGTTATTCCGGAGGTTGCGGGTTCAAGTCCCGTCGGTACGATGAAATTTTGGATTGTGTTTAACAATTTACATGCGATTTTTGTTGTTCAACTGCCTAGGGATGTACGATACGAGTTACGACAAATACTCATTCGATACTTTTCTATCGATTAAATTGCACTTGATTAGCCAATCAAATAGCTTAATTCTAAGCCTTATTATCGCTCTATAATGTCAGCCTAAATGTTCTTCCGACACAAATAATTGAGTAACGAGACGAATACTTTTAACCGGTACCAATAATACGCAGTATCGATTCTAAAGTATAGATAATAAAAGTTCTTAAATCGAAAGAAAAGTACATCCTTCGAAAGTTGAACTACAAAAATCGCCTGGTGTGAACTCGGCATAAGGGTCAAAGTCACGAGTGAATAGGAATCTTCTAGGTAAGCGTGCTTCATCATTGAACGTCACTTAAAGCAAGTAAGTAGCGGCCACACGTTTGCCTAGCCGGTATACATAATAAATAGGTAGCACTGCAACAGTGAACAAAAACTTCAGATCACGAAACGAACTGACAATATAACTTGCGCATTCAATCAAAAGTAATGTGAAGTCGCTGTTCCTATTTTAAGATATAAAAACAATATTATTTTAGACGAAGTATTCAGAAACCGTAAGACCTGATGCTCTGCTGACGCTACCCGAGCTGTATTACAAACCAAGTAATGTGGAAGCACTGGTCCGATATGTGAAGTTAGTCTCAGAAGCTGCTCCATCGCTGCCCATGCTTTATTATGACCATCCTTCGCTGAGCGGAGTTAAGCGTAAGTATTTTACTGGCTTTTATTTAATTTCACATGTTTGTACCTATCTTATCTTAACTTACTTAATCCATACTATATATTGTATTATTATATATAATACTAGCTGACCCGGCAAACGTTGTTTTGCCATATAAATAAATGGCTATTAAAAAATAAGGGTTGATCGTAGAAGGGTGAAAATTAAGGATTGTATGTATTTTTGTATGTAGTATCATAAAAAAATAGAAATTAAAAATTTTGTCTAAAAAATAAAAAAATAAAATTAGGGGTGGACTACCCCTAACATTTAGGGGGATGAAAAATAGATGTTGGCCGATTCTCATAGATACCGGATAAGCACAAAAAATTTCATCAAAATCGGTCAAGCCGTTTCGGAGGAGTATGGCAACGAAAACTGTGACACGAGAATTTTATATATTAGATTAGAAGATTATAAAAATGGTTTATTCCCTTCCACCCCCGAAGACTGCCCCCACGTGCAGACGGCACGGGCAGACGGACATACCTATGCCTATCCATCCCCACGTGTTGCCTATCCATCCACCCTCTCATTTAAAACGTGTGTGACTCAATCACTCTGTCTGTTTGTTACCTAATCACGCCTAAACGGACGATCCGATCTTACTGAAATTTAACAAGGAGATACTTTATAGCATGAGGATGAACATAGGCTACTAAATTCTTGGTGTACGTGAACGAATCAGCGTATCAGATGGTCAGCTAGTAATATTATAAAGTCGAAAGTTTGTGAGTGTATTAGTATATTTGTTACTTCCTCACGCTAAAATTACTCAACCGATTGAGCTAAAATTTGGTATCTAGATTGCCTAGACCCTGGAACAACATAAAAGCTACTTTTTATCCCAATGTTCCCACGGGAACGATGTCTACGCGGGTAAAACCGCAGGGTACAGTTACTAGTGTAGGTATATATGTTCAATTATTGTAATTAGTAATTTGACCCTCTTCCTGGAGTTCAATTGAGTTGAAATTTGGTACACTTAAGTAACATAGATGAAAATGCATTAATATGGTTCCATGAAACTTTTCTGGTGATGAACCCGGACTTTTGGGGCTGGATCTCTATAATGGAAAATTGTAGGACAGTCAAATTAGTATGTATTTGTTATCATTAGTACTTTTCATCACATTTTCATCACGTGTTTACAAAAAACTTGTGTTTGAAAAAAGTAATCGCTTAATTTTTATTTATTTTTTATGAGACGAGGTAGCAGGACAAGCGCAAAGAGAATATAAATACTACGTAACTGCACTCCGCCCGTTACCTTGTGCCCGTGGGTAACAATGACCCCCAAAAATACATTTCAGTAAACTTAATTTGAAAAATGTTTTTTTCAGTAAACATGGCAAAATTCTTCAAGTTGGCGACGGAATCCATACCTAACTTCAAAGGAATAAAGTGCAATTTCGTAACAGCTGTTGAAATAACCACGATCAATGATTTGAAAGATGATCAAAATATCTACATGGCTAGTCACGTAAGTCTACTTAAAACCCCTAAAAAATAAGTATGTTAGGAATAGCATAAAATAAAGAAGCATGAAAAGCATGATACTAAAAAGTAGAAGCTTAAAAAGCAGAAACATAAAAAGTAGAAGCTTAAAAATCAGAAGCATAAAATGCAAAAGCATAACAAGTAAAGCAAAAAAAACCAAGTGTAATATATGAATTTGTAAATGTCTGTACATATCTAAACTTGTCTTGCACCAAATATGCTGCTGATTGGCAACTTGTCTTTGAAAATATTTACAGGCGACAATGTCATCCGCCTACGCTACGGGATTCACATCGACCATGAGTGCAATATCAAACCTGTTCCCGTGCATGCTCTTAGAGATTCAACGATCAGTCCAGCAGAACGATGGAAAGGCCAAAGAGTTGCAACGTCAACTGAACAAGCGTGTGGCTGATCTTACTGAACAAGGTAATTTGCACAAATTTGACAGTTGGATTGATTGATTTGATGGCTTTGATGGCTGAGAACTGTTTCTGTGGTTAACCTGGCTATGGGTGTTAGCAGACAACCATGCTAGGTAACTATGCGTAGTCCCAACCAAGCATTGCCGTCGGAAGTATCTATGTAGAACGTCCCACGAGTCCCACAAAATGGAATCATGGAAACGTTGAATTTTCCATGGATATCCTCGACACCGTCGTCGGACTTTGGTTACCCATTTTGTTAATGTGTAAGTCTATTTGCCTGGGTGCAAGCTGCCTCCGTGACCTGCCTATACGCTTGACAACAAGTAGCAGATTTTAGCAAACACCAAATCACGCCTCATATGCCTGTCATGGAACGCAATATGGTTTGCCTCACGCGATCCACTCTTTATTCCTCTTACGCTGAGCCTAAATGATGATGATAAATAGATGATGAGATAGATAGAAACTAGCCTAGATAAACACTACTTACTTACTGTAATTTGATTTAGTTCATAAACTATGAACAGACAGTAGCAGACTTTTCTTAAACATAAATATGTTTTAGAAAAGTCTATAAGCTATACAAATAAATATAATTTTTTCAGGATGCTGTATCCTGCATCCTAATTCCGTGTGCTGATTACTGCTGATACAAAATGATTATTCTTTATTTTAATTACAGGCGAGTACGTGCCATTTGTGAAAGCAGCCATGGGCATAATGTCAGGAATCGACTTAGGAAACACCAGGGATCCTGTTGTAAAAGTCACTGAAGATCAGAGAAAAATCATAGAAGATAGAGTTCAAAAATTCTGTCATAAAACATGTAATTGTGTTAATTGAATAATCTATATTGTATTAAACTATTTCATAAAATTTGTCTGAGATATATACTTTCAACAGTTTCGCCAAACATTGTCCTGGAACAGCAATATTTTTGACGAAATCGACCACAGAGAGTTTAAAAAGTCTTTCATAAATCATGTAATTGTATAAATTTAATAATTTATTATTTACTAGCTGTACTTCGTCCGCGTGGAATAGTGTCTTTGGGTAGAATTTACCACGCCACGGTAATCCCTCCTCCCCCCTTTCCCTACCTCTCACCCCTCCCCTCCCCCTCTCTCTTGCCCTCACTACCCTTCCTGTCTTCCCCTCACTTCCCACTCCCCTCCCCTTTCCCCCACTTCCCCTCCCCTCCCCTCCCCCTCCCCCTACCCTCCCCTCCCCTCCCCTCCCCCTCTCTATTCCCCCATTCCCCTCCCTTCCCCTTCCTCTCCCCTCTCTCTTCCCCCCCACTCCCACCCCCTCATTTTACTCTCCTCCTCCCTTTTCCCCACACACCCCTCCCCCTCCCCCTCACTTCCCTCTCCCCTCCCCTTTCCCCCCACTTCCCCCTCCCCTTTCCCCTTCCCCTTCCCTTCACTTCCACCTCCCCTCCCCTCCCTCCCCCGTCCCCTTCCCCTCCCCCTTTACCCTCACAAATTTTGAATGTCATATTTATTTACATCGAATCAACAGCCTAAACAATAAGTTTCAGGCTTCTAGCTTGTACAATGACGATACTTCCATACAACTTTTCATCCCCCTTTTCAACCCCTTCCAACCCTATTTCGCATTAAAAAGTAACCTATGTCCTTTGCCAGGCTCTAGATTATCTGTGTACCAACTTTCATTTAAATCCGTTCGGAAGAACATTCGCATAAACCTTACATATTTCCATACAAACTTTCATCCCCTAATCCCTATTGTTATGTTACACCCTTGAGGGTAAAACTTTTACAAACTTTTAATGTCATATTTATTTATCGAATCAACAGCCTAAAAAATAAATTTTAAGCTTCTAGCTCTAAAAATGACGATACTTCCATACAACATTTCATCCCCCCTTTCAACCCCTGACAACCCTTTTTTCGAATTAAAAAGTAGCCTTTGTCCTTTCTCAGGCTCTAGACTATCTGTGTACCAAATTTCATTTAAATCGGTTCAGTGGTTTTGGCGTGAAAGTGACACAGACAGACAGAGTTACTTTCGCATTTATAATATTAGGATAAAACTATTTCATAAAATTTGTCTGATATTTTAATACGTAATAATACGTACCTATATACTTATTAGCAGTTCCGCGCCAGACAAACCAGATTGAAGGAATAAACCACATAGAGTTCAAAAACTCTTTCATAAAACTTGTACCTAATTGTGTAAATGTAATAATTTATATTGTATAAAACGATTTCATAAAATTTGTCTGAAAATATATTATATACTTTTCACCAGTTCCGCCAGACATTGCCTTAGAAACATTAATAGCCGGATCCACACCGGACGATCCAAAGCGCTCCGATCGCGCGCGGCATGGAGCGCGCTCCACGGAGCGTGAAGTGTAGCCGCGAGCGATGCATGTGCGCGGCGGAGAGCGCGCGCTCCTCGCCGCATGCGATCCATTTGTTGTCGGTTTTTTGGTCACGCACAAAGGGGCCTCAGTCGCTTGGCGCGCGCGGTCTGGACGGTTGTGATTTAGAATCGCGTGATCCGCCGTTATGGATAATTCGCAATGTATCCGTTTAATTTCCCTATATAGGGAGAATAAATGTTTATGGGATCCTAATGATACCAATTACACAAATAGAGGTGTAAGAGAAGATGCCTGGCGGAAAATTATTCGGCAAATGAACAATATTCCAACAAAACCCTTTTAACCCAATACTGTCTTTTTCGTTTTCGTAATTTTTGCCGAAAATATACAAGTAAAATGTAGCTTGATGCTGCTACGGCTATTCGTCGCCGTCGTTGCACGTGTGACTTCATAGCCAGACAAAATTCAACTGATTCAGTATGGATCGGCAGGAGCGCGTTGGAGCAGCCAGTCAGGATCGCAAAAGAATGCTGTTGCATCGACCTAGAACGATCCACGCTCCACGCATCACGATCTTGGATCGTGGATCGTGGATCGCGGCATCGCCGATCCATTTTGGATCGTCCGGTGTGGATCCGGCTATTATCTTCTACGCTAAGAACAAAATACGGAATCAACCACAGACCTCCGATTACACTACTTTAATATTATGTTTCTTATAAGTGTTACTAGCCGTGTCCCGTGGCTTCGCCCGCGTTAAAAAGTAACCTATAGCCTTATCCATAGTACTAGCTATCCTTGTGCAAAATTTCAGCCAAATCGGTCCAGCCGTTTGACCGTGAAGAAGTCCCAAACAAACAAAAACACAAATAAACAAACTGACTATCGCATTTATAATACTGGTGTTGATGGTGTTTTCAAAAGTCAAAGTATTTATTCAGTACATGGGCAAATTAAACATTTGCACTTACACACGTCAAATAACATTAAATAGATCATATTCAATAATTATTATTATATATTATAATAATTAAATAATATTTTTGTACAATCCAAACTATCATCGTATCGACGGAAGTCGAACCCGCGCCTCCTTGGAAACATGCCCGGCGCTGTAACAACTCAGCTAGAAATTATGCTCACATGGGGCCAAAACCAGCCATATGAGAAATAGTGTCATATGCATAGCACCTGCTATTTTCAATAAATTACCAAATGACCTAAAAACATTGAATGGCCACTTGTTCAAAAAGAAGCTTAAATGACAAATGTTATTATACTATTAACGAATTTCTTAATGGATACCTACGTTATAATAACTATCTGCATGCCAAATTTCAGTGCAAATCGAAACAATATTAATTTTCAGACTTTGTTACCCCACTTCACCCTTTTAGAGGTGGCATTTCGAAAAAGTCTGAAACACGTATTTAATTTATTTATTTACTAAAGAACTTGTGCAAATTCGAAAGTTTCGAATAGAACAGACTATCTTATCTTGTTTCTCCATACAAACTTTGAACCCCCATTTCATCCCCTTAAGGGGTGAATTTTGAAAAATCCTTTCTTAGTGCACCCTTACGCACTAAGACAAATATACCCTCCAAAGTTCAAGTCTCTACGACCAACGGTTTGGCTGTGCGTTGTCTGTCAGTCAGTCAGTATGTCAGGACAAAGATTCTTATAGTATTAGATTTGTTAATACTGTTAGGACATGATTTTTTTTTTAAATTGAATTAATGTAATATTTTGTAATAATAATATTTATATCTTACTTCCAATATAAATATGTTGATACTATTTGTACGCCTACGTGGCAAAAACATGTATGAACTGTAATTTCATTTACCAACTTGCATGCACTGACGTAGTGTATGCATACACATGTTTAAACAAATAAATAATCTTTATCTTTACAATACAATCTTACCGACACGACGAAACTAATGGATTGCATTTAAACCACTAAGGTATTACACCCATTTTTAAAAAGTGTCTCAATTAGATTCTACACTGCCAATGAACCACTAAAAATGTTTATTCAATCGTTCGTTAAGTGTCATAAAAATGCATTTTTCAGATTTCGCGCGTAATTCGACGAAAACGCAGGACTCAGTGGACGCCATATTGCTCTGAGGTCATGACGTCAGTTGGCTGTGTAAACAAACGCAGTGATACGATAGTTGACAGTTTTTTTTTTTAAATTTGATTATGGCTCCTCACGGTGTATTTAGCCAGTGTCAAGTAATCAAATTCTTCAAGTTTTTGGAATTCAATTCATAATGATGGGTCGAAATCCCATTTCAAGTCATGTTGAAGTCAAAGTCTACCCTCAGTAAAAATGTGGACTTTACTGAAGATGTTCAGTGGAATTTGGGCGAGAACGCAAATAGCATGTATTTCAACATTGTGCTGTTCCCTTACACTCGCACACATTCACCGGCACTTAATGGTTAACAATCCACATTTATTACACATTAACTCGCGGCAGAACACAAGATTTAGGAAAAATGCAATGAGAGTACACACACTCTTCCACGTTTCCGCCAAAACTCCACAGTTGACACTTCTAAGTTTATATAGCCGTATGACGTAATAACATGGCGACTACTATTGAATGATTAAACTAATATTATAAAGAGAAAACATCTTACAACGAGTTCAAATTTTAAGATATTTAATGACGAAGCAAGTGCATCGGGTTCCAACAAGAAAGATTTGTTTTTTTCTTTGTATCGATTTAACTCAAACACTAGTAGACCGATATAAAAAAATATTTCACTAATGGAAAGTTACACGATCAATGAGTAACATAGGCTATATTTTATTCCCGTATTCTCACGGGCACGGGAACTACGCGGGTGAAACTTCGAAGCGCTGCTAGTGGTGTTATGAAACAGATTAAAAACACTGAAACATTTAAATTGAAATTTGCAATTTAGTTTGCTATGATATGAGCTAAAACTACCGTTTTCCGACTGGTTTTTGCCTAAGCTATCTCAATAATATATTTTTACATTTTTTCTCATATAGAGTAAAATACCCTAAGATGCATTGGTGGCGCCATCTGTAATAACTGTTTGGAAGTAAAATACTCGCAATTCGCATGGAATCATTCAGATCCGACATCTTTCGTCGGATCTGAATGATGAATGTTGCATTGCTAAGTGCTAAATCTTATGTTTCTTTTAAGATTACTGATTCAGATCCGACGAAAGAGGTTGCACTGCTAAATATTATGTTTCTTTGAAGTGTTATATAGCTACCTTTTATATATATACATATTTTACATTACTATGTTAGGGCACATTTGCGTGACCGACTTGTCCTTCGCTGTATCTATCGATAATATTACTGCTACACAAGTTTTTAACTATTGCAATAAAATCGAAAACGATTAGGTATTTACCTACGCAATTAGTTTTTGTAAACTAGTTTTTTGTATTATTTAAGTTAATTTATTTTTCTGCTATAACAATCCACAGGACAGGAATCGATGAACTCTTTAAATGCGTTTTTACCCTCAACCCTGTCTAACAAAAACATTTTTCCCTGAAAAATGTAACTCTGAAAATATTCTGACACAAATGTCCTAGGCAAATGGAGTCAATGGCATTCCTAGCTCCTATAGGGCTGGGCTAGTGACGGTTTTTCGTAAACAAATAAATATCAAACGGCGGGTAACTTAAATAAATCACTGATTTCTTTATAGGATATATGAATCATTTAAATAGTTAAAAAATTAAATAAATTGGCCAAATGCAAATCGGACTCGCACTCGTAGGGTTCTTCCGTAACACAGTAAAGTATTTATTCTGGTGAAAAACTATAATTTTTTACCAGAAAAAAATTAACTTGTTTTTCATACTGTTTGTGTGGAAAACAAAGTTATATTTGCGGTTGCTATATCTAAAAAACAGCTGATTATATGTGCCCCCGTAAATCTTTTTTTTTGTATAAAAATCGTAAAGCGGTTTACAGAATACACTTGCCTACCAAGTTTCAATTGTGTAGTCTTAATAATATATTATATAATAACAGGTTTATTACCCTTATTATCTATAAGGGTTCCGTTGTTTGCATTCGGCTACGGAACCCTAAAAACTGACTTTACATGCTGCCCGAGTTAGTTTCAGTAGCAAGTTTGAAATGTTTATCACCATTATCTCTAAAGATACTTATTAGATCCTAATTAAATAATTTTAATGACACCATCTCGGAGATAAACTCTACAATTTAAAAATCATCATTCAAATTGGTCCAGAATTGGCGCAGTAATAGCGTAGCAAACATAAAAAAAACATGCAGACGAACTAATACCCTCCTTCTTTTTGGAGGTCGGTTAAAAATGAAATAAAATGTAGCTATGTTTTAAAATTAATTCAAAATTGGATTTCAAGTAGCAGGAAAAATATTGATGTCCAACTAGCCAGTATTTAAAATCGGCATTTCATTGGTAAAGACTTAAATAATATCAGACATCAATTGGTATATATTTAGCGTTCTCTCAGAGTAAGTTTTTACTAAAGTGTAAGTAGTAATACTTACTCTGAGCGCGTTTTTAATAGAATTGAGTAGATATCATTTCGGTTTCTTTTAAATATTTTGTGACAAAAATGTATTTGCTGTTATTTTTTGTTGGCATTTTTAGTAATTTTCACTACCTGCGAGTTAATTGTGCTTCTGCACCACAATGTAGTATTTCGGTAAGAAATTTAATTTTCTCGAAAAAATAAGGTGTAACGTATTACTTATGCATGAACTCATACCAGTTTTATTAGCAACCATATTTACCTATAACCTACCACTTCTAATAATGCTATCACCAAAAAAAGTACAACAATAAAATTGTGCTATATTATTATTAAGGTTAATTTAAAAACGTCAAAATAATGATTTCGCATACCACGCGAGTCAGTTTCGGCAGCAAGTTTATCGATAACATTTAGAAATATTGGATAGATAGGTTTTACACGACAACACTTTACTGATCACCATAATATTCCAGAAGTAGGACAGCTGCTCAATTTGTATCAAGCTCAAGTCCGATCATGTATGGAGTACTGTCACAGTTTTACAATCATATATAAAACATACATGATTGTAAATTATATATCATATCATTGTAAAACTGTGGTACTTGTTCTCACCTCTGGGATGGGTCAGCCAAATACCAGCTGTAGGTGTTGGAAGTTATTGAGAGGAGAGCCAAGAAACTCATAAACGACAACAATCTTGTAAGCAAAAGGCTTCAGAGCCTTGAGCATCGCCGGAAAGTCGCCAGTTTTATTGGTCTTTTATCGGATACATTTTGTAGAGTATGCCTTTCAACTGTTCGTAATTCCACCATCCCTCTTTTTCCATCGTACTACCAGACGCACAGATATGCGCCATCGATACGTGGTCGATATTCCATTCTGTCGCACAAAGCGCTTTGCATCAACATTTATCATACGCACAGCAAAGGAATGGAATTCCCTGCCAGAGTCTGTGTTTCCTGTTAAGTACAATCCGGGGTCTTTAAATCGCGAGTGATCAGGTATCTTCTAGGCAACCGTGCTACATCGTCGATCACATCTTTTCATCAGGTGAGATAGTGGTCAAACGCTTGCTTATCTATACTAATATTATAAAGAGAGACCATTTGTATTTATGTATTTTTGTATGTTTGTAATGATTTGGCTCAAAAACTACTGAACCGATTTAAAAAATTCCTTCACTAATACATAGAATGGACTTTCGGAATGAAAATAGACTATATATTATCCCGTTTAAATCAAAGGTACATTCGTGGAGACCTTATTTGCAACCTAAGTCGGCAAATAAACGGTCGAACAAACACGTTTCTTACGAACGCTGCTTAATTGAAAATAGATAGAAGAATATTTTCTATGCAAGAGTTGTACAACTTAATAAGACCTACAAAAAAGTCCGCGACAGCATATGTCTATCTCTTAACGTTGTCTCACAGTAACCATTTTAATCTTAAAATTTTTGTTAAAAAATATTTCATAACTTCCAAGGCTATTTTCAAGTATATAGTATTAATCCTTATCCAAATAATTACGTTAATTAGCTTGGCCACATATTATAGATTAAAATTGTCCTTTACAGTATGTAATTCTAATGAAAACTCTAGAACATATCACGAATTTCACATACACGCATCGCAAAATTAATAAAATATTTGCAGTGAAACTGTGGTTTCACTGCAAATTTTATTATTATATATTATTATTATTAAAGGCCCAAATTGTACCTTAAATTTCAACTTTTTAGGGTTCCGTAACTCAAATGGTAGAAAAAGGAACCCTTATAGGATCACTTTCTTGTCCGTCTTTCTGTCTGTCTGTCTGTCCGTCTGTCTGTCCGTGTGTCACCACTGATTTTCTCAGAAACGGGTGGACCTAGCAAGTTGAAATTTACACCTGATACTGAGGTCTATAGTCCCTATTAAGTGTATAGAAATCTAGGTCTTGAGTCAACACAATAAAAAGATATGGGCAAATTTAGATTTTCGCACAAACTTGTTAGAACCAATATGTACCTTAATTTTCAACATTTTTTATTTTTCGGAATTTGTCCTATACTTGTAGTCTAAGACCTTGCTTATAACCAAGATTGACAATTCTAGATAAACCGCAAGTACCCTATAGGTTTTGGGTCGAAAACCTATAGGGTACTTCCCGTTGACCTAGAATCATGAAATTTGGCAAGAAGCAAGGTCTTACAGCACAAATTAATCACAAGTAAAGGAAAAATTCAAGTTGTAATTTAAAGGGTGTCCCCATACATACATAGTTTCGCCAATTAACATAGGCCTTTGAGTCATATGAGCGCTTATACAATTTAGAGATCAAGCTTAATTGGTACAAACCAACGTTGGTACGGAAGCCTCGGTGCTCGAGTCCAACTCGACTTGGCCGGTTTTTTTTTGTATCTATGTTACGCGATTACTCTGTCAGTTGTGAACCGCTTCTGATGATTTTTTTTAATTACTAGGGTACAGTTCCAAATGGGACCACCCATTGTAATTTCATCGAGATCTGATAAGTATATTGCAGAGATGTAACGATAAAAAATCTCAAACTTGCTTATGAAACTGACTCACGCGGCATGGAAGTCGATGTTTTCCAAATCACGTCACTGTCCAATTCATAAAACATTTTAGAAATATTATGTTTCATTATATATTTTTATTTTTTATACATTGTTACAGATCGCGCGGCGAGAGTTTGGCTTTGACCTTCGGGTGGAGGGGATTACTGCGCATGGGAACGATTGGAGCGCCAATCAGAGCACCGCGTGCGCCTACACACCCGCCCCGCACCCCGCTAATTGCCCGTTGATACCCAATTTCTGATTTCTGCGCAATAACGGTCAAAGCCAAACTCTCGCCGCGCGATCTGTACACGAAATGACGCGCGGGTTCGAGTCCTGTCGGTACGATGAAATTTTGGATTGTGTGTAACAATGTACTTTCACTTTTCAAAGTCTTTTAAGGCTTTGTAGGATCTCTCCAATAACCTTCAGCCACAGAAATATGAAAAATATCTTATTAGCGGTACCACCACTTTGCCAATTAATTTTCAGTCGTGACATACCTATGAAGGTTTTTTGGTTGAAATGGCAAAGTGTCCAGTGAAATTGTGTGTAAAGTGAATAAAAGGTAACACGACATTCATTGTCTATTAGATGGTACGTAGTTCGCCGGGCCAGCTACGAGTAGTATAGATAGAACATATATAGTACTAGCAGCCTGGTGTCTTTTGTTTGGGTCGTTTTGTTCTACAAAGCAATTACAACCTTATTGTTAGAGTATACGGATTAAATTGAATTTGTCAAAACATTTGCAGTGCACCATCTTTTTATATTACGTCTATGCTCAAATGTTATTGTATTTGCAGACATCAGCTCTTCAAGGATTGTATCCACCGGTATTCACTCCGATGACTGAATGTGGGCAAGTCAACGTATCTGTTATACCAGAATACGCTGAATATCTAGTGGCTAATGGTATAACTAAAGTTTTAGGTAAGAATTAAATATAGTCTTTGACTTGGATAATAATAATCATTTATTCCACAAATAGTACCTAATTTAAATACAAAATAATTAGGCATACAAATTCAGTTAAAATAACAGTAGGTGCAGGTACTCTCTATGAAACTAATTTCTTAAGGATATGTCTTTATACCAGGTAGTCCCACAAGTACCCGGCATGGCGTACAGATGGCGTTCCAGCCTGAAAATATTGTCTGTGGTTGAAAGTAACAACCATAATACAGCTTTATTTTGAAATTTGATGGTTATTACTATTGCAGCGTTTACGTGATGAAATCAAGACAAAACTACCGCATTTAGCAAAACAAAAAAGTTTTATTTCATCAAGACAACGCGCCAGCTCACATAAATCTGTAATTGCGATGGTCAAAATCAATGAGTTACATTTTGAAATACTTCCCCATGCTCCCTATTCATCAGATCTAGCTCCTACAGACTATTTTTCCCCCAAACTTGAAAAAATGACCTGGGGGCTCAGACGGAATAAGAAATCTAGACCGAGTCCCGCCGAACAACGCACTGAGGCCGGTAAAATTACACCTCGCCGTGTACATACACAGTAACACACACACTAACACACGCATATAACGAAATTACACCTTACCTTGTCAGTGAGCTATTCCGGCGCGCGGAGTGTCACATTATAATAATTCACATTTTTATGGAAAACAATGCCGAATTGTTTTGTGAAAGGGTTTAAAAACCAATCTTCGAAAAATAAAAATGCAGGATGGAATCACATTTCATACGTAAGTAAACATAAAAATCCATATTTTTCATAAATCAATTTTAGTAATTATTATGACAGCTTGAAAAAAAAAAACCCACAAGTGTTGCCACTAGTTCACGTCACGATAGTCCCCGTTTATTAAGTAAGTTATTATGTTCTATATTTTCATTATGGTTCCACACGATTAGATGTATTTAGCCAGTGTCAATACTGGCTAAATACACTAATAGTAAATCGTAAAAAATCTTTAAGTTTTTGAGAATTCAATTCATAACAAGGGGTCAATATCACATTTTAGGAAGTCATAGGCTTAATTTAAGTTTAGTTTAATTTTAATTTCAAGTACTATATACGGATTATGACGGGATTCAAACCCGCGCCTACTGAGAAACATGCCCTGGCGCTCTAACCTGATATAAATAACTGTTATTGTTCAAGTGAGGGTGATTAAATATAATATGACATTTGCCATGACATTTCGTGACATACTATGACATTTCATAACATTTCATGACATTTCGTGACATTTCATGAAATTTCGTGACATTATATGACATTTCGATACACTTCATGCCTTTTTATGACAATTCGTGACATTTTGTGACATGTCGTTACACTTTGTAACATTGCATGCCTTTGCATGACATTTCAATATATTTCATGATATTTTGTGACATTTCATGATATTTCATGACATTTCTTGACGTTTCGTCACATTTTGTGACAATTTGTGATATTTTTAACATTTTAGGACATTTTAGAAATTCTAGACATCATGTGACATTTCGTGATATATCTGGACTTTTCATGAAATTTCATTTCATGGAATTTCGTGGCATTTCGTGACATTTCATGACATTACGCGATAATTCATAAAATTTTGTTAAATTTCATGTCATTTCATGATATTTTGTGACATTTCGTTACATTTCATGATATTTTATGATATTTTGCGACGAAATTTCATGAAATGTCACAAATTGTCATGAAAAGTCTCTCATGTCATGAAATTTCACAAAATGTCAAAATCACAAAATGTCTTATATTTCACGAAATATAATGAAACTTCGTGAAATTTCATTAAGAGATAAAAGCTTGTTTTTAAAAATATATTTTACTTTTAATTTATTTTGGTTGCATTCTGGAGCATTACTACAATATTTCTGGAAATTGAAAAAAAAGGACCATGCTGCCAACTACAGAGACAATTGCACCACAGAAAAATACTACTATTTGTTTTATGTGGATTAGAGAAAGGGTCTTGACTCACAGACCTTGTTAATTCCACTTTCTGGAAAACAAGACACAATCTTAGGTCACATTATTACTCAACTAGCAGCGCCTCGCGGTTTCACCCGCGTAGTTCCCGTTTCCGTGAGAATACGGGGATAAAATATAGCTTATATTACTCGTTGATAATGTAGCTTTCCATTAATGAAAAAATCTTTGAAATCGGTCCAGTAGTTTTTGAGTTAAATCGTAACAAACAACAAACGAAAAAATCAAAGGTTTCCTATTTATTATTAAATATAACTAGCTGTTACCCGCGGCTTCGCCCGCGTTATTTGAGAATTTATGATCTTTGAGGTCAAGATCGATGATCTCTTAGGCCAAGTCACCATAGGTGACCCAAAAGTCGAACTCAATATCCTCTATTGTTAAAGTCATTAATCATTTTGGTTAGGTATACGAAGTTGTGCTGTTTAAATGTTTGACTCAACACAAAAGTTCCTAAAACATTTCTTACAAAGAAAATAAGGAGAATAGCTGCGCGAGCGCAGCGAGAGCTGTCATTGCGCGAGCGAAAATTTTTGATGACTTTTTATGACCCTGACAAATTACGACCTAATAATAAACTCACTATAGATTACTCTTAGGTCGAACTCGATATCATCTATTGTTAAAGTCATTAATAATTACTTGGTAAACCTAACCAAGGTTTACCAAGTTTTGCTGTTTAAGTATTTGAGTCAGTCTAATGTATGAGGCTGTTGAAACACGCTATTATACGCTATATAGCGTTATTACTGCGAAAAATGTTTACGACTTTTTATGACCCTGACAGTTTTTATGACCTACTAAGTCAACACCGATGGCATTAGGGTTAAATTTGATATCCACTTAATTTAAGGTTAATAATCATTATGATTATTGAAGGTTGTTCTATTTCAATGTATGATTCGTTTTGATCATGTGGCTATTAAAATTCAAAAGTTGACGAAATATTTCCTACAAAGTTGATAAAATAAATGCTTGCGCGAGCGTAGCGAGCGCTATCACTGCGCGAGCGAAGCGAGCGCGGAAATTTTTTATGACCCTGACAGTTTTTATGACCTACTAAGTCAACACTGATGACATTAGGGTTAAACGTGATATCCACTTATTTTAAAGTTAATAATCATTATGATTATTGAAGGTTGTACTGTTTTAATTTGTGACTCGTTTTGATGTATGTGGCGTGGCTATTAAAATACAAAAGTTTCTGAAATATTACATTCAAAGTAGATAAAATAAATGCTTGCGCGAGCGCAGAGAGTTCTATAACTACGCGAGCGAAGCGAGCGCGAAAAATTTCACGTATTTTAATGACCCTGACAGGTTTTATGACCTACTAAGTCTACACCAATTACCCTAACGCTGTTAAAACACGAAAGTTTTTGAAATACTTCCCACAAAGCAGATAAACACGTTGGGCAAGCAAAGCCAGCGCGTAAATTTTGATGACTTCTAATGATCCTGACAGTTTTATGGCCTAATCAAGACACTAATTAAGTCATTATAGACGAACCTAAGGTCAACCGTTTATGATTATGTTAACTCTATGTAAAGTTAACAAAAATATATGCACTCTCACTTAACTGCCGAAAAAAAAAGTATTCTTTGCCCTTTTATGCCCTATTAAATGTCTTTGTATAAAATGTCATGTGAATCGGTCAAGCCTTTTGGCCGAAAAGAGGCCAAACATATACAAAATTCAACAATAAAAACATGACAACCGGACTCGATTGTAAAAAAAGTAACCAATGTGCTCGGATAATAGACTCTTCTCTTGGTCTATGTCTTATTGACTGTCTCTGTACAATTTTAGCTCAATCGGTCAACTCGTTTAACCGAGAAGAGGTCACACGTTAAAAAAATTCAAAATACTAAATTTGAGCTGAATCGGTGAAAATGATTGCCGCTAAGACGCAACACATTATTCCATAATAAAATTATGGACACTCGAAATTGCCAGCCAAAAAAAAGTATCCTATGTCTTATTGACCGTCTGTGCACAAAATTTCAGCTGAAATGATTTACCCGTTTGACGGGGAGGCCACACATTTACAAAGTTCAATAAAAAAATCTGGACACCTGGACTCGACTGCCAGAAAAAAAAGTATCCTATGTGCTTCTATGCCATATGAGCTGTATATGTAGAAAATTTCAGCCGTATCGGTCAATCCGTTTAGCTGATAAGTGGCCACACATACCCAAAATTCAATAAAAAAAAATCTGGACACCCAGACTCGATAGCCAGAAAAAAAGTATTCTATATCCTATTCTGCCCTATGAACTGTCTTTACACAACATGTCAGGCAAATTGGTCAAGTCGCTTATTCGAGAAGATGCCTTTTATTTACGAAATTCCGTTAAAAATATTTGGACCCCCTGACTTGATAGCCAGAAAAAAAGTTTTCTGTATTCTATTCTGCCCTATGAACTGTCTTTATACAACATGACAGGCAAATCGGTCAAGCCGTTTATTCGAGAAGAGGTCTTATATTTACAAAATTAAATTAAAAATATCTGGACCCCCAGACTCGACAGCCAGAAAAAAAGTATCCTATATCCTATTCTGCCTTATGACATGTATTCACACAAAATTTCCGGCTAACCGGTCAAGCCGTTTATTCGAGATGTCTTTTATTTACAAAATTCAATTAAAAATATTTGGACCCCCTGACTTGATAGCCAGAAAATAAGTTTTCTATATCCTATTCTGCCCTATGAACTGTCTTAACACAACATTTCAAGGCAAATTGGTCAAGCCGTTTATTCGAGAAGATGCCTTTTATTTACGAAATTCCGTTAAAAATATTTGGACCCCCTGACTTGATAGCCAGAAAAAAAGTTTTCTGTATCCTATTCTGCCCTATGAACTGTCTTTATACTACATGTCAGGCTATTTGGTCAAGCCTTTTATTCGAGAAGTGGTCTTATATTTACAAAATTTAATTAAAAATATTTGAACTCCCTGACTCGATAGCCAGAAAAAATGTATTCTATATCCTATTCTGCCCTATGAACTGTCTTTATACAACATGACAGGCAAATTGGTCAAGCCGTTTATTCGAGAAGATGCCTTTTATTTACGAAATTCCGTTAAAAATATTTGGACCACCTGACTTGATAGCCAGAAAAAAAGTTTTCTGTATCCTATTCTGCCCTATGAACTGTCTTTATACTACATGTCAGGCTATTTGGTCAAGCCTTTTATTCGAGAAGTGGTCTTATTTTTACAAAATTTAAGTAAAAATATTTTAACTCCCTGACTTGATGGCATCCTATTCTGCCCTATGAACTATCTTTATACAACATGACAGGCAAATCGGTCAAGCCGTTTATTCGAGAAGAGGTCTTATATTTACAAAATTCAATTAAAATTATCTGGACCCCCAGACTTGACAGCCAGAAAAAAAGTATCCTATATCCTATTCTGACCTATGACATGTATTCACACAAAATTTCAGGCAAATCGGTCAAGACGTTTATTCGAGAAGAAGTCTTATATTTACAAAATTCAATTAAAAATATTTGGACCCCCTGACTTGATAGCCAGAAAATAAGTTTTCTATATCCTATTCTGCCCTATGAACTGTCTTAACACAACATGTCAGACAAATCGGTCAAGCTGTTTATTCGAGAAGATGTCTTATATTTACAAAATTCAATTAAAAATATCTGGACCCCCTGACTCTATAGCTAGAAAAAAGTATTCTATATCCTATTCTGCCCTATGAACTGTCAGGCAAATTTACACAACATGTCAGGCAAATTGGTCAAGCCGTTTATTCGAGAAGATGCCTTTTATTTACGAAATTCCGTTAAAAATATTTGGACCACCTGACTTGATAGCCAGAAAAAAAGTTTTCTGTATCCTATTCTGCTCTATGAACTGTCTTTATACTACATGTCAGGCTATTTGGTCAAGCCTTTTATTCGAGAAGTGGTCTTATATTTACAAAATTTATTTAAAAATATTTGAACTCCCTGACTCGATAGCCAGAAAAAATGTATTCTATATCCTATTCTGCCCCATGAACTGTCTTTATACAACATGACAGGCAAATTGGTCAAGCCGTTTATTCGAGAAGATGCCTTTTATTTACCAAATTCCGTTAAAAATATTTGGACCCCCTGACTCGACAGCCAGAAAAAGAGTATCCTATATCCTATTCTGCCCTATAACATGTATTCACACAAAATTTCAGGCAAATCGGTCAAGCCGTTTATTCGAGAAGATGTCTTATATTTACAAAATTCAATTTAAAATATTTGGACCCCCTGACTCGATAGCCAAAAAAAAAGTATCCTATATCCTATTCTGCCCTATGTTCTATCTTTGTACAAAATTTCAGCCCAATCTGTCAAGCCGTTTATTCGAGAAGATGTCTTATATTTACAAAATTCAATTAAAAATATCTGGACCCCCTGACTCGACAGTCAGAAAGAAAGTATCCTATATTCTATTCTGCCCTATGACATGTATTCAAACAAAATTTCAGACAAATTGGTCAAGCCGTTTATTCGAGAAGATGTCTTATATTTACAAAATTCAATTAAAAATATCTGGACCCCCTGACTCGATAGCCAAAAAAAAAGTATCCTATATCCTATTCTGCCCTATGTTCTATCTTTGTACAAAATTTCAGCCCAATCTGTCAAGCCGTTTGACCGTGAAGAAGTCCCAAACAAACAAACAAACAAACTGACTTTCGCATTTATAATATTGGTGTTGATTAAATATTAACTATGGAATTATTAATTATGGAAGGACACCTAAAGCCAAGGCCCCCAGTTCCCGGCCGCCCTGCTATTCCTGACCACGGCGGCGGTCACGGTAACGGCAGGGCAGGGGGTGCTAAGAATCCCCGGGCTACGGTAGGCCGCCAGAAAAAACTGACCCTCGCAACCTATAATGGACGCACGATTCGGCTGGACGATCATCTGGCGCAGCTGGAGGAGGAGCTGAAACACATAAGATGGCACATACTGGGGCTATGTGAAGTCCGAAGACAGGGAGAGGACACCATAACCTTAGAATCGGGCCATCTTATGTACTACAGAGAAGGAGATCAGCCATCCCAAGGCGGCGTCGGGTTTCTGGTCAACAAGGTTCTCAGTGACAACGTTGTAGAAATCTCCAGTGTGTCGACCAGGGTAGCGTACCTCATAATTAAGTTAACCAAGAGGTACAGCCTCAAGGTTATCCAGGTCTACGCACCGACCTCGACACACTTGGATGATGAGGTGGAGAGCATGTATGAAGATATCTCCAGAGCTTTACACACCACCTCCAAGGCTCACTACAGCGTTGTCATGGGAGACTTTAACGCCAAAGTGGGAGTACAAACTTGCGGCGAATCGTCTATAGGACCACACGGATTTGGGAGTAGGAATCACAGGGGACAAATGCTCGTCAATTTCCTCGAGAGGGAGGGGCTTTACTTGATGAACTCGTTCTTCAAGAAACAGCCCCAAAGGAAATGGACGTGGCAAAGCCCCGACTTTGTGACTAAAAACGAGATTGACTTCATCATTACGGACAAACGGCGCATATTCAGAGACGTCTCAGTGATCACTAGGTTTAATACTGGAAGTGATCACCGACTGGTACGAGGCACTCTGGATATCGACTTTAAAGCCGAGAGATTCCGATTGATGAAGTCTACGCTCCGTCCGAACCTACTTCAAACCGTTGTTGGGTCCGAAACATTCCAATTAAAATTGGAAAATCGATTCGCTGCCTTGGAAACCACAGATGACGTAGACCAGAAACTCGAAGAAGTGGTGGAAATCCTCAGGGATGAAGGGGCGAAGTTTTGCGAGAGCAAGCGTACGGGCAAAAAGTCCAAACTCTCGGCAGAAACACTTCGGCTAATGGAAGAGAGACGAACAGACCCTTTGTCAGCTTTGTCAACTAACCTGGTGCGCAACAAATCCATAAAGAAGCTGGTACGACGCGACCTCCGATCCTCTAACACGCTCTTGATTAAAGAATCAATTGAGCAGAATCGGGGGTCGAAAGTGTTCGTCCAGCCTCTGGGTAGAAGCCACCTCACAAAGCTGACAACGTCAACGGGGAACGTCGTCGCATCCAAGCCGGAGATTCTGTCGGAAGTCGAAGACTTCTACGGCAAGCTCTACGCATCGCATGCTTCAAGGCCCGAACCCGATACAGAGGATTCTAGAGCCACCTTAACCCGCCACTTCACAGAAGATCTGCCCGAAATTAGCCGAGACGAAATCGTGATGGCCCTTAAACAACTCAAAAATGGAAAAGCCCCAGGAGAAGACGGAATCACAACGGAGCTTTTAAAAGCCGGAGGAGCTCCAGCAGTTCAACAGCTTCAGCAGCTATTTAATTCCGTTCTTTTTACTGGGAGAACTCCACAGGCATGGAACAGAAGCATGGTGGTTTTGTTTTTCAAAAAAGGAGACAAAACCCTATTGAAAAACTATCGCCCGATTTTGCTTCTGAGCCATGTCTACAAGCTGTTTTCAAGGGTCATCACGAACCGTCTTGCGCGAAGACTCGACGAGTTTCAACCTCCGGAACAGGCCGGGTTTCGAAGCGGTTACGGCACCATAGACCACATCCACACGGTGCGGCAGATTGTACAGAAGGCCGAAGAGTACAATCGGCCCCTGTGCTTAGCATTTGTGGACTATGAGAAGGCCTTTGACTCAATCGAAACCTGGTCTGTTCTCGAGTCCTTGCAGCGTTGCCAAGTCGACTGGCGATATATCGAAGTGATGAGATGTCTATATAATGCCGCAACGATGACTGTACAAGTACAGAACCAGCGAACTAAACATGTCCACCTGCGTCGAGGAGTGAGACAGGGGGACGTCATATCCCCGAAACTGTTCACTAACGCCTTGGAGGATATGTTTAAGACGCTGGACTGGAAAGATCGTGGCATTAACATCAACGGCAGGTACATCTCTCACTTACGATTCGCAGATGACATCGTCATTATGGCAGAGACGCTGCAGGACCTACAAAGGATGTTGAATGGCCTAGCTGATTCTTCTCGTAGCATCGGTCTCCGGATGAATTTGGACAAAACCAAAGTCATGTACAACGAGCACGTTGTTCCGGAACCGATTGCCGTAGATGGAATCCTACTCGAAGTTGTCACTAAGTATGTTTACCTAGGGCAAACGCTCCAACTAGGAAAACATAACTTCGAGAAGGAAATCCAGAGAAGAATTCAGCTGGGCTGGGCAGCATTCGGAAAACTCCGCCGAGTCTTCTCGTCGCCTATACCACAGTGTCTAAAGACAAAAGTCTTTAACCAGTGCGTCCTACCTGTGATGACATACGGAGCCGAGACGTGGACACTCACAGTCCGACTGGTCCACCAGTTTAAAGTCGGTCAGCGAGCTATGGAGAGAGCTATGCTCGGTATTTCTCTGCGGGATCGAATCCGGAACGAAGTAATTCGCCAGAGAACTAAAGTTATCGACATAGCTCAACGGATTAGCAAGCTGAAGTGGCAGTGGGCTGGTCATATCTGCCGCAGGACTGATAACCGTTGGGGTAGACTTGTCCTAGAGTGGAGACCGCGAATCGGCAAACGTAGCGTAGGACGTCCTGTGACCAGGTGGAGCGACGACATACGCAAAGCGGTGGGCAGTGACTGGAAGAGAAGAGCCGAAGATCGGGCTCAGTGGCGCATCTTGGGAGAGGCCTATGTCCAGCAGTGGACTGATACAGGCTGATGATGATTGATGATTGATTGAAATTAAATTAGTTTAGATAAGATCAGGATGTGATAGTGCAGTGCAGGCCATGTGATGTGATGGTTAGTTAGCCATAGCATAGGCCATAGGTATCGAAGACAGAGAAAATAATAGACAGCAGGTAGCTCCGTCTCTTTCCCATATGAAATAGGATATACTATGGAGTTATTCCATGTAACGCAAAGGGATAAAGCTATAATATTTCCCTCTCTCAGCGCGTGCCGGTTTTTATAGGGTCAGTAACGTAGTTCGCCGAAAAAAAAGTTTAAAAAAAGTTTAAACTAAGGTTTAAAGTTTAAACTAAAGGTTAAACTAAAAAAGTTTAACGAACTTTGACCTTTATGGCTATACTAGCTGTTACCCGCGGCTTCGCCCGCGTTATTTGAGTATTTATGATCTTTGAGGTCAAGATCGATGATCTCTTAGGCCAAGTCACCATAGGTGACCCAAAAGTCGAACTCAATATCCTCTATTGTTAAAGTCATTAATCATTTTGGTTAGGTATACGAAGTTGTGCTGTTTAAATGTTTGACTCAACACAAAAGTTCCTAAAACATTTCTTACAAAGAAAATAAGGAGAATAGCTGCGCGAGCGCAGCGAGAGCTGTCATTGCGCGAGCGAACATTTTTTATGACTTTTTATGACCCTGACAAATTACGACCTAATAATAAACTCACTATAGATTACTCTTAGGTCGAACTCGATATCGTCTATTGTTAAAGTCATTAATAATTACTTGGTAAACCTAACCAAGGTTTACCAAGTTTTGCTGTTTAAGTATTTGAGTCAGTCTAATGTATGAGGCTGTTGAAACACGCTATTATATGCTATATAGCGTTATTACTGCGAAAAATGTTTACGACTTTTTATGACCCTGATAGTTTTAATGACCTACTAAGTCAACACTGATGACGCTCAGGTTAAAGTCGATAATCACTTATTTTAAGGTTAACAATCATTATGGTTATTGAAGGTTGTACTGTTTCAATTTAAGACTCATTTTGATGCATGTGTCTATTAAAATACAGAATTTGCTGAAATATTACCTTTAAAGTAGAGAAAACAAATACTCGCGCGATTGCAGCGAGCGCTATCACTGCGCGAGCGAAGCGAGCGAGGTTTTTTTTTTACGTCTTTTTATGACCCTGATAGATTTTATGACCTACTAAGTCAACACCGATGACATTAGGGTTAAATTTGATATCCACTTAATTAAAGGTTAATAATCATTATGATTATTGAAGGTTGTTCTGTTTCAATGTATGACTCGTTTTGATGCATGTGGCTATTAAAATACAAAATTTGCTGAAAAATATACCTTCGAAGTAGATAAAATAAATAATTGGGCGAGCGAAGCGAGCGCTATGACTGCGCGAGCGAAGCGAGCGTGAAAAATTTTTACGACTTTTTATGACCCTGACAGTTTTTATAACCTACTAAGTCAACACTGATGACACTCAAGTGAAACGTGATATCCACTTATTTTAAGGTTAATAATCATTATGATTATTGAAGGTTGTTCTGTTTTAATTTATGACTCGTTTTGATGCATATGGTTATTAATATGCGAAAGTTGCTGAAAAAATTCCTTCAAAGTTGATAAAATACATGCTTGCGCGAGCGAAGCGAGCGCGAAAATTTTTACGACTTTTTATGACCCTGACATTTTATGACCACTTATTTTAAGGTAATAATCATTATGATTATTGAAGATTTTACAGTTTTAATTTATGACTCGTTTTGATGCATGTGGTTATTAATATACAAAAATTGCTGAAATATGACCTTTAAAGTTGATAAAATAAATGCTTGCGCGAGCGTAGCGAGCGCTATCACTGCGCGAGCGAAGCGAGCGCGGAAATTTTTTACGACTTTTTATGACCCTGACAGTTTTTATGACCTACTAAGTCAACACCGATGGCATTAGGGTTAAATTTGATATCCACTTAATTTAAGGTTAATAATCATTATGATTATCGAAGGTTGTTCTGTTTCAATGTATGATTCGTTTTGATGCATGTGGCTATTAAAATTCAAAAGTTGACGAAATACTTCCTAAAAAGTTGATAAAATAAATGCTTGCGCGAGCGAAGCGAGCGCGGAAATTTTTTACGACTTTTTATGACCCTGACAGTTTTTATGACCTACTAAGTCAACACCGATGGCATTAGGGTTAAATTTGATATCCACTAAATTTAAGGTTAATTATCATTATGATTATTGAAGGTTGTTCTGTTTCAATGTATGATTCGTTTTGATGCATGTGGCTATTAAAATTCAAAAGTTGACGAAATATTTCCTACAAAGTTGATAAAATAAATGCTTGCGCGAGCGAAGCGAGCGCGGAAATTTTTTACGACTTTTTATGACCCTGACAGTTTTTATGACCTACTAACTCAACACTGATGACATTAGGGTTAAACGTGATATCCACTTATTTTAAAGTTAATAATCATTATGAGTATTGAAGGTTGTACTGTTTTAATTTATGACTCGTTTTGATGCATGTGGTTATTAATATACAAAAGTTGCTGAAATATTATCTTTAAAGTTTATAAAATATATGCTTGCGCGAGCGAAGCGAGCTCGGAAATTTTTTACGACTTTTTATGACCCTGACAGTTTTTATGACCTACTAAGTCAACACCGATGGCATTAGGGTTAAATTTGATATCCACTTAATTTAAGGTTAATAATCATTATGATTATTGAAGGTTGTTCTATTTCAATGTTTGATTCGTTTTGATGCATGTGGCTATTAAAATTCAAAAGTTGACGAAATATTTCCTACAAAGTTGATAAAATAAATGCTTGCGCGAGCGTAGCGAGCGCTACCACTGCGCGAGCGATGCGAGCGCGGAAATTATTTACGACTTTTTATGACCCTGACAGTTTTTATGACCTACTAAGTCAACACTGATGACATTAGGGTTAAACGTGATATCCACTTATTTTAAAGTTAATAATCATTATGATTATTGAAGGTTGTACTGTTTTATTTGTGACTCGTTTTGATGTATGTGGCGTGGCTATTAAAATACAAAAGATTCTGAAATATTACATTCAAAGTAGATAAAATAAATGCTTACGCGAGCGCAGAGAGATCTATAACTACGCGAGCGAAGCGAGCGCGAAAAATTTCACGTATTTTAATGACCCTGACAGGTTTTATGACCTACTAAGTCTACACCAATTACCCTAAGGCTGTTAAAACACGAAAGTTTTTGAAATACTTCCCACAAAGCAGATAAACACGTTGGGCAAGCAAAGCCAGCGCGTAAATTTTGATGACTTCTAATGATCCTGATAGTTTTATGGCCTAATCAAGACACTAATTAAGTCATTATAGACGAACCTAAGGTCAACCGTTTATGATTATGTTAACTCTATGTAAAGTTAACAAAAATATATGCACTCTCTCTTAACTGCCGAAAAAAAAAGTATTCTTTGCCCTTTTATGCCCTATTAAATGTCTTTGTACAAAATGTCATGTGAATCGGTCAAGCCTTTCGGCCGAAAAGAGGCCAAACATATACAAAATTCAACAATAAAAACATGACAACCGGACTCGATTGTAAAAAAAGTAACCAATGTGCTCGGATAATAAACTCTTCTCTTGGTCTATGTCTTATTGACTGTCTCTGTACAATTTTAGCTCAATCGGTCAACTCGTTTAACCGAGAAGAGGTCACACGTTTAAAAAATTCAAAATACTAAATTTGAGCTGAATCGGTGAAAACGATTGCCGCTAAGACGCAACACATTATTCCATAATAAAATTATGGACACTCGAAATTGCCAGCCAAAAAAAAGTATCCTATGTCTTATTGACCGTCTGTGCACAAAATTTCAGCTGAAATGTTTTACCCGTTTGACGGAGAGGAGGCCACACATTTACAATGTTCAATAAAAAAAATCTGGACACCTGGACTCGACTGCCAGAAAAAAGTATCCTATGTGCTTCTATGCCATATGAGCTGTATATGTAGAAAATTTCAGCCGTATCGGTCAAGCCGTTTAGATGATAAGTGGCCACACATACCCAAAATTTAATAAAAAAAAATCTGGACACCCAGACTCGATAGCCCAAAAAAAGTATCCTATATCCTACTCTGCCCTATGAACTGTCTTTATACAACATGCCAGGTAAATTGGTCAAGACGTTTATTCGAGAAGAGGTCTTATATTTACAAAATTCAATTAAAAATATTTGGACCCCCTGACTCGATAGCCAGAAAAAAAGTATTCTATATCCTATTCTGCCCTATGAACTGTCTTTACACAACATGTCAGGCAAATTGGTCAAGTCGCTTATTCGAGAAGATGCCTTTTATTTACGAAATTCCGTTAAAAATATTTGGACCCCCTGACTTGATAGCCAGAAAAAAAGTTTTCTGTATCCTATTCTGCCCTATGAACTGTCTTTATACAACATGACAGGCAAATCGGTCAAGCCGTTTATTCGAGAAGAGGTCTTATATTTACAAAATTAAATTAAAAATATCTGGACCCCCGGACTCGACAGCCAGAAAAAAAGTATCCTATATCCTATTCTGCCCTATGACATGTATTCACACAAAATTTCAGGCAAACCGGTCAAGCCGTTTATTCGAGAAGATGCTTTTATTTACAAAATTCAATTAAAAATATTTGGACCCCCTGACTTGATAGCCAGAAAATAAGTTTTCTATATCCTATTCTGCCCTATGAACTGTCTTTACACAACATTTCAAGGCAAATTGGTCAAGCCGTTTATTCGAGAAGATGCCTTTTATTTACGAAATTCCGTTAAAAATATTTGGACCCCCTGACTTGATAGCCAGAAAAAAAGTTTTCTGTATCCTATTCTGCCCTATGAACTGTCTTTATACTACATGTCAGGCTATTTGGTCAAGCCTTTTATTCAAGATGTGGTCTTATATTTACAAAATTTAATTAAACATATTTGAACTCCCTGACTCGATAGCCAGAAAAAAAGTATTCTTTATCCTATTCTGCCCTATGAACTGTCTTTATACAACATGACAGGCAAATTGGTCAAGCCGTTTATTCGAGAAGATGTCTTTTATTTACGAAATTCCGTTAAAAATATTTGGACCCCCTGACTTGATAGCCAGAAAAAAAGTTTTCTGTATCCTATTCTGCCCTATGAACTGTCTTTATACTACTTGTCAGGCTATTTGGTCAAGCCTTTTATTCGAGAAGTGGTCTTATATTTAAAAAATTTAATTAAAAATATTTTAACTCCCTGACTTGATAGCATCCTATTCTGCCCTATGAACTATCTTTATACAACATGAGAGGCAAATCGGTCAAGCCGTTTATTCGAGAAGAGGTCTTATATTTACAAAATTCAATTAAAAATATCTGGACCCCCAGACTTGACAGCCAGAAAAAAAGTATCCTATATCCTATTCTGACCTATGACATGTATTCACACAAAATTTCAGGCAAATCGGTCAAGCCGTTTATTCGAGAAGAAGTCTTATATTTACAACATTCAATTAAAAATATTTGGACCCCCTGACTTGATAGCCAGAAAATAAGTTTTCTATATCCTATTCTGCCCTATGAACTGTCTTAACACAACATGTCAGGCAAATTGGTCAAGCCGTTTATTCGAGAAGATGCCTTTTATTTACGAAATTCCGTTAAAAATATTTGGACCACCTGACTTGATAGCCAGAAAAAAGTTTTTTGTATCCTATTCTGCTCTATGAACTGTCTTTATACTACATGTCAGGCTATTTGGTCAAGCCTTTTATTCGAGAAGTGGTCTTATATTTACAAAATGTAGTTAAAAATATTTGAACTCCCTGACTCGATAGCCAGAAAAAATGTATTCTATATCTTATTCTGCCCTATGAACTGTCTTTATACAACATGACAGGCAAATTGGTCAAGCCGTTTATTCGAGAAGATGCCTTTTATTTACGAAATTCCGTTAAAAATATTTGGACCCCCTGACTCGACAGCCAGAAAAAGAGTATCCTATATCCTATTCTGCCTTATAACATGTATTCACACAAAATTTCAGGCAAATCGGTCAAGCCGTTTATTCGAGAAGATGTCTTATATTTACAAAATTCAATTTAAAATATTTGGACCCCCTGACTTGATAGCCAGAAAATAAGTTTCCTTTATCCTATTCTGCCCTATGAACTGTCATTACACAACATGTCAGACAAATCGGTCAAGCGGTTTATTCGAGAAGATGTCTTATATTTACAAAATTCAATTAAAAATATCTGGACCCCCTGACTCGACAGTCAGAAAGAAAGTATCCTATATTCTATTCTGCCCTATGACATGTATTCAAACAAAATTTCAGACAAATTGGTCAAGCCGTTTATTCGAGAAGATGTCTTATATTTACAAAATTCAATTAAAAATATCTGGACTCCCTGACTCGATAGCCAAAAAAAAGTATCCTATATCCTATTCTGCCCTATGTACTATCTTTGTACAAAATTTCAGCCCAATCTGTCAAGCCGTTTGACCGTCAAGAAGTCCCAAACAAACAAACAAACAAACAAAAAACAAACAAACTGACTTTCGCATTTATAATATTAGTGTTGAAGTGTTGATTGGTGTTGATATCACTGGGTTCTAAGTATATATATGGTTATGTAACAATTAGAATAGTTATGTAATATGAGTGAACTTGCTGTTTGTAGTAATGGGAACCGTTGGAGAAGGTCCAGCCACCCCTCCGGAAGACAGGAAGAGGGTGTTAGACACTTGGGTGGCAGAGGCCAAGTCTCGAAACATGTCAGTGATGATGCAAGTTGGAGGCTTAGTATTCTCAGAGGTTTTGGATCTGGTAAGTGACGAGACGAAAAGGACGTAAAGGCATTTGTACTATTCATTATTCAGAGGTAAAGGCTTTTATCCTTTTTAAAATCACGCGCACATTTTACAAGCACAATGCTCACCTGATGGTAAGTGATGGAAGATTTATATAAATTATGAGAATCAACAGAATCTCCCGGCCCACTTTGAGCTTCTGGGAAATTTAATTTCCCCATTTTCACTTTTTTTGCCCATTTCTTAGATTGCCTTAAGGCTAAGATGCCTTCACCAGAACTTACATATAAGCTCTGACGATAAACCTCACCCAGCTGGTCCAAGAGGCGACCACCACATTTGTCAAATAGGAGCCAAAGTGGCTTCACATCCTACGGGCAGCAAAGCGATATTATTATGGTCTCTACCATAATAATTTGAAGCCAATTTTTGTCGCTCTTCATTACCATCACTGCTAAAATTGGATGGATTGCTTATACTTCTAATAATACTCAAAGACAAAATCAAATCACCCCCGACCGATCTATTCTTGATACCATCTCTGCTGTAAGTTGGTGAGTAGTTGAGTATTCTGTAGATTATCAAATTCGGTCCTGCCGTTTGGGCGCTACAATGTCAAAGATAGACACACAGATACAAACCTCAAACTTCTTTTTGTGTCGGGGGTTAAAAAGATGTCAATCTTGTTTATTTTTATGAGTACAGTACAATCTTGTTTAATGTATTTAATTCACAAAATGTCAGGAAGAAATATTGTAGACCATATCTTACTAACTACTTATATTATTTGTGGTGAGGCCTGGTGCAGCAGTGGATAGAGATAGGCTGATGATGATTATTATAATTTGATGAGATTAAAAAAAATAAGAACTAATACTAAAAGAACCGACTTCCATGCCGCGCGAGTCAGTTTCAGTAGCAAGTTTGAGACAATTATCATCATGCCTTTGGAGATACTTATCAGATCTCGATAAAATATAAATGGCACCACCTTGGAGATAAACCCTACCCTACCTTTAACAAAAATAATCATTCAAATCGGTTCACAATTGGCGGAGTAATCGCGTAAAATACGTACAAAAAATCAAACTGGCCAAGTGCGAGTCTGACTTTTGTCTCGCCACGGAGGATCCCGAACCGCAGTATAATAAATACCACGGTAATATTACCTATATTATATTACCGTGTCAATACTAAACATGCTTATTAACTACAACGCCATCTAACGAATATCTAACGAACTTCTAACACCAATTAAGTGAACGTTAACACAAAGGTGTTAGGGTAGGTAATTAATATTATTTATAAGGTAAAGAATCGTTCATAGAACTAATATCCTAAAACAAAACGTTTTTTGTATGGGGTCCACTTTAGTTTTAACTTTGTTCCTGTTTTTAGTATTTGTTGTTATAGCGGAAACAGAAATACATCTGTAAAAATTTCAACCGTCTAACTATCACGGTTCATGAGATACAGTCTGGAGACAGACGGACAGACAGACAGACAGACAGACAGACAGACAGACAGACAGACGGACAGCGGAGTCTCAGTAAATAGGGTTCCGTTGGTATCCTTTGGGTTCGGAACCCTAAAAATATAAAAATTGTCTGAAGTACTAAAACACACAGTTACATGTATGGTTGGTTTTAACCTGCTTTAATTTTTTTTTTATATTCTGACGTAAACGATTGGATGACAGCTGAATGGTTCATTACTTTTGTTTTTTTATCTAATTCAAAGCGTTAAAATTCTGCCTTTGCTATGTTTACTTGATAATTGGTTATGATTTATTTTATTATTTATTTTGACGTGTTTATGTGCGTAGCGATACTACCTACATACTAAATAAATGCTTTGATTCTGGATTATAAAAACATACAGACGAATTGAAACCTCCTCCATTTTGGAAGTCGGTTGAAAATAGGCCTTTATAACAATGACCGCTTTAAAACAATTACCGCTTTTCAGAAATGTTTGTTTTGCTTTGATCATTAAACAGGCTAGATACAGTGTAGTTGCACAAGCAAATTCAGTTCTTTGTCTACCGGAGCTGTACTACAGTCCTACCAAAGTGGATGAACTGGTCGACTATGTATCTAAAGTAGCTGAGGAAGCATATCCCCTGCCAGTATTGTATTACGATATCCCAACAGTTACTTATGTTAAACGTAAGTATTTAATCACTCATATAGAAACTATAGATTAATATAAACTGCAGTGCTTCCTAACATTTTTAACCTAGTTACCTTTTTTAATGATTAAGGACAAGCACGACGCTTGTCTGATGGTAAGCGATGATGTCTACCTATTACAGATACAGCGGCATACACAATTCTGGAATGCCAGAATTTTGCATGTCACTGCACTGCGCTTGTTACCTTGAGACATAAAGATGTTGAGTTTCACATGCCCTGTAATTTCACTGGACACCTTGCCATTTCAACCGAAAAATATTCCTATTTCACGGCTGAAAATTTATTGGCAACCTGTGCCTGTTACCACGACAGATTTGTGCCTGTACCCTTAGTACGAGTTTTCATACTAAATTCGATATCGTATATTGTACAAAGTTTGTACGAAATACAGTACAGCGCCTCTAGGGATTTTCACACTTAACTAAATTCAGACCAATTAATGAGCAAAAATAAGTCGAAAACTAGATCTGTCAAAAGCGCTTACGACGAAAACTCGTACTAAGGGTACTGTTACCCTTATGATCTGTAAATGAAACTGATTAACAATAAAACTTGAATGGGACCAAACGAGAGGAATAATCTCTTAAACAAAAAAATATTTTTTCAAATCGGTTAAGATTTGACAGAGTTCTGAGGTAACAAGCATAAAAAAAATACAGTCGAATGGAGAACCTCTTCCTTTTTTGTGAGGTCGGTTAAAAAAGATATTTGAAAGCATTTTTTACCAAACTGAAGCTGAGACCTTCGCTTCATTTACTAATTAATTACTAGAGGACCCACAAGTATCATTTAGGTACTTACAATGTTTGCAGTTAGTATGCCAGAGTTCTTCCAAAAGGCTACAGCCAGAATTCCTAACTTCGCTGGACTGAAGACGGGTCTAGAGACTGGTATCGCAGTTCTTGCCAGAAACAACCTTAAAGATTATCAAGCTCTCTTTATTGCTAATGACGTAAGTTGCTATATATTTGTAGAAGTTAACTAAGAGTGGATTTTACCAAGAGTAAATCATTGGAAACTTCAAAAAATGTATAGTTATTTTTTTAATAAATGACGATTTACTCTAGAGCAGGGCTTTCCAAACTGTGAGTCGGGACGCCCTGGGGCGTCGCAGCGATGTCCCAGGGGCGTTGTGTGTCGATGCGACCGACTCGAGTGAGAGCCGAGCGCATTTTGTCGTCGCGACTCGCGAGTCGCGGACAAACTGTTTGAATGTTGGAGCCCAATTTTTCATAAATGTCGTGCCATCAGGACTGCAGCATAAAAGGTTCTGCTACCATTTGTACTTCGTACTTGTGCGAAACAGGCTTTTTTGCAGTTGCAGCAATAAAAAACAAGTACAGGTCAAAAGTAGACTTAGAGAAAGAAATGAGAGTGGCAATTTCCAAACTGAGAAAGTCTGCAGCCTTATTAACTTTACGGTGTTCCGGCAGCACACAGCCAGAGTATTCTAGGCCTAGCGTGTTCACCATCTTCGACCACATCATCGCTTACCACCAGGCGAGATAGTGGTCAAACGCTAGCCTATAAGATATTAAAGAAAAAATGGTTTCACTTTTATTTTCAGATACTCAAACACATTCTCCGTGTTTATCGTCAATTGTAAAACAAGAAGCCGCATATTCCTCACTTTAAATAAAATAATTAAGATACATAGTTTAAAAACGAAAACAACCGACTTCCATGCCCCGCGAGTCAGTTTCAGTAGCAAGTTTGAGACGTTTATCGTCATATCTCTGGAGATACTAATCTGATCTCGATTAAATTACAATGGGACCATATCAGAAATGTACTCTACCGATTAAAAAATAATCATTTGAATCGGTTCACAATTGACGGAGTAATCACGTAACATACATACAATTAAAAAAAATACAGACAAATTGAAAACTTGAAACTTTTTGGAAGTCGGTTAAAAAATATTATACATACTTATACATTTAATTTCAGAATAGTATAGCTTCAGCGTACGAGTTTTGTTTGAATGGAAGTATCCCAACTGCTGCCAACATATTTCCAGCGACAGCTGTAGCTATAACAGAAGCAGCTCTCAATGGTGATGTGGAAACTGCGAGAACTCTACAGCTGCAGCATAACAGGCTGTTGGATGCTATAGCTTCTGTGGCTGGTTAGTTTTAGACGTTACTTAAATTTTTAACCGACTTCCAAAAAGGAGGAGGGTCTCAATTCAGCTGTGTATTTTTTTTTTGTGTTCATGTTACGCGATTACTCCGTCAATTGTAAACCTATTCGAATGATTCTTTTGTTAATCGGTAAGGTACATTTCCGAAGTGGTCCCATTGTAATTTTATCGAAATCTGACAAGTACCAATCAAAAAAATAATCGGTTTACAAATGACGGAGTAATCGCGTAACATACATACCTACAAAAGAAAACAAACAGACGAATTAGAACGTCCTCCATTTTGAAAGTCGGTTGAAAACTATAAAAAACTATAAACAAATAATTAATTTGTATTAACTTTGTTACCTATATTTCATATAAAGGTAGGTAATTAAAGAACTGGTGAATGTCCGAGTACTGACCGGGCCTTTGAGTATTCAGTAAGACCGGGCCTTTGCCGCGCGACATTTTCCTTGGGGTTTCGTCAGGCGAGACATGTCCTATATATTTTTTTTATTTATTTATTAGGTGCATATTACAGCATGCAGAACATACTGTAGACCAAAGTTACATGCACACAACATGGATTTACAGTGTTGAAACCTTGCTCAGATATTAAACATTAACTTATACACCATAACAAATTTTAGTGATTCAAATTTTATAAATTAATATAATTACAATATTCATGTTCCGAAGATTAAATGCATTTAATAATAGTCATGCCTAAGAATAGAATTGAATACCTAAGAAAGAATGTCAACTACTATTAAAAATTAAAATTATCATTTAAATTTAAAGTTGTCCTGACTAACAGAGCATCTGTTTTACTAGCTAGTATGACTAGCCGTGTATTTATAGATTTAAAAACGGGAATTTAACGTGACTTACGCGATGTCGATATAGTGATCGACATATGTTTCGGCCTCATCCGGAGGCCTTCTTCGCCGTGTATTGACTAGGCTAGTCAATACACGGCTTATGACTCATGCAGGTCGATCGTCAAAACTATAGTATCGACTTCGCAAAGCGTCACAGTCAGTATATGTTCACACATATCTACAACAATGTTGCTAAGGTCTGTGACATCAAAAATGAAAATACTGCTAGTGCCCGACGTTTGGTACACAAATGGTTACAAGGCAAATCATATGATGACACAGAGAAGATTATTCAACTGGGAAACTTGTGAGTTCACGTTAAAATTAAACATAGATACACTCTGCCTCACACACACACACACATACACATAGGCACGCACGCGCACACACACATACACACACACACTCACACACACACCATTAGGGATGCCTCCATAAAAGTAAAAATGCAGTGATTTTCGAATAAATGGCTGCCACGACACGGGCCTTGAGCCTAATGTGAAGTGTGTAATAATATTGTATCTCTAGTGCATCCCGTTAATTTGTTTTTGGAAATAAATATATTATATTATATTATATTATTACTATTCATTTCATCAATATCTTATAGATTGAAAAACGGAAATTTAACGTGACTTACGCGATGTCGATATGGCGATCGACATATGTTCATCAATATCTAAAATATTACCGCGATACGATGCTGGGGTTGACGTGTTCTAGAGTGAAATCTACGGCTCGGTAAACGAAGCGTAGGACGCTCTGCACCTAGGTCATAGATGAAGGAATAAATTATTCTACGTGAACCTATAGGTGAAGTGAAGCGATTATAGCCGTCAGCGGTTGCCGTAACTTTTTTCTAACTAAAAACTCACTAAGTTTACCATATACTTTGGGATTGGGAGGATTTGGATGTCGTTGCTTTGAATCGACCAAAGAGTTGTTCAGTTCGACCACTTCAGTTCCAATTTTCATCATTGTTTTTGGGAACCACGCTAGGGCGCATGCGCGGGTTTACCTGGCGCATGCGTGGTTGATCGTTGGTTACGGAGCCATTGTTGCGTGTGCTTAGCTAACTTTGCTAACTTCGGTTTTTTTATTTAAATTGGTAACTACTTATTGCATGAGTGTAGATAATTTCTTCATTATGCAACAGTTTCATAAACTAGTAATAATGTGTGATCAGTGTCTAACTTTATAACGCTGAAATTACAGAAAAGTATGGCGACATCGTCGAGAAAGTACCCTTGCGTAAGGCAGCTATGGAAATAGTGACTGGAATAAGGGTTGGTCCCACCAGGTATCCCATACCCAGGGCTACACCGGAGCAGAGGAAGCAGATCGTTAAGAACTTGAAAGCACTAGGAGTTCAAACTTCTTTGAATGAATAATTTAACAACGTCTTTGAAATGCGCTAACATTGTTATTATTACTTACTTCCGTTTTTGTCTTTAATAAACGTACTTATTACTATTATTATTATACTTAATACTATTTTTACAATACATATAATTAATTTTGTTGTAACGATACTTCGCACCGTGGTTTAATTGGCAAAGCACCGGAACATGTTATTCCGGAGGTTGCGGGTTCAAGTCCCGTCGGTACGATGAAATTTTGGATTGTGTTTAACAATTTACAAAAATATCAACTGTGGAACACTTCAAAGAAACATAATACATATAATTATTGAACAAAATATTTTTTATTTGTATATCTTCTCCTGTTATTTTATTCCAATAAATTTTAAACATTTTGATAAACTAAAAAAACTTTAAAGGGCATATAATTTACACACTGCGCAATGTGTACCTAAGCCTGCGCAAATCATTTTCAAAATTGAATTGCAATTTAGGTTTATTCTCTCCAAATTTCTGAAGATGTTCAGACAGAAGATGAATTAGATCTTTATAAAGTTTTCTGCCTGTCAGTTTTCAATTAAATTGACTTCTTTGGAAAAATAGAATAAAATTAATTAATAAGTAGACAAAGCCTTTCGAACCATTGATTTATTGAAGTTAAAGCTTCTTTAGCGGCGTTGTGAACTTTTTGGGATGGGTAAAAAAATTTAAACTCGCGCCAGGACACATGACCTGGTCGAGAAGTCGTAAGACGGAGGGAGAGTAGACCAAATGCACAACGTTAATGTTCAAGTTTTCACTTCTGCCGGCACTCCCGGAGTGCAACCCGTTGTTTTTTGTACGTAATAAATAATTTATGACCGTTTCACAAAAAATCTGACTTTAAATGCCACGGTAGTCATCTTCAGTAGCAAGTTTTAGGTGTTTATCTCCATATATCTGGAGATATGCATTATAGAATAAGATCTCTATGAATTTACAATGGGACCAAAGGGGAACTTATACCTTTTCAAAGAAAAAAAAATCCAAATTGGTTATTATATGACGGAGTTCTGAGTAAACAAACAAAAAAAAATTAAAAGACATACTTAGGCTGTTTTCACACGTACCGGTTTCCGGGTAGCCGGCGCCGGTTACCCGGTGGTGAAGTGTATGGGCATGGTACATAGCTTTCACATGTACCGGCGTAATTTATCCGGCATTTAGCTTATTTGACATCGGGTATCCGGCGCCGGGCTACCCGGCAACCGGTACGTGTGAAAAGGCACTTACAGTCAAATTGAGAATCTCGTCCAATTTTGAAGTTAAAAAGGGACTAGTATTTTGTGGAGTGCTTACCTAGGTAGCTAGACTATTTACTAGCAGGGCACTAAGATTTATATTGGTCATACACAAAAATATGTTCATAAATTGTTTATTACGCAGTTCATAAAAATAAAAAAAATACATTAAATTATGGAAGACTTAACTACAATACTTTAAGGTCTTTCAGTTTTTCTGATAGACGAAGCTTCTGTGGCTCTTCCAGAAGGGTCAAAGGTTTCCGAGGAGGTCCCACCTTCACTCCGGTTATCAGTTCCATGGCCGCTTTCATTGACGGCACAAAGTCTCCTGAAATATGGAAAAACATAGTTATTTTTTAGGTTTCTGTACCTCAAAAGGAAAAAAAGAAACCCTTATTTATAGTACCGCTTTGTTGTACGTCTGTCTGTCTGTCTGTCTGTCTGTCTGTCTGTCCGTCTGTCAAAACCCTTTTTCTCAGGAACGCGTAGAGATATTAAGTTGAAACTTATATCAAATTCTAGGGTCTACAGTCTCTTTTTGCTGTGAAAAAATCAAGGTGATCAAATGATATATGACCGCCTATGTCGCATATTTTGCGATTTTAGTCGCACGAACTGGGACTTGGCCGTTTTTTTTATATAAACTTATATAAATAGTGTCCCACAGCTGGGCAAAGGCTTTTCCTCCCTCTTCCTCTCAAATCGCTCCATCCATACATAAAACTGAAACAAATAAAAAAAAACTTCAAATCTATACGTGTGTCTATGGATAGGTCTTTAAAAATTACATTGAGGTTTCTAAAATATTTTCTTCTCAAAGTCAATCATTTAAAAGATAGGCGCTTCTAAAGTGGTAAAATGTATATAAGGCGGCAATAGCCCAATGGATAGGGTGTCGGACTGGCGATCGAGAGGTCGTGAGTTCGATCCCCACCCCACCCATTGCACTATTGACGTGAACCCACTCCAGACACAAGCATATTTAGCTTAGTTGGAGGGGTTAACAAGAATACTAGTAATGTGCAATCCACATTGCGAGTAATCTTTATTAAAAAAAAAAAAAAAAAATGTGTCCCCCCCCCCCTAACTTCTAAAGTAAGGGAGCGAAAAATCTAGAAAAAATATATTCTGTAGATCTCACTAAAAACTTTCAACGAAAATTGGTTTGAACGAGATACAGTCAGCAGGTTTTGAGATATAGCGACCGCAAAGATAGCTTTGTTTTTCATACAAACACTATGAAAAACAAAGTTAATTTTTAACTTTTTGATGGCGAAAAATTATAGGTATAAAATACTCTACTGTGTTACGGAACCCTACGAGTGCGGTTCCGACTTGCACTTGGCGAGTTTCTTAAAGTTTTATGTGTTGGGATTGCTCCGCCAATTATAAACCGATTTGAATGGTTTTATTTGTCATAGGTAAAGAGCATCTCCAAGATAGTAGTAAGATACATATAATTTTATCAAGATCTGATACGTATATCCAGAGATATGACGACAAACATATCAAATATTACTACTAAAACAGACTCGGCCGGCATGTGAAATCAGTTTTTTTAATTCTATCTAACTAGCTGTGCCCTGCAGCTTCGCCTACGTATCCTAAAAAGTATCCTATAGCCTATATCCATAATATTGGTTATCCCTGTGCAAAATTTTAGCTAAATCGGTTCAGCCGTTTGACCGTGAAGAAGGCCCAAATAAATAAATATACAAACTGACTTTCGATATATAATATTGGTGTTGATTATTACCGGGGAACATTGTCCATTAATTAATTAAATTTAAATTTAAAAAAAAATTAAGAAAATCAAATGTTGTGTATATTTTTAAACGTCTTCACAAAAAGGAGTTCTCAATTCGACGGTTTTTCTAAAATGCTTGTTCACCTCAGTTAACCACAGAACTCGATCAATTCTTAACCGACTTGAAAAAAAATTTTTTTTGAGAGAATATGCTTTCCGTTTGGTCCAATTGAAATTTTATCGAGATATATGATAAGTATTTCCAGAGATATGGAGATAAGCACCTCAAACTTAGTACTGAAAATAAGTAGCGCAGCATGTGAAGTCGTTTTTTTTTCGTTTTGTAGACGCTCTTAATATTATTCTTATTATTTTGTAAGTAGGTGACAATAAAGTGACGATAAATTTTAGAGGGCCCGGTGGCGCAATCGGGAGAATGCTTGCCTTTGATGCCAGAGGTACCGAGTTCAAACCGCCGTGCACTAATGGATTTTTCTATCGAAAAATTTATGTGCGCTCTTCACAGTGGCCCTCCGGTGAAGGAAAAACATCGTTAAGAAACCAACTACCTCCGCATGGTGGTAGGACACTATCTGGTGTCCGCCTGGCCAGCTACCACCCTCAAGTTAGAAAATCTGTCACCAAACATCTAATGTGTTCCGGCAGCTATCCTTGAGAGCCAGTTCCCATTCTAGGCCTAGCGTACTTACCATCTTCGACCGCATCATCACTTACCAACAGGTGAGACAGTGGTCAAACGCTAGCCTATAACGTATTAAAAAAAAAGAGTTATTGCATTGTCTTGAAACTTACCATAAGATGCAATACCATCAACATATCTATTCATAGTCTCCTGCATACTCCTGGCGGTACCCATATCTCCATGCTTCACTGCTTCCACGATGTCTTTCACCAGGTGGGGGAACAAGTTGGTCACTGTGGCGATGCTGGAGTCGTGTCCCATCAGCGCTGATGGTGCTAAGTGCTGGAAAAATATGAAAAAAATTGTGTCAGAAGTCATTGTGCAAACAAGATGGGTAAAACTAAAACCCTACTGCAGAAGTCAAAAGTCAAAAGTCAAAAGTCAAAGCATTTATTCAGTATGCGGGCAAATTAAAAATTTGCACTTACACAGACTTTACACTTGCAGAAGAGTGTTTTAAACGACATAAAAAAGAGACAAGGTTTTTAATTAGTATGTATTTTTAACAGACTCCAAAAAAAAGAGGAGGTTTCTCAATTCGACCGTATATATATATACATATATAAAGGCGGCAATAGCCCAATGGATAGGGTGTCGGACTGGCGATCGAGAGGTCGTGAGTTCGATCCCCACCCCACCCATTGCACTATTGACGTGAACCCACTCCAACACAAGCATATTTAGCTTAGTTGGAGGGGTTAACATGAATACTACTTATGTGCAACCCAAATTGCGAGTAATCTTAAAAAAAATAATATTAATAAATATATATATACACATATACATTTTTTGTTTTTTTTGTTCGCGGATAACTTTGTCGTTTATGCACAGATTTTGACTATTTTTTTTTTTGCTGGAATGGAGATATTCCAAGTGTGGTTCCATGGTAATTTTATCGAGGTCTGATAAGTATCTCCAGAGATATGGAGATAAACACCTCAAAATTGGTGCTGAAAATTAATAATAGCGCGGCATTTAAATTCGGTTGTTTTAGTTTTTTAAACAATTTTATAATTATTTTTATGATTGTTTTTTACCTCAGAACTCCGTCATTTGTTATTCAATTTGGATTTTTGTTTTGTTTAAGAGAGTATACTGCCCGTTTGATTCTAATAGCAATCTGTAGCAACAATCATCTGACAACACAATCTGAAGCATCTTTTTAATCAGCCAACAAGAATCACTAGCTCGTCAGCTACCTGCTTGGACAATGTGTTCTGCAACTGTGAACCCGAAAAAATTGCAATTTTTGATAAACTTGGCTCGGACCATCTGGGACAAAGTGTCACTTTTTCATGTAAATTATCCATCAAAGGCCAAGAACATTTTTACAGGCCCATTACCACCAAACGGGTTGAACAGTTTGTGGATATCATTGACAAGCAATTAATGAACCTAAGATTTTCTGAGGATCCTGATGACCTATGCAGTGCTTTATTTCAAATGTTAGATGCAGAGTTCAATGATATTTTTAAAATTAAAATGGTTAGAAAGGGTGCGAAGGTTCGTTTCGATGACTGGGCAACTCCTGGTATTTATAAAAGTAGAAACAATTTGTATAACTTGTACTCACAAAAAACCATTAATTTACATAATACTAAATTCATAAATCACTTAAAATTGTATTCAAAAACTTTTAAAGTTGTTTGTCAGACAGCAAAATCACTGCATCTAAGTAGAAAAATTAAGCATGCCGATGACAAAATAAAATCAACATGGAAAGTCATTAATACAGAAACTGGAAAAATTAAGCAGAGGGACGGTATAATTATGTTAAAAGTTAATAATAAATTAATCATAGATAATAATGATGTCGCTAACACATTTGTTGAGTACTTCTCACAAGTACCTATTATTACTACTCAGCCTTTAAACTCTTCCCCTAAGGATGCTTTTGTTTTATTATCGAAGTGTGTGAATGTATGTGACTCTATGTTTGAGTTCAGACACATAACTTCAATATCAATTATCAAAACTTTTAAAATGCTCAATCAAAAGAAAACCGAGGATCTGTGGGGTATGTCAACCAAAGTACTTAGTTATATTATTAATGCAATTAGCCCTCACTTAGCGTTTATTTTTAACAGATGCGTCGATGAAGGTGTCTTTCCTGATGTAATGAAAAAAAGTAAATTAATTCCCCTATACAAATCAGTGAACAAAACTGACCCTTCAAACTATAGACCAATCTCTATATTACCGGCGCTCAGTAAAGTTTTTGAAAAAGTTATATTAGACCAGCTTTTGGCACATTTTAATATTAATCATCTTTTAAATCACAAACAATATGGTTTCACTAAGGGGCGTTCTACTACTGATGCTGGAGTAGATCTTCTTAAACATATATTTGATGCCTGGGAGAAAGCACAAGATGCTATCGGCGTTTTCTGTGACTTATCTAAAGCGTTTGATTGCGTCTGTCACAAAACGCTAATTTGCAAATTAAAACACTACGGCGTTAACGGAAAAGCACTTGATCTGGTCTCATCCTACCTCAGTAATAGAATACAGATGGTTGAGGTCAATGTCGTCAGGTCATCTGGATCCCTCATAAAAATGGGAGTTCCGCAGGGATCGATCTTAGGACCATTTTTATTTCTAGTTTATATTAATGACTTGCCGTCTTTCGTGCAAAACTTATGTGACATTGTTTTGTTCGCGGATGATACATCCTTAATATTCAAAATAGATAGGATTGCGCCTGGATTTGACGATGTTAACAAATCAATCGCACAGGTTTTGAATTGGTTTACAACCAATAACTTATTACTGAACGCCAAAAAAACTAAATGTATTAAATTCTCGCTGCCAAATGTAAGAAAGGGTGTCATTAATAGCAGGATATTAATAAACGATGTACCGATAGAATTTGTTGAATCCGCTACATTCTTGGGCATCACCCTGGATTCAAAACTACAATGGGGTTCTCAAATATCGGCTCTGGAAGGTAGATTGAGCTCCGCTGCATACGCAGTACGTAAAATCAGAAACTTGACTGACGAATCCACTGCTAGATTGGTTTACTTTAGCTACTTCCATAGTATAATGTCCTATGGCATTTTATTGTGGGGGAAAGCCGCCGAAATCCAATCTATATTTGTTTTACAAAAAAGAGCTATTCGATCTATATATACCATGAAGTCGCGAGACTCACTTCGTGAAAAATTTAAGGAGATTAAAATTCTCACAGTGGCATGTCAATATATATATGAAAATATTATGTATGTACGCAAAAATTTGAATGAGTATGATAAGAGGTCCGATGTACATAATTTCAATACAAGACACAAAAATAGATTAATTCTACCTCAATTCAGGTTGTGGAAAGTTAGTGGTTCTTTTCTGGGGAACTGTATACGATTTTATAATAAACTTCCTAAAGATATTGATCAACTGTCTATAAGCAGATTTAAAACCTTTGTAAAATCCAATTTAATGAAGAAATCGTACTATACAATAAATGACTATATGAATGACAAAAATGCTTGGCCTGAATGCCCCAAGCTCCAAGATATAATATAAATTGTATGATAATAGAATTACTTATTGTACATTAAACATTTATTTAATATGAATTAAAAAAAATGAATTAAAATAAGTGACAAGCCCCATAGAGTTTCTTGGTGTTTCTTCTCTGATGGGAGTACTTCCGAAACACCAGTAGATTCAACAGTCAATCAGTTTTCATCTTTTGTTTGCAGATCTAGGGTTGCCTGTTACGACGGTATTATGCGGCTGATAGTCGGACAATCAGTTCCATTCGGAACATGATTTGTACTGCAATTAGTCTGCGTTTTATTTATCTATTATGTTTCATTATTTCACAATTTTTTGGATAAAAATTGTCTGAAGTACTGAAACATGCACTGGGTTGCGGGTGCACGTAATGGTACGGTTGGCAACCCTACATTAATAAGGGGAATTAAACATGTGTTTTAAGTGTGACGTTCGACGTCTAGATGAAAGCTGAAGGGCTCAATACCTTTGTTTTTTTTTTTGTAAATTCAAAGCGTTATGTTTCTGTTATATCTATATTTTTTGTTGAATATGATCTATTTAATGTTATTTGACGTGTGTAAGTGCTAATTTTTAATTTGCCCATATACTGAATAAATGCTTTGACTTTGACTTTGACTTTAATGTACAATTTATTCATCGAGATGTCGAGATCTGATGAATATCTCCTAAGATATAGATGAAAATATCTCGAACTTGCTACTGAAAATGACTAGCGTGGCATGAAAAGTCGGTATTTTCAAGATTTTTAGGTTTCTGTAGTTAGATGGTCTTGTAATAGTAGAACTTCTGCTAGTCCACCTGGGGCGGTATCACCACTTTGCCAATTAATTTAGCCGTGAAATAGGAATATTTTTCGGTTTGAATAGCAAAATGTCCAGTGAAATTGCAGTGAAATTGCAGCATAAAATAAATAATAGTTAAAAAAAACAAAAAAAAATACGCTTTTATAGAAAATAAAACTAAAAAATAGAAAATAAATTTTAATAAATTTGAATTAAAAATAGTGTAAGAAAAAATGATTTTATTGTAAAAAAAAAAGCGTGAGGTGCAAGGTATCAATAGTTCCAAATATTTTATGAACAGATATGACTAGAAGGGTTATTTTGATAATATCCTGAAAAGCACCCCACGCTTTTTTTACAATAAAATCATTTTTTCTTACACTATTTTTAATTCAAATTTATTAAAATTTATTTTCTATTTTTTAGTTGGATTTTCTATAAAAGCGTATTTTTTTAGTTTTTTTTAACTATTATTTATTTTTCATTTTTTAGTCGATTTTTTTTAAAAGCGTAATCCTGATTATCCTAGTAAGGATAACGGGTCAAAATGTTTGAAATATTGAATTGTCATCGGTCCTTAATAAGTATGCCAAATTTCGAGTTAATCCGACGCTTTGAAGGGGGTTAAAATCATGTTCAAAGATTCCGTTACATACTAACATACAAACATACATACGTCTGAAGCTAATAAAAGCGTATTAAAACGTGCAGTGACATGCATTTGTGCCGCATTATTTGTAATAGTGTAACAGAACGGATTTCGAGCTCTACGATTTATTGAGATTGGTTCAGGTTTATGAGGTGATATTTCGAATTTATATTGATTTTAATGATGTACTATGTTTATATTCAAAATAATTCATAAATAAGATCGTTCTCATTTAGTATTTAATTAAATATTTGGGTCAAACAAAACAACACTTGGCGCTATATAGGTCAGGTGCGAAGCCACTGTGCAGAGTTAAAAAAAAAGCTAGATTACATAAACTGCCAGTGTCAGGAGGAGCTGTCACTGGTCAGGAGAAGAGGATTATTGTGTTTTTGTTTTGGGAAGAGCGCGGGATTTTCTTGGTTTTTTATTTAGTATTTTTCTTAGTTTATGGCTGCTTTTGAAAAACGAACGAAATTTGCCGCGTAAAAAGGGTATTTTGCCGCTAAAATGCAGGGAACTGGACTTTTGGCGGCGAAGCTTGGGGTAACTTTTTGACGGGAGGGAAAAAGAGCAAGATGTTACTGGACGTGTAGTGTTATTTTGAAGTTTTTATGTGCTAAAAAGTGTTAAAATTGTGGAAAAACGGAGCAGTAAGAAGTCAGGGAGTATCCTTTTATCTATTAATAAGAAAGCTGCATTGTGGGCTTTTCCAATAACATGAGAAGATGTCACTGTAACGCGTTTAGATTATCTATTTAAATGATTATTGTAATGGGATTGTGCCCGATTTCAAGCGGTTTTACGATTCAATATAATATTAGGCGTGAAGCTCAGCTACTAAACAAGAAGCTGGTTTGCCAGTTACTTGCTGATGGTAAACAGAAGTGTCTTTGTAATGCTTTCAATCTCCAATAATTGGTTGGACAGAGCACTGATCGTTCATGATGCCTTTTCAACCGATTTCCAAAAGGAAGGAGGTTCTCGGTTTGTCTGTGTGTTTTTTGTGTGTATGTTGTGCGATTTCTTCGTCGGTTGTGAACATCCAAAACTTGCTGCTGGGGCTGACTCGCGGGGTGTGGAGGTCGGCTGTCTTGGTTTTTGAACTATCCTAATTATTATGCACATATTCAATTTCTTATCTTAAGTCTAGGTTTTTTTACTATTATTATAAGATCTAAATTTAAAAATAGAAAGTCATAATTGACTGACTTTTTATTGGTTGGTATTAACTAATAAATTTAAGATGATACAATTACAAAGTAAAAATAATACATTTTATCTCCTTGTAGATAGTTTTCTCACTAAATATTACACTTTGAAATTATGGTCAAGTGCATGTGGAAACTAGTTGGCTTTCAATACTATATTATGACGTCTAGTACTTGAAATCTTAGTTTACTTAAATTCTATAGTTGTGGCTGATCGCTATTTAATTATCTCAATTCAATGAAATCAGATTTAATTGAGTATATACATGTAAAATATTATATGCATCACAGGGAGATTATACTTGCCTGTATTAACTAAAGGCAGTATTAGGTTTGACGCCACAATATGTGATGTTTATATGAATGTTTAGAGTGAAATGGAAAAAGAGATACGTGGGTGATGAACTTGTACTTATACCAATGGCAAACTTATCTGACTGACTTTGACAACTTTATATCAGAAATGGTTAAAAGATAGATTTCTAAATATGTATAAGGAGAATTATAGGAAATATAAATTCTATAGATCTCTTATTACCATCAGGTCTAAATTTAACAATATTAATCATATAATTATTTTGCATTTAAGATTAATTAATTGCATGTAAAATAAATAAGTATGTTATGGTAGCCATTACTAATTATTAGATATTCTGAAATGGTGGTTTAGTGCAAGACGGACATCCAGGAACTTCAAATTGTAGGATTTTGTATTAGGTTTATCGTTCCATTTTGATATTAGTTATTCTAATATGTCTGTCGGGTGGATGTCTGACAGAAAGGAACTGGAATTTAGCATTGTATAATTAATTTTAATATGATTAAGAAAGCTAGCTGCGTCCCGTGACTTTGCTCATGTTGAAACAACTAAGTAGCATTTTATCCGAATTGGTCCAGACAACATCTGATGAAATCAGATCGTACCTAAACCTGTGGCAAATTTATCTGATTGATTTGTGACAACTTTTATACTAAGAGAAATGGTTAAAAGATACATTTCTAAATATTTATATATTTATTTGTGGGATTTTGTATTTGGTTTATTATTCCATTATAATATTACTTATTCAATGTGTTATTGTTATTGTTGTATAACTTTTCATCCAAATCGGGGTATTTCATATTTGAAATAGATTTATGAAATCATTTACTTGTATATATATAATAATTATGATTTATTTTAATATGGCTAAGGAAGCTGCGTCCCGTGTGACTTTGCTCACGTTGGGACAATTATATAACATTTTATCCTTCGTATTTGAAATAGATTTATGAAATCATTTACTTGAATATATTTAATAATTATGTTTCATTTTAATATGAAGCTAGCTGCGTCCCGTGACTTTGCTCACGTTGGGACAATTATAAAACATTTTATCCGAATCGATCCGAAGGTGGTTGTGGGAGTTACAGTGTTGTGCTAAGTGTTCTATGGAGCTTAAACCTGTTGGAGAGTGTTCATTGGGTCTGTGTCCAGCAGTGGACAGAAACTAGTTAATATTAGTGATGAAGTTAATAACGGAGTATTATTATAAATATTCATTTATTTCAGGATATTATTGATTTATGTGTACGTGTAATCTGATGGTTGATGTTGATGGTTTTGATGATGAATTTGAAACGGGACATTGTAATAATAATAAATTTATTTCAGGACATTAATTGTTTATGTGTACGTGAACGATGATAATAATTTTCTTATACCAACCGTGAAATAATTTAATATAATTTTATGTACCTGCATCGCTGAAGTAATTTGGTGGAAAAGTTTAATAATTAATATGTTCGAGACTTTCTTTCCTACGGGATATACAAAACATGCGGATATAATGTCATGTTGACTTACCCAATATCATCGACATAAATTATTATGCATCAGCATATTTAAAATCAACGTACCCGACTCATTGGAATGACTTAGTGAGGAGGATTTATTTACTAATTATGTTCGAGATTTTGTTTCCTACGGGACACATATGTTTTATTGAAGCTGCTCATTTGGCGTGGATTCGCCTGTTACCTGTTCGTGATTTATTTTCCCTGCGGGGATCGTGGAAGTTTATGTCACACTACGGGTGGCCCAACCCTGGGGAGACTTGTAAGCTGAAAGAATAGCCAGAGTCTTCTCTAGTTCGTGACATAGACAACCACGCAACGTGTCTTCAAATTTACATATTCTGCGGAATAATTCAGTGAGAAAAGAATCACTTTTACTACATGTTCGAGAATTACCTTCCCTGAGGGGACCGTGAGATTCTGTGTTATGCTACGGGTGGCCCAACCCTGGGGAGACTTGTAAGCTGAATGAATAGCCAGAGTCTTCTCTAGCATTTAACATAGATGATCACGCAACGACATCATCACCAACTACGTCAATAAAGTGATCTTGGACCGCTGGGTCTTTCCGGAGTGGAGAAATAATTTAACTAAAATGCTGGCGAACCTAGCCTACTGGGTTGCTTCAGTAATTATCTTCATTAACCACAATATTAACTACAATTAACCTGGCTCATTGAGTCATTCCTTTATTGGAAATATACTTTGCGGTTCAGGATAGGATTTAGTATAGATAGAGTTGGATAGACCCAGTATGGGTTAGTAGGAATGATAGGATAGGTTGATAGGAGATAGATAGGAAATTCTATAGTAGGTAGTGTAGGCAGGGTAGCTAAGATACTACTCACTCTTAAGTAGCTAGAGAGAGTAATATCTAAATGAAACAGGTGGTGATGGATGTTGTGCTCGATTAATAGACAGAGACCTTCTAACCATCCAAGGCAACTCTGTTGTTCGAGCAAGCGAATGTTTCCAAGCTAAATTAAGCTGGAGTGGATAAGTATGTAGGCTGACTAACAGACATACATGTACTATTCTCTTTGATAAAAGATTATGTCCTCTCACTTTAGTTGTGACTCAGTACTGACATACAATTTAAGACGTTAAATTTAATTAAATGTATTACTTTTGTACTACTGACTTTTGACTTACTGTAGATATCACCATGGGGCTTAACCTCGTTTCTAGTTGATGTTTCGATAATGAAATGCAGGTAATTTTGCTGAGCTACTAAACCTCATTTCTCGTCGATACTTCGATTATGAAATATAGGTCATGTCATCTCATGCGCAGTGGTGGTCCCCCATGGATGGTTGCTTGATACTAGATCAAGTAGGGGCTACCCAAGTAATTCAGGATGAATACCATAGCTCGGTAGCGAATGGTGGCGCGCCGATCCAACCATCCATGGTACATGCTGTGTAAAAAACACCCCAAAGACTATCCTCCCTTTAAAAGTACTAAATCAGACATATTTTCATATATACATGTATTTATTTATCACCCTTTTGTCCTCCTCTTTTTTGTTATTGTACATACTAAAATGTTTATACTAAATCTATTGACATGATCAATAACTTTGTCTATAAAAATAACAAAGAAATTGACAAAGAAAGATCATCAAATTAAAATCTATCGAAGTCCCAAAGAAAGTCTAGAGATAAATATAATTAAGAAAGCAAGGTGTGAATGTAAGAGATTATCCAGAGAATATACTATGATGATGATGATGATATTGTTATGGTTATTTCTAAAAAGTAATATTATTAGGGTCAATAGGTATAATGTTGACAAAGGTTGTAAAATATTACTCAATGTTCAGCTGTATTCTATAATGTAGCGTTATAGTACTAATAATAATAATACAACACAAATTAGTAATCATAATAGTTTTTTTGTACAAATTAGTATTAGATAAATAATTGCTACTCAGAAATTCACTACGTAACAGTTGTACCAAAAAGTACCAACAGTAATATTTAGGGTTACAAGTACTAATAATAATAGAATAATACAAATTAGTACTAATAATAGCATATTTGTACTGAATAGTATTAGTTAGAAAAATTGGTGCAATCCCTTCACTAGGTAACAGTTGCACCAAAAGGTATCAAATAGTACCAACATTAATATTTAGGTTTACAAGTACTAATAATAATAGAATAACACAAATTAGTACTAATAATAACATATTTACACTGGATAGTATTAGTTAGAGAAAATGGTGCAAACACTTTCACTAGGTAACAATTGCACCATAGGGTATAAAAAGCAACAGTATAGCACAAATAGTATTGTAGCAGTGTTTAGGATTACTTGCAACAATAGAAGCTTTATTTCCTGTATTATTTAGTCTTTAGTTATTATATTAGGTTTGTCTTGAGATTCCCTGAAAAGAATTTAGGTTACATCAACGGTTCACAATGGGTCCTACCACTAACTAGGCGATTACAAATGGCCAATATTTTATTCCAGTCCGATTAATATTACAATATTAAATATTCTCATATATTAATATATTAGTATTTCAGTATAATTTATAAAGTAATCAAGTATAGTCACGTTCAAAAGAAAAATATTTAAAAACCAAAAAGCGTCTAAGGGGGGGTTGTTACAATAGGTAGTTGTTATCGTTTACCATCAAGCGAGCGTCGTGCTTGTCCCGTTACCTTATATCATAAAATAATTTAAGATCCCTTAAAAAACTAAAAGAACCGACTTCAAACGTCGCGCTAGTCAAAGTAGCCAGTACCTAGCTAGTATCATGTCATCGAGGTAATTAAATGCATCGTAATACGAATGTTGATAAATTAAAAACCGCTCGACGGATATCGTTAAAATTTAAATGGGACCACCAGGGAGGGCTACCCTTTGAAACAATAAAACAATTTTCCATATTGGTTTAGGCATCTTCGAGTAATCGGTGTAATTACATAAAAAATAAATAAAATAAAAGATTCCAACGAATTGAGAACTTCCTCCTTATTTGTTAAGTCGGTTAAAAAATATATAACTAAATCCACAAAGTGTTATAGTTGAAAGACTTACATGATTAGCAATGAAGACTCTCTGGTCAGATGCGAGCTGATCTGCCACTTGGACTGCCACGTTCAGATCTGCCTTCATACCCTTGAACATTGGTATCTTGGTCGTAGCGAGGGCAAAAAATTCTTTCATGTTTACTGAAATTATAAAATATGTAGGTATACATAATATATAAGGTAAGGTATGCATATTAAAAACACTTAGTAAAACACTAGTAAAAACAATATGTTTTAGTTAAACATTTTATAGGTTAGCCTTTGAACTCTGTCGATTGGTGGTAAGCGATGATTGCAATTGAAGATGGTTTACACGCTAGGCCTCGAATACTCTGATTCTGAAGTTTACACGCTAGGCCTCGAATACTCTGATTCTCAAGGACTGTGAGCTGCCGAAGTTGAAGATGGTTTACACGCTAGGCCTCGAATACTCTGATTCTCAAGGACTGTGAGCTGCCGAAGTTGAAGATGGTTTATACGCTAGGCCTCGAATACTCTGATTCTCAAGGACTGTGAGCTGCCGGAGCTGCTGCTGAGCGTGCGATGCTTTAGCATGCACGAAACTTTCAATCCGTTGATATGGAGAAACCTAATAAATATACGATCTATCCGTACGTTTGTATAGTCAAGTTATTCGTCGAATATTGGAAGAATGGAAACCCGAAGCCACCACGGTAATATTATATATATATTACCGTGACGTCACCGACGTCACCCGTGACGTGACATTTACTGCGCCTTCTTATTAAAAATCCACTTTCGGTTTTAAGCCGAGCTTTCATGGCAGTGGTTGGAAACAAAAAGCTGAAGATCGAACTCAATGACGTGCCCACATTTAAATTTTACAATTGTAAAACTGGGCGTACCATAGGTGAGGCCTATGTTCAGCAGTGGATTGAGGTAGGGCTAATGATGACGAAACTGGAATTAGAAATGTTTATACAACGCTAACGCGTTTAAATGACTGACTGACTGATATATCATCGCATAACCTAAGCCACTGGTTCTAGAGACTTGAAATTTGAAAAATGTGTCTTTTGTAATGTGACCTTCACCTTCCAGAATCCAGGAAAAAGGGCTTTTTGAAATTTTACGTCTCTCTGGTCTTGTACTAAGTGCCCTATATAGATAACATAGTCTTACTTTAAAAGTGGTGTAGCACATACCATCGACTCCGCTCATCATAGGAAAGTGGTAGTAGATGAGAGGTAAAGCAGGTGCCGCTTTGGAGACGATCTCCAAGTATCCTACGAGCTGTTCCACAGATCTTGGCTTGTAGTATAATTCTGGTAGCGTCATTACAGCGTTCGCTCCCACTTTTTGTGAGAATTTTGCCTGTGAAATACAAAAGAGTTAGGTTACTACTTAATCACTGAAACACGAAGTTTTCATTGCGGTTTTATTGATTTCATTGTACTTAGGTACAAGTTATTGACTCAATTACTATTGCTATTAAGACTATTTACTGTCTGTTTATGAAGAAAACTTGGTAAAATTACCTGAGATACGCGAATTTGTATGAGGATATTCAATATATAAAAATAATAGTTAAAAATATTAAAAATAATAAAGTTTCCAATTTTCTAATCCACTATACTAGCTATCTCTGTGCAACATTTTAGCCAAGTCAGTCGAGCCGTTTCAGCGTGAATAGGTCCCAAACAAACGAATATACAAACTGACTTTCACATGTTATAATATTATTGTTGACACATGAGTTTACTCATGTAGTGTTGATTATAATTTGCTTGTATTTTTGGATTACAATTATATTTTCCACAAAACTTATATTACGTAGCCTATGCTCATCATCACGCTTTAAAGTATTTCCTTGTTAAATTTCAGTATGATCGGATCATCCGTTCAGATGTGAATAGGTCACAAACAGACAGAGTGGCAGAGTTATAAAGGTATTTATAACATTAAGTATGGATACAGTTAGATATATTTTCGTGCCACATACATTTTTGACTTTATTTATGTCTAAAAAATAATGTCTAATGAAATATTAATAATAATCATTAATATTTCTGTTGGCATAACAATTATTAATACATACATACAATCACGCCTTTTTACCGTTGGGGTAGGCAGAAACTACTTCTTTTTACATGCTACGATCCTGACATACCTCTTTCGCTTGTTCCACTTTCATGAGCGCCTTCATACATGCTCGCCGGTTATAAGTACTTTTGACTTGGCCTTTCTTTAAAACGTCTCCGATCTGGTCGTGATACGTTCGCCTAGGTCGGCCTCTACCGGCTGCCCCATTCACACATTAATATTGGGCGTAATAATTATTAATATTTCTGTGGTTATGCCACTGCATACATACCAGCTTGATAACATCAGGGATGGGTGCTCCTCCGACTTGCGAGATGACTTGGACATTGTAGGGCTTCGCTGCCTTCACCCAGGCTTCTAAGAGGGACTTCCTTTCCTCGAAGTTCAATAATGCAGCTTCCCCAGTTGTTCCACCCACTGCGAATTTTTAAAAATAAAACGTTAGTTTAATAATTAGAATAGAAAATAAGGTACTTATGGTAAAAAATGCCGCGCTGGTCGTTTTCAGTACCAACCTTGAGGTCTTTCTCCATATCTCTGGAGATTCTTAAAAAGTACAGTGAAACCAAACAAAAAGCGTACTCTCTCAAACAAAAAATAATTTTCCCAATCGGTTAATAAACGCGGAATTCTGAGGTACTTAACAAACATTAAAAAAAATAACAGCCTCCTTCTTTTAGTGAAGTAGGTTAAAAATCCTATCGGATAAAGAACTTTAAAACCTTTACATATAATGAACTAGCTGATGCGTGCGACTTCGTTTACGTACACCAAGAATTTATAATAGTAGCCTATGTTCATCCTCATACTATAAAGTATGTCTTTGATATATTTCAGTAAGATCTGATCGTCCGTTTAGGCGTGATTAGGTAACAAAGAGACAGAGTTACAAATGTTTTTAGGGTTCCGTAGTCCTGATAAGGAACCCTTATAGTTTCGTCATGTCCGTCTGTCTATCTGTATGTCTGTCTGTCCGAGGTTTTGCTAAGAGACCGTTGATACTAGAAATTTGTAATGTTGTAGGGGTATGTATATACATTACGCCGACAAAGTGCTGAAATAAAATTGTGAAAAATATTTTTTTTAGGGTAGCTCCCCTATATGAGAAGTGGGGATGTTTTCTTTTTTCGTCGTCTGCCCCAATCATGAAATTTAAAGGAAAAGTATAGCGGTTAAGATAACTTTATTAGTTTAGCAGTAATAGTCGTTGAACTTGGGTGTTGGATAATTTTGTACCAAATACAAAATTCTTAGAATAAATCCTTTAAAGTGACAAAGACGGAGTACCTAGTTGCTTGTTTATAACGGGTATAGACTTGCATTGAATAACAGGCTACTACGGGACCCTACACTGCGCGTGGCCCGACACACACTTGGCCGGTTATTATAATATTAGTCTGGATAATGTGAAAGTAGGACCAACCTAAGATGCCTTGAACTTTTTCGTCATGAAGATACTTCATGTATTCAGGAATGATCTTCAAGTTCAGGTTTCCTGCATCGTCCATGGGTGTAAACACTGGCGCTAAGATGCCTTTAATGTCGAACACCTAGAAATTAAAAAAAGCCTTACTACTTAATTTTTGCACTAGCAACACAGATACATATAATATTTTCTTATAGGCTAGCGTTTGACCACTGTGATAGTGGTGCCTGCCTGGTCACTGAGCCTGGTGATAAGCGATGATGCAGTCGAAGATGGTGAACACGCTTAGTCTAGAATACTTCCCCCCCATCCCTCTAACTTTTAAAATTAGAGAGGGAAAAATCTAAAAAAATATATATGCTGTAGATTTTATCTCAATTAACACTTTCAACGAAAATTGGTTTGAACGAGATATAGTCAGCTGTTTTTGAGAAATAGCACATTTTTTGAAAATGTGCTATTTCCGCAAATATAACTTTGTCATGTATACAAACACTATGAAAAACAAAGTTATTTTCAGCTGGCGAAAAATAATATTGGAATTTTTAGCATATTTTGCTCGATCCTAAAAAATATTGTAATGTGTTACGAAACCCTACGAGTGCGAGTCCGACTTGCACTTGACCAGTTTATTAGAAGGTAAAAAAGACACAATAGGGAAAAAGTAGCTAACTACTACGAGAAAGGGAAAACACAAGATATTAACTTACCATTTTTTATTTTATTTTTTGGAGAACACACAAGCTTCACCGTAGAAAGTCACGGGAAAACTGATTGCCATTTCTTAGGATGTAATAATATAAGTACTTACCTTAGAAAGCAACCGCAATGTATCAGGCCATGTCAATTAATATCTAACCATAATAATGAGCTTTATTACGAAGCGATAAATCCTAATTTTCGTTAAACGATTGTGGAATTGAAAAGATAATGATGTGATTTAGCCCAATCAAATTATAATAGGTCATCAGAGTTAATGCTTGCATAAAAAATTCCAATACATTGCAAAATAATTTATGATCGTACAAAACCAAGAAACCGACTTCACATGCCACGATAGTCAAAGTACTGGCTAGTTATAATCATGTCATCAAAGTACACAAGTTTGCTTATATTGTTTATCTTTATATCTCCGGAGATAACTGTCAGATCTCGATAAAATTTTAAACGGACCAAACGGGCCCGTTTGGTCCGTTTTATAATGTCTCAAATAAATGAAGAATTTTTCTAATCGGTTAAGATTTGACGGAGTCCTGAGGTAATAAACATGAAAAAAAATAAAAGAGTCGAATTGAGAACCTCCTCCTTTTTTGTGAAGTCGATTAAAAATATTAAGTGATTGACATATTTTAAATGTATTTCATTTTTTTAGTCTTAAGGCCTTATTTACAAAATCTTAGAATAATAATCTTAGAATTGTATTTTTGTCAGAGTATTTTAGGTTAAGTGTGGTGTGTGTTCACCAATCTTCGACCACATTATCGTTTACCACCAGTAGAGATAGTTGTCAAACGCCAGCCTATAAGATAAAATAAATAATAGTTTAAAAAAACTAAAAAACATGCTTTTTATAGAAAACCGAACTAAAAAAATAGAAAATAAATGTTAATAAATTAAAATTAAGAATAGTGTTAAAAATTTCAATAAATATAAATTAATAATAGTGTGAATAAAAAAAAAAAATTTAAAAAAAGCGTGAGATGCATGGTGTCAATAGTTATAAATATTTTATTGCACTATTATTAATTTGTATTTATTGAAATTTTTAACACTATTCATAATTTTAATTTATTAAAATGTATTTTCTATTTTTTAGTTCAGATTTCTATAAAAAGCGTTGTTTTAGTTTTTTAAACTATTATTTATTTTCTACTTTTTAGTTAAAAAATGGAATCATTTTTTATCAAATTAGTGTATTGTCATCGGTCCTCGATAAATCTACAAAGTTTGAACGAAATCTGGCCGTTTAAAGTGGGTCAAAATCGCGCCCAAAGAAGTCGGTTACAAACATACAAACATACAGGTGAAGCTAATAAAAAGCTAATACAAAAATATATTTCTGTGGTGCTAGTGAGAAAATTAAGTACCTATAATTAAGTAAGTTTTTTTATTTCTAGGTGTTCGACATTAGGTAAGTTAAGGTAGGTGAAGCGGCAATAGCCCAATGGCTAAGGCTTCGGCCTAGCGATCGAGATATCGTTAGTTCCCCGCCCATTGCACTATTGACGTGAACCCACACCAGACACAAGCATATTCAGTTTAGTTGTCGGGGTTAACAAGACTACTAGTAATGTTCAAACCACATTACTCTACTAGCAATGTGGTAAGCTTTTTTATAAAGATAAGATCGTTAAAAACACTAAAATAACCGACTTCAAATGCCGCGTTATATTTTCAGTACCCAGTTTGAGCTGTTTATCTCCATATCCTTGGATATAAAAATCCAATCTTGATGAAATGACTATGGTACCAGCCCTGAGATATCTCCTTTCCAACAAAAAAATAGTCATCAAAATCGGTTCATAAACGACCAAGTTATCCGCGAACAAACATAAATATAATATTTATATATATATATATCTCAACGGTCGAATTGAGTAACCTCTTTTTTGGAAGTCGGTTAAAATACATTTATTTTCATTACTTTCAGTTTATGGGGAATAATCTGAAAATAATATACCTAATTCTCTGAGACCTAATTATATACGGTTATGGTAATTGATACGTTATACCAACGTTACGTTATGATAATATGGTGCATAAAACCTTTGTTTTCGCGATATTATGTGAATACTCTATAACCTTGTTTTATTACTAATCAACCGACTTCAACAAAAAGAAAGAGGTTCTCAATTCGTCTGTAAGTTTTTTTCTTTTTGTTTGTGTTGTGTGTTTGTTACGCGATTACTCCGTCAATTGTGAACTGATTTGAATGATTCTTTTTTTAATCGGTAGGGTACGTTTCCGAGGCGGTTTTATTTTAATTTTATCGAGATCTGATAAGTATCTCGAGAGATATGACGATAAACATCTCCAACTTGCTACTGAAATTGACGCGGGGCATAGAAGACGGTTGTTTTAGTTTTTAAGCTATCTTAATTATTTTGTGTCTATATTTAACTGACTCAACAATGTAATCTAATTGTCTTGTTCTTGTTGTTTTATAATATAAAAGGCCTGCGTTACTGACTGACTGACTGACTGACTGACTGACTGACTGACTGATCTATCAACGCACAGCTCAAACACCTTAACGGATTGCGCTGAAATGTGGCATGCAGATAGTTATTATGACGTAGATATCCGCTAAGAAAGGATTTTTTAAAATTCACCCCTTAAAGGGATGAACCGGGGGTTCAAGGTTTGTATGGAGAAATAAGATAAGTTAGTCTATTTTATTTGAAACTTAACAAAAGTACCTAATAGTTATTATGACGTAGGTATCCGATAAGAAAGGATTTTCCAAATTCACCTCTTAATTAGTAGTAGGTTGGAACGGGGATTTAAAGCTTGTATGGCAAAACAAGATGAGATAGTCTGTTTTATTCAAAACTTTACTTAAGTACTTCTGAAAATAAATAAGTAAATACGTGTTGCAGGATTTTTCGAAATGGGGTAGGTAACAAAGTCTGAAAATCAATATGGTTTTTCGGGTTTTATAAATATAAATCCCTTTTTCCCTTAGTCACGTGATAACTTAAAAACGGATGAACCGATTTGGCTAATTCTTTTTTATATGTCTTTTATGATAAAAAGGTTTTTATAAAAGAAACGGTATAAGCAAATAAAAAAAGTTTATAACGCGGGCGAAGCCGCGGGGCACTTTTAGTTTTTTTATAAAAATCGTAAAGCGGTATACAGTATACTCTACTTATAAAGTTTCAACTGTGTACCTAGTCTTAATAGCAGACAGACAGACAGACATGACGACGATCCGTCATGTCTGTCTGTCTGTTCCGTAGCCGAATGGCTATTATGGTTATGATATAAGGGTTCCGTTTTTTACCATTCGGCTACGGAACCCTAAAACAGATGAGTGTTAACAACAATCAAAATCTTCGACAAATGGAGCTACTAGTTCAATGAACTTTGGCTTTGACCTACTAAATTACATACGAGAAAAGCACGCTTGCCTCATCACACGCGTGCTCTTTCAGTCAGTAATCACTAATCATCAGTATTAATTTCAGTCTCGAGTCGAACGGACCACGCTAGTCAAATAGAAAATATCCGATCGAAGCACATCGCGCGCGATTTAAAAATAAAACAGCTAAAACTCCGCGTTCTATAAAAAGAAGGTTGCATTTCAAATAAAAAGTTAAGTGCAGTGATTTTGACAGATGCCTATTTTAAATGTCAACGAAAATAAACCGCGCGCTATTCAAAATGGAGTTCGTCGCGCGAAAAATGGTAGGCGGGGAAGAATGGATGAGGAAGTGGAACAGCTACTGAATTATGGCACCAATGAAAGAAAAGTCTTGGTTATTTACACCGGGGGAACGATTGGAATGGTGAATAATCCTGATGGATGTAAGCATTTTGTCTTATATTATGCAAACGTAAGAAAACAATTGGTTACTTTGCCAAAATATAAGTAGTTACCTTATTTTGGTACATTTTACTTTTAATAATGATTGTGAATTCCGCGCGAGTTGTTTTTCGTAGCAAGTTTGAGGTATTTGCTCCATATCTCAGCAGATTTTGATAAAAACTAAAAGACCACACCTGTCATGTATATTAAATTAGGTACTCTTTGACCATACCCCATCATAATCAGCCTGTGTCAGTCCACTGCTGCACGTAGGCCTCTCTTAAGATACGCCACTGAGCCCGATCTTCGGCTCATCGGGAGGGATATGCCCTAATCGCCACGCTGGGCAGGCGGGTTGGCAATCGCAGGACGGAGCTCCTTGCACCGGTGACGCTGCTGACCGTCACCGGTCTGTAGTAGTTAGCTACGCCATAATTTGAAATGGTAATACCACCATTTGTCGGTCGCTAGAGCCTCGTTTGTTGGATAGAAGGATGCACCACGGGCAGGTGAGGTTGGCTGGGAGCACTGAGGTTGTATTTGTACTCCCTTACATCCCTGAGCATACCTATTTAAAAATAATTAAAATCGATTCATTTCAGTGACAAGATTTCCGCCGGACTTGCTACCAAAAATTAGATTACCACCATCAATGAGAAAATCCGCCGCCATGACCTTACGGTGTTCCGGCAGCACACAGCCCATGAGAGTCAGAGTATTCTAGTATTCTCCTAGCGTGTTCACCATCTTCGACCACAATATTATTGCTTACCACCAGGTGAGATAGTGGTCATACGTTATCTTATAATATATATAAACTTGTAGTTCTGAGAGAACAGTAGACCTCGTGTTCCACTATAACCATTGAATAACCGACACTTTTCGGTTTCCCATGGCTTAGCAAAGCAAATTCAGAGTTTGGGCTTTTGCCAAAACATAGGGATATAGGTACCTACGTTTTAGCGATTACTCGCGTTCCCTTGGTCCTAGGACTTTGAAGCTGGTGTCCACGGGTTTGTCTTGTGAAGCCTAAGAGGACTGCGTAGTCAGATTGGTGTAAGGTAGGTAACATTTTTCCGAAAAAACATTAAGAAATTGAAATTCGTCCATATATAACGCTACAGTGAATTTCACGGCCTTTTCCACCTGCTATTTGGGGTTTTTTTCGTAACTTCTTGTGTAAAATAAAGTCCTTTTACCTATTAGTGTGCCACTCCAATTTGACTTAAATCCGTCGGTAAATATCGCTACGTACAGCAAACTTTTCCCCATCACTCCCCCTTTTTAGGGCTCCATAGTCCTGACAAGGAACCCTTATAGTTTTGTCATGTCCGTCTGTCTGTCTGTCCGAGATTTTGCTAAGAGACCGTTAATACTAGAAAGCTGTAATTTTGTGGGAGTATGTATATAAATTACGCCGAAAAAGTGCTGAAATAAAATTGTGATAAATATTTTTTTTTAGGGTAGCTCCCCCATATGAGAAGTGGCGATGATTTTTTTTTTCATCGTCTACCCCATCGTGTGGGGTATCGTTGAATAGGTCATTTAAAATTATTTAAGGGATGCTAATACCATTTTACGATTGAATGCTCCATTTACGAAATATTAAACTGTAAAGTGCAAATTTGGGTTCCAGTAGGGCGTCCCCCCACTCTGAAAGCTAAACTGCTGGCTTGAAAAATCTGGGAAAATTCGTGATTATAGCGCATTTCATGAACTTTAAAGCAAAACTATACGGTTAAGATAACTTTATTAGCTTAGCAGTTATAGTCGTTGAACTTGGGTGTTTAATAATTTTGTACCAAATACAAAATCCTTAGAATAAATCCTTTAAAGTGACAAAGACGGAGTACCTAGTTGCTTGTTTATAACGGGCAAAGACTTGCATTGAATAACAGGCTACTACGGAACCCTACACTGCGCGTGGCCCGACACGCACTTGACCGGTTATTTTATTGAATTTTTTTTGCAACATTTTGTGTGGAATCAAATAAACGCGATCGACAAAAATTCTTAAATAAATAAAAGAACTCGTGTGCCAATTTTCGTCAAAATCGGTTGAATAATGCGACGGGCGAGAACAGACAAACAGCCGGACAATTTTTTTTGGCAATCTCAAAACTAAGACGCTTCGCTCGCTAGCTCAGCTACGCTCCCTCGGTCAAAAAAGGCTTTTGTCATTAGCTTTGTAAAAAGTTTTTTTTTTAATAAAAATTCAGTAAATGAAATTCATCAAGGAATTCTTACCAAAAATTATAAGTGATAGGTCTAACCAAACTTTTTGACGAAAATTATTTCCTATATAATTGAAAATGATTGATATTAATATGCGCCAATTGCTAACAACGTGCCGCCAATAAAAGTTACAAACACACTGAATATTTTCATTACAGCATCAAGGCCAACAAAAAGGTGTTCAATACAATACAGCCTTAAAGGAAACTACGACATCGTTGTGATTACACAAATGTTGATTAACAGAGATTTACAGCGATAACATTCTTGGTGTACGTAAATCAAGTCATCAGTACGTTAGCCGGTATCAGCTAATTATTGTTATGTGAGAATAAAGGCGAAGTTAATCAAATTTAAACTGTAGAAGTCAACTCTAGTCTTAGTCTGAGTTGCACCATCTTACTTTAACTGTAACTATAACTATAACCGGTGTTTTTGTATGGAGTTTGAGTTTGACTGATTTTTGACGTTTGTTATAGTTAAAGTAAGATGGTGCAACTCAGCCTAAGGGCCAGTGTCACCGGTTCCTGATAGCGCAGAAATCTGACAGTTTTTTGACAGCTTTTATATAGCATCATGTGTCAGATAACTATCTAATGCATTCATCAGGAACGGGTGAAACTGGCCCTTAGTATTTCTGTTATCTTTACACTGATAAAATTACGATCATAGTTATCTCAATTAGCAACATCGCACTGAGATGTACTATTCATAATATTTTGCTGGCTTATCTATGATACTTATGTGATGAAATATTTTCATTCGTGGCGTACAGAACTACTTCAGTATGGTATGTTCCGATCTGTCACCCTAATTTGTCCACCTACTCTGTCCTCCTAGGTGGACAAACAGGGCAAAAAGTTCGAACTGTCCGCCTGCTACGAGCAGATGACATTACTATATTTCTCTGGCAAATTACTTAGTTTATTAACAGACTTTAAAAATTTACGTTTCTCAATTCGACCGTATATTGCGTATGATTACTATCTCGCCTGATGGTAAACCATGATGTGGTCGATGATGGTGAACGCTCTATGACTAGAACGGTTTTGACTCTCAAGGGCTGTGTGCTGCGGGAAAACCGTAAGGTTATTGCATCAGATTTTCTCTTTGTTGGTGGTTGGTGGTACGTTACGTTCCGGATTTGATCCCTTAGAAGAACACCGAGCATCCATAGCTCACGGTCACCTATCCAATTATTACTACCATATTTTCATATCAATTTCCTTCTGTTATGCCTTCTACGTCACAATGTAAACATTTTTCGCGTGTGGTCGCATTCTATGATGTGTTTATTCAGAAATTAGCACCAGTTCTAAATATTTAGTTTAGTTATCTATCAGCATGCGAGGTGTGTACATTTTAATATTAATGTAGACACACCTCCTCGCTTGCTTGATAAATAACAAAAGGATGAGTATGGCGCTGTAACGCTAATTATTGTATCATCTGAAGTCACTTATAAGCTAGTGACTGTGCTCCGCGGCTTCGCCCGCGATAAAAAGTATCCAATAGCCAGCTGTTTGAACGTGAAGGAGTCCCAAGCAAAACAATAACGAAACTGACTTTCGTTTACGCAGTAATTACTATATAATCTGTGCTTTCGTATTTATAATATTGGTGTTGGTCAACGTCTATTTCTTTTTCAGTCATATTTTAACATTCAAATCATGACTTAAAGCTAATTGTGTAAACTGTAGGTTTGCTAGGCCTTCGTAGAAGGATACAAATACATATATACTAAGTATAATTATTATGTATTTGTAATAAAGAAATTTAAGCTTAACTTAACTACTTACTAGTTTTTATCCCGATGTCGATGCGTATAAAACCGCAGGGCAAGGCTAGTTTTCCTATAAAAAATACCTGGATGTTTACAATAGCGTATGACGCAATAATGACGTTTTTAAACTATTACCTGTGCCATTACCATAGACCAGTAATACAAGAAAGCAAACCTGTCTACCGACCTCAGAAATGTTTGGTCGTACTTTCGTCATAAATTCCGTTGTATTTGCTATTTGATCAATATTTTCTGTTTTTCCACAAATCGATGACGCAACTGTATCGTATGGATTCGCTTTTCAGGGATTGTAAAGTTTCATCATCATCATTTCATCATTATCAGCCGGTATCCGTCCACTGCTGGACGTAGGTCTCTCCCAAGGTGTGGCACTGAGCCCGATAGTCGGCTCTTATTTTCCAGTCACCACCGCTTTGCGTATGTCGTCGCTCCACCTGGTCAAACGTACGTTTGCCGATTCGCGGTCTCCACTCCAGGACAAGTCTACCCCAACGGTTATCAGTCCTGCGGCAGATATGACCAGCCCACTGCCACTTCAGCTTACTTATCCGTTGAGCTATGTCGATAACTTTAGTTCTCTGGCGAATTACTTTGTTCCGAATTCGATCCCGCAGAGAAATACCGAGCATAGCTCTCTCCATAGCTCGCTGCGCGACTTAAATTGGTGGATCAGTCGAACTGTGAGTGACCTCGTCTCAGCTCCGTATGTCATCACAGGTAGGACGCACTGGTTAAAGACTTATGAAATAAGGTACATGCGCCTTGTAAGGCCCATTTATTGCAATAATTAAATAATTATAAAAACTTCTATCTAATCTTCGGCAAACGTCATGTCATGTCAAAAAATCTTAGGTATGTTTAAAAAAGTTTGCACCCTAACAAGAGTTTGCCCGGTAGAACATTCCTGTGAAGACAAATTATTTATATTTATATATAATTATTTATTATAATTATTAATATATAATTATTTATTGAGGGCCCGGTGGCGTAATTGGGAGAACAGTCGGCTTTGATGCCGTGGTACCGAGTTCAAACCGCCGTGCACCAATGAATTTTTCGATCGAAAAATATATGTGCGCTTCTCACAGTTGCCCTCCGGTGAAGGAAAACATCGTTAAGAAACCAACAACCCCCGCATGGTGGTAGGACATATCTAGTGTCCGCCTGGCCAGCTACCACCCTCAAGTTAGAAAATCTGTCTCCAAACATCTTATGTGTTCAGGCAGCTATCCTTGAGAGCCAGTTCCCATTCTAGTCCACTTCTCTATCTTCGACCGCATCATCACTTAGCAACCGGTGAGATAGTGGTCAAACGCTAGCCTATAAGATATTTAAAAAAAAAAAATATTATCCCCTCCTTTATTTCTATCTCGCTCACAGTTACTGTAAGAATATCTGTCAAAAACCAAAATCAACGAGAAGAAAGATGTAAAAACATTATCAAGGTCATATTTTTTAGTCTTCAAAAGTATATCCAATAGCAACCTCTTTTGTGTATAATCTTCTTGGGACTTTTCTACTAAAACCAGTACATTCTCCTATGTTTGAGGTATTTATCTCCATATCTCTAGAGATACTTATCAGATCTCAATAACATTAAAATGGGACCACCTCGGAAACGTATCCTACTTATTAAAAAAATAATCATTTGGATCCGTTCACTATTGACGGAGAAATCGCGTAACATACACAAAAAAAAAATACATACAGACGAATTGAGAACCTCCTCCTTTTTTGTGAAGGCGGTTAAAAATTAATTAACAACATTTTACTTCTATTTTACGATTGTTTAAATTATAAGCAACAATGTTTTAAACAAATTGACAAAATATTTCCCTCCATAATTTCGTATGTCAGATAGAGATCTCCTACGATAACATGGCCCGCCCCTCCAAATTACTGTTTTAATGTGTGTAGTCGAAAGTAGTAGAAAGAGTTTGTATGTAGTTGTAATTATGCTGTTCTACGTTATAAGAGTAGGCACTTTCCTACATTGTTCATACCCGAATTATGAACGTACTTTGTAGCCAACCTAACTTAACGGAAAGTATTGCTTATAAATTTCATAGAAACTTTTTTTGCAGTGTTGGTTGGCACAAAAAACGTTCATAATTATGAGTTATTTAATTTTGTATGCAATGTCGCGGAACCGGCAGTACCAGTACGCACACATGCGTGGTAAATACTTTCACAAATACTTTCAAACGTTTTTGAATTTTGGAGGGGCGGGTCATGTTATCGTAGAAGATCTCTCGGTCGTACTGGTTAAAGACTTATGAAATACTTATACCTAACGTGAATGTCGTGATCTTATCGCGTGACCTTAGGCGTAGGCCAGATAGATGAGACGTACATATTACTGCGAGGACGTGCATAGGACGCCGATAAAATAGTGCGCAGGCGCGACTTATACTTTTATTTTTATATACAACTTCCAAAAAGAGGAGGTTCTAAATTAGTTTTTTTTAAGTGAAATTTTATGCGCACGGGTGTAAAATTTGACGAATTTATCAGAACCTAAATCTAGATGAAATCAGTGTCATGTTCCTAGTTCCAGTACGAAATTTTTCTTTTTAAAGGTTACTCGCAATATGGTTTGCACACTTTACTAGTATTCCCCCTCCAACTAAGCTAAATATGCTTATGTCTGGAGTGGGATCACGTCAATAGTACAATGGGTGGGGTGGAGATCGAACTCACGACCTCTCGATCGCCAGTCCGACACCTTATCCATTGGGCTATTGCCGCCTATGTTTTGATTGATTGGTTCATTGAATGACTTGAATGTCGTACTGTCGTACGCTCTATGAGCAGAATGCTCTAGGAGCAGAACACTGATTTCGTCTAGATTTAGGTTCAGATAAAATCGGCATAGCTATTCTGTGGTATCTTTGAAGACTTTTGTAAAAAATATTTTCCTAACGGTTAAATCATTAGTTTTTTCGTACACAGCAATGGTAGGATATCTATAGGTAGTAAGAGAGAACTTTGAGAATAGCACGCTGTGCACGTTTTGCAGTAATGATGTGAGTCTTAGCTGCTCTACCCTATGCCTTGTACTATTTATTATTCTGCACCTATGCACATATACATACAGTACCGTATGAGGCACTCACATAATGCTTTCTAAGTTCGAATTACGAGTTCTGATTCAGCTACCATTCTTAGTTAATTTTAAAGATGTAAATAAGTTTTCGGATCCGTGATGAGAGAACTTTAATGTGTTCTTGCCAAGAAATTTTATCATCAATAATTATAACACCCAAATATTTAATTTTGTTAACACGAGATAAGCAGTCACAGCTGCATGTCGTTAGAATGTCGACACAAAGATTGCATGGATGGGTATGAGTTTTTACCGATATATCTGCTTTGGGTTTGCAGATTTAATGCTGTAACATACATATTTGGTTTTGCTAGTATTTAATGACCATAAGCTGTTCTCTAAGCAATGTGTTACGGTAGAAAGACATTTTTCTGTCAGATTTGTAATCCTATCCCATGTTCTCTCATGAAGGAGTAGCACCGTATCCTCTACAAACATTAGCAAGTCCATCCCAGGCAAGGTAGTAGTGCAAAGGTCATTAATGTAAATGAGAAAAGGGGTTGGCCCTAGTGTACTGCCTTGAGGAACGCCAAATGTGCTGACTGTGCTTTCATTTTCGTATCTATCGACCCGTACTCGCTGAGTCTTTGTGTCAGGTAGTCGTGAACTACACATGTGCCAAACATCTGTATCATCTCGTTTGTAATATTGGTATGAAGACAGTTTCGAAGGCCTTTATACATTTACAGAATTTCTTGTCTTTGGTGTTCGCCGTTGAGGAGGTCCACTATCCACCTCTTGACTCCATCATCAGATCAGCTCAATAGTACCAGATTATTGCATTATTACTTAATTTACATAAACATGCAAAATTTTAGCTCAACCAGGAAGTTACATTGTTAGTTCGTTTTTTCTCGATTTTCTTGAGATTCCATCATCATTCCATCATCATTCAGATCCTGACTTGATGATGATGGGACCAGCTCGGGAGTGTACCCTTTCGAATCAAAAAAATAATTAAATGTTATGTTTCTTTGAAGTGTACACACTTTATATTTTTGTAAATTGTTAAACACAATCAATGGACATGTTTATATCCAGGAGGTTGCGGGTTCAAGTCCCGTCGGTACGATAAAACAATTAAAAAAAATATATTTTGAAATCAGGTCACAATTGGCGAAAATATCGATGAACACACACAAAAAAAAATACATATAGACAAAAATAAAACCTATTCCTTTTTGGAAGTCGGTTAAAAAGGAAAAGCTCACTCATCACAAAATCTCGAAAACCGCTTGACGTACAAAGATGAAATTTAGCAGGGTTAATTAGTTTATAGTAAGTAGACATCCGTTAGGATGCGTACCGACTATGTTACATAACATGTTATAAAACTGCTATTTAACATGATTCAGACAATGTGGACATGGCATTTTATAAAACATGATATTATAACATGTTTTACAACACTCCGCGTCTATATTATCATATTATTATATTATCTGAAACTTGCCAAACAACTTGCGCCCAATGGCTTTCACCCGCTGTCATGTATGACCCGACCAAATTACATTGTTCATTTTATCTTATAGCTGGCATATGTATCACGTGTTCATCGTTTTAGTCGGGTTATATCTCTAAAAAAGTGTTTTCTGTATGGCGCCAATAATCTACAATGCGGTTCCAATCTCAATTCGAGACATAAGTAATGTTCATGTGTTTAAAACATAATTGTATGAATATATTATCGATAAGGCATACTATTCAGTTAAAGATTTTTTTAAAGATAACGAAATTTTAGACTTTTAACATAGTTTTATTATTATTTAATATTATCTTTTAATTATATTTGTGCTTGTATACTGACTAAGTACTTCAAGCATATGGTAAATGCTCGAAGACTAAGTAGGACCTAGAGACACGTTTTGACATCAATGTAATTAAACAACTCTGTAACCTAGGACCACAAGCTAAAATAAATTCATTTATTCATTCATTCACAACAATGTCAAACATGTTATGTTACATAGTCTGTACGCACCTTTAAGAACGGATTTTGCGACAGGGCCAGATTAAGGGGGTCAAGGGCTCTCGCAAGTTTGTATGGGTCCTTCATGTTTTTGCTACATACTTGAAATTTGGCAGAGAGGTACTTATTAGTAAACATTTGCTAAGAACGGATTTTGCGACAGGGCCGGATTAAGGAGATCTAAGGGCTCTCGCGAGTTTGTTTGAAAGTTCTTAATTTTTTTTGCTACAAACTTGAAATTTGCCTAGAGGCAAAGACATTACAGCAAAATGTCTTTGGCACAGAGGTATTTAGTAAACGTTTGCTAAGAACTAATTTTTGCGACAGCGCTGGATTAAAGAGGTCTAAAGGCACTCGTAAGTTTGTATGAAAGTCCTTAATTTTTTGTTTACCTTAAAATTGGCACAGAGGTATTTAGTAAACATTCGCTAAGTACGGATTTTTCGACAGGGCCACATAATAATGAATAGTACAAGTACAGAAATTGCACTCCCTGAGAGCAAAAATGCGAGATTAAACCTAGTTACAACGCTAGTAACGTTCAAAATGCGCTTCACGCCTCGGGTGCGACCTTGAATTTGCGCGACAGTATCAACTAATAGTAACTATGAACCGCGTGTTGCGCACAGTAAAATGCACCGTAAGTCCGCACAGCGAGAGTGAATAAATCGGTCAACTCGCGGCCTTTACTATAGGGTTGAATGTTATGAGAAAACTTGTAAGCCTTTAATTGGTAGAAGAATACTCGTAGAACAATGTAATGAGTACATTACTGATAATAAGTACTACATTAATGTTTAATGTCGATGTAGGATAAAAGTACTACAGTTAAACTAAAATACGTGACGTTCAATTAAAATTTAGTAAAGTTTTAGATTGCGTAAGTTAAATAACGCGACAATAGTATCACTTGACTAGAATCGTAGGTTGTTTGACTTGTAACATTAAAATAGTGTAGGAGCCGACTCACTTTTTCGACCAAAAATTATTATGTATTTTATTCATTCTAGGAAAACTTTATTTTGTAATAGTCGAATATCAAAATAAAAAAAATATATTTAAAAAAAAAATCCATTATTTTATTTCACCATTTTGTCGGCGTTATTGATATACACACATACCTACACAATTTCAGCTTTCTAGTACTAACGGTCTCCTAGCAAAATTTCTAAAACCTTGGACAGACAGACAGACACACAGACAGACAGACGGATATGACGAAAATATAAGGGTTCCTTATCAGGACTACGGAACCCTAAAAAATAATTTTCAATTTCAAATCGGTTAAGATCTGACAGAGTTCTGAGGTCACAAACATTTAAATAAACTGGCCAAGTGCAAGTCGGACTCGCACTCGTAGGGTTCCGTACCACACTACAGTATTTTATAAGATCGAGCAAAAAATACCACTATCATTATTCGCCAGCAAAAAATAATAATTAATAAACATTTCGTTTCTTATAACGCCTTCTAACGTCTAACAAAGGTGTTAGGGATCGACATTTCAATATAACGCCATCTATGGGACGTCTCCCTAACTAAGCGTTCATAGATGGCGTGAAATGCCGAAAAAAACACGTTTCTTGTATGGGGACCCTCTATTATCTTTAACTTTATTCTGTTTATAGTATTTGTTGTTATAGCGGCAACAGAAATACGTCATCTGTGAAAATTTCAACTGTCTAACTATCACGGTTCATGAGATACAGCTTGGTGACAGACGGACAGACAGACAGACAGACAGACAGACAGACAGACGGACAGCGGAGTCTCAGTAATAGGGTTCCGTTGGTACCCTTTGGGTACGGAACCCTAAAAACCGTCGAATTGAGAACCTCCTCCGTTTTTGTGAAGTAGATTAAAAACTAAAACACCGACTTCCTTACCCCGCGAGTCAATTTCAGTAGCAAGTTTGAGACGTTTATCGTCATATCTCTGGAGATACTTATCAGATCTCAGTGAATCTCAGTGATCTGAGATATATAAGTACTTTAATTACATTAACTCTCCGATTATAAAAATCTGACTATCGTATGACACGACAAAATCATTAAGAAAGAATAAAAGGAAAATTGAAGTAAACGTTAGTAGGTACCTACCCTATTTATTTATCTTAGAACTAACTAAATAAAGCAAGATGTAATGTCGATAGAAATTCCTAAAGATCATTACGTGAATTCCCTTGTAACATGAAACTCAGCTGATTTATACCTACCTACCATTTTATGTGTGACATTCTTTGCTTTTTACATAGTTATTCTTTACAGTTACTATATGAAGCAAGGAATATAATATTGAGGTAGGTACAAGTAAGGCGCGCGGCCGATCGAGAGCGCGCGTGACATTTAACTGACTGAACTTGGACCCTAGCGGGTGCGCGGAGGTACTTGTAGTTTCATAGCTACAGCGCGGAGTGCGACAGTCCTGACAGGGCCGGATTAAAGAGGTCTTAGGGTACTCGCATGTTTAGAGTTTATAAGTAGTAGTAGGAGATATTAGTTAAGTAATAATTTTGTGACAGGGCTGAACTAAGGGCTCTCGCAAGTTTATATAAAGATCTAGGCTTTTTGTACCTGAAAGTTAGAAGAGAGAATATCGTTAAGACATGTCAGGTATAAACATATTTTACGACAGGGCCGCCGGTTTAAGATAAAATTATTGCTTTTGCAACCCTATGTGTTCAACAAACATTTACTGACAACAAACAGAAAATACAATTAAATTAAATTCAAACGAAGATGGATATTTATATATTTTTTTACAATATTTTGGTCACTTAACTAGTTAATTTGCCAAATTTGAGTACAGTCGTCAATCTTCAAATCGAACATCAGAAAGTGGTTCTAACTTAACTTAAAAGATTTGAGCCATATGATTATACATAACTACATACTAACGCATCCAGTAAAATAAAAGCTTTTAATATAATTAAGATAGTTTAAAAACTAAAACAACCAACTTCAATGACCTGCAAGCACAGAATAATAAATAGTACGCGCGAGTCAGTTGCAGTAGGACGCTTATATATTTTATCTCGGAAGATATTTTTCAGATCTCGATAAAATTACAATGGGTCAACCTTAGAAATGTAAACTAAGGATAGATAGATAGATAACTCTGTATTGTACACCACAAATTACATGAAACTCTTGAACTATAATAGACTTAATTTAAGTTGCACAATGGGCGGTATTTTCGCTAAAAGAGCGATCTCTTCCAGACAACCTTTGGATGGAGAAGAAACAAATCACGGTAAAACGACGGCGCGGTGTAGTAGTAGTAGTTCAAAAAAGGATCATTCGAATCGCTTCACAATTGACGAAGTAATCGCGTAACATACATACAAACATACAAATATACAAACATATATACAAAATATAGAGACGAATTGAGAGCCTCCTCTTTTTTGGAAGTCTATTGAAAATAAAATCAAAATTACGCATTTTTAATATTGATGATTGATTGATTACTTATAGCAAAATCAGTAAAATTGTTACTTACAGCTGATAAATTGAAGTTAGGCACCGGCTTGATATCGGGCTATCATGAGTGACCTTTGCTGAAACAGTCACCACCGCCGCAACAAAAATAATGATAAATTGCAACATTTTTAAGTCAAGCGCGTATGCTCACGTCAGCAGTCATGTGAGAACTAACAGCATCGGGCTCGGGCGACCCCGCAGTTTCCGGAACTGGTTCACCACGATTAATAATCTGAATTTGTGTCGCTGTGTTGGTAAATGAGCGTCTCGATCCACTTCCGTGTTCCTAAGCAATCTTGACTCCCCTCACCATGGCAAGGAAAAGTAACAGAAAGCCGGTTTTACAGCGGAAGAACGTCCTCTTTCTACAAGTGCATTTCTCTAACATCCGATGCTTGCAGTCAAATATCGATGCAGTCAAAGTCACCACCACCTCGAAACTGCAAAACCGCACCTTCTGTTCCTCAAGGAGACGCAGATCAAAAAAAGTATGTATCCGTCTACTCCCGCCCGATCCCAGCCCTAAAGGGTCACGGCGCGTATGGCGTTACAGGTCAGCAGATTGGGATAAGATGCGAAGCTTTTTCGCGTCTTACCCTTGGCGGCAGGTTTGTTTTTCTTCGATTGATCCCTCAGCTTGCGCGGATGCTATGTCAGAAGTATTACGTCAGGGTATAGAGTACCTAAAACTTTTTCTGACGTCCCTCTGTTCGGCAAAGCTCGCCCTTGGTTTAATTCCGAATATAGAGATGCTTAAGCGTCTAAACATGAGGCTTACCTAACCTGGGCTGATGCTCGAACTCACAAAACTAGAGATGTACGGAAAAATAAGAAATCCTTTACCTTAGCCGCTAAGTCTTGCAAAAAGGCTCTCAAGAAGGCTCGCTTCGACCACATACGCCAAACAGGGAACAAACTTGCTTCTTACCCCTCGGGTAGCAAAACGTTATGGCGTAGTCGGTCAAAGAGAACTTCTGCCGACCCTCACTGCCTACACTGCTAAAACCCGATGGATCACTAGCTCATACCGCTAAAGAGAAAGCAAATCTATTTTATACTCTGTTTGCGAAGTCTTCACGTTTAGATGCTGGCAATGCTGTACCTTCTAGTCTGCCGTCATGAGGGATGGTTACGTTGGAAATCCGCATCCGGCACACCTAAGTGCGCAAAGCGTTGCGCGATCAGTAGGGCTATTCTGTAAGCTAGTTTACGCATCTCGCAAGCGGAATCCGCGGTGAGTCGAAATACAAATCGTAATACGATAGTAATACGGTTGAATTTCGTAATACAAAATACGTAATAATACTAATAATATACGCAATAATACTAATAATACTCCCGCAGGGGCGGCTTTGTGGCGAGCCGACGGTGAGTGGCAACACCGCGGACCCCTATTCCGTGAGGGCTAAATGAGACCCTCTGACCACCGGCTTGCTTTGACCGGCCGGCCGGTGGTGGGAATCGCAAGAGCTAAGACCTAAGCTCCAGGGTGGAAGTGTTAAAGGCATAAAGCCGCTAGTAGCGTTTAGTGAAAGTGCAGCACACCTCTCAACACCCTCAGCTATCCACGCCAATGTTGCCCCTCGGCGCCAATATAACGGTCCGCCTTTATGGGGGGCCCATTCAGTGGATGGCAAGTCAGCACCCGCCTTAATATTTTGTAATGAGGCATAATTGGCGGGTGCCGTACCTCATCCCATAGACCAGTAAACAGACATTAAGCAGAACACATTCATAGCCATGACAAAAATGACATCTTTTTATACTACTTACTTACTTTACTTACTTTTTATACTAAAAAAAAAAAAAAAAAAATCTTTTTATAGTTTTTCATCTCTCCATCCACAAATCATAGCATTTAAGTTTATCTTTGTAAAGGGCCTCTTGACGTTGGCTTTGGCTCCGTCAATGCCTTCCAAAGAACCGGGCGTTCAACGACCCGTGATGTTAACGAAATACGAGACTAATAATATATAATACGTAATAATACGTAAAAACTTAATACGTAATACGAATTTCGTAATAGGAAATTCAAATCTCATCGCTTGCGAGATGCAATGGCTTAAGTCATGGAAGCAAGGTAACTTGCAGCCCGTGCTCAAAAAAGGTACTCGTTCTAACCCTGCCAATTACAGGCCTATTTCGGTCAATTCCATACTCTGTAAGACCATAGAACTTATACTGAACCACAAACTCTGAACATACCTAGAAGCAAACGATCTTCTCAGTGACTGACAGTACGGGATCCGCCAAAACCGGTCTACTGGAGATCTTCTAGCGTATGTCACTTAGAGGCCATTAAGAATCATGGAGAAGCGCTTGTCGTCTCTCTTGATATCTCTAATGCCTTCGACAGGATATGGAACAATAGCCTTATTAGCAAGCTTCCTTCATATGGCCTACCTACTGGCTTTTGTGTCTGGATATCAGATTTTTCGAGGGATCGGTCGATTCCTATGGTCATTGATGGCTGTTTGTTCGACCAATTGGCAATATATGCCGGTGAAGGGTCAGTAGTCAGGTGAAGTGATAAAGTCGAGAATTAATAGGTACCTATCTTTTGGGTAAGCGCGCTACATCATCGACCGCATCATCACTCTCACATTTTAACATCAGGTGAGATAGTGGCCAAGCGCTATCCATTTTAGCATTAAAAATAATCTTTTCTGATCAAGTGCTAATATACGTGTCAGCACTAGCGATGGGTCGTTGACGTATATTTCGTTAACGCAAGCAGACCGTTAAATTAACCAGCGTCAACTAGTCGATTAACTAGTTGAATTGATTAACTAGTTAACGCTTCAACCATAGTCGATTTCACATATGGTCGTATGAATTCAACCGCTATACAAGTATTGATAATTCAATCGTTTAATCCAAATAGCGCTGTACGTTAATTGTATTTTAATTTTTTCAACAATAAATATATTAATATTTTAAGTTTAATTTTACGTCATGACGTAAAATTAAACTTAAAATTAACGCCTTTTTTAACGTTTTAATTTCTACAGGTGAGGAATTCCATAGCACAACGGCTTTAAAATGAAAGGAGTTTCCGTGGAAAGTATGTGAAGGAATTTTTAATCTTAAGTTCTCTGATGACCTAAGTGAAGGACGAAATGGGTGGGACAAGTAAAGATATTGAAAGCGTTCTTGAAGATAGTGGGCAGAAGAAGGATTGAAGAGTATGGAATAAAGAAGTGAAAGGATCTGAGCATCCCGGCGACGGCGAATGGGACAATGGAACTCAAGCTTAGCGCGGAATTCGGAAACGTGGTCATATTTTCGTAGGCCAAAAATGAACCTTATACAAAAATTTTGAAGGCGCTCGAGTTTATCCAACTGCTCTTGAGTAAGGTATACTGTCGGATATATAGATATACTGTCGGTTTCGACTCGCCCGACTAACACTACGGTCCGCGATTTAATGAATAAATAATTAAAAAATGGCTCAAAAGGCCCTGGAAAGTGTTATTCGAGATTTACAGAAGCTAGTCATAGACCTCACTGCAAAAGTTGGCGGAATGGAAGCAAAAATGGCTGAACAAAACGATATTATATTAAAATACGTTTTGCAAAGTAATGCAAGTATGGAGCAATTAAAATCAACTATCGAGGGTAAGCAGACTACGATGACTTGCCGACGACGAAGGTACCCGATGTCGCAACCGAAGCGAGCCGACCAATACTGAAGACGAACGGCAGTTCTGTTGTAGCAGGTAAACATGACTCATTGACTAATGACAGTGCGGCCACTAAATTAGCCGCTAAAAATAACTCTGCGGAAGATGTCACTGATGCTTCATCTGCTATGAATGAGAGTGGAAGATGGACTGATGTTTCAAAATCATCAAAAAGACTACGAATTATCACTGGTCAAGGTAACGAACTTGCCCATCGTGTTTTATCTGCTTTGTGGAAAGTATTTCAGAAAAAATCGTGTTTTAACAGCCACATTTAACCTTAGGGTCATCGGTGTTGACTTTGTAGGTCATAAAAACTCTCAGGGTCATGAAAAACCGTAAAAAATTTTGGGGTTCGCTTCGCTGGCGCATTGATAGCGCTCGCTACGCTCGCGCAAGAATTTGTTACATCTACTTTGTAAGTAATATTTCAGCATTTTTTGTATTTTAATAACCACATGCATTAAAACGAGTCATAAATTAAAACAGTACAACCTTCAATAGTCAAAATGATTATTTACCTTACAATAAGTGGACATCAAGTTTAATTATTATTGTTATATACCTGCTATAATTCACGTACCTTTAGTCGAATTTTCTTGACCTAGGTTTCGAGCGAGTCAGTCGCTCTTCCTCGGGAGTGAGGTCACGCGGTGAGATCGCGATGTTCACTGCGGGCCGCCGCTCGCTGCGCTCGGCTTGATAGCCGGGGTGGGGGCGGAGATAGCCCGAATGATGTCATCGTCGGTTTATCATCGCTGCTACTCCTATCGCCAGAAGTACCGCCGCAAACAATGCAGACTGACTGACACTTTCTTTTTCGAGGACGCATTAAGAATCGGTTTCCACGCTGACGGCAAGGTCCATCCATTATCTCGGTTGAAATTGGGGTGTCTATTTATCTCAATAGCCTCACGTACTTTTCTAGGTATAAAGAACTTTTCTCTAGCTAGTACGGAGGCTTTATTGAATCGGATAAAGTGGTTTGTGTCCGCGAGATGTGCATGCTCGGCGATGGAGGATCTTGTCGCGTCCGAATTCTTAATGCTCCTTATGTGTTCCGTAAGTCTAGTCGTGATGTTGCGTCGAGTTTCTCCCACGTAGCTCTTGCCACAGTCCACGTGATTTAGCTCACCATTTAGGTATTGAGGGTCGCATATTCTTAGAGCTCGGTTGATTAATGCTCTGGATACCGAGGACAAGTGTGCCGGATGGTGATGCGAGTTGGCGTGTTACGTTGGCGTTGGCGAGATACCTTTCCGTGTGAGTTGGCTTTCGATACACTGTATGTGCGAGACTTTCATCTGGCCTGCGGATGACGCGTACATCGAGAAAGGATAAAGTTCCATCACTTTCTTCTTCCACTGTGACTGCGATGTTGCGGTGCACTTGGTTCAGATGATCTGCGAAACCAGCTAAATCGTGCTTAGTGATGACCGCAAAGATGTCGTCCACGTAGCTCAACCAAACTCTAGGTCTAACAACTGCCGCATTTAACGCCGTATTCTCAAACCACTCCATGAATATATTAGCTACCACTGGAGCTATTGGAGACCCCATGCTATTGGAGACACTTGAAGAAAATAAATAAAGGTACGTGAATTATAGCCAGTATATAACAATAATAATGTTACAAATTCACGATAATTTTAAAATAAAAAAAAACATCATGTTTAACCTTAGGGTTATCGGTGTTGACTTAGTAAGTCATAAAAACTCTCAGGGTCATAAAAAGTCGTAAAATTTTTTCGCGATCGCTTCGCTCGCGCATTGATAACGCTCGCTACGCTCGCGCAAGCATTTGTTTGGTCTTCTTTGTAGGTAATATTTCAGATTTTTTGTATTTTAATAGCCACATGCATCAAAACGAATCATAAATTAAAACAGTACAATACAACCTTCAATAATCATAATGATTATTTACCTTACAATAAGTGGATATCAAGTTTAACCTTAGGGTTATCGGTGTTGACTTAGTAGGTCATAAAACTCTCAGGGTCATAAAAAGTCGTAAAAATTTGTCGCAGTGATAGCTCTCGCTGCGCTCGCGAGCGCAAGCATTTGTTTTATCTACTTTGTAGGTAATAATTAAGCATTTTTTGTATTTTAATAGCCTCATGCATCGAAACGAGTCATAAATTGAAACAGTATAACCTTCAATAATCATAATGATTATTTACCTTAAATAAGTGGATATCAAGTTTAACCTCTGTGTCATCGATGTTGACTTAGTAGGTCATAAAAACAATCAGGGTCATAAAAAGTCATAAAAAAAATTTAAGTCATAAAAAAGTCATAATTTTATTTTAAAAAGTAATAATGCCATATAGCGAATAATGTAACGAGGTATTTCGACTCGTTACATATTTTTCGTTTGGAAGCACATTTCAGCTTCTAAGACTGACAAAATTACCTTTTGGTTTTAAATAATTTAGAACATTTTCGTATTTAGCCATTTTTAGTCGATTTTAAATAATCGAGTTATTACTTGGTCTGTGGATCATTCAATATCCTATAGACAACCTTTCAAAAAAAAATGACTTTGACATCTGTCAATTCTCGATCGGAGACGTGACTTTTTCTTGCCCCTAGGCATACAAAGGGCTCATTTTTTAGAAAATTTTATAAATCGGATTCAATAAAATGAATCCGTATTCCAAATCGCCCTTGCGATAATACTCGGCGTGCTTATGGCGTAGTGCCATATGATAACGTCGTGATTTTGCGGTGAGTCAATTTTTGATAACCTAAAATGTTTCGCGTCATCCTTCATGGCGACAAATTACAATCGGATTTTTGGTTACAGCCTTTTGGCGCTGTTTGAGCTGTTTGGACGACTGTCGTCTACTGTTTGTGCGACGATGGGTGTCGTCAACTGTTGGTTCGACGCTGGAAGACGTCGTTAGTTTGAGGTGTTTGTGCGACGCACACCGTTTGGATGTCGTCGTAGTTTTGAGCTGTTGGTGCGACGATGAATGTTGTCTGTTTAGAGTGGAGTGCTCAGACGCCCCCGGACGCTGCAGCTAAGCAAATTTCATTATAACTCTTTTTATTACCCTTAAAACTTTAATTTCATATTAGCAAGATGCAAGAAAGACAATAACCAAATTTCAGTAGTAAAATGTAAAATAAATTAACCTAAAAAGTAACGAAAACCGAATGGTATTTATAGTCAAATGTTTAGACATAGTATTCCGGCTTTAACTAAATAATGTGTATCTCATTCTGGAGGTAAGGGACGTTTTGAAGTATTAAAATTTGTCATACAATCCCAAAACCGTGTTATCATTTGCCTGTCCCCCGGTCCGAGATTAAAAGTCTCAATGACACCGCTGATTTATCCTGGTAAGTTTTAGATCTTGGTAGAACAAGGGCGCTCGATATTCATAAATACTGTCTACCTAACATTAATTTTTAGCTTTTTATACTCTATAACCTTCATGTTACAACAAGTAACGTTTATATTTATATAAACAAAATTTTTTATTACAATTAGCGCGAGAACAGGGACCGGATTTACCTCCACATATATAATCTTTCTTGCATCTTATTTTTGTTTTTCTTGTCACAATTTAGTGCAATTTTTTGTTATTTTTTAGCATTTTTACAGTTTTTGTACTTTGAAAACAGAATTGTAACTTTGTTTACAACTTTTTTTGTATTTTAACAAAACTAATTAACATACAATGTTCTTTATATGTCTTATATACTGGATAGACTAATCTAAGTGTGTACTTACTATATAATAACATTTGAGATATGCGTTGTTTACATTTTGTAAGGAACTGACCTTGACCACATTGAAAGTGCTAAGTTTTTGTTTGAATTGATATAACTTTGTCTTATATAAAGTTATAACGTTTGTTTACTGTTGAGAAGCATTAAGCTACATTCATATTAGAAAATACTAGCTTATTAACATAATTATTAACTAGTTTATTGATTTTACTTTTCACAAATAGATATAACCTTAGCCGTTGTTAATAATCTTGAAAATTAAGATAAATTGTGAATCTTTTTTGCATCTTACATACTTCACAATTTGAATGTTTCTTTGTACATTCAAATTTCTTAACATACTTTTGAACATTATTAAATATTAACATAAACTTTAAAACATAATAACTTAAACCGGTTTTAACAAAAAATCTTATAAACTTTGATGAGTTTTAACTATTCTTTGAATTTTTAGTTGGTTGTTTGTCTTTGTTTCTTTAATATTTTTGATTATTCATCATGACTGACAAACAGGTTCAATTTCCACCCTTGTTGGAAGAGAATTTACCTGGTACTTCTAGGGATGTTATTTCTAATCCGGCGTTGGATAATTTAGTTATGCAGAATGCAACAGAGGTTGACCCTTTCTTACCTAACCTTGGTCATAGTAGCTTGCATAATTTTACACCTTTACCTTCGTTTAACTCGATGAATGTTCAACTCAATGAACAATTGAAAAAGCATTTGCCTTCAACAAATAAACTTCCTGATTTGAAGCGTAGTAAGATATCTTTTGATGGGAAAAAACTTGTACCATTTTGTTCGGATGCCTTTTGGAATCACCAACGCACCGGCAGAGTTACAACGCTTGGTTGATAAACTCTTTGGACCTGAATTTGACAATGTCCTGTTTAAATATTTAGATGATTTGATTTTAGTAAATGATAATTTTCAAAATCATATAGAGTACCTTAAAAAAGTCCATGAAATACTTAAAAACTCAGGCTTAACAGTAAATCTTAAAAAATGTGAATTTTGCAAAGAAAGACTCCGTTATCTTGGTTATATTGTAGACAGTCAAGGCCTACATACTGATCCGTCTAAATTAGAAATTATAGAAAACTTTCCACGACCAGAGTCCGTAAAACAACTTAGAAGCTTTTTAGGATTATGTTCATATTATCGACGTTTCATTTGTAAATTCGCTGATATTGCCTCCCCTTTAACTAAATTAACTTCCGGAAGTAAAAAGATAAAACGTACTTTTGTTTGGAATGAAGAAGCTGAAGAAGCCTTCATTAATTTAAAAAATGCCTTAATAACTACACCTGTTTTATAGTGTCCTGATTTTGAAAAACCTTTCTTTTTACATTGCGATGCTAGTTCTGTAGGAATTGGTAGTGTTCTGAGTCAAGAAGACGGAAATAATGAACAACATCCAATTGCTTATTATTCAAGATCTTTAAATAAATGTGAAAGAAATTATAGTACCACTGAACGTGAACTTTTGGCAGTTTTAGATTCAATTGAACATTTTAGACCTTATGTCGAAGGAATGAAATTCACAGTTGTGACAGATCATGCTAGTCTTAAGTGGCTTTTAAAACTTAATAACCCTAGTGGACGCTTAGCTCGATGGGCTGCACGTATTTCTCAATTTACTTTTGATATTGTTCATAAAAAAGGATCTTTACATCAAGTTCCTGACGCTTTATCTAGAATCAATATAACTTCAATATTAGTTTCCGCTATAAATATTGTCTCACCAGATGAAGATATAGAAGACCCTTGGTATAGAAAAGTCTTTATAAATTGTCAAAAATACCCTTCTAGAATGAAAAACCTTCGAGTAGAAGATAATACTTTGTATCGTTACTGTAAAAATAAATTTGACCCTAATAGTCGTTTGAATTGGAAAATTGTTATACCTAAAGAACATGTTTTAGATACTATTCGTTCTAATCATGATGATATTAATTCTGGACACTTTGGAATACATAAAACTCTTAATAAAATAAAACAACATTATTATTGGAAAGGAATGTTCGGAGACGTTCAAAAATATATTTCTTCTTGCGACATTTGTAAAGCTTATAAACATTCAACTTCTGCTCCTGCTGGTAAGATGGGTAACCCTAAGAAAGTTGATCAACCTATGGTAATGTTATCCGTTGATATTATTGGGATTTTACCTAAATCTTATTCTGGACATAGATTCATTCTTTCAATTGCAGATGTTTTTACTAAATATTGTTGGATATTTCCAATGATAAATGCTACTTCTAAAGTAATTTGTAAAATCTTTGAAAAAGAAATATTTTTTAAATTTGGTGTACCTAAAATCTTAGTGGCCGACAACGGACCCCAATTTATATCTAAATATTTTGTAGATTTCTTAAAAAATTTCAACATCACTAAAATATTTTATAATGCACTATACACTCCACAGAATAATCCAGTAGAAATATATAATAAGACAATAGAGACATGTATTTCTTGCTTTGTTAAAAATGATCATCGAACTTGGTCAAGGTTTTTGCCTCATGTCCAATTAGCTTTAAATAGTAGTGTAAATCTTGCTACAGAGTACACTCCTAACTTTTTGATGTTCGGTAGAGAACTTATTTTTGATGCATCTTTGCACCGTTTTAGTAACTCTTTTGATAACTTAGATCAACTTGAGCTTGGTACTAGAGATACTTATGCTCACTCTTTAAATTCACTTAGTGAAGTTTTTGTTAAAGTTCAAGCTTATCTTTTGAAAGCTTATAAGCGTAATGCTCTTTATTATAATAGGGGAAGAAAAGTCATTTCTTTTGATGTCGGTGATGTAGTTTGGCGTAGAAGTTTTGTACAGTCAAATGCACCTGCATATTTTTCGGCTAAATTAGCACCTAAGTTTATTAAATGTGAAATTGTAGAGAGAATTTCTACTAACGTTTATATACTAAAGGAATTTAATAAAACAAGTACTGGACGTTATCATGTTAAAGATATAATTAAATATTAAAATTTTCATTTTTTGGATTTAACTCTTTATTTAACTTTGTTTTTGATACTCTGTTTGGGGAGGAGGTTGAGTGTGGAAGAATGAGATTGATGTATGAAAGAGATCCTCCATGGTGAAAGATGATTATCTGAAAGGAAAACCAACACTTTATTGAAATACAACTTTAAATATACTAAACCTAACTTAGGTCTATTTTTGGTAATTTTATTCTATTTTTGATACTTTTATCCTACTTTTGAACTTTTACCCAACTTTAGAAACTACATCTAACGATTATATTTTCTTTTAGAAATTTTCTTGGCATCAAAAGATCTTATGTATATTTTTGTATATTTTATTATTTTGGTTACTTTGAAAAGTTTTTCACTTTTCAAATACTCAACTCTTTTAGATACTTTGAGAAGTTTTCCACTTTTCTAGTATACATATTGTTTTAGATTGCTATGAAAAGCTTTCCACTTTTCAAATAGCCTGCACATAGTGTAAATACATTTTTAATATAAATGTGTTTCAGTCTTTGTGAAGCATGTTATATATTATTTAGGTTATTTAGTTTGTGTTTGTTGTAGACCTAAGACTTGGATTTGACACTTAGAGCTCTATATAATTTTTACCCGGATTTGCCTCTCGGATTTGACTCTTTTGAGCTTTTGTCTCAGTTAACCTTTTTGGGTAATTTTTTACTCTTCATTTTTTCCTCGCTTTGACATTTTTGGTTCAAGCGTTGGAAACTTTAGATATTGTGAACGGAAAGTCGGTGGTGTTGAGCCGGTCACAATACAACTTTGTTGTTTTCCCAACAAACTTTTGTTAACTTGTTTTTGTGCACGGAATGTCGGTGGTGTTGAGCCGGTCACAATATACAATTTTTGGTCTTTTTGACAAACCCTTTTATTAATTTGTTAGTGTTCGGAAAGTCGGTAGAGTTGAGCCGGTCACTACTTATTATTTTTGGTTCTCTATTTTTATGAGAATAATTTGAACTTTTGTTGTTCAACTTTTTCATTGAAAACTTGTTCACTGAATCTTTTGCAGTGAATAATTATCTAAAGTCGGCAGCTAATGCTTAACCGTACTACAATATGGATAACCTTTGTTATTACCTTTTAATTTAGTTAGAATCGTTCTGAGATTATAAAAGATAGAGGCGATGGTGCTTATCTACACTTTTGTTAAATATTTCAGAAATATTTATTTGGTTTGTAATACAGATAGGTAGATGGAGGCTATGGTGCTTATCCACTCTTGAGTATAATTAATTTGTGATGGATTTTAGGATTGAGTCATATTGATGGATTAGTTTTGGTAAACCTTTACATTGTTTTTCACTTGGTTAGAAAGTTTTTATAATTTGTTTTTCTAGAGCAACTTAGTCAGTGGCTAGAAGCTTAACTGATTTAACGTTATGATTTATTAGTGTCTTCTTTTAGTTTGAATAAATTTCATATTTTGGTGGCGGAATATTTTCTGTTTATTAATTTTTTTTGCATAAGTTTTTATTAGGAATTTTTTGGGAGTTCTTCTCAAAAATAAAAGAAGTTTCATTCTTTTATTTTTTTTGGGAAGGTATGTACTGTAACGAGGTATTTCGACTCGTTACATATTTTTCGTTTGGAAGCACATTTCAGCTTCTAAGACTGACAAAATTACCTTTTGGTTTTAAATAATTTAGAACATTTTCGTATTTAGCCATTTTTAGTCGATTTTAAATAATCGAGTTATTACTTGGTCTGTGGATCATTCAATATCCTATAGACAACCTTTCAAAAAAAAATGACTTTGACATCTGTCAATTCTCGATCGGAGACGTGACTTTTTCTTGCCCCTAGGCATACAAAGGGCTCATTTTTTAGAAAATTTTATAAATCGGATTCAATAAAATGAATCCGTATTCCAAATCGCCCTTGCGATAATACTCGGCGTGCTTATGGCGTAGTGCCATATGATAACGTCGTGATTTTGCGGTGAGTCAATTTTTGATAACCTAAAATGTTTCGCGTCATCCTTCATGGCGACAAATTACAATCGGATTTTTGGTTACAGCCTTTTGGCGCTGTTTGAGCTGTTTGGACGACTGTCGTCTACTGTTTGTGCGACGATGGGTGTCGTCAACTGTTGGTTCGACGCTGGAAGACGTCGTTAGTTTGAGGTGTTTGTGCGACGCACACCGTTTGGATGTCGTCGTAGTTTTGAGCTGTTGGTGCGACGATGGATGTTGTCTGTTTAGAGTGGAGTGCTCAGACGCCCCCGGACGCTGCAGCTAAGCAAATTTCATTATAACTCTTTTTATTACCCTTAAAACTTTAATTTCATATTAGCAAGATGCAAGAAAGACAATAACCAAATTTCAGTAGTAAAATGTAAAATAAATTAACCTAAAAAGTAACGAAAACCGAATGGTATTTATAGTCAAATGTTTAGACATAGTATTACGGCTTTAACTAAATAATGTGTATCTCATTCTGGAGGTAAGGGACGTTTTGAAGTATTAAAATTTGTCATACAATCCCAAAACCGTGTTATCATTTGCCTGTCCCCCGGTCCGAGATTAAAAGTCTCAATGACACCGCTGATTTATCCTGGTAAGTTTTAGATCTTGGTAGAACAAGGGCGCTCGATATTCATAAATACTGTCTACCTAACATTAATTTTTAGCTTTTTATACTCTATAACCTTCATGTTACAACCAGTAACATATATTTTTTATAAACCAAATTTTTTTATTACAATAATAGCGTGTTTTAACATTAGACTGACTCAAATACTTAAACAGAAAAATTTGGTAAACCTTGATTCGGTTTACCAAGTAGTGATTAATGACTTTAACAATAGACGATATCGAGTTCGACTTAGGAGTCATCTATGGTGACTTGATTATTAGGTCATAAAACTGTCAGGGTCATAAAAAGTCATGAAAATTGTTCGCTCGCGCAATGATAGCGCTCGCTGCGCTCGCGCAGCTATTCCCCTTTTTTTCTTTGTAAGAAATGTTTAAGGAACTTTTGTGTTGAGTCAAACATTTTAACATCACAACTTCGTATACCTAACCAAAATTGATGAATGACTTTAATAATAAAGGATATTGAGTTCGACTTTGGGGTTATCTATGGTGACTTGGCCTATTGATCTAGACCGCAAAGGTCATAAAGACTCAAATAACGCGGGCGAAGCCGCGGGTAACAGCATGTATAAAACAAAGCTGATGTCATTAGCTTAGTTAATACACTTATCGGAGATTTTGTTTAACAAAGACCGTATTGTGCTTCCTCTTTTGAATTGGTACCTACTTTGACAAAGACCATCTTGTGCATTCACAGTTGATTGTTACGAGTAGGTACCTAATATAAAGATGTTCTATTCCATGTATTCAATAAACACAAAATGATCCCACGATAACATTCTACACTTGGGTTTCCCAACGGTGCTATGTACTCGCTAGTATTGTACCTATTTTCAACCGCCTTCCAAAAAGAGGAGGTTCTCAATTCCTCCAATGTTTTTTGGGCCCCATTTTAAATCTAGAGATCGGATGATAGAGATAGAGACATGGAGGTATACTCCTTACACTTGTCACTGATAATGAACCGATTATTCTTGATGAGGTGTGGTACTTTAATTATTTTATCAAGATCTAGTGAGTATCTCCAGAGATATGGCGATAAAACTTTCAAACTTATACTGAAACAGACTCACGCGGCATGTGTAGTCGGTTTTTAGTTTTCAATTACGACGAGTGATTTTGCACTGTTTAAATCAAATATTATGTTTCTTGAAGTATTACACACTTTATGTTGTTGTTTGTTGTAGTTGCTTTGCTGAGCTTTTAATATTAGTTACATTGTTCTAATTTTATGGAAGCCACTGCTTTTTAACCGACTTCACCAAAAAGGATATTCTCAATTCGACTGTTTTTTTTTATGTTTGTTACCTCAGAACTCCGTCAAATCTTAACCGATTTGAAAAAATCTTTTTTGTTTGAGATATTATGCTTGCTGTTTGGCCCCATTCGAATTTTATCGAGATATGACAATTACCTCTGGAGATATTGAGATAAGCAATATAAACATTTTTGAAACCTTGATTACGACTAGTGGATATTTTCACTATCGCGGCACGTGAAGTCAGTTTTTATCGTTGTAAACTATCTCAAATTATTTGCAATTTAAAACAGAACGAAAAAACTAAAGCAAGAAGCAGGGTTCGCTTTTGAAATCTGTAAACTTTGTTTGTACAAAATAAAGCAATGTTGTATTTGTATTTTTATTTTGTATTATATTTTTGTACATTTTTGTACACACACAATCCAAAATATCATCGTAACGACAGGATTCGAACCCGCAACTCCTTGAGAAACATACCTAGGTGCTCTGACCAATTATTTTTTTTTGTGTGTTATGTAGGTATGTTCATCGATTAGCTAGCTACTCAAAGACGCCTAAAGCGATTTAGAAAATTCTTCATACGTTTGAAAAGGTATACTTTTCAGGTCTTCCCATTTAAATTACGAGTATCTCCAGAGATATGGAGATAAACACCTCAAGCTTGGTATTGAAATGACTAGCGCGGCATTCGAAGTCGGTTCTATTAGTTTTTTAAGCGATCTTCAATTATTAAAAGCTTCTTTTAATTTTTTTTTCTTTTTATATTTTTTTTTCGTTTCAGTACTAATTCCACAAAAGAATGTGTTCGAGAACTTGATAAGACAATTCCCACAGCTTCACGACAATGTGTCCTGGGAGAAGCGAGCTGACGAAGGCTGCTGCTCTAGCAGATCTTGCCTTATTTTACCGAGTAAGATCATTTACTTTCAACCAACTTCCAAAAAGGAGGAGGTTCTCAATTCGTCCGTCTGTTTTTTTTGTATGTGTTACGCGATTCTTCCGTCAGTTGTAAACCGATTCGAATAATTCTTTTATTAATCGCTAGGGTATATATTTTCAAGGTAGTTCCATTGTAATTTCATCGAGATTTGATAAGAATCTCCAGAGATATGACGATAAACGTCTCAAACTTGCTACTGAAACTGACTCGCGGGGCATAGAAGTCGATTGTTTTACTTTTTAAAGGAGAGGTAGTCATCATCGCTTACTATCAAAATCAAAAATCAAAATCAAAAATTCATTTATTGCATAGAATGTAGGTGGTACATAGATGTTAAATAATAATGAAGATCCTTACAATCTACTCTAGTTCAGAGTGTGCAACGATTTATGCAATTGCTCAGTCAGTCAATTAATTAATTATTGTGTTCGTTGGAATTCAATTTAAATATGCTCACACTAAATATTAAAATTATATCAATTATTAAATTACAATACAAAATAAGGTTACAATATGAGTCAAGATTTAAATTGCATATATTCATTTACACGATAAAAACAGTGAGTCAATAGCCATAATTTCAATTTTTTTTAAAAGTACTTCGTAAGTTCAACAATTTTATAATTTTTATTGACATTATATAAACATTTTTTTGGAATACATCTAAATGACAAGACGGTAAATACAATCTGTTGTATTGTCTAGATGTTCTACACACAGTTCGCGATTCTTCTGTATAGAAATCTGGGTGTTGTTTCACGAAGATACACATTTCTAGGATATACATGCACGGTAATGGAAGAATGTTTAATTCTTTGAATATTGGACGACAGGTATCCGTAGACCAGGCTCCGCAAATTGCCCGAACACACTTTTTTTGAATTATAAATGCTCTATTAACTTCAACAGATCAGGTTAGCGTCGTGCTTGTCCTTTAACGTTAACATTTATCATAAAACAAAATTATGTACCTTGTAATTGTATAAAATTATGCTTATAGGAGGAGCAAATATGCAATGGAGGATTTTATACTGGATACAAGAATATGAAAATCTATTGGATTCTTCGAACATGACAGAAACTGATTGGATCAAGATCGCAAAAGATATTGAGGTACTTATGCTTCATTTGATAAGCAAGTCAACATAAAACGACGAAATACCATATTCGGTACCATGACGGTTAAAAAATAATAATAAGGGATAGGCTATCTAAACTTTAGATTCTTAAGTATAAAGTAGTGAAATCTATACTAATATTATAAAGAGAGAACATTTGTATTTTTGTATTTTTGTATGTTTGTAATGAGTAAGCTCAAAAACGACTGAACCGATTTAAAAAATTCTTTCACTAATACATAGAATGGACTTTCGGAATGAAAATAGGCTATATATTATCCCGTTTAAATCAAAGGTAGATTCGTGGAAACCTAAATTTGCAACCTAAGTCGGCAAATAAACGGTCGAAAAAACACGTTTCTTACGAACGCTGCTTAATTGAAAATAGATAGAAGAATATTTTCTATGCAAGAGTTGTACAACGTAATAAGACCTACAAAAAAGTCCGCGACAGCATATATATATCTCTTAAGGTTGACTCACAGTAACCATTTAAATCTTAAATTTTTTGTTAAAAAATATTACATAACTTCCAAGGCTATTTTCAAGTATATAGTATTAATCCTTATCCAAATAATTACGTTAATTAGCTTGGCCACATATTATAGATTAAAATTGTCCTTTACAGTATATAATTCTAATGAAAACTCTAGAACATATCACGAATTTCACAAACACGCATCGCAAAATTAATAAAATATTTGCAGTGAAACCACAGATTAGGTCATAGTTACTGCGAAAATATTATTATAAGCTTAGCTATGCTGTAGATCCCCACCGATCACGATCAATTTGAAGTCAATATAGTATAATAATATGATCTATTGTATAAAATAATATTCTTCTATATATATAATAATATACTCGTAATATAATATTTTAAACCACCCCGACTGATCTATGTATAATAGCTTTTTCCAATGACTCTAAACACGACATTTAAAATCTGAGCTGTAAGTTGGTGAGGATTTGAGTATTCTGTAGAGTCCAGGAGGCTTCCATGTTCTTACAATATCGTTGAAGAAGAAGATTTTCGAATTGATCAGACCTATGAAAGTTGATTTCATAGCGCAATTAACTAGAAAAAAGCTCATAATTTTATAACGATTGAACGAAATTTCATGAAACAAAGCTAAGAAAACTCTCGATGAAGACATCTATCAAACAAAAAAAAACTATCAATAATAAAAACAAAATCGGTTCATCCGGTTAGGTGCTAAGATGCTACAGACAGACACACAGATACACACGTTAAACTTATATTACCCCTACATTTTGCGTCGGGGAACGCCGTAAGGTTACGGCGGCAGATGTACTCCTTGGTGGTAAGCTACTTTTTGGTAGATTTAATGATTCCACTACCACTGTACGAAAACTCATGATTCATGAATGCACATAAAACTTTCATTGGTAGGTTATAGCTAGGATTAGAACCAACGACCGTCGGGTCAGAATCAGGGTAACAATCCTTTACGCCAAAGGGCCGTTCAATATCAATACGTAAGTATTATAAAACAAAGTTCATCACTGCGTCTGTCTGTCTGTTCGCAATAATCTCAATAGCTACTGAACGGATTATCATGCGGCTTTCACCAATAGCCAGAGTGTTTATGAGGAAGGTTTAGGTGCATAATTCGTTAAGGTTTTGTGTAAATTGGATGAAATATGACGATGGTTGTTAAATATGTTCATATTTTATATTCGATGCAACAAACTGATGCAAATTTTGTAGGCATATATGTTCTACCCGTGCGAAGCCGGGGCGGGCTGCTAGTATATGTATAAAGACGAGAAAGAGGGACGCGTGTCTTTTAACATGTTATAAATAAGCTGAGTTTTGGTACTATTTGCGATAAATCCGTGCAACTTAGTCATCAATAGATAGGTCTTATGCAATCAAATAAAGGTGATTATCTCTTTAAAAAAAATATCTTAAATAATTCGATCAAATTGCATAACCGCCAGACATTGAAAAGAAAATACTTCGCAGTATGCGTCAGCGTCGAAGAGCAAATACGTGACGCTGCGTTGAGCCGAATACGCAGCGTTGTGCGTCACGATCGCCGAAACCGAACTAAAGGTGCGTACAGACTATAGGACAACATGTTATACAACATTGTTATAACATGTTTCAGATGTGGACACGGAATGTTATACAACATGTTATTAAAATATACAACAATGTTATATTAGTCAAGTTTACTAACTAGCTCTGAAGAATGGTTATATAATATTGTTATATAACATTGCTATTCTAATGTGTACAGTATTGTTCTATGTTGAAATGTTGAATAACAAGGTTAAATAATTTGGACGTGTTATTAAACACAAGTTATATAACATGTTACATAGTCCGTACGCATCCCCATATAAAAATAACGCGAGTGCAGTTTAGTGGGAGGTTGGTAGAATAGACTAGAATTGAAATTATCATTATTTTATTGTACTATTTAATTGTATAAGCTCCTAATTTATGAACGTGAACACACTCCAGACATTTAGCTTAAGAAGTTGTAGGGGTGAACAAGACTACTAGTAATGTGCAACCCTCATTGCTGGTAAGCTTTTTATAATAAACTAGTAGCCCGCCCCGGCTTCGCACGGGTGGAACATATATGCCTACAAAATTTGCATCAGTTTGTTGCATCGAATATAAAATTTTAATATATTTAACAATCATCGTCATATTTCAACCAATTTACACAGAACCTTAACGAATTATGCACTTAAACCTTTCTCGTAAACACTCTGGCTATTGGTAAAAATCGCATGATAATCCGTTCAGAAGCTATTGAGATTATTGCGAACAGACAGACAGACGCAATGATGGACTTTGTTTTATAATACTTACGTAGTGATATTGGACGGCCCTTTGGCGTAAAGGATAGTTACCCTGATTCTGACCCGACGGTCGTTGGTTCTAATCCTAGCTATATACCTACCAATGAAAGTTTATGTGCATTCATGAATCATGGGTTTTCGTACAGAGGTAGTGGGATCATTAAATCTACCAATAAAACAACCGACTTCAATGCCCCGCGAGTCAACTTCAGTAGCAAGTTTGAGACGTTTATCGTCATATCTCTGGAGATACTTATCACATCTCGATGAAATTACAATGGGACTACCTCGAAAACGTACCCTACCGATTACAAAAATAATCATTCGAATCGGTTCACAATTGACGGAGTAATCACGTAACATACACACACACACAAAAACATACATACGAATTGAGAACCTCCTTATTTTTGGAATTCGGTTGAAAAATAGCTTACAACCAAGGAGAACATCTGCCGCCGTAACCTTAACGTAACGAAAAAAGTAGGGGTTTATACGTTTAACGTGTGTATCTGTGTGTCTGTCTGTAGCATCTTAGCACCCAACCGGATGAACCGATTTTGATTTTATTATTGATAGTTTTTTTTTTGTTTGATAGATATCTTCATCGAGAGTGTTCTTAGCTTTGATTTATGAAAATTTGTTCAATCGTTATAACACTATGAGCTTTTTCTAGTTAATTGCGCTATGAAATCAACTTTCATAGGTCTGATCAATTCGAAAATCTTCTTCTTCAACGTTATTGTAAGAACATGGAAGCATTGACCTGATGCTGGGACATCTCCTGGACTCTACAGAATACTCAAATCCTCACAAACTTACAGCTCAGATTCTAAATGACGTGCTTAGAGTCATCGGAATGCTTTTAATGAAAAGATTATTTATAGATCAGTCGGGGTGGTTTAAAATATTATATTATTATATGGGTATATAGATCATTATTATTTTATACAATAGATCATATTATTGTACTATATTGACTTCAAATTGATTGTGATCGGTGGGGATCTACAGAATAGCTAAGCTTTTATTAATATTTTTGTAGTAACTATGAACTAATCTGTGGTTACACTGCAAATATTTTGTTATTTTTGCGACGCGTGTATGTGAAATTCGTGATATCTTCTAGAGTTTTTATTTGAAATATCCTAACTTCCTAACTAATAATATAAATGCGAAATTAACTCTGTCTGTCTGTCTGTGTCACTTTCACGACAAAACCACAGAACCGATTATATGAAATTTGGTACACAGATAGTCTAGAGCCTGAGAAAGGACATGGGCTACTTTTTAATTCGAAAAAAGGGTTGTAAGGGGTTGAAAGGGGGGATGAAATGTTGTATGGAAGTATCGTCATTTTTAGAGCTAGAAGCTTGAAACTTATTTTTTAGGCTGTAGATTCGAATTTCGATATAAATAAATATCATATTCAAAGTTTGTGAGTGGATAGAAGGAGGGGGAAGGGGAAGGGGGAGGGGAGGTGGAAGTGAGGGGAAGGGAAGGGTGGAGGGGTAGGGGTAGGGGAGGGGAGGGGTAAGACGGGAAAAAAGGGAGGGGACGGGAGAAGTAAGGGGAGAGAGGGGGAGGGGAGGGGGAAGACGGGAAAAAAGGGAGGGGACGGGAGAAGTAAGGGGAGAGAGGGGGAGGGGAGGGGAGGGAGGAGATTGAAATGAAGAAAAGGGGAGGGTGAGGGGAGGGGGTAAGAGGGAGGGAAGGGGTAGGGGGAGGGAAGGGGAGTGGGGAGGGAAGGGAGAGGGGGAGGGAAGGCGAGAGAGGGAGGGGAGGGGGGAGGGGAGAGGGGAGGGGAGAGGGGAGGGGAGAGGGGAGGGGAGAGGGGAGGGGAGAGGGGAGGGGAATGGGGAGGGACGGGGAGAGGGGGAGGGGAGGGGAGAGGGGATACGAATGTGTCTTATTTGTAAAATAATTAGTCTAAATCATTAAAAATGCTACCCAAAGACACTATTCGACGCGGACGAAGTCGCGGGTACAGCTAGTATACTAAATAGGACAATTTTAATCTATAATATGTGGCCAAGCTAATTAACGTAATTATTTGGATAAGGATTAATACTATATACTTGAAAATAGCCTTGGAATTTGTGTAACATTTTTTAACAAAAAATTAAAGATTAAAATGGTTACTGTGAGTCAACCTTAAGAGATAGACATATGCTGTCGCGGACTTTTTTGTAGGTCTTATTAAGTTGTACAACTCTTGCATAGAAAATATTCTTCTATCTATTTTCAATTGAGCAGCGTTCGAAAGAAACGTGTTTTTTCGACCGTTTTTTTGTCGACTTAGGTTGCAGAGTAGGTCTCCACGGATGACCTTTGATTTAAACGGAATAATATATAGCCTATTTTCATTTCGAAAGTCCATTCTATATATAAGTGAAAGAATTTTTGAAATTAGTTTTTGAGCCAAATCATTACAAACATACAAATATGCAAAAATACAAAAATACAAAAATACAAAAATACAAAAATACAAAAATACAAAAATACAAAAATACAAAAATACAAAAATACAAAAATACAAAAATACAAAAATACAAAAATACAAAAATACAAAAATACAAAAATACAAAAATACAAAAATACAAAAATACAAAAATACAAAAATACAAAAATACAAAAATACAAAAATACAAAAATACAAAAATACAAAAATACAAAAATACAAAAATACAAAAATACAAAAATACAAAAATACAAAAATACAAAAATACAAAAATACAAAAATACAAAAATACAAAAATACAAAAATACAAAAATACAAAAATACAAAAATACAAAAATACAAAAATACAAAAATACAAAAATACAAAAATACAAAAATACAAAAATACAAAAATACAAAAATACAAATGTTCTTTCATTATAATATTAGTATAGATGTAAATTGTTCTTACACTTTAGCTCCCTGACTATATCACTCACACACATTTTGTGCACGCACACAAACGCATATATTAACGCACAATAATAAACAGCACGTTACCTGAACAATTACTTATATTTTGTAATTATTGTAACAATCACTAATTACATAAACAATATTTATACAATACTTTAAACAATTATTTGAAATGACACTGTTCTTCGAAAGAAGTTAAAATATGGCTTTGGCGATTGCGAAACATTTGAGAGGACAAACACAAACATGATTATCGTTCACACTAATAGAGGAGCAGTTTACCCGATACTCGAAAGGCGCGATTCCACCAGTGTGCCGAACTGTGCGGCACTGTTAAGGTACGATTCCACCAAAATAGTGTGCAGCACATTTGTTTACAAACATTTTGTGCAAAACTCCAGCAGTGCACGTACTAAACTGGTATCGCGTCTAGCTGCTGTCTCCACCGGCAAGGTTGTGCGTAACTTTTGTAAACGCACAGTATGGCACACTTGTGCACGGACATGTTCACTGATGTTCGCTCCGGTAGCGGAAGCAAGATTGAGTTCGCGAACAAGAAGCGCGTACGCGTCGACACGAGTCCACTGCATGCATGTGTGCGCGCACAAAAGTATACAGATGTGCGCGAACATTTCTAAAATGTTCGCGCACAATTTGTTATTGTTTGCCGGAGTGAGTCGACCAACGTGAACATTTGCGTCGTACACTGTGCGTTAAGGCGCGATTCCACCAGTGTGCCGAACTGTGCGGCACTGTAACGCACAGTGTACGACGCAAATGTTCACGTTGGTCGACTCACTCCGGCAAAGATAAAGATAAAGATAATTTATTTGTCCAAAAACATGAGTATGCATACAAAAGTATTATGTATGCAATTTGGTAAAATATAATAATGTACATTCATGTTTTGCCTATGAAGGCGTACAAATAATATTGAATTACAGAACACATTACAATTACAATTACAATTACATTAATAAAATAATTATTATAATTCGCACTTTTTGAGATATATAATAATACAACTACCCTTTTTTTTTTAACAATACATTTGAAAACAGAATCCATTATTGATTATTACAAAACTACAAATAAAAAAAAACAAATAAAAAAAATATACAGGCAAAATATTATATTAAAAATGTCACAGTAAATTCAATTAAGTCATCAAGCTTGTCATAGTTTGTCATTTAAAAAATCACCTATTTTATAATAGCATTTTTCATGAAGTAGATTGCTCAGTTTCTTTTTAAATAAATGTATTGTCAATAGTTTTATGTCATTTGGTATTTTGTTATAGATAGCCGGCGCCATGTATAGAACACTTTTACTTAGAAGGCTAGTTTTGGCGCTGGGTAAGCATAATTTTCTATTGTCACGTCTGCGGCGATTACTCATGTCTGAAATTGTAGGAAACAAATTAGGGTTGGCTTTCACAAATTTTGCAGTTTCAAGAATGTACAATGATGGAAATGTCAGAATATGATGCTTTTTGAAGAGTGGTATGCAACTGTCAGTGGGTTTCAAATTAAACATAGATCTTATACACCTTTTTTGGGCTTTAAAAATGATGTCGTTGTTAGTAGAATTGCCCCAAAAAATTACACCATACCGTAATATTGACGCTACTAGCCCATGATACGCTGTTAAAAGTGTTTGTGTGTTTACTTCACTTGCTAATTTGTACAAAGCGTATGAGGTAGTACTTAGTCGTTTACTTAGATTCTCTATATGGTACTTCCAATTTAATTTTTTATCAATGTTAAGTCCTAGAAATTTTGTGGCGTCAACTTCATGTACAATTTTGTCATCGTAGTAAACGATTATGTCAGATGTATTCTGTTCGCGCTGTTTAAAATGCATAACATTCGTTTTATCCAAATTTATTTTTAAATTGTTCCTCTCTAACCATAATATTATTGATGTCAATGATTGAGAAATGTCATGTCTATATGTGTCCTTATTTTTACATTTTATTGTCACGGTGCTGTCATCTGCAAACAGCGTCATAGGTTGGTCGATATTTAGTGGTAGATCGTTTATATACAATATAAACAATAGAGGCCCTAACACACTTCCTTGTGGAACACCATATTTAACAAAACGACCCGATGATACATGAGATTGCTCATTTTTAGATTTGATATTAATATCTGTGATTTCGGTGTATTGAATTCTGTTACTCAAATAGGATTTTATTAGATTCAAGATATTACCTCTAATGCCGTATGTCTGAAGTTTACTTATTAGTATATTGTGATTAACGTAATCGAACGCTTGTGTCATATCACAAAATATAGCACAAACTGGGTTTCTTTTGTCCATATTTGTATATACTGTGTATAAAAAGTCATAAATAGCCATATTGATAGTTCTGTTTTCTCGAAATCCTTTTTGCTCTTCACATAAAATATGTTTATTTTCTATAAAAGAATTAAGCTCCTTATAAATATATTTCTCAAAGATTTTCGAGATTATGGGTATGAGCGAGATTGGCCTATAATTTGATAAATTCTCCTTGCTACCTTTTTTGAATAGAGGCTTGATAATTGATACTTTTAAGGCTTTGGGATAAATACCTGCACTAATGCTCAGATTAATAATGTGGCTTAAATGACTGCATATTTGCTCAGCTACTGATTTGATGACTTTCGTAGAAATTCCATCATAACCAACACTATTAGTAGATTTTAAGTCTGCAATAATTTTAAAAATGTCTAAAGGAACAGAGGGCTGTACAAATATAGAATCTTTTTGGGATTTTCGTATTTGTTTTATATTGTTACTAGAACCCTGAAGAGGTTTAATTTTGTCTACAAAGAAGTTATTGAACGTGTTCGCTATATCTTGTGGGTCAGTTATTGTTTTATCGGATATTTGTATACTACGAATCGGCTCTTTAGGATAGTTGGGGCTTGAACTGTTGATTAAATTCCATGTAGCTTTTGATTTGTTAGTAGATGAATAAATAGCGTGATTATTATGCGCTCGTTTTGTTAGTTTTATAATATTTTTAAAAGTTCTGGCATATTTCTTAAAATTGGATTTGTTAGAGCTGTTTCTATTCAGTCTGTATTGCCAAAGTAATTGACGCTTCTTTCTACTGCATATTTGTATGCCTTTTGAAAGCCATTTAGATTTTTTAATTACATTTAAGATAATAGTCTTAAAAGGAAAACACAAATCATAAAAGAGTTTAAATGTCTCTATGAAATTATCATAAGCTATATTCGGGTCGTTTGTGTTATAAATTTCAGTAAAACTTAGTTTACTTAAACAGTCTTTAAATTTTAAAATGTTTGTGTTGCAATAGTCGCGTCTTTTTATGCGCCAAAATTTTAGCCGACATACTCTTTTGACGGGACATGTCAGTAGTTGTGCCGTATGGTCAGATAAAGCCAATTCAATAACTTCCGCTTTGACTCGGTTTTTCAGATTGTGGGCAAAATTATCAATGCACGTATTACTCCTAATTCTTGTTGGTTGTTTTAATGCTAATTTTAGGCTAAAATTCATTAATAAACATTCAAATTCCAATGATATTTTGTTTGCTTTTAATACATCGATGTTAAAATCGCCTCCTATAATGATTTGCTTCCGTTTTACGCCACATACATACCGTAATATATTTTCTAAGATTTCGTAACACGTGTTTAAGTTAGCCTGTTTTGGTATTCTATATGCACAAATTATAATAAGATTATAGTCAACAAGTTCTATGCCACAGCACTCAAATACCCCTGGTTCGGATCGAGCTGATATCATAGGCAAGTCACGCCATTGCAGGCCGTATTTGACTAAAATGCAAGCTCCACCTCGTTTACACTCTTTTCTGCAAAAGTATGAAGCTAATATAAAGTTAGGTAATACTAATAAATGCTCATATCCACTCATTATAAAATGTTCAGTAATACAGATAACATCTACATTAATATTTTTCTCTGACAAGTCATCAATGCAAACAGCAAGTGCATCAGCTTTATTTATTAGCCCCGCAATATTTTGGTGCATAACATTAATATGCTTCTCCAAGAAAAAGCTGATTTTCATTTATTTTCTCCAAGTTCAACATTTCGTGATCGGTCAATATTTTTAAATTGGGATTGACTTTACTATTGTTAAAGTATTTGATGGCTGCAATAAATTGTGACAATGAATTGAATACAGTGCGCATCCCAAAATTATTCAAGGTTCCAGATTTACTGTAAAACATATTAAAATCATAATTTACAAAAGCATTTGTGTCAAAAAGAAAAGCGTATTTATGAACCTTAATGTCTTGTTGCAAGAGCCTATTAAATTTCTGAACTCTAAGATTATATGTATGAGCATGGACAGTAAGTTTATAAGCCGGAGCGCATATAACAATGTTTGTATGTTTTATACTTTTAAGGGTATTTTTTATATCAGATATCAGTCTATAATAGTTTTTATTGTCCTTGAAATCTTCTTCACCGATGAAAATTACGCAATAGTCATTTTTATTGAAGTCTGTAAGCTTCTTTTCGATTCCCTCTAAAACTGTCGAAGTGTCTCCATCTGTTGTCAAAAAGTGGCATTTTTGATGATCTTCAAAAGTATCTTCCGCCAAACAATAACAAATTGTGCGCGAACATTTTAGAAATGTTCGCGCACATCTGTATACTTTTGTGCGCGCACACATGCATGCAGTGGACTCGTGTCGACGCGTACGCGCTTCTTGTTCGCGAACTCAATCTTGCTTCCGCTACCGGAGCGAACATCAGTGAACATGTCCGTGCACAAGTGTGCCATACTGTGCGTTTACAAAAGTTACGCACAACCTTGCCGGTGGAGACAGCAGCTAGACGCGATACCAGTTTAGTACGTGCACTGCTGGAGTTTTGCACAAAATGTTTGTAAACAAATGTGCTGCACACTATTTTGGTGGAATCGTACCTTTAGATACACGACGACAGAGCCACACACTAAGACGTCCTACACATTTTGCTTGTTTTTGCACACAGTTAAGTAAAATACCAGCGAGTAGTTTTGTCACTAAAAAAAAGTACCCGATATTTCCATAGCTCTAGTTATTAATTATTATGCATGATACTTTGTAGTTTTTTCTTTGTAGTTTCAATTTTTTTTAAGAATATAGATATGTGGGTACTTACCTGATTATCTGGTGAGTTACCAAGTACTTACTTTACTAGGTCTGAATGTAAATATTTCCTTTGTAAATATGATTGTTTAGCAAATTACTTTTGGTTTAGTAGGTTATTTAATGTGTAATATTAAAATAATTAATTAATAATATTTTAATAATTAATTAATTTAATATAAAAAGTCAAGTTTAATTATACTATACGTAAGAGTTACGTACCAGGACAAGACTTATCATACTGAAATATAATTCATTGGTATATTCGAAGGGAAGCGTCAAACACCATAACACAGGATTTTTCCTAGCTTGGTTTTGACGTGACCTTACAATGTTACTTAAATGATATTATATGAATGATATTATATGAATGTTACTATATACTTGCTATGCATCGAGGTACATGTAAACGTACGTATGTACGTTGTACATATACATCGATGTTACTATGCGAATATAACACCTAGTGCCCGTACCATATTATTAGAATATTAAATAGTAAAATTTGTCCAAGCATTTTCGTCTAACGACTTTGTTAATATATATTTACTTAGTCCCTAACTAATAAGTAATCAATAGCATAGTTTATACCTATTAATTATGTAACATACTTTTCTATGAAATAAATAAAATTCAATCCATATCACGGGCTGCAAATCGCCCGGTCCTTTGGAAGGCATTGACGGAGCCGAAGCCAACGTCAAGAGGCCCTTTACATTATTAAATTAAATTAAATATGATTTGTGGATGGAGAGATGAAAAACTATAAAAAGATGATACATTAATTTATTATGGCTATGAATGTGTGCTGCTTGATGTCTGTTTTCTGGGGATGAGGTACGGCACCCGCCAATTATGCCTCATTTCAAAATATTAAGGCGGGTAGTGACTCGCTATACACTGAATGGGCCCCCCATAAAGGCGGACCGTAATGTCGGCGCCGAGGGGCAACATTGGCGTGGATAGCTAAGGGTGTTGAGAGGTGTGCTGCACTTTCACTAAACGTTACTAACGGTTTTATGCCTTTAACACTTCCATCCTGGAGCTTAGGTCTTAGCTCTTGCGATTCCCACCACCGGCCGGCCGGTCAAGGCAAGCCGGTGGTCAGAGGGTCTCATTTAGCCCTCACGGGATAGGGGTACGCGGTGTTACCTAAATAATAATAAATAAAATTTATTGTTATTTATTATTATAAAAAAATAATAATTTAATGTTACAGAAAAACTATGAACAGTACGATGGTTTCGTTGTACTCCACGGTACTGACACGTTATCTTATACTGCGTCAGCATTGTCGTTTATGTTCGAAAATATTGGAAAGGCAGTGGTCCTGACTGGCTCTCAGGTAAGAATAGAAGACATTTATTATCCGACTTCACAAAAAGGAGTAGGTTCTCAATTCGACTGTTTTATTATTGTTTTCTTTTTTTAACCGACTTCAAAAAAAGGAGGAGATTCCGCAATTAGACCGTATGATTTTTTTCAGGTCATTAAAGTTGGTTGCTAAAGTTTTTTAACCGACTTCAAAAAAAGGAGGAGGTTTCTCAATTCTACCGTATATATATATATTTATATATTTTTTGTTTGTTCGCGTATAACTTCGTCGTTTATAAACCGATTTTGATTATTCTTTTTTGTTGGAAAGGAAATATCCCAATTGTGGTACCATGGTAATTTTATCGAGGTCTGATAAGTATCTCCAGAGATATGGAGAACACCTCCTCAATATTGGTACTGAAAATTAATAGCGCGGCATTGAAGTCGGTTCTTTTTCGTTTTTTAAACTATCTTTTTTATGTTTGTTACCTCAGAACTTCGTCAAATCTTAACCGATCAGAAAATTATTTTTTTTTGAGAGATTATACCCTCCCATTTGGACCCATTCAAATTTTATCGAGATCTGAAAGTCATCTCCGGAGGTATGAGGATAAATAATATAAACAAATTTGATACCTCAATGACATGATTATGGCTAGTGGATATTTTCACTATCGCGGCATGTTAAGTCGGTTTTTTCGTTTAGTACGATGATAAATTATAATATTATCCTGTATAATATAATTTATGATCGTACTAAACGATTTTTTGGATTTTTGTGACGGGACCGTAAGTATGAATTATTATTGTATATTCTCTGCCGTAAGGGCAGGTATCTATCTACCTTTTCTGTTGTAGCTACAGAAAACGTTATGTGGAGACTGTCCTTTATTTTAGATACTACTTCACTTACCTATAGGTTTTTTATGGTTGATAGGCTAGCGTAACCACTATCTCGCCTGGTGGTATGCGGTGATGTGGTCAAAGACACGAATACTACTCTGGCCTCTTAAGGGCTGTGTGCTGCCGGAACACCGTAAGGCTATGGAGACAGATTATATCCTTGATGGTGGTAATCTACTTTTTGGTAGTAAGTTCGGCAGAACATCGATATAATATGCGCTGTTTCCTATGAACAAACACCCGTGCTAGAATTCGAACGGTGACTTTTTGCTTAGAAGTGAAGCAACTTTCCTTTACGCCAACGGGTCTCACATTACGACAACAATCGTTCAATCTACGTTCAATAAACTTTTCTCAATATCTTCCAGATCCCAATATTTGAACCGAGAAGTGACGGAGTTGACAACTTTGTCTCGTCTCTACTGGTAGCTGGAGGTCTTAATATTCCTGAGGTCACTATATTCTTCGGGAGTAAACTTTTCAGAGGGAACAGGTACAGTCACTTTTTTTAGATATACAAATAGACATTGAAAAAAAAATATTTTAAAAATGTATATATGGCCTCACACTATTTTTTTACGGTGTCATGTTTAGCATATTCTATTAACATAATAGAAATATATATTAATAATTTACATAGATTATATAATATATTTAGGAAATTTGTCTAGCTAAATAGTTCAGTCATGATTTTGGGCATTTTTTTTGTATGTTTGGTACTTGATTACTCCGCCAATTGTGAACTGATTTGAATTATTCTCTTTTTCATAGGTATCTCCAAGGTAGGTAGGCTCCATTTAAATTGTATCCAGATCTGACAAGTGTCTCCAGAGATATGATGATAAACGTGTCAAAATTGCAATTGAAACTGACTCGCACGGCAAGGAATTCGGTTTTTTTAATTAATTTCTTATTTACTCCAATGCAGAACACGCAAGATATCTACAAACAACCTCTACGCCTTCAACTCTCCAAACTGCGTTCCCTTAGTGGAAGTTGGCATCGACTTCGATGTGAACAAGCCCGTTATATTCAAACCTAATGTCATCGAAAAGTTCCACGTTCACGCAAAGATGTCCAAGAATGTGGGGCTCCTGAGGTTCTTTCCCAGCATCAGCACAGCTGTCGTTAAGGCTTTTTGTCAGCCTCCTATTGAAGGTAAACATAACCATTTCACTCAGAAAGTAACATCACCATTTCACTCAGAAAGTAACCATCACCATATCACTCAGAAAGTAAACATCACCATTTCACTCAGAATGTAAACATCACCATTTCACTCAGAAAGTAAACATCACCTTTTCACTCAGAAAGTAAACATCACCATTTCACTCAGAAAGTAAACATCACCATTTCACTCAGAAAGTAAACATCACCATTTCACTCAGAAAGATTTTGTTATTTATCTGATAAGCTAGCGTTTCACCCTTATCTCACCTGGTGGTGGTGGTAAGCGATGATCTTTTTAACCGACTTCACAAAAAGGAGGAGGTTCTCAATTCGTCGGAATCTTTCTACTTTGACTAGCGCGACGTTTGAAGTCGGTTCTTTTAGTTTTTTAAACGATCTTAAATTATTTTTTTTACAAATAGCTTACTATGAAGTCAGTCAGTCTGCCACATTTTATTTCATGAACCATACTAGTAGCTTTTAATATAGTAATTAAGATAGTTTAAAAACTAAAACAACCGACTTCAATGCCCCGCGAGTCAATTTCAGTAGCAAGTTTGAGATGTTTATCGTCATATCTCTCTATATCTATATCTCTGGAGATACTTATCAGATATCGATGAAATTACAATGGGACCACCTCGAAAACGTACCCTACCTATTAAAAAATTATCATTCGAATCGGTTCAGAATTGACGGAGTAATGGCGTAACATACACACAAAAAAAACGAAAAAAAAAACGAATTGAGAACCTCCTTCTTTTTGGAAGTTGGTTGAAAATAAGAATTAATTTAAAATTAAAGAGGACGATAACGTGTCTTTATCAGCATTTTTCCTTGATCATATGAGTGATACGGAACCTTTCGTGTACGAGTCCGACTCGCACTTGGCCGGTCAGTTTAATTCTGAATAGGTATTAGTTTAACGTGTAAGCACATATCGCCGATATTATATTGCGTATCACAGAATAAAATAATAGTTAGTGTGATAGTTTGACTCGTTTGTTTATTTCTCTTATCACTAACTCATTAGAGTATAGCGTTACCAGTTTATATCGGCTCGGCTTGTATTGAATCACAAATTATTTCCTTAGAATGATAATGTGATCTTACAATGTGAGTTGTGACTAATATAATTCTGTTAAGGGTCCTGCATTAAACTTGCTCATAAAGATAAGTGATATAACTAAAATTAAAAAAAAAAAATACTGAAGACTGTGTCATCTACCGAGTTAAGATTCGTACAGACTATGAAACCTCCTTTTTTGTGAATACGGTTAATAAATGGTTGTATTAGGTTTTGTTTCATATTAGAATAAATAATAGTTTAAAAAACACGCTTTTTATAGGAAACCGAACTAAAAATAGAAAATAAATTTTAATAAATTTAAATTAAGAAGTGTTAAAAATTTCAATAAATATAAATTAATAAGTGTGAATTAAAAAAAAAGTTATATAAAAAAAAGCGTGAGGTGCATGGTGTCAATAGTTATAAATATTTTAACGACAGATATGAGTAGAGTGCTTATCATTTTGATAATATCTTAAAAGCACCCCACGCTTATTTTTTTTATTTTTTTATTGACTATTATTATTATTGACACTATTATTAATTTATGTTTATTGAAATTTTTAATACTATTCTTAATTTAAATTTATTAAAATTTATTTTCTATTTTTTAGTTCGGTTTTCTATAAAAAGCGTGTTTTTTAGTTTTTTTTAACTATTGTTTATTTTCTACTTTTTAGTTGAAAAATGAAATATTTTTTTATCAAATTAGTGTATTGTCATCGTTCCTAAATGAATCTACAAAGTTTGAACGAAACCTGGCCGTTTAAAGTGGGTAAAAATCGCGCCCAAAGAAGTCTGTCTGTGAACAAACATACAAACATATAGGTGAAGCTAATAAAAAGCTAATAAAAAAGCTGGAAGTGCCGTAATAACCGTATCGCTGTCTAAGCCATTTGACGCAAGCAAATGTGAGGTTGGAAAATAATAACGATTTGCGTTTCGTTATTATCTTTGCTGTGGTTTCGTGCAATCATAACAGTTTATTACATCGCTTCAAATTTATTTGTCTATCTATACTCTATAGGTTGTCGCATGTCGCCGGTGCTTTAGCTCGATTGGTGGATATGATGTATAACATTTAGGTCTTGCTGTGATTGGCGGACGCTTCCGCAGCCATATTTGCATACATGACGTAGATGGATAATTTAAAAGATCTGAAATTAAAATAACAATAATAATATGAGAAGGATAAAACTATACAATCACTAGTATCAGTGAGCGAGACGGACAACATTTTTTTTTATCCTTCTCGCGTATGCGATTTTATTGTTTGCCACCAGCTCTGCCCCCAGCTCTAGCGGCGCCTATTAGCTTTCACCCGGTGTCATATATAACCCGACCAAATTACGTTGTTAATTATATCTCATAGCTGGCATATGTATCACGCGTTCATCATTTTAGACGGGTTATATCTCTATAGCTATTTCATCGTATACGCCAAATTCTTCTCCATTTCATTTTCCCTCCACGATACATGATATAATATCTGATGTCAACTACTGTCAATAGTGCCTAAGCTGGCTAAGTAGCTACAATAGCTACACATAAACAAAAAGTTTCACTTGCGTTGTGGTTTCATAAAACACACACACAGTCACAGTTTCTTTTTTTTATTCAGAAATGAGGATTATATAAATTAAGTTATGTATACCAACAAAATATTTTGAATATAAACATATAGTTTTATATATATTTTATTATTATAAGCAACCATGTAGTTGAAAACGGATGTTGCAAGCACCTTAAGTACCTACTTCATAGATCACGTTGCTGTTGATCAACTGTACAAATGGTACAAAATAATCAGAACCTTGATATTCAATCAAAGGCAATTGAAAAAAAACGATACATTTTCATTTACGCATTAATTTATAGATAGAGAATCAGTATCATATTCTTCAGTAGATAAAGTGTTTATTTCTCAACCGACCTCCAAAAAGGAAGAGGTTCTCAATTCGTATGTATGTTTTTTTTGTATGTATGTTACGCGATTACTCCGTGAATTGTAAACCGATTCGAATTATTTATTTTTTAATCGGTTGGGTATATATCCGAGGTGGTATTATTGTAATTATATCGAGATCTAATAAGTAGGCATCTTTAGAGATATGATGATTAACGTCTCAAACTTGCTACTGAAACTGAGTCGCGGAGCATGGAAGTCGGTTGTTTAAGTTTTTATACTATCTTAATTATGATGTTATTGTTCATTTTGATGCGAGGGCCTTAAATACTTTTTGTGCTACTTCTGTACATCCCTCTCTCTTAGATACAAGCTATTTAAAATACAAGCGGCATTTAAAGTCTGTTTTTCATTCAGTTTTCAATCGACTTCCAAAAAGGGGAAGGGTCTCAATTCGTCTTTAAAAAAAATAAATGTTTGTATGTTACGCGATTACTCCGTCAATTGTGAACCGATTCGAATAATTCTTTTATTAATTGGTAGGGTATATTTTCAAGGTCGTCCCATTGTAATTTCATCGAGATATGATTAGTATCTCCAGAGATATAACGATAAACATCTCAATATTGCTGCTGCAACTAACTCGCGCGGCATGGAAGTCGGTTGTTTTAGTGTTTAAATTATCTTAATTATTTGTACAGGTGTAGTATTAGAAACATATGGGGCAGGCAACTTGCCGACGAACCGCAAGGATCTGCTCGATGTCTTGGAAGAAGCGGTCAAGCGAGGAGTGATCATGGTCATCATCACGCAGTGTAACTCTGGATCGGTGTCTGCTATGTATGAGACTGGACAGGTAAGGTCATCATAACATGTGGGATAATTAAAATAGCTTAAAAACTATAGTTCGGCAATCTCGTGCGCGACCGTCCCGCGGGGTGTCAGACGGTGGCTGGGACGAGGTACCTCGTCCAAGATGTCAGCGGGTAGCGGGTGGTGTAGCAGGGAAGGGAAGCGTGTTTAGCTGTGTCACAGATTATATAATAGTTACTGCGTTGCCGTGTGCTAGAATCATAGAAAAGATAATAATACTACGTATAGAACGGACACTCTGTTCCCCCCACCAATTCCGGTCTTCCCCACCCCGCCACCGATTTTGATTTGTCGAGGCGTCAGTCTGAGCAAGGACGCTACACGCGTACGGCTACAGAACAATAGGTACTACTCTCGAGGAGAAGAACATCAACTTCATACATTTATGTTAAGACCAGTAGACACCGGAGGTTCAAATTTACGTAGGTTCTTATTATGTAGGTATATTATAAATACTTATATACCTACCTATATATTCGTATTTTACAATTCATTTTCATAAATGAAACAACGATATATACTCGTGCGTAAATAACATTTAGTTTGTAAAATATTAAAAAAAAACTTCACGGTAAAACATTTTTATAACACAGCAATTAGGAACTTGATGTAAGTACCTACGTAGTATTTATATTCTCTTTGCTTGATGTCGCTCTAACGTGCGAGCAAGACACAGAACAAATTCAAGTCGACTGGACCTGCGGACGACGCGACGACGCAGCGACTGCACCGAGTGCGAGATAGTACCTACACTTGATAATGGGCTATTCTTGTACTATTTACGGCTGCTTATCATGCAGACGTGACAAAGATAGGAGTTTTTATAGATTCCCTAAGGATAAAACATACGGTCAGTATGTAGTACGTATGTACGAAGTAACTATTATATCATCTGTGATACGGTGATTACGGGCGACAACCTTAGACATCACGCACACAAATGCACGTATAGAAAAACGACATGTGTGTAGTGTCTGTGTCGGTCGTTAAAACGCTAGTTTGTATGGAGATTTAACGAGTGTCCGGGGTATGCTAGAATGACCGTTACCTCGTCCCCGCCACCGTCTGTCACCCGCGGGACGGTCGCGCACGAGGTTGCCGGTCTATAAAACGACCTACTTCCACGCCACGCGAGTCTGTTTCAGTACTAAGTTTGAGCTGTTCATCTCTATATCTCTAGAGATACTTATAATGAGACCATCTTAGAAATGTTCCCTATCAATTAAACAAAAAAACATTCGAATCGGTTCACAATTGACGGAGTAATCTAGTAGTATCTCCTTATAAAAAAATAAAATAAAACACGATATGAACGAAGCTCCTCCTTTTTGGAAGTTGGTTGAAAATTATATTTATTTCCTATATTTTCAAGTTCTCTTCTTGCTGGTCTCTGCTGGTTACTTTTTAACTGACTTCACAAAAAGGAGGAGGTTCTCAATTCGTTAGATTTTTTTTTTAATGTATGTTCACCGATTACTCGAAGATGCCTGAACCGATTTGGAAAATTCTTTGTGTGTTTCAAAGGATACCCTTCACAGGTGGTTCCATTTAAATTTTAACGAAATCGGCTAAGCCTTTTTTAATATATCAACATTTGTATTACTATGCGTTTACTTATCTCGACGACTAACTACTTACGAGTACCTACCTTCTACTACTGGCACTGATTATATAATAGTTACTTGTCTACTGGCTACTTTGACTAGCGCGACGTTTGAAGTCGGTTCCTTTATTTTTTTAAACGATTTTAAATTATATAGAGACTGAACCTGTTCTTGGGTACTGTGTAGTCTAGAAGAGATTTTTAGTGATTACGCAGAATATTAATAAAAGTACAAGTGATAGGTGGAAAATGTTACATAATTTCCACTAATTTATTATAGTAAAGTTACTAATGTATATTTTTTTTAGATATACTTGAAACCTATTGTATATTATTTCTGTATATCACTACATATTATAAAACAAAGTCTAGCGCCGCGCATATCTGCCTGTCTGTATGTTCGCGATAAACTCACTGAACGGATTCTCATGCGGTTTTCACCGATATACAGAGTGATTCATGAGAAAGGTTTAGGTGTTCTGTGGGATTGTATTATAAGTACCTATGGTGCTGTCATGTATAATTTGGAATGTTGTTACAGATGCTAGCAAAATGCGGAGTTGTTTCGGGATTTGACATGACGCCTGAAGCTGCTCTGACCAAACTGTCCTACGTGCTGAGCAAAACTGAAATGAGTTATAAAGAGAAGACTGAGGTACCATCACTCTTCTATTGCCTTTTTTTAGGGTTCCGTAGTCTTGACAAGGAACCCTTATAGTTTCGTCATGTCCGTCTGTCTGTCTGTCCGAGGTTTTGCTAAGAGACCGTTAATACTAGAAAGCTGTAATTTTGTGGGAGTATGTATATAAATTACGCCGACAAAGTGCTGAGATAAAATTTTGAAAAATATTTTTTTTAGGGTAGCTCCCCTATATGAGAAGTGGGGATGAATTTTTTTTCGTCGACTTCCCCATCGTGTGGGGTATCGTGTAATAGGTATTTTAAAATGATATAAATACCATTTTTCGATTGAATGCTCCATTTACGAAATATTAAACTTTAAAGTGCAAATTTTTGTTCCTGTAGGCCGTCCCCCCCCCCCTCTAAAAGCTAAACTAAATTCGTGATAATAGCGCATTTCATGAACTTTAAAGGAAAATTATAGCGGTTAAGATAATTTTATTAGTTTAGCAGTTATAGTCGTTGAACTTGGGTGTTGGATAATTTTGTACCAAATACAAGATCCTTAGAATAAATCCTTTAAAAGGCCAAAGACGGAGTACCTAGTTGCTTGTGTATAACGGGTAAAGACTTACATTGAATATCAGGCTACTACGGAACCCTACACTGCGCGTGGCCCGACACGCACTTGGCCGGTTATTAAGACTGAATTGAGTTATAAAGAAAAGACTGAGGCACTATCTCTTCTATTGTCTCCTTCTTCAAGATTGAATTGAGTTATAATTTATGATCGTACAGAACGAAAAAACCGACTTCACATGACGCGATAGTCAAAGTACTGATAAGTATAATCATGTCATCTAAGTATACAAATTTGCTTATATTGTTTATCTCCATATCTCCGGAGATAATTGTCTTAGGAGGATAAAATTTGAGTGGGACCAAACGGGAGGCATAATCTCTAGAATAGACGTAGTGCTGAGCTAACAAACATAAAAAAATACAGTCAAATTGAGGTCCTCCTCCTTTTTTTTGGAGTCGGTTAAAACAGAAAAGAGAAAATAAAAGAAAAATTTTAAAGCATTTAGAATAGATGGCGATAAAGCATGTTGCACCTTTGTTAGTATTGCCTTGTATGAGATCTTTCATCGCGCAAACTACTCGTATATTTTCTGCCATAGGCACTGTAGCAGATGCACTTGTTTCGCCAATAAATTTCTGCTTTAGTAGAATCAATAAGTAGATCAAAAATACAAAAATACAAAAAAATACAAAATTTATTTATTGATCTAATAAATGTACAAGTATTTTTCATTGAATACATAGGCTCCCGAACTAGTCTAGCTGTGTTTCAGGAGCCAGTGGCTTCTCCCATTATTTTATGAAGCTTAATTATTATGTTCAAAAATATTAACTACTTAATATGTTTATTTTTATTTATACTCTTACAATGTTTGTGTAATTAAAAAAAGAATAAGCCTATTTTTTAACCGACTTCAAAAAAAGGAGGAGGTTTCTCAATTCGACCGTATATATATATATTTTTTTTTTTTTTTTTTTTTTATGTTTGTTCGCGGATAACTTCGTCGTTTATGAACCGATTTCGATTATTCTTTTTTGTTCGAAAGGAGATATCCCAAGTGTGGTACCATGGTAATTTTATCGAGGTATGATAAGTATCTCCAGAGATATTGAGATAAACATCTCAAAATTGGTACTGAAAATGAATAGCGCGGCATTGAAGTCGGTTGTTTTTTAGTTTTTAAACGATATTATATACCTGTGTGTTTCTGTATGTGTGTTAAATGCTTGTATTATGTTGGAATGTTAGCGTGAGTGTAGGGGTGTGTTATTGCGTGTGTGTTTGTTTGTGTGTGTGTGTGTGTGTGTGTGTGTGTTTTTGATTGTGATTGTGATTGTGATTGTGATTTTGTGTGATATTGTATCGAGGTTTGTGTAAAGTCTGAAAATTATTCCTTAAAAATAAAAACTGGTAATTAGCTTTTCAGTATCATCGTAATCAAGAGATATTATATTATAATTTCAGATGATGGCAAAGAACATAAGAGGAGAGCTTACGAACATATCCTCCATGGCAGTAGGGGTAAGGATTCTTTATATATAAATTACCTAATTTTATAAAGTTACTTTATATTATCGGCATCGTGATACATTATACCTACCCCTTACCTTTTTTACATCTTAGCGAGAGGTTACCGGTTAAAATCCTGGCACGGGCGTTCGTTCTAAGGTGGTAAGAGCATTACATTGATGCTCCGTCAGACTTGCTTCCAAAAGTGGCTTACCACCATCAAGAATACGTATGTATATGTATGTACGTGCGCATATCCACCTATACACTATTATTGCATTGGCATCTCGCCTCTGTCTATGTTGACATTGTTGACCAATGACAAGAAGGGACAAAGCCAAAAATTGTTTTTTTTTTGTTTGTTTTGGCTCTTCTGATTGGTTACAAATTTTTTTTTTTGGTTTATGCTCTTCTGATTGGTTAGAAAAATAATCGACATTTGCAACCGAAAATGTTTTAAAACTGGATACGCACAACTGTACGCGATAGTACGTATATATATATAAATCTACCGCGACAACCTAACGATGTTTCGGCAGAACACAATACTCCTAGAGAGTCAGACCATTCTAGATCTGGCGTTGTTTACCATCTTCGACCGCATAGGTATATCGCTTACCACTATGGCGAGTTAATGAATAATATACGCATAAAGAACGTCTGTTACCATTACTTTATCAGTCACCATTGTGCTTCGGTACTTGGTTTTTCATTTAACTTATTATAAAAAAAACCTGTTTTAATCCAGGACCAAACTCTCAAAGAAACTATAGGCACAAGTCTCAACATCCAAGATCCAAAGAAACTGACAGAAGTCACGGAGAAGGTGATCACAGCACTTCTTCTCTATGGCATCGAGCATGAAGACTTGGCAGCTGTCAAAAAAGTTATGGGTAAGTAAGAGAACCTACGTAGTATTATTATCTGTTCAGTGGTAAGAGTCTGCGCACATCGGCGGGTGGCAATGCAGGGCATTTTGACGACGTAAATTAGTACGTATGGTAACAAGACTTGTTGTTATGTCACTGTTCGCCTGTAACGTGACGTCACCGACCGGCATCACCGGAAGACCAGCGTTGGTAATTTGGTTGACAATGTTGACATTTATGCTGAGGTGGTCCGTTTGGGGACACTTTGCATTACTTATGTATATGTCGCAGGCAGATAGCTTAATAAGCCGTTCAATCCACAGCCTAGCGTCTTTACTAAATAGCTCTGTTCAACTATATTCCTGAATGATATCTAGCCTTTGCGTTTGTTACAACATTTAATTAACTAGCTGGCTAATGCTTAGGCCATTCATATAATGTCTTAGTCTGATACTAAGGCAACACACTAGGAACAGTGACCACCACGTGACGTGTGCAGACGAGCGTAGCGAGGAAGGGACATACAAATATTTCTGGTGACGCGCGGTCGCTGCCGCGGCTCCTCTCCTCGCTACGCTCGTCGGCGCACGCCACGCGGTGGTCACTGTTCTTAGTGTGTTGCCTTAGTGTCAGACTAAGACATTATATGAATTATAATTATTTCAAACTTCATCAGCCACCGGTGAAAGTAGCTCTAAGTCTTATTTATAGAGGAAAATAAAAAATATATTTAGCCTCAGTATTATTTGTTAGATCGGGTGTTGATTTTCTCTGCCAAGCCTATTTCCAGCTCAGTGCTAAGGGCTCTAACAGACTGGGACGCCATGGCGATTTCGTTGGCTACCTAGCCATGGCTACCTCTGGCCTCCTGCCGTAGCCAAATCAAGTTGCGAACATGAGCGAACGCAATAACGCGGGCGTCCTTCCTGGCGATCAGTTGGCCACTGAGTGAAGGAGGCATAACTTACTTTTATAGAAAAGACTAGACTAGACTGGCGACATGGCTACGTGGCACCAGGTCGCCACAGTATCCACGTAGGGACCGGTCGATCGTTGCTACACTGCCAAGCTGGCGACGTCGCCTAATTGTAGCCAACTGACATACCTGTCATGCGTCTGACGTATCTGAGTGTATGTAAAACGCCTATAGACAAATAAATACAATACAATACATTTCAATACCAATTATTTAGACACGTAGCCAGCGACGTCACCATAGCGTCCCAGTGTGCTAGCGCTCTAAGACGTTTAGTTACTATTGTCCGTTGCTTGGGTGAGATTTCAAATGTTTATTGTTGATCATTTTATAATATTTCATGACTTCTTCAGAGATGGGAGCGGACGTCAACTTCCAGAGTTCCGATGGGAAGACTCCACTTCATGAAGCTATAGTAAAAGGAAATGTGACCATTGTTGAATACCTCCTGAAGAATGGAGCTAACGTTCATATGAAAAGAAGGTACCCATATAATATACCTTTAGTTTAACAGGGCTTTTTTTTAAATATACTTTCTGGCGACATCGGGGGACTATTACTGCTCGCGTCCGTAGGATTTAGCCCTCGATGTCCTACACGTGTCCCCTGGGTGGCGCCAAAAGAGCAGTACTTTTCAGGTGGTAGGCTTAGGCCGCGGCGTGTTACCACCCACCAGACAAAGCCATGCCGCCAAGCGGTCGCTTTACGGCATGAATGTTTGGTGAAGCCATTATGGGGAACGGGTCGGAAACAGTTGCGTTGCTTACTATAGCTAGTCGTGATACATTGAAGGTCAATTTACCTGGCAGCCAATCTTGGAGAGCAGCGGGATCCGAGGCACGGTTCTCCGCTGGCCGACCGCAGATAGTTGGGGGCCCAAGTAGTGAGCCAGCCACTCATGAAAGGCTGCCCCGCCATCTCGCGAAAAATCCCGGAGGTGCGCCATCGTGCCGGTTGGCGACCGGACGAGAGGACCCGATGGACACCTCTGGGGGGGCTCGGGCGTCCCCGCGGTCTCCAGGATTGGTTCCCAATAGGTGAAAAGACCTAATATGTATCACGGGTTGGTAATTAGCGCCTCGTTTCCACTTCCGTTTCCCTTACCTAACTTCACTCCCCACAAAATGAAAGGCAGAAACAGAATAAAGGTTATACAGCGGAAGCACGTCCTCTCCCTTCAAGTGCACCTCTCAAACATTCGAGGCTTGCACTCCAATATCCTCTCGGTCCACCACCACCTTGAGACCGAAAAACCGCATATTCTGTTCCTCACGGAGACGCAGATCAAATGTCCAGCTGACGCGGCGTACCTTGCCTACCCAGGCTATGTTCTAGAGCATAACTTTAGGGCGAGGGCGGGAGTTTGTATGTATGCCCGCGATGACATTTGCTATCGGCGTCTCCGCAACCTTGAAGACCCTCAACTTTCCGTCATGTGGATTTTGGTGGACACTGGCATAGAGAAAATTCTTTATACTAGTGTCTACCGTTCGCACAGCGGAGACGAGGAGACAAACAGGCTCACAAACCACCTCAGTGAGGCGGCTGATGTGGCCCAACAGAGGTATCCTTCTGCTCAATTAGTGCTTCTGGGGGATTTCAACGCCCATCATCAAGACTGGCTATACCCATACCAGAGCACTGACCACGCTGGTCGAGAGATGCGAAAGCTTGCTTTAACGCTAGACCTCACTCAGTTGGTCCAGGGAGCAACAAGGATACCGGACGTTGATGGCCATACAGCCAATTGCTTGGACCTTCTGCTGACAACAGAACCAGACCGCTACTCGGTGTCGGTTTCATCACCCTTAGGTAGCTCCGACCACTGTCTGGTGAAGTCTGTATCCGTCTACTCCCCGCCCGATCCCAGCCAAAAAGGCACCCGGCGGGTGTGGCGATACAGGTCAGCAGATTGGGATGAGATGCGTTGTTTTTTCGCGTCTTATCCTTGGCGGCAGGTATGTTTTTCTTCGAGCGATCCCTCAGCTTGCGCGGATGCTGTGACAGAAGTGTTACGTCAGGGTATGGAGTATTTCATACCATTTTCTGACGTTTCGGTGTCAAGCAAAGCTCGTCCATGGTTTAATGCCAAATGTAGAGATGCAGAAGCATCAAAACATGAAGCTTACTTAGCCTGGGCTGATGCTCGAACCCGCAAGACTAGAGATGTACGCGAAAAGAAGAAAGCCTTTAACTTAGCCGCCAAGTCCTGCAAAAAGGCTCTCAAGAAGGCTCGCTTCGATCACATACGCCGAACAGGGAACAAACTTGCTTCTTACCCCTCGGGTAGCAAAGCGTTCTGGTCCCTGGCGAAGTCGATCGAAGAGAACTTCTGCCGTCCCTCACTGCCTCCACTACTGAAACCCGATGGATCACTAGCACACTCGGCTGAAGAGAAAGCGAATTTATTTGTTACTCTGTTTGCGGAGTCTTCACGTTTAGATGCTGGCAATGCTGTACCTTCTAGTCTGCCGACTTGCGGGACGTTTATGTCGGAAATCCGCATTCGTCAGACTGAAGTACGCAAAGCGTTGCGCAATCTAGACGTGAACAAAGCTAGTGGTCCAGACGGTATACCAGCTGTAGTCTTGAGGACGTGTGCGCCTGAGTTGGCTCCTATTTTGACACGCCTCTTTCGCTTGTCTATGACGACTGGTCAAGTGCCTAAGTCCTGGAAGCAAGCAAACGTGCAACCCGTGCCGAAAAAGGGTAGTCGTGCAGACCCTGTCAATTACAGGCCTATCTCAGTCACTTCCATACTCTGTAAGACTATGGAACGTGTACTGAACCACAGGCTCCTGGCATACCTAGAAGTGAACGATCTCCTCAGTGACCGACAATACGGGTTTCGCCGAAACCGGTCTACTGGGGATCTTCTAGCGTATGCCACGCACATCTGGAGCGAAGCCATCGAGAACCACGGCGAGGCGCTGGCCGTCTCTCTTGACATCTCGAAGGCTTTCGACAGGGTTTGGCACGATAGCCTTATTAGCAAGCTTCCTTCATACGGCCTGCCCACTGGTTTATGTGTTTGGATAGCAGATTTCTTGAGGGATCGGTCGATTCGAGTGGTCATCGATGGCTGTTCTTCCGACCAATTGGCCATAAATGCCGGAGTCCCTCAAGGATCAGTACTCTCTGCAACACTTTTTCTGCTGCATATTAATGACCTGCTTAAACCCGGTATCTTTGGGTACGCAGATGACAGCACTGTTGTAGAGAGTTATACATCCAACGCACGAACCAGTGCATTACAAATCCAGTCTCATAGAGAAGCGATGGTCGAACGCTTGAACTTTTCTTTGAAGGCAGTCTCTGATTGGGGCGATGCCAATCTGGTCAAGTTCAATGCTGCGAAAACCCAGGCGTGTCTTTTCTCCGCTAAACGGAGCCCATTTCTACTGGCTCCTACTTTCCGGGATGTGTCCGTTCCGATAAGTAACAATCTCGAGCTTCTTGGCATCTCTTTGACACCAACTCTCAATTTCGGCTCTTATATTGAGTCTAGAGCCCAGCTAGCCTCAAAAAAGCTTGGCATTTTGGCTAAGGTGAGACGGTTCTTCACACCGGGACAGTTGCTTAATCTTTACCAAGCACAAGTCCGGTCGTGTATGGAGTACTGTTCTCACCTTTGGGATGGTTCTGCTAAATACCAGCTGGAGACACTGGAAGCTATTGAGAGGAGAGCCAAAAAACTCATCAGCGATGACCTATTAGTAAGCAAGAGACTCCAGAGTCTCGCGCATCGCCGCAAAGTCGCTTGTTTATCGGTTTTCTATCGGATACATTTCGGAGAGTGTGCAATGGAACTGCATGATTTGATTCCACCATCCCCATTTTATAATCGGACATCCAGAGACACTAAAAGGCGCCACCGATTTATGGTGGATATACCATCTACCCGAACGAAGCGATTTGCTTCTTCGTTCATCATACGAACCGCTAAGGAATGGAATACCCTGCCTGAGTCCGTGTTTCCGATTAAGTACAATATAGGGGTCTTCAAATCGCGAGTGAATAGGTATCTTCTGGGTAAGCACGCTACATCATCGATCGCATCATCACTTAACATCAGGTGAGATAGTGATCAAGTGCTACCCAGTTCGGTATAAAAAAAAAAAAAAAAAAAAAAAAAAAAAAACATAAACACTATTATTGAACACACTCATGTTCTTGGTAATTTATATAAGTAATTTGCAATCAGTTTTCTCAACTATTCCTGACGTTTTATGATTTTCCCAGCGTACAATATTTTTTAGATAGTTTTCACGGACTCTAATAAAGCGGATAGAGGCGATTCGCTCCAATAACTAATAGCACAGTTTTACAATCATACAGTTGAGATTCGCCTTTGATGTCGGACGACACCGCCACCCGAGTACCACATACGCTATCAGCCGCAAATGTGCAAGGGTTGTCAAAAACAAACTACGATCTGATTGATATATTACGTGACAAAAATTGTTATTGATTTTAAAAATAAGAGATAAGAATGTCTCACAGAGATATTTTATACAATAGTACCTTTTTACGTATATAAAATAATCTATCATCGCGTGATCAGCCGTAGCCCATGCGCGAAGCGTAGGTAGGAAGGCAGGTATCTATATCAAATAAACTTATTAGTAGCACAGAAAAGATCCTACGGATTAGTAGTGTTAAACTCTGGTTCACACAAGATCGTAGCGGCGTGATGCGTATGTATGTACCATCGACGTTTGCTAGGACGTCGATGGTATGTACTTAGGTACAAACCTTAGTTTATATAGAAGATCATTGCCTACATAAGTACCAAATATTATTGATACCGATAGTCATTTTTTTCACAAAGATTATAGATTTTTTTTTAAATTCTCAACCATATTTCACTAAATAACTTTGTATAGAGGGGATATTATTAATTTATACAAAATAAAAATTTTATCGTATTAATAATTTAATGTAAATTGAAAATTTGTTGCTTTTGTTTTAATCATTTATGTGCTATGTTATGTGCGAAATAATTTTACAAACAACTTTTTTCATTCTCTATGTGTTTCACGTGAAATAAATCATTTCATTGCAAATAATAGTACTAGACCATATTTGGTTAGATACTTAGTTATAGGAATAAACTTCCCTCGCGTCACGTCTCGATCTTACACTGTCGCGGCGACCCGCAAACTGCGAGTGCACAAAATAAGCGAGATTGAGGACCGCGATCCACGCCGCCCGCTTCCCCGCGAGTATCCCGCCGTTGCTCTGCGCATGTACATTCGATTCCAAACTGTATGATTGTAAAACTGTGTTAATAGTAAGGCGGATACAGACATTGCGAGGCATGTGCAGCTCAAGGCGCGCTTCGCATACTTTGAAATGTGTGGACCTTTATTTTTGTGGCGAGGCATATTATGTGCTACGCACGTTTAAGAGCGAGCCAACGTATGTCGGCAAACGCTTCACGATGAGAGTACCTTAGTGCGAGCAGCGCGTTACATGAGCTCGAAGTCAAGCACACATTATAATAATTATTATCTTCGCACGCAATGAGATCGACTCGAGCATTTGCAGTCAACCTAAACATGCGCTGGTTTTATGCTTTACTTGAGGAAAATTTACATCGAAGCGTGCGTTGCAAGGCGTGCGCGACGCATGCCTCAGCAAGTCTGAATCCGCCTTATCGTTGCGCTAATCCGTTGCTCTGCGTGAGTTATCAGCGTGACGAAATCCTATTAGTGGTTGATAAGGACACATCTCCGCTCAGCTCAGCTTTGATGGAGTCCGGTTCCAATGGGTTACCGATCTTGCTCTATTCCATCTTTCCTCTCCTTTCATTTATCATAAAAGTCTTACACACAAATGGAATCACGTTACAAAACAAACATTTCCAAAATCTCGTAATAGCATCTCTATGTTTACCATTTTCTACCACTATTGCTATCTTCTTTCATCACTCCTTCCAGTTCCGGCGAGTTACCAATAATAACAGCGATACACAAAGACGACCCTGATATGATAGAGATTCTATTGAAGTGCGGAGCTCACTCCGTCAGTTCTGACATAAAGCCAGTCAGCGATCTTATGACACTGGCTGTGAAGAATGGAGCTGTAAGGAGGTTGAAGTTACTGAAAATGGCTGGAGCTGATCTGGATACGCCTGATGAGCTGCTTCAGACTCCTTTGCATAAGGTTTGTTGGCGATTAACTGTGTTATAACCAGCGGTGTATATGTACGGATCAGATGACGCGTCGCGAACTACCTATACGTACAAATAAAAAGCAGTGCTGAAACTACATCTCGCTTAGTTTAGCGTGAGTACTCCTCACGCCCGATCGCGCGCCACTCGGCACGTAAATCTGTTTATGATGGGCGCCTCTGGTTTACATGTAACTCGATGGTTATATCTTTGTATGTATGTTACGCCATTACTCGGTCAATTGTGAACCGATTCGAATGATTCTTTTTTAATTGCTAGTGTACATTTCCAAGCTGAACCCATTGTGATTTCGTCGAGATATGATAAATATCTCCAGAGGTATGGCAATAAATATCTCAAACTTAGTACTGAAAATGACTAGCGCGGCATTTGAAGTCGGTTTTTTTTTCATTTTGTAAACGATCTTAAATTATCTAGCACAGCTCTTGTAAAAAAAACTTTTATGCGAAGATATCTGTGTGAATATTATTTGTAGCCATCTATATAAAAAGGTAGATGCGGTACTCACTCTTATGCCACGTAAACATAATGGAACTAGAAACAACTACATGAAAACACGAATTTCTAATGTCGAGCGTGAATGCGTGAATAAATTATTTAAATGGATCTGTGATTATTGCAAATGTAATTCTGTACGTGCTACACAAACGCCAGTTCGATTGTGACTAAGGTGAAATGAGGTTCGCAAACCTAATTCATACGGTTCACATTGAGGAGCGGGGTCGCTTATCTCCCTTTTTTAGGGTTCCGAACCCAAAGGGTACCAACGGAACCCTATTACTGAGACTCCGCTGTCCGTCTGTCTGTCTGTCTGTCTGTCTGTCCGTCTGTCACCAGGGCCTTATTCAGTATGACCATTTTAAAGTCGTACCGTGCCGTGTTACGTTATGTCCGCGTTATGGTATTCTCTATGCCAATTAAAACGCGGTAGGGTAAGGTTATGAGCGCGTTTTGAGCTGTCAAAATATCGTGACATAAGGTCGTGTGACGCGCGCGTTTTGTATAATTTACCTATCGTGTGGCATACAGAATACAATTTTTCAATGACGTAACGTGGCGCGTTAAGGGACGCGTTATCTCATTGGTCATACTGAATAAGGCCCCAGGCTGTATCTCATGAACCGTTAATTAAATTAATACCTATTAGAATGCAACTACTAAGTACCTACTAACTCTCTTCACCATCTTGATCACCGATACAATACATATATTACCTATGTATTTAACAAAACAACATAATAAAATGGCTTTTTGTCTCCTAAGTTGTATTGTATTGTATTGTATTGTATTGTATTGTTTATTTAGTCCATAGATGTGTTACACATTCTTAGATATGTCAAATAACAAATGAAAAATAAGATACATCAATGTAAAAACTTAGATAAATAGCGAAACATTTACAAAATAAATGAGTGCATCATGAGTAACTATGTAATAATTGAATCTAAACTTAAATGTCGTTTACTGAATACAATTCCAAATCAATCAACATTTTTTTTAATTTCCGTCTAAAATTTAGCGTGGAACCCTTGTCAATGATGTTATCGCCACTTAAACGCTTCCTAAATGCGTTATAGTAGCGTACGCTATTACAAATAAAGCTCTTAGACTTTTTTGTGAGTCTACATTTTGGATGTGCAATTCTGTCTTTATTTCTTGTCGAGTAGTTGTGATAAGCACCTAACATTGGAGTATTCGCAATATTATTGACGGCGTGTAAGATGTTGTGATACACGTATTCAGAGTGCATAGTCATGATGCGGCACTTCTTAAAATAAGTTTTACAGGAAGAAAGAGCGGGTAATGCAAGAACAGCTCGAACAGCTCTTTTTTGTAGTATAAATATTTTTCCTGCTGTTGCTGCCGTTCCCCAGACTTTAATTCCATAGCTCATCAAGCTATGGAAGTAGGCGAAGTAAACTTGTTTCGCTGCTGTAAATCCACAAAAGGAACGTATCTTTGTGATGGCGTACACCGCAGAAGAGAGCTTAGAAGTCAAGGTTTTTATATGAACATTCCATTTCAGTTTACTGTCTATCTGAACACCTAGAAATTTTACATCTTTCACTAATTCTACCTTCCTGTCTTTATATTTGATATCTAGTAGATTCTCATCGTTGTTTTTCTGCGTTGCGAGAGAAAATAAGACAGCTTTAGTCTTTTCCACATTAAACAATAGCTTATTGGCGTTAAACCAGTCACTGAGTATACCAATCGGCTCATTTGCATTTGCGAAAAGATTACAGAGGTATCGTCTGCGTACATGACTATAGTTCCCTTCTCTTGCAAACAAGAGGGCATGTCATTTACATAAATATTGAAGAGAAATGGTCCCAGAATGGAACCTTGAGGAACACCACATCTGAGATAAAGCTTATCCGAATATGAACCATCTACCATCGTACTATGAGATCTGCCACAGAGATAGGAATTTAACAAACTAAGAGCAGATCCGGCGACCCCGTAGTGATTTAGTTTGTATGATAGTATTTCATGATCAACACAATCAAATGCTTTAGATAAATCGCAAAAAAGCCCAAGTGTTTTCTGCGATTTATCCAAAGACTCTAATATGGTTTGTGTTACTATCGAAACTGCATCAGTTGTACATTTCTTTGGTCTAAAACCGAACTGGCGGTGATTTAGTAAATTATGTTTTTCAAAATACACTACTAACTGATTTAATATGATTTTTTCTAGGAGTTTGCTCAAAACCGGTAAAATGGATATAGGCCTATAATTATTAAGCTCTTCTTTAGCTCCTCCTTTATAGAGAGGAATAATTTTACTGACTTTCATAGGGTCGGGAAAAACACCCTTCCCAATTGAGTCATTAAAAATAATCGCAAGATAGGGTGCAATGGTATAAATGATTTTACCAATGAACTTTATGGAAAGCCCTGACATGTCTAATGAGGTTTTGCGTTTCATTTTTTTAAATGTTTTAATGATGTCCCAATAGGTTATGTGACTAAAAGTAAAACTTTCATCTAATTTGTTGCTATGCAGTTCAAGATATTTTTTGGAAGTTTGAAAGCAGCCAAGACCACAAGTTAGGTTTTCCGCTATTCAATTAAAGAATACATTAAAATCATTAGGAGATAACGTTTTGCAATAAGCTTTTTTACATTTGTTTGTCTTTCCCGTTTCAGACTTAATGATTTGCCAAGACATTTTGATTTTGTTTGTCGATTCTTTTATTTGTTTGGTGAGAAAGTTTCTTTTAGCTTGAACGCAAATTTTTTTGAACACTTTACTGTACGCAGATACATACTCTCTCATACCTGCATCAAAAGTTACTTCACTGTACAACTCATAAAGGCGTTTGCGAGATATCCATATTCCCTTAGTAGCCCAGTCATTGAAATTAGTTTTCGTATTAATTGATTTTGATATTAATGGCATATTAGTATCTACGTACTGCATCATGGATTCCATAAATTGATAAAATTTTTCGTTGAGATCATTTAGAGATTCTAAGTTACTTAGTTTAATGTCAAGATATTGGTGCAGTCCCGGCAAAGCGGTATAATTATTTTTTCTAAATACTACACTTTTAGAGGTTTTCAATATAGGCACTTCTTGGTGTAGGTGCATAAATTGGGCTAAATGATCAGGTTTAACACATTGTTTAATTTCTGTTTTTGTAATTTCATCACTATCAGTCAAAACATTATCAATGCATGTTGCAGATATTTTACTTATACGGGTTGGTTCACTAAATGTCCGAAACAAGTTAAAGCAATGAAATAGTTCTTCTAAGGCATTTAGCTTTGGAGAATCTGTTAAAAAATTTATATTATAATCGCCACAAACGATAACACGCTTGTTAGACTTGCAAATTTTTTGCAGAACGACCTCTAACAATTGTAGATATTCATCAAAATCGCCATCTGGAGAGCGATAAACAGAAGCTATTATATAGTTACTCATCTCAACACAAGCAATTTCAAACAATTTATCTAACGACATTGATACTATGTCTCTCCTATCTTTGGCTTCGAAACCATTTCTTAAAATTATAGCTGTTCCTCCGCCTTCAAATTTATCCCTATTATATTGACTAATACATGAGTATCCTTCTAAAACTAGTGGTTGATTTATTTTCATCCAAGTTTCAGTAATGCAAAATATATCGATCTGATACTGTTCCAGCGCTAGACTCATGTCCAAAAGTTTGCCGTACAGCCAAGGTACATTTTGATGTACAATGACAATATTACTTTTAACATTATTACGATTTACAATCGCACAGTTTTTGTGCTTGTCAGTATTTATGTAAAATTTTTACGATTGTCTGCTACAATATTGTTAATCTTGTTGGTGTTGTTGTTTTCTGTCACAATCGAATCATACGTTGGAGTGTTGACATAATCACAGCTGTGGCTTATATTAATTATGGTCCTATTGGTACCTAACGGTTTGATAATATTCGCTATGATTAATTGACGTAACAAGTCAATTTTCTTATATTTTGCAAGATGCATAAATTTGTAATAATTGTTATTTAGATCTATGATGCTAATATTATCGTTATTGCATGTCAAGTTATAAATATCTAAATTTAGTTTGTATAAGTAATCATTGTGTTTCATATTACTGCAGTAAGGCAAAGTACAGATAATGATTTTGGATCTTGAACTCGCTTCATTCACTAGTGTAATACAATCTCTTAGCTCAATGCGCGAAATATTTCGTTTTTCTCCTATCAACAATACGTTTGTGGTATCAGGATCATTTTTATCAATATTATCATACATACACTGAACAAGTCCTTTAAAAGATAAACCAGGGCTACAGTGATTGATCACACGTTGCGTGACATGGTTGCTGAGATGGCTGCCAATACCTGTACCTAGTCCGTCAGAGTAAATGAGAATTTGGCCATTACTTTTCATATTGCCTTCCAGTGATGGTTTCACCGAGCAGTCGTAATCAGTTTTGTAATCGTAGATAGTGCCATTATTTTCCTTGTCTAATTATATATCAACTATTTTCATTATTTCAACAAGTTGATGTTCAACTAAGTTAACTGTTTTTACGATTTTATTCTTAGCGTCTAATCCATTCTTATACTTATCCAAAGTTTCAAGTATGTTGTTGTTTTCTTCTTGTAACTTTGATATCATGATGCTTCTTCTTTCTATTTCTTCTATTAATAGTACGTTTTCATTGCAAAAGGCCTCCATCATTTCTGTAGTTTCTGTTGTTTCACATAATTTACCGTTGTCACATATATTATTATCTTTGTTTATAGTAATAATATTATCTTCGATTTGTTTAATGCTTTTTGTTATAGTTGAGTGTTTCTTTCGAAGGTTCAAAATGCGCTTATTCAATCGTTTCTCTGCTTTTCTTTTACTTGAATTATTTCGATTTATTACTTTCTTCTTCGTGATATTTTTCTTGGTATTTTCATTGAGGGAAATACCTGTCGCTGCGTCTATATGCAGGTTGCCATACTTGATTTGTAGCGAGTCATAATCTTTGCTTAAATTATCTAGTTTATGAAGTAAGGGTTTCTGACCAATTAAGTATTTATTTTCTATTTCATCTTTTTCTCTTAACGCTTCAATATACATTTTCTTTAATTCATAAAGTTCGTTTAGCATAGACTCTTTAGTATTTTCACTCTCAGCTAATTTCTTCTTTAATGTATTATTTTCTCTGCATTTTTCTTCAAAAACCTTACTATTGCTTTCCTGTTCTTCGTTCATAGTGTTTAACAATTTTTCTTTTTTTTCTAATTTCAATTTCTGGGCCGTGAGTGTCATTTCGTATTTTTTACATAATTCTTTATAGTCAGTTTCGGAATCTTTTGTAATGGTTTCTTGTAGACGTTTGAGTTTGGCCCTGGTAGTCATTTTTTATTTGAGAAGTTTCGCAGTAAATTGCAAGGTGAAACGTATTACGTGTACCTATTTTATTTAATAATTAAATTGTTTCTTGTCCTCAGGTTAATGACTCTTTGTCTTGTAGTCACTGTAGTGTTATCTTTTTGGTCTGTGCAATGTTTTTTTAGTCTAAGCATGCGCCAGCCAGTATTAGTCCGTATGTCCTTTTGTCGTAATATATATATGGGCTATGTTTATATCCGTAGAGTGTTTGGTTTTCACTATTTCTTGACTCACTTGAGCAGGTAAATACAATTTTATTCAGTAAATTTATGCAGACATAACAATAACAAACGTTCCGCCTTGTGGGGTATCGTTTGTATGTAATAAGCAACTATTTCATTCAATTTTTATTTAGCCTAGCAACACTCGTCTAAGTGTCATGTATATCTGTTATCGACTTGTATCTGTCACTGTCTGATTAACAATATTGACATATGAAGATATTATTATTTTGGTGGCCGGTATGCAAATTTATTGTTGTATTTTATTGGTTAATTTTAATGTCTTTTAACCAGTAATTCAAATATATTTATGTGTGTGTGTGCTATTTTCAAAATGTATCCTTCGGTTTCAAAATTTACATGTGATATTCGTGCTTTTAAATACCTCAAGCTTCTGTGTAAATGTTCACATTGGGATCCTGGCGTTCATATCTTTGGATTTATCACTTTCTAGCAAGGTATTTCACGCTTATTAAATTATATTTTCAAAATAAAATGTAGATAACATTTCGTAACTGTTTACTCGAAGACACACACACACTATCTGCGTTCTACCTAACATAACTGTTTAATTTATGAACTTAAATAATATTATATACCTACAATATTAATTCTACAGCACTAACTACTTACTGCATAACTACGTCCCCTACCTTTACTACGATCATAGTAACACACACTAGCACTCAGTTATTAAAAGTTTACTACCTACCCGTAATTGCCTACCCGCTTACATTTTTCTAGTTAGGGATTGTTTACTAAATTAAGATTTACTTCTGACTGTTAAATGAATTGATAATATGTTTGCTTTAGATTTTACAATACCTACTGCATGCCTTAATGTTTGTTTTTGTTTTGTATTAGTTATCGTTTCTCTTTAAATGTAATATTTTAACTGTACTCGTAGGAAGAGACTGTTTCACACAACACAGGACTGTCCTAGTGTGTGAATCAGCGTAGATACCTGGTTTACTTATAAGCTAAAAATGTACAAAACTGTTTCTTGCTTTTGGAAATAAATATACTAAAAATACTAAATACCGTGATAGTTATACGGTTGAAATTTTCACAGATGATGTATTTCTGTTGCCGCTATAACAACATAACAACAAATACTAAGAACAGAACAAAGTTAAAAATTAAAGGGTTTAAAACAAAACACGTGTTATTTACGATACGATACGATACGAAATTAATTCAACTCGACGCAGCTAGATGGCAACACAGAAAAAATAAGCACGCGCAAGCGTTTCATTTGTTGAATTTGTAGGCCTTGGTCGATTTGTTTACTTAGTTAAATTTAATTTGCAGAAATGTAGTGTACTGTATTGAATAATAATATATCTTCAATTTTAGTACTTAAAGAGCTTCAATTAGCTAGAATCAGAATAAAAAGTTAGTAGTACGAACACTTGGTCTTCCAGATATTTAAGTATATTAATTACCTTATATGTATGTAAAGTGTTCATATTTACTTAGTATAGTTGGTGTTAGAAGTTCGTGGCGTTCGGACTTCGGAAATTCGGAACCCTCCGTGTGCGGGACAAAAGTCTGACTCGCACTTGGCCAGTTTTTATTATATAAATCGATGTCTGTAGTACTTTGTTTTTGTTTCAGGCGATACTCTACAATAGTCCAGAAGTAGCCCAATTTCTGGTAGAAGACGGAGCAGCTAAGGACAAAAGAGACTTCTTAGACTTTACCCCACTTGATTACGCTATGAAACTCAAGAGAGCCGATCTGATACAAATATTGGAAAAAGAAATCCCCGAGTGTTGTTCCCATTTTGGTTTATAAAAATATTTTTTTAATTTTCATATATATTTTTATTTATTTTTTAGATGTATTACTAAATCATGAATTTATTAAACTATTTATACAAGTTATAGTTTTTTTTACTCTATGAGGCACGAACATTTGCGTGTATGCATATTGTCCCTGCATACAGCAACCACAAGCTAACTGACCTGCTGGCGCAAGACTTCAATATTCAATAGAGAGCATCGACTTCATAACAATGTCGTCGATGATAGAGACGCTATGCATAGAGTTAAAATTCCAATTATTCGTTTACATTTTTCCAATTTTTTGTATGAAACTTGCAATGACGCACAATTATCTTTTAAGTATTTAACCGACTTCAAAAGGGTAATTGTTCGTTGATGTGGTCGAAGATGATGAACATGCAACACAACAACATAGGTATCTGATAGGGGATAATTCACCATGTTTTTACTTTAAAAATCGAGATGTCGATATTTCGAGGCTGTTGTGCACAAGCGCTATTTTCACGGAGCAACTGACTCAACTCTGTGAACATGGTGCTTGTGGCACCATGTTCACAGAGTCTATCGGTCTCCATCATCATCAGCCTATCACTGTCCACTGCTGGACATAGGCTTCCTTTTGAGCTCGATCAATACCTATTTGTACCCCATTCGAATATAATCGATGATATTTCAGTTTATCGGTCAACATAATATGTGTGGTAGCACAATCAGGACCATAGAATTTGTAAAACACAGCAATAATTTGTAAAATAGCTATTTTAATTGTTTTCTGACAAGTACGTTCATTATTCCTTGGTAACCACAATGTGTTGGTAACCTTAGTTCAGAGGGTATACCTACAAAGTATGTAACAATCAACATATACAATGGGAGCTATTGCATGTGAGTTTTCCGCTAGAGGCGCTAGTGTGCCACAAGATTTGCAAATGTCAATGTATTTTTAGCTAGGGATTTATCCGAAACTCCGAAAATCCGAAAAATATTTAAATAGTGTTTTGGGTATTACTTAAAGTACATTAAACTCTGACTAAAAAAATATGCCAAAAAATAGGAAAAGAAGTTTAAAAGGAAATTTTATGGATAGCTTTTTTCAAAAATTTACCTTATTTTTTTAACACAATATTATATAACAAAACGGCTAGCGCGCCTCACTTCAGTTACTCGCGGGCTACTGAAGTTCAGTAGCCGACGAGGCGTCTTCGAGGTAGGACCTGAGTCACTTTTGCTAGCTGGCTAACAGTTTCCCGCTGCGCAATTGGAATATCCGTCACGGGGACGGAGGTATCGCTAAATACCTACTGCGCTGGAATATAGTGGCCTTAACATGAATTGACTTTTTTTTCATTATACATTATTATTATAGCGTGACAGCTGTAATCAGGACCTTTTTATTCAGTAGCGCCACCTTGTGAGTGATTTATTTATTTATTTATTGATAATTAGAACGGTTATAACCATTTACACTAATTAACACTTAATTGAAAATTAAGTGATGAAATGGGCTACATTTTATCACTTAATTTTAAGTACATAGTAATTTTAATACAAAAATTGAGTAATGCTACGCTAGAAAGAGAGGTAGATATATAGAGGAGCAGAGAGAGAGAGGAGGGAAAGACGCGCCCCTACACGACTGTACTCCAACTCCTTATATCAGATGTAGTTTGACTAAATTAACAAAAGTAAGCCCCCAGAAAATTTGAAAAACTTGCAAAACTACCTATAATCATTTCCCCCATGAGCTTTAGCAAGAGAAACCAAATGGTTCAGTATAACTGACATGTTTCGCTCTTGAATTGGGCACGGCCGGTAGGTGGCGCAGTCGCGGCCACTTCTTCCAGACAACATAGCGTCGTCCACAGCCGTAGAGTTTATAAAGATGGACAGAAGTTTGTTGCTGAAAGAGAAATTATAAGCTATTGTATTATCATAATTAAAAGGCTATATCATTCTGTGATGAAAATAGCCTGTAGCATTTCACAAACGTCTAGATGTTCTTCGGCATCAAATAAGTAATTCCCTTTAAAATTTAAGGAATAGAATACATAGTCATTTTTAGGGTTCCGTACCCAAAGGGTAAAACGGGACCCTATCACTAAGACTCCGCTGTCCATCTGTCTGTCTGTCTGTCCGTCTGTCACCAGGCTATAGCTCATTAACCGTGATACTTAGACAGTTGAAATTTTCACAGATGGTGTATTTCTGTTGCCGCTAGAACAACATATACTAAAAATAAAATAAAGTTAAAAATTAAAGGGGTCCCCATACAAAAAACGTGTATTTAAACGCCATCTATCTAATTAGTTTCGGCAAAATGACATAGATGGCGCTAGTAAACGAGCCCGCCCCGTCTTTCTAGATCGCGACCAAACCAAATATTCTTGGTAATATCAATTAATCAAATATATGAGGTTGAAACTCTGTTATGTTTCGTATTGTACGGAACCCTCCCTAAGTGTGCGATAAGAGACGCGATGCTGACTCGCACTTGGCCAGTTTTATTCCTTCTACCATCTAAGTTTTCTTTTTCAAATCTTTTCATATCTATAAAAGACATTATCAACAAGTTCCTGGGCCATGTCTTCACGGGCGAAGCCACGAGAGGGAATTGCTAGTGTACTATACTAAAATTACAAAGATATATTTTATATGTTTGCTTGTAATTGATGAGCTAAAAAAACTACGGGATCCTTTGAGTATTCAGCCAACCCAAAGGGATCAATTTAAAAATGTCTTTCACCCACAGAACACACATATATTTTCAACACAGAAATATGAATAATAAGGTAGTATATTCATATTTCTGTGATTTTCACCTATTAAAAGATCAAATCAAAGAAAATCAAAATATCTACGATCAGTGAGTAACAAGAATTCTAATATTTTGCGGGCGAAGCCGCGAGAAGGAGGTTCTTAATTTGTCTGTATGTTTTTCTTTTTAACCGACTTTAAAAAAGGAGGAAGTTCTATGTTCGACTGTATGATTTTTTTTGTATGTTTGTTTTGTTACGCAAATTCTCAGCCAATTTGTGAACTGATTCAAATCATAGCACGGCAATTGACGATGGTTTTTTTCGTTAAGTAAATGATCTTAAATTATGAATGTTAGTTTCCAAAACCAAAAATAAAAACATGATAATTTAATTCTCACCTGGTTATATAAGCCACAGTCCTTGTCAAGTCCTGGTCTTGTTTTTGTGCAGTCCAGCACGCTATCCTCAGGCTACAGCCCCGAAGACTCTTTCCATCAGACATCATCTTGCTGGCAAAGTTGATGATGGCATCAGCTCCAAATTCTGTGTTGTCTAGTACTGGACATATTTGATATTGTTTAAAATACTTTTAACACAGTTTTACACAGTGCTTAAAGACAAAAGTCTTTAACCAGTGCGTCCTAACCATCGACGTCATAGCAAATACCTGTGATGACATACGGAGCCGAGACGTGGACACTCACAATTCGACTGGTCCACCAATTTAAAGTCGCTCAGCGAGCTATGGAGAGAGCTATGCTCGGTATTTCTCTGCGGGATCTAATCCGGTCCAGTAATTCGCCAATGAACTAAAGTTATCGATATAGCTCAACGGATTAGTAAGCTAAAGTGGCAGTGGGCTGGTCATATCTGCCGCAGGATTGATAACCGTGGGGGTAGATTTGTCCTAGAGTGAAGACCGCAAATCGGCAAATGTAGCGTAGGACGTCCTGTGACTAGGTGGAGCGATGACAGAAGCGGTGGGCAGTTACTGGAAAAAAAGAGCCGAAGATCGGGCTCAGTGGCGTATCTTGGGAGAGGCCTACGTCCAGCAGTGGACTGACACTGGCTGATTATGATGACTTTGAAAGAGATAGATTTTACGGGCCACGCGATTTCCTTTCAGTTGTAAAAGTTTGAGGTGTAACCTTCTTATTTCTAAAGATACCCTAAAATAAGAACTTGAATATCTTATATGGAATAGGAACATAAAAAAGTATCTATATCGGTTAGCAGAATGATGCCATGCCAGAATTCTGAAGTAACATAGGTATCTATTTGAAAAAAACCACTTTCACAAGAATTGAGTACCCCTCATTTTGAGAAGTCAATCAAAAATTAACATCAACGGCAAGTACATCTCTCACTTACGATTCGCAGATGACATCGTCATTATGGCAGAGACGCTGCAGGACCTACAACGGATGTTGAAGCGCCTAGCTGATTTTTTTCGTCACATTGGTCTCCGGAATCCGGATGAATCTAGATAAAACCAAAGTCATGTACAGCGAGCAAGTTATTCCGGAACCGATTGCCATAGATGGAATCCCACTCGAAGTTGTCACTAAGCATGTTTACATTGGGCAGACGCTTCAACTAGGCAAACACAACTTCGAGAAGAAAATCCAGAGAAGAATTCAGCTGGGCTGGGCAGCATTCGGGCAACTCCGTCGAGTCTTCTCGTCGCCTATACCGCAGTATCTAAAGACAAAAGTCTTTAACCAGTGTCCTATCTGTAATGACATACGTAGCCGAGACATGGACACTCACAGTTCGGCTGGTCTACCAGTTTAAAGTCGCTCAGGGAGCTATGGAGAGAGCTATTTTTGGTATTTCTCTGCGGGATCGAATCCGAAACGAAGTAATTCGCCAGAGAACTAAAGTTCGACATGCTTAACGGATTAGCAAGCTGAAGTGGCAGTGGACTGGTCATATCTGCCGCAGGACTGATAACCGTTGGGGTAGAGACAAGTCTACGTTTGCCGATTCGCGGTCTCCACTCTAGGACAACCTAGAGTGGAGACCGCGAATCGGCAAACGGAGCGTAGGACGTCCTGTGACCAGGTGGAGCGACGACATACGCAAAGCGGTGGGCAGTGACTGGAAGAGAAGAGCCAAAGATCGAGCTCAGTGGCGCATCTTGGGAGAGGTCTACGTTCTGCAGTGGACTTACACAGTCTGATGATGATGAATCAAAAATTAATGATACTAATGGCGGATACAAAATGATATAAACATTGCGAGGCATGCGCAGAGCCCATGCTCAGGCCGACTGACGCATGCTCGGGTTGATCTAACTGCGTGTGCACTTGCCTCGTAAGATGCGTACATACGTAGTTCGTACCTTCAATAACAGCGAGGCATGTGCTACGCACATATATACACAGAGCAAACCAGTGACTGTCAGTGCGTTGCAAATCAAAGCGTCTCAGTACGAGCAAAGGCTAGGTTCAATATTCTAGTATAGGTTCATTTCCTCAGCCGAGGCGTGCGTTGTGTGCATGTGCGGCGCACGCCTCGCATATTGAGTGATTGACTATGTCCAGACGTAACGCGCTGCTCCATCGACGTCATAGCAATTGCTATGACGATCGACGATGCGCTGCTCGCGCTGAAGCATTTTGATCGTGGAGAGTTTGCCGACATACGCTGGCTCGCCCTTGCACGTGCGCAACACATGCCTCGCCACGAATATGAAGGTCTACACTCTGCAAAGCATGCGATGTGCACTGTGCGTTACGCATGCCTCGCAAAGTCTGCATCCGGCATTACAGACCAGGTATAAGGCGTGCCCTACACCAACAATATTATTGCACGATATATTTATGGCGCAATATGATTTAATTGCATATTGCACTCAAATTAACAATTATACATACATAAAATCACGCCTTTTAGGGTTCCGTAGCCGAATGGCAAAAAACGTAACCCTTATAGGTTCGTCATGTGTGTCTGTCTGTCTGTCCGTCCGTATGTTGCAGTCACTTTATTCCGAAACTATTGAGACTACAAAGTTGAAACTTGGTAGGTAGGTATTCTGTGAACCGCTTTACGATTTTTATAAATAAAATAAAATATTAAGGAGGGGCTTCAATATAATGGGCGCTCCCCAATCATGGATCTGAACTAAAAAAAAAATTTTTCATCATACCTATACGTACGGGGTGTTTTTAGATAGGTCTTCAAAAACAAAAAAACTGGCCAAGTGCAAGTCGGACTCGCACTCGTAGGGTTCCGTAACACAGTAAAGTATACTATAACTATGATTTTTCGCAACTTAAAAAGTTATATTTGCGGTCGCTATATCTCAAAAACTGCTGACCGTATCTCGTTCAAACCAATTTTTGTTGAAAGTATTTATTGAGATCTAAAGAATATATTTTTTCTAGATTTTTCGCTGCCTTACTTTAAAAGTTAGACGGGAGGGCGGACACACATTTTATGACATTAGATGCGCCTATCTTTCAAATGATTGACTTTGTGAAAAAAGATTTTAAAAACCTCAATGTCATTTTTAAAGACCTATCCATAAACACCCCTAACGTATAGGTTTGAAGAATTTTTTTATTTTATTTTTTTTCCACGTATGGTATGCCCCCCCTTAATCTTTAATTTTTTGTTTTTGTATAAAAATCGGAAAGCGGTTTACAGAATACATATACCTACCAAGTTTCAATTCTGTAGTCCTAATAGTTTCGGAATAAAATGGCTGTGACATACGGACGGACAGACAGACATGACGAATCTATAAGGGTTCCGTTTTTTGCCATTCGGCTACGGAACCCGAAAAATGATATTGAGGGCATACACGTCTAAAAAATGTGTGTCTCCTCTCCCCCCCTCTCACTTTTAAAGTAAGGGAGTGAAAAATCTAGAAACAATATATGCCGTAGATCTCAATAAAAACTTTCAACGAAAATTAGTTTGAACGACATACAGACAGCAGTTTTTGAGATATAGCGACCGCAAATATAACTTTGTTTTTCGTACAAACACTATGAAAACCAGTTAATTTTTTGGTACGTATAGTTATAAAATACTCTACTGTGTTACGGAACCCTACAAGTGCGACCCTAAAAGTTGCACTTGGCCAGTTTATTCCCGTTGGGCTAGGCAGAGAGAGAGACTACTTCTTTCCACATGCTACGATCTACATATACATATCTATAACAACAATTATATTGATGCAATAATATTGAAGGCTCATAGGCGTCAATGATTCACGTGAGTAGACGTAGTGTGCCGACTAAAAATATTACGCAATACTGATCCTATACGCTTGCAATCATTGCGCAATACCAACACTAACCCTACACGGTCAACACCATTGAACAATTCCTGATATTATGCAATACTACGCTATGCTACCTACATCCACAATCTAAACACAATAACACAAATTCAATAACTTTTTCGAGTCCCGCATGTAACCTCGAAATAAAAATAAAAATATAAATGACATTCTACTTTCAATTCGAGATGCCTCCTGAAAGAGCTAATTACCTACGTCACGTACGAAAAAGTACCTACGTCAATAATGTCAGTTGTATAAATAAAACACAATGGCAAACTACTAGTTTTTGGGTTACAAAATAAAATTTTCAGTGTCCGTATTATGAATTTATCCATCTAACTAAAACTGGACAAGATTCAAATACCGTAAGTATTGTTTGTTTTTTTTGTTAAGATAAAAGTAGGCCAATAGTCTTGGAAGCTGTAGCTCTGTACTTAAGAGATACCTAATTGCGTACTTAACTTCTGTTCTCTTCTATTACTTTAGTAGCATTAGAATCCAATTCTAGGCTACCTTAAGCCTGGCACTAGGAGGTACCTATTTGGTGCGGCCATATTTTTAGTCTAAGTTGTACTTAACTATTTACCTACGCAGTTGGCTATTTACCTAATTCAATATTTCCAACATACCAACTATATGCGTTTGAGATGGCAAAAATAAATTTGGGAATTTATACCCATCCATATTTTTGCATAGTGCCTATTATTTAATTATACGTTAAAATATGAATTTACAAGTACTCGAACTATAAAAAAAAACAATTATTCGTTGTACAATAACTCCAAACAAAGTGTGAAGTATTATAATATTCTGACAAAATCCTGTTGAAATCGGCAGGTCATGGAGCAATTGTACCTTGTCGAGATATTCATTGACAAAATCACCATATACGTACCAGAAGCTGAAAATAGCGGCGCAAATAAACGCCTAATCACTAAGATAAAATTTGGTCCGTCAATACAATTCATCATTAAAGAAAGTCAGATGGCCCCTAATACCAAACTTCAAGACGATATCATCGAGTGCGACGAGCAAGGAAGAAGAAAATGGTGTAGAACTATTAGAATCGGGCAATCTTTTCTCTTTCCGTCTTACAACGATACAGTGATCTTGATGTTTGAGAAATTCCCACTAGAAATAGAGGTATGGAACGATGACGAAAACGAAGTTGAAATATTTGTTGGAGTCGGCACTATGATATGGGACACTGAATTCTATCACATGCTAAAAGAGGCCGTTAACCCCTATAAGGTCTACGACCCTCTCACAATAAAATCGATTACTACGCTATACGCAGAATGTTGCTGTAAACAAGCAGGAGAAATTGCTTTTATATTGCGACTCAGTGTTTTAGGAAACAGTATAATAACTGAATACCAGCAATTGATGGATGACCCTGATTATTTCGTATTCAGGACTAATAAGGCCCCGAGCATGTTCAAGTGCCAGCGTGTAGAAGGCAATGATCCTAACTTTTGTATGGTTGGTTCGATCTATGAAACCACTACACTTGAAGATCCTGATGTGGTTAATGATGCAAAAAATACAGTTGAAGTATGCACTGAGCTCCAAAGCTGCGGCACTGCTACACAAAATGCAAGTCCTAGTTGTCAACATATTGAAAAGCCCCAAAAGAAAAAATACGCAATTGATAAGATTAGAATGGGAGATATCATTGGTCCATGTGGCAATACTAACTGTCCACTTGCTCACAAAGTGAGACATTACATAAGGACGTTAGATACTTATAAAAAGGAGGCTGCAGGTAAAGTCAAAGGAAATAAAGATGATGCATCATCGAAAGTCTGTGGAAGTTGTGTCTGTAAGGATGATACTTACCATCGGGAAACATGTCCAGAATCTAAATCACAAGCAAAATCTGTATGCACAGGTTGTGGTGGTCTTACAACAACTGGAGATTCTTGTGAAGACAGAGTACAAAAATTATATGGCACTGGCGCTACTCCAAAGGGAAGTAAAACTCAAGTATCTTACGTGTTTAATGTTCAACATGTTCCTGATTTTAGAGAATCTATATCCAGAAAAAATGTGCCTTATGAATTTATTGAAAAAAATTACGATGACCTTCCACCAGAGTTTCAATCAGGTACGAGTAAATCTACAGTACTCTGTCAATGTCGACGTAATAAGTCGCAACAACCTATAAGTGACACGTTTACCACTAAATCTGAAAAATCGCTGTCAAAAACAGGCAGCAAGGTTCAACAAAATGTTATCCAAGAGAAACAAGAAGCTTGGCAGTATAACAAAATAGAAGTATACAACGTAGACACGAAAAATGTAAAACCAGGTACTTCTGGTTATCTTAGTTGCACAGAGGTTCCAGAAGAAAAAGACTGTAGATGTAATCCGCCAAAGCCCACTCCTCCATGCAAAACGTTTGACTGCGATTGCATTGCAGAGATGGGTAACATAGATGCGAGGAAACGTCATAAACCTTACTGTCCCTCTTATAAGCACAAGAACAATTGTCCCGTGACAATGTTAAACGTTGACGTTGAAAATAATAAAGAAGATGATGAAGACGAAGCGGAATTATTGCCATATGGCTTGCCTCCAATACGACTAGGCCCATGTCCTATAATGGGTCGGCCGTGTACCGTGCCTGACGGTTTTGCAAGAATGTATAAAGTGGCTGTCCAACCTACAGCACCACCAAGCTATGGCGAAGCTGGCAAAGTTTGCTGCTCAAAAGAATATGAAAGAATAAAGAAAGCCCTAAAAGAATATATGAAAAACGATAAAGAGAACGACTTTAGATGCATCAATAGATTTAATGTAGACACTGAAAGAAGATGTTGTGATAAAGAGCAGAGGTTGTTAGCCCTAATGGGCAAGAGCTGCTGTGGTTCTCACAAGAAATCATTAGAAGATAAGTTCAAAGATCACGGAAAGTGAAAATTACATTGATGTTTTTATTTTGTAACCCATAAAAAACTAGCACCTTTAAAATCAATCGCATTATAAGATCATTACAACTGAATTACGTTGTTTTACTACCAAATCCTGTATAACTAGCTTATTTAAAAGATGTTTTTCATTTTGTTGGAAATAATTATAATCAAATTCACAAATTAAATTTAGAAATAAATGCAATGTTTTGCAAGTAGACACTTAACATCTGGTGAGATAGTGGTCAAACGCTAGTCTATCTGGTATTAAAAAAAATTACGTTATTCAGTAATAAGCCTGTAGCAGGGCCCATTAACATTTTATTCAGATTTATTAATCATTGGTACCTTCAAAGATATGAAGCAAAACATCTCAATAAACCACAGAACATTCGCGCTGCAAAACAGCAAAATTTTAATTTAATTTTTAACTTTTTTTAGTTTTAATTTTAGTCTTCAGAGGATCTTATTCTTGAAATAAGTGTCTTCAAGTATTACATTTTCATAGCGCCTAGAACCCTTCATCGATGAAACAAAATGGCAAATAAAAACGAAGGCGAGAATGAGGAGGGCAAGAAGGGGAAAAAGAAGGCTGCATCTTCCAAATACAACTATACCTTCGGAGATGTTTACCCTGGTAAGCAGTGTGTTCGAGTTTTGTAAAACTATCTCGCACACGTAATTACCATCGCGAACACTGTGAGACCTGCACCCTGATTCTCAATAATTCGAAAGCAAATTCGGATTCGGAAACTGCATCTCCTTCGACTAAGATCTTTGCGTTTTTAAATTATAAAAGTTTGAGTGCCCCGTTGCGTAATTGGGAGAACGGTCGGCTTTGATGCCGTGGTACCGAGTTCAAACCGCCGTGCACCAATGGATTATTCTATCGAAAAATTTATGTGCGCTTCTCACAGTGGCTCTCCGGTGAAGGAAAACATCGTAAAGAAACCAACAACCCCCCCGCATGGTGGTAGTACTCTTATCTAGTGTCCGCCTGGCCAGCTACCACCCTCAAGTTAGAAAATCTGTCGCCAAACATCCGATGGCAGCTATCCTTGAGAGCCAGTTCCCATTTTAGGCCTAGCGTGCTTACCATCATCGACCGCATCATCACTTACCAACAGGTGAGATAGTGGTCAAACGCTAGCCGATATAAAAAAAGTTCTAATCTGCAACTTTTCAACCGACTTCTAATAATATCGTTTAAAAACTAAAAAAGAACCGACTTCAATGCCGCGCTATTCAATTTCAGTACCAATTTTGAGATGTTTATCTCAATATCTCTGGAGATACTTATCATACCTCGATGAAATGACCATGGTACCACACTTGGGATATCTCCTTTCGAACAAAAAAAGAATAATCAAAATCGGTTCATAAACGACGAAGTTATCCGCGAACAAACATAAAAAAAAAAAAAAAAAAAAATACGGTCGAATTGAGAAACCTCCTCCTTTTTTTGAAGTCGGTTAAAAAGGAGGTTGGTTCTCAATTCGTCTGTATGTTTATTTATTTTTTTCTTTTTTTTGTGTATGTAACGCAATTACTCCGTCAATTGTGAACCGATTTGAATGATTCTTTTTTTAATCGGTAGGGTACATTTTCAAGGTGGTCCCATTTTAATTTCATTGAGATCTGACAAGTATCTTCAGAGATATGATGATAAACGTCTCAAACTTGCTACTGAAATTGACTTAAAATTGACGCGGAGCATGGAAGTCGGTTGTTTTAGTTTTTAAACTATCTTAATTATGATATTTCAACTCGAAAAAATCTGATATTAATCGGAACGGTTTCCGCGAGCAAATAGTGCACGGAATAATAAAAAAAAGAGTGTGTGTACTTATGTACACGCGTTAGAAGTTATACTTCTGTGGCGTATGGAAAAAAAAATAACTAAAATGCAGTAGTGATTAACGATAAATATTAAAATTAATCAAAAATATTTTATTTACATAAAAAATGTTTTATTAAAGTAAAAATATGACGTTAAATATGACAGATATTTAACTTGAACATAGTCATGCCACCTAGAACTAACTTCACGGTGTAGAATTTAGGTGTCGGTGTGCGCGCGCATCGTACCACCTAGAACTAACTCCACGGTGTTAAATTTAGGTGTCGGTGTGCGCGCGCATCGTAAAAATTCACTCTCATCATTTTTCTTTATCGCGCCAAAAGAAGTATAACTTCAATAATTTGAAATTTAAAATGACACTTCCGAATCCGATAGGTTTTTGAATGATTGTGAATCAGGGAGCTGATAGTATTTTAACCGACTTCACTACAACGGATTTCAATTTGACTACTTTATTCTTTTTATTTTTGTTTGTTACCTCAAAATTCCGATTTGGAAAGCTAGTTTTGTACACTCTTTTTTTAAAAAGTTATTATTTATTGAGAGAGTATGCTTCCTATTAGATCCCATTATAATTTTACGGAGATCTGATAAGTGCCTCCAGAGGTATGGAGATGAACACCTCAAACTTAGTATTGACAATGACTAGCGCGTTATTTGAAGTCGGTTTTTCTTCATTTTGTAAACGTCTTGAATTCTTTTCCATTCATTCATTACCAGCTAATTTACGTCCACTGCTGGACATAGGTCTCTTCCATGGCACGCCACTGAGCTCGATCTTCAGCTATTTGTTTCCAACCGCTGCCAGCCAGCTTGCGTATATCATCTTATTTATTATTATTAGTTTAAGAATACGAGTCTAAGGGCCAGTTTCACCGGTTCCTGATAGCGCTAATATGAAGAAATCTGACAGATTTTGACAGCTTTATGGCGTCATGTATCAGATAACTATCTAATGCATTATTAGGAACCAGTGATATTGGCCCTAAGTCTTTGTAGTCTCTCATATTTTACAGCATCGGTGTTAAATTGATAAAATGATAAGATGTAACATTTTAAGGTGTAAATTTTGGGCATAAACAATGTATTTACTTGAAGCCGGGAATGCCAGTGCCAGCAAATATGGGGTGGCTGTGGAATACACACGACGTGCCTGGAGGGCTGAAGGTAAATTTTATAAATAGACCACCATTTTTAACCGACTTCAAAAAAGAAGGAGCTTTATCAATTCGACCGTACATGTATGTATATATATTTATGTTTGTTCGCAGATAACTTCGTCGTTTATGGACCGATTTTAATGATTTTTATTTGTTGGAAAGGAGATATTCCAAGGGTGGTACCATAGTAATTTCATCGATATTTGATAAGTATCTCCAGAAATATGGAGATAAACACTTCAAACTTGGTACTGAAAATTAATAGCGTGGCATTTGAAGTCGGTTCTTTTAGTTTTCAAAACGATCTTATTTACTTTTGATGCTGAAGATTATTCAAACATACATCCTTAAATAAAATCACGCCTTTTCCCCGTTGGGGTAGGCAGAGACTACTTCTGTCCACATGCTTATATCCTGACATACCTCTTTCACTTCTTCCACTTTTATAAGCGCCTTCATACATGCTCGCCGGTTATAGATACTTTTGACTTGGCCTTTATTTAAAACGTGTCCGATCTGGTCGATTATTTATAAGCGTAAAGTAGAAATATTAGCTCTGAGAATATATACAATTAATGGATTGAAAGATCCGTGTGTGGTGCTAAAACGTCGCGCGATGGTGGCCTGCGACTACTACTGCGATGTAGTATTATTATCTTTTCTATGCCTGCGATGCGGCTCCATTTCAATCGACTTCCAAAAAGATGGAGGTTCTCAATTCGTCGGTATGTTTATTTTTGTATCTATGTTACGCGATTACTATTTACAATTACAATAACATACGCCAATTGTAAACCGTTTTACATGATTATTTTTGTTACAGGTAGGGTTCAACTTCAAGGTTGTCTCATTTAAATTTTATCGAAATCTGATTAGTATTTTCAGAGGTATGATGATAAATGCCTCAAACCTGCTACTGAAACTGAATCGCGTGGCATGGAAGTCGGTTGTTTTAGTTGTTAAATTATCTGAATTATATTCAGTATATAGTTGAATAATATTAAGTATTCTGTGGTAGTAGTAATTTATGCTAGTTTACGCGTCTAAAACCATAAAATTATTATATTTGGAAAGTCATACTTATTTTCCATATTGTTTTTTTCTATTACTTACTAAATATTTAAATATATTTCAGCTTCGCCGTGGTTGGCAACCAGGATTAATTGGCAAAAGTGTTGCCGCAAAAATGACATTCAAATGCGCTAGAGGCGGTCCAGATAGTAAAGACAAAAATAAAAAGAAAAAGAAGAAAGCAGCTGGGTTAGCTGGTAACCTTGGAGGTGGAGATTCAGAACCAGATGAGCCATTAGAGCCAAAACCAGCTCTTAAAGTTCAGAGGCAGGGTGACACATTTACTATTCAGGTAAGAAAATAAGACTCATAATAATATTTCGTTAGTTTAAGACAAGTTTTTATTCAAAAATGTAACAGTGGATTTTCGCTTATAGAGGATTGTTGCTTCTTTGAAATCTTATTGTCATTGAGTCTCAATTTTGAACCTATTACAGGTAAGCCCACTAAAAGATCTAACCGATATAGCTCCCAATGAAGATCCGTACGTCGATTGTGATCCACTTGTCTTCAAGATTATCAAAAAACGGAGTCCAGAAGAACAAGCCAAAGTTGAAGCTCGAAAAATGGTTAAGCTTAAGAAACAAAGAGACGCAGAAATACGAAAAGCTTTAGCTGAAGCTACTGAAGATATCTGTAAATGTGCTTACATGGATGTGTACTGTAATGACTTATCAGCGATAGATAGAGTAATAGAAGCTTGTCCGGCTTTCAAGGAGCCAGACTGTATATGCAAAAAAGAATCGATGAGTTCATTATCGAGTAATGCAACTTGGGACATTGAATACACACCTCCATTCGGCTGTTTTGACCTAGCACCGAGAAAAAGGAAGAATTTTATCCATGTAGAAACTCAATACCTGAAAGCAGATGCTGGCATTCCTGAAACAGTGTGTCCAAAAGGAAATGTCAAAGACAAAAAGCTATCTTCTCCAGATAAATCTAGAAGGACGTCAAAACGCGGGTGTCGATGTCGTAAATGAGGCGCTTTTAGAAAAGGATTTGCGTAATGGATAGCAATATACCGAAAATTCTTGTGATAAAAGTTGTGTATTGTTACCAATAAATTGTGAAACTTTTCATGTACTTACTTCTTGAGATTCTATAGTCTGTATTGCCATGCGATGCGTAGTGCTTCAATACTAAAGGAAGAATTATTGTTGTACCAAGAACCACAGCGCCTCCAAACGCCAGAGCTGCTGGGTCTATGTTCACTGTTGGTAGATCCTGAAGACAAAAAACGTAATAAAACTTTTTAATCAGACTATTCTAGCGTTTAGGCTTTGTTTCGTATGCATTACTTGACTCTGCGTCATTTTACGTCAATAAAATGTACTTACCTAGCGTTCTTAAGTAAAATACGATTTGTGTCTAGCAAAGTCAGTAATGTAACATATTCAGTTAAAATAAATTATAAGTAAGAAATATTTTTAAAAACAAGCTTTAATCTGGGGCAATGAACTAAAATGTTAAAAATAAATTCTTGTAAGTATTTGGCGTGTAGGTACTTACCTATATTTTAGTTCATTGTCCCAGATAAAAGCTTGTTTTTAAAAGTATTTATTACTTATAATTTATTTTTAACTTTTGAGTAGGTAGGTATAGATACCGACTACCTACCTACTACCTAAGTATTTAAGAGAAGGCGTGATGTAAATAATTGTAAAATATTCCATGGATATTTGATGTGATTACAGGTACAGTGCTCTTCAAGGAAAATCAATCGACTCGGTGGGGCTATGTTGCTTTTTAACAGAAATGCCATGGCCACCGCTTCATTATCAGATCCTGGATATCGTTTAAGTGTAAAGTGCTCCTCAAGACGAATCAATTGAGCTCAAATTCGCTAGGGTTACGTTATTTTATCACAGAGATGCGGTGGCCACCTTCCAGCTTCATCACCAGTCGCTAAATATCATCTAGGTATAAAGTTCTCTTCAAGGCGAATCAATCAAGCCCGAACTCGGTAGGGTTTTGTTGTTTTGTCACAGAGATTCCGTGGCTACCTTCCAGCTTCATCATCAGGCCCTGGGTATCATCTAGGTGTAAAGTTCTCTGCAAGACTAATCAATCGAGCCCAAACTCAGTAGTGTTACGTTGGTTTATCACAATGATGCCGTGGCCACCTTCCAGCTTTATCATCAGACCCTGGATATCATCTAGGTGTAAAGTTCTTTTCAAGACGAAGCAATCGAGCCCAAACTCGGTAGGGTTATGTTGATTTAGCACAGAGATGCCGTAGCCACCTTCCAGCTTCATCATCAGATCCTGGATATTATCTAGGTGTAAAGTTCTTTTCAAGACAAATCAATCGAGCCCAAACTCGGTGGGGTTATGTTGTTTTATCACAGATATGCCGTGGCCACCTTCCGTCTCCATCATCAGACCAGCTTTATGGTACCATATCATTGTATTGTCACCGAAGATACATAAGTACACCAAATGTTAGTCCAATCGGACATCGGGAAGTGGGTCTAATTTAGTTTCCAAGATTCCACCCGAACATACATAGTGACATACATACATACATTGCAAGTTAAATAAAAGCTTGTAAAAAAAATTGCACCATAATTGTTTGGCTTAATTGTAGATTCTTGAATACTAGATGATCGCCAACGCTTCGCCTGCGTTTAAAAGTATCCTATGTGTTAATCCAAGATAAAACGTATCTGTATGCCAAATTTCACCCCAACCTGTTCAGCCGTTTTTGCGTGAAAGATAACAAACATCCATCTATACTTACTTAGTTTAAAAGCATCTAGATGACGCTGTAGGTAGTTGCACTGTTCTTATGAATATTGCCTAAATGTATGAGATCTTTGCATCGCGCAAAATATATTTGTCATCAATCATCACGCTAAGCTAAGTAGGATTACTAAAAGGCATCAGCATACTTTATTTACTTACCGACATCCCAAATGCGCCTACAGTCTTCTTTATTGGTATTGATATAAAAGGAATTGAGAACTCCAAGTCCACCTGTAAACAAATCAAAAGAATCTAAATTAATTTATTTCAGGTTATGTATATACCTGTATGTAATGTGAAACAGTTGTGCTTATATTTTGTCTTGGGTAATAGGGAATATGCATGAAGCTCAGATTTATTGGAAATATTTTTTTTTTCGATTCTTTGTTGTCCTGGAGTTATATGTAAAACATTTTTTTTATTTAAATCCATTTTATTTGCTTAAAATAATAAATTAAAAATGCAATTTAAGCGAGGGAAATTTAAGTTTGTAAAACAGATCACCATTGGTCGAATCGAAAGTTGCCGTCATTATGCACTACTCCACGTGATAGACACATTGAGCGCGGGAACATAAAAAAAAACTGGCCAAGTGCAAGTCGGACTCGCACTCGTAGGGTTCCGTAACACAGTTAAGTATTCCATAACTATGATTTTTCGCAACTACAAAATTAACTTTGTTTTTCATAGTGTTTGTATGAAAAACAAAGTTATGTTTGCGGTCGCCATATCTCTACAACTGCTGACTGTATCTCGTTCAAACCAATTTTCGTTGTTAGTTTTTATGGAGATCTACATCATATTTTTTATTTTTTTTTTAGATTTTTCACTCCCATACTTTAAAAGTTAAAGGGGGGGGGGGGACACACATTTTACCACTTTAGACGCGCCTATATTTCAAATGATTGACTTAGAGAAAAAATGATTTTAGAAACCTCAATGTTATTTTTGAAGATCTATCCATAGACACCCCACACGTATAGGTTGGAAGAAAATTTTTTTTTTGTTTCAGTTCCATGTATGGGATGCCCCCCCTTAAACTTTTATATTTTTGTATAAATATCGAAAAGCGGTTTACAGAATACATCTACCTACCAAGTTTCAATTCTGTAGTCCTAACAGTTTCGGAATAAAATGGCTGTGACATACGGACGGACAGACAGACAGACAGACAGACAGACAGACAGACAGACAGACATGACGAATCTATAAGGGTTCCGTTTTGTGCCATTCGGCTACGGAACCCTAATAAATGTATGGTGTGGTCTTTTATTTCCAAATATTGTGTTTGCCGCGTATTATTGTGCAAAAATGTATCTTACTAACCATTTAATATAGATAAAAATGAGTACGTGATTAGAGAAACTGTATAATGTAATAAAAACATGCCATTGGCTAAACACAATAATCGCGCGGAGTCTTAGTTAAAGAAAAAAAAAGCTAGTTTGCTTCAAGCGGCGTGTGGCTGACGTAAGTGCGTGACGTGACAATGCACTACCAAAGAGCCCGGGAAATGATGGCGTTTAAAGTGCTCAAATTTATTTGTATATTTAAAAAATAATTAGACTAATTCCAGCAGTATTTTATTTTTTATTATGTTATATGGATGTAATGAGTGAAATAAAAATATTAAAAACAACATGCATATTCCCTATTGAGCGTTTGATCACACATTTTCAGGGACACAGAAAATTTAAAACACATACTTATTATAATATCATTGCAAGAAGTATAACAATCAAGCACTCAAGTTTTAGTGACAATGTGTTATTGTTTGGTTTCAAGGTTTTTATTAATAGGGGTTATCAGCTTTTATCGTATGTACTGTTTACTTCAATATATCAATTTTGTACTCACAGTTATGTCTCTATCCTCAGAATTAAAGGAGAGGAACCGTCCATCTCTCTTCTGAGAGCCCACCACTAATATTCCACAACACAACACCAAACTTTTAACCAACATCTTTTCGTACTATGTTTTCATATTTGATAGCCAACTATAAACTTGAGCTTATAGTCTCCAAAAGAGAAAAGCGTTTCTGAAAAAGGCCAAATTTGTTTATATAATTATAAAAACTTACGTTTATTTTCAACTTTTAGATGTAAGATCGGGAATTTAACGTGACTTACGCGATATCGATCGCTATATCGACATCGCGTAAGACAAGTTCTACATATGAAATTGAATATAAACACAAAATTAAAATTAAAATGTGAAATTGAAATAATATGAATATACAAGTAATCAATTTAACAAAATTCTCCAGTACGAAAAAAATTGCGCTCAAAGAAATAGCTACACAAAGAAACAACACTTACAGCACAAAATAAGATAAAATACGAGTAGTTTAATGAGAGCCTTCTTGACCGAAATGAAGCCAATTAACCAAGCAAGTGTTCCCACGGAAAGCACAATTCGTTTGGGCCCACATTTATATGTCGCATGCAGAAATATGGGAAGAAAGTCAGTGTGCATGACGCTCGCATTTTCCGTGTATTGTTTGACTAATGTATGTGTGGGGAATGACGAGTTAAAGATATTTGAAATGTGGAGTATAGAGCTAAGAGGCTACAGAGAGAAACAGCTGTTAATTTTTAGAAGATAAGCTTTAAGGAACGATTTCCCATCAGGCCTTGACAGGACATGTCAATTCGCGAATTTTCAGGCCATTACATTCGCGAATTTTCGGGTAGGCTAACCCGCCGGCGGCATGATGGTCCGGGTTCGAGTGGTAGTTCTTTATGGCCCGGCAAGACTTGGCTATGATTAATAAACCTGCAATATGCTTATAGATACAGCACAACCTACTTTAATATTATTGTGGTCTCACTGATGGGTCATCATTTTGTGAAATTATGACTATGGCAGATGGCTATAAGTCTGAATAGAATACAATAAAAGCTACACTACACTCTTTATTAGATAAACTCTTAAATAATCATACATTAAAGTCGTTACAAAAAATTAACATACTTGCATATTATATCCGAGAGTTGGGCTCTCTGTGAGAGGTAGACCGGGAGATGGTAACAGAAAATACTTGGTCATTTGTACCAGTATGGCGGTTCTTCAGGGGCCTAATTACGTAATGACAAAAAAGAAAATGATGGTCATAACGCTGGTACCGGCGGCCCAATCGCGTGGGCGTTAATCGAATGTGTCGGGTAAATAATAGTGTCGAACGATTTCTTCCACAAAAATGCTTGCATTTTCCGATAGTCGATAAAAAAAGAAGTAGGCGGTAGCGTAATGCCATACTTCTCCGGTGTGACTTACAGCCCGCCATACCGACGCGAATACATTAATTTAAAAAAAACAATTCTACCATTTGTTCCAGGCTAATTTTTGCACAGCTAATCATCGTCGAGTATGTGTAAGTATGTAAAATGTGTCGAGCGCCGGTAGCTGTACAATATTATCTGGTTATAAGACAAGATTTCCGCCACCTAGGTGTTTGAAATTTTGTATTTATATTCGTTAAACCTCTAACTTACAGGAATAATTAGTGCCATACTGGTACTAATCGTGCGAATTACGAATAAAATCTTAGAATTTTGAAAAAATATTGTACACATTTGCCACCTCCCACGGGTATGGCATGATCAGACTTCTATTTATGATCATACAGAGAACTGTTAAAAAAGTTTTAGACTGGTACAAATCGTTTAGCAAAAAAAAAAATTTTACTCCTTTGCGGGTGGGTCTACTCGACGATGATTAGCTGTGCAAAAAATAGCCTGGAACAAATGGTTGAATTGCTTTTTTTTTAATCAATGTATTCGCGCCGGTATGGCAGGCTGTAAGTCACACCGGAGAAGTATGGCATTACGCTACCGCATACTTCTTTTTTATCGACTATCGGAAAATACAAGCATTTTTGTGGAACAAATCGTTCGACACTATTATTTATCCGACACATTCGATTAACGCACACGCAATTGGGCCGCCGGTACCAGCGCTATGACCATCACTTTCTTTTTTGTCATTCCGTAATTAGACTCTTGAAGAACGCCATACTGGTACAAATGACCAAGTATTTTTTGTTACCATCTCCCGGTCTAAGGTGGGGGCCGTCTGCTTGTTTGCTACCTATTAATACTTATCTTATATATAAAAATGAATCCCAATTGCCCTTGGTCACGGCATCACGCGTGAACGGCTGGACCGATTTCGCTAATTCTTTTTTTGTTGTTTTTTATCGTCAAGAAATGGTTCTAATAAAAAAAAATAAAAAAAATAAGAGTTGCTTTTAACGCATGCGAAGCCGCGGGGCACAGCTAGTATAATAAAAAAAGTGTTTATGTTTTTAACCGGCTTCACAAAAAAAGGAGGTTCTCTATTCGACTATATATATATACATATATATATATATTTATGTTTGTTACCTCAGAACTCCGTCAAATATTGAGCGATTTCAAAAATTATTTTTTCGTTTGAGAGATTATGTCACCCGATTAGTCCCATTCTAAAGTTATTAAGGTATGATAATTATCTCCGGAGATATAGAGATAAACATCTCAAACACATTACATACCTTGATGACATATGCATTTGTAAACCTTGACGACATGATACTACTGGCATTACTGGCTGTTTTGACTATCGCGGCCTTCGAGCAAGGTCGCGGCATGTGAAGTCGGTTTTTTCGTTTTATAAAAAATCTTAAATTATTAAGACAGTTGGATAGTAAAATAATATAATAGTAAATAAGATAAACATAAAAATGTTTATCTTATTTTATCCCTTAGTAGGAATAAATAGGCAGTAAAGTTTCATAAAGTCTCATAAAGTACGAACAAAATATAAATTATAGCTTATAGCCCACGTAATTTTTTACATTTTAACTTAGATTGCCGTGTCTACAGAGTCTCATGTCAACACAAGTTCAATTTATGGTGTATTCACACTTCGTGAACACTGAATTGTTCAGATGGCGTGAAATGGCGACAAATTCATTTTGAAAGATCAAATTGTCTGATTTAATTGCGGTTACAGAACATTTAACTGTGATTAGACCATTGACATTGATAATACGACTGATATTATAACGGTAGATACACAATGTTAGTCACCTTACTCTTCGTCTACTCAATTTTATATTTTCACAAGTTTTTTTTGCACGGTATTTTTAATTTTTTTTTCATTATTTAAGACCTTCCGATATTTCAGCGCCGTTGCAAGCGCCACGTAGTTGCTCCGTCAACATGGCGCTTGCCTCCGTGAACATGGCGCTTGTAACAGCGCCGAAATATCGGAAGCTCATGAATAATTAAGATAGTTTAATAAGAAAAAATATACGCGTCGACTTGATAACCTCCTCCGTTTTTTTTTTCGTCGGTTAAAAATTAAAACAACCGACTTCCATGCCCCAAGAGTCAGTTTCAGTAGGAAGTTTGACACACATTTTACCACTTTAGACGCGCCTATCTTTCAAATGATTGTCTTTGAGAAAAAATGATTTTAGCAACCTCAATGTCATTTTGAAGACCTATCCATAGACCCCACACGTATAGGTTTGAAGAAAAAATTTTTTTTTTGTTTCAGTTCCATGTATGGGATGCCCCCCTTAACTTTTATATTTTTTATTTTTGTATAAAAATCGGAAAGCGGTTTACAGAATACATCTAGCTACCAAGTTTCAATTCTGTAGTCCTAACAGTTTCGGAATAAAGTGGCTGTGACATACGGACGGACAGACAGACAGACAGACATGACGAATCTATAAGGGTTCCGTTTTTTCCATTCGGCTTCGGAACCCTAAAAACATACCTACAGGCGAATTGAGAATCTCCTCCTTTTTGGAAGTCGGTTGAAAACATGGTTGTAAAATACCTCGTCCAAATATCTTGTGAAAGTGTTAGTGACCATGAAAACTTAAAAAAAAGTTTTCTTTTACTCTCTAAATAAATAAAAAAAATGTTGCTACAAGTTCAGTTTACTAAAGTAATGCTGTTTTTTTTTAACCGACTTCAAAAAAAGGAGGAGGTTTCTCAATTAGACCGTATATATGTTTTTTTTTATGTTCGCGGATAACTTCGTCGTTTATGAACCCATTTTGATTATTCTTTTTTTGTTGGAAAGGAAATATCTCAAATGTGGTACTATGGTAATTTTATCGAGGTCTGATAAGCATCTCCAGAGATATGGAGATAAACAACTCAAAATTGGTACTGAAAATTAATAGCGCGGCATTGAAGTCGGTTCTTTTTAGTTTTTTAAACGATCTTATAATTAATTGGCATCAACCACCCATCTCTGTCCACTGCTGAACATAGGCTTTACCAATGGTACGCCACTTAGCTCAATCATTAGCTCTTTATGTTTCCAACAGGTACCAGCGTATTTTCTAGCTAGGATAGATGAAATACGAATAAGGACGCCCCCCACCTGGAGGGTGTCCGTAGAATGAAGGGGGTAGGTTGGCGGGCAACTCAGGTCCAGACCACTATCTCACCTGGTGGTAAGCGATGATGGTATGGTGAAAAGATGGTGAATATGCTAGGCCTAGAATGGTTTGACTATCAAGGGCTGTATGCTGCTGGAACACCGTAAGGTTTTCAGATTTGCTCCTTGTTGATGGTAAGCTACTTTTTGGCAGCAAGTCAGGCGGAACAGATATAAATGCTCCAACCACATGTTAGTAGACTATTGTGTGGGTGACAATAATAACAATACAATATAATACAAAATACACAGAACGCTAAGTTACAATGAGAGGTTCTTCAAGAGAAGGGTTAAATGAGTCTTGAGCGGCAAGTAACGCATCAGAAAAGCCACTGGTGGGTGTTGCATATTTAGGTGTAAGTGTAAGACCGATTACCATCAAACGGGCGGACAGCTTGTTTGCTGTATCAGTATCTATATATAATTATAGGTATATCTGGTTTCAGATTAGCATACACAATTTTTTTATATAAGATAACAGCACAAGCACGAAACTCGCCTGATGACGCATGATGGTATGCGATGACGTCTGCCTGTTACAGAAACAGTGACATGCAAAATTTTATATAGCCATAATTTTGTTCGTCACCGCACTGCGCCTGAACTACCTCGAGACATAGACAAGTCTCATATACACTGTAATTTCACTGGACACTGGCAAAGTGGTGGTACCACTCCAGGTGAACTAGTAGAAGTCCTGCCGCTACAAAAAATAATGATATGCTTCTGTAATAAAAATAACATAACAACAAAAATATAATTTTATGAAGAACTAGAGCGTAAAAAGACGCGTTGGGCGCGCTTCGAGTGTCATTGTCGTGCAGCATTTAATGTTATTACTCTTTGATGTAATGTAAGTATTGCAAAACGATTGTGTAAACATTTTGGTTTTGATTATCTGACAAGTATATAATCAAAGCATTTTGCTTAAAACTAAAGAGACTTGAGATTTAACTTTACTTAGAGTAACGAACACTATAAAGTCATAATCATGATTATCAGCCAATTTCCGTCCACTGCTGGACATAGGCCTCTCCCATGGCACGTCACTGAGCTCGATCTTCATCTATTCGTTTCAAATCGCTCCAGCATTATAAAGTGACATGATGTTTTTAGGGTCCCGTACCTCAAATAGAAAAATACGAACCCTCATAGGGTGATTGCGTCCGTCTGTTTGTCAAGACCCTATGTCTCGGGAACGGGAAATTTATATCAATTAAGCACGGATTCCACCGAAGCGGAGACGAGATGACAAGAGAGGAGATGTATAACTTAGATATTAACACATCTCGTCTCCACTCAGCATCAGTGGATACCACCAAGCGGAAACGTATCATATTTTTATGGCAATCGATCGAAGCGGATATGTGAGCTGTGACTTGCAAGCTGGCTACGGCATGCAGTGGAGACGAAAAGAGATGTAAATAGCGCAGGCGTGATAGCAAACAAACATCCAACGCTCGCTGCACGCAGTTAGTTCCGCTCTACCCACCACACATCTTCGCTCCAGTCCAGTCTTCGGTGATGTCCTGGGAGAATAGTCGGCTTTGACGCCAGAGGTCCCGAGTTCAATCCCTCAATCCCGATTTTTCTATCCTTTCGGCCTTACAGTGAAGGAAACACATTGTTAAGAAACACCAACCCCTGCATGGTGGTGGGACACTGTCTAGTGTCCACCTGGCCAGCTACCACCCTCAAGTTAGAAAATCTATTGCCAAACATCTAATGTATTCCGACAGCTATCCTTGAGAGCCAGTTCCCATTCTAGGCCTAGCGTGCTACCATCCTCGACCGCATCATCACTTACCAACAGGTGAGATAGTGGTCAAAGGCTAACCTATTTGATATATAAAATGAAAACCGGCCAAATCGAGTTGGACTCGCCCACCGAGGCTTCCGTACCAACGTTGGTAGGTACCAATTAAGCTAGACCTCTAAATTGTATGAGCGCTTATATATGTCGGAGGTCTATCTTAATTGGCGTCTATAGATAGTTATATATCTCGGAGGTCTATCTTAATCTATCTTAATTAAATATCTTAATAGGCTGTGTGTGTATGGGGACACCCTTTAATTTTCAATTTTTATTTACTTTTGGAATTTTTCCTTTATTTGTGCTGAAAGACCTTGCTTGTTGCCAAATTTCATAATTCTAGGTCAACGGAAGTACCGACCCAAACCTATAGGGTTGACCTAGAATTGTTAATTTTGGTCAAAAGCAAGGTACAGCATAAGTAAAAGAAAAATTCCGAAAAATAAAAAAAGTTGAAAATTAAGGTAAATTTTTGTACTTACAAGTTGTCGCGAAAATCAAAATTTGACCATATCTTTTTATCGTGTTGACTCAGGACCTTGATTTTTATACACCTAATACTATATATCTAATACTATATACCTATAAGACCTCAGTATCTGGTATAAATTTCAACTTGCTACGTCCACCCGTTTCTGAGAAAATTGGTGGTGACACACGGACAGACGAACAGATAGACAGACAGACGGACAGACAGACAGATAGACAGACAAACAGACAGACGAACAGATAGACAGACAGACGGACAAGAAAGTGATCTTAGAAGGGCTCCTTTTTTACCTTTTGAGGTACGGAACCCTAAAACGTTGTCAATACGCACAGCTTCGGTGGATACACCTTAGTTGAAAAACAAAAGTTCTCTTCACGAGAAGAGAAGTTTTTCAGCTAGGTCAAGGCACTCTGCCTCGAACATCTCCGCACATCTCCGCTTTGATGGAGTCCGGGCCCTACTTGGGTCTAAGTTCCCTTTCAGCTGTGAAAATGTCAAACTTTTAGGTCAACGCAATCAAAATATATGAACATTTGTGCCAAATATTTTCGCATATTTTGCGATTTCACAAGAGGATCAAAGCCAATAGGATACTTCCCGTTGACCTAAAATCATGTAATTATAAATAATAATAATATCTTACAGCGTATGCAAAGTAAAAATCTGAATACCGTAAATATGTAGTTATATCTAACAAAAAAAGTTTGTCCTTTAACCTAGTTTGTCTTTATAGAGAGCAATCATATCTACAAGTTTGTACGGAAAGCACTATTATTATCTGTTCTGTGACGGAACCATCGGTGCACGAATCTCGCACTCAGCCGGTTTTTTAAGAGTTTGGGCACATGAATGGAATGGTTCTTTTATAAAAAAGATCTGGTGAGCATCTCTAAAGATATAGAGATAATCTTAAACACCTCACACTTGCCACTGAAAATGATCCGATTTCACTAAAATATTCTAGAGTACCCTATAAATGGATCACCATATTTAAAATGTATCGAGATCCAATGAGTGTCTTCAGATATGGAGGATATACTTTTTGAGAGCCCGAGGGATGATCGGCTGGACTTTTATAAGGCAGGTCGTCGGTTCAAATCGGTTATTAGTACGGGCATGCGTCCACAGGTGGTCAAAGCATTATATCGATGTTCCACCTGACTTGGTACCAAAAAAGTAGCTTACTACAGTTGGAATAAATTGTCATTCATTCATAGGTCTCTCACCACCAAGAGAGTCCAACCGTTCCAGCCGCTCGAGACCTACATTCAAACCGTTCCACATTCCACCTATTAGAGAAAACTGAAGCATGCCTTCCCATTTGATTACCATCATGTCTTGTCACCGTATTACGCAACAATGAGCTGCTTCTACAATGGGGTTTCCACATGTCATTGTTTTGGGGTAAGCGTCGGAACGCGATGTATATAGTTATATGCGGACGTGGAAGACGCCAGTGATAGCTGGAAGTCCGAGATGGGAAGAGTCGAAGTACTTGTGCTGTTCTTTGTGGTGGTGGCAAGGGCGGAGTATAGGGGAGATGGGTAAGTGATAAGGAAACTCATGAAGGGTGGTTTGATTTCGCTTTGCTTCACTGTTCTGATTTGTCTAATTTGAAGCGCGAAGAATCGAGTTAAATAACCCGGAAAATGAGTTGATGTGATATTGAGTCTCAATATCAGATTGATCTCTTAATAATACTGATTGTACTATGGTTTAGTTTTTCAGTAGGTAATTCTACGTCATTCGCCAAACACTCATGTATTTTTAATAATTTATTTTTAGGTTGTCTCGAAGAGATTGCTTTATGCGATAAGACCGCCGATTGTAAAACATAAAGGTTTTTTTGTTGTCTAGAAAATAAGTTCTTTTGGTTTACAATAATGAGTTATTCTATTCTATTCTATAATACAGTGTGATTGGTTACCGAGTAGCGATGTTTGAGAGACGTGAAGAACACCAAATTTCATCAACAAATACATCTCTAATACTATAAGAATCTTTGTCCTGACATACTGACTGACTGACAGACAACGCACAGCCTAAACCGCTGGTTGTAGAGACTTGAACTTTGGAGGGTATATTTGTCTTAGTACGTAAGGGTGTACTAAGAGAGGATTTTCCAAAATTCACCCCTTAAGGGGATGAAATGGGGGTTCAAAGTTTGTATGGAGAAACAAGATTTGATAGATTGATTTGATAGTCTTTTCTATCCGAAACTTCACACAAGTGCTCCAGTAAAAAAATAAGTAAATACGTTTCTCAGGTTTTTTTTTTAAATCTACCCCTAAGAGGGTGAAATGGGGTAACAAAGTGTGAAAATCAATATTGTTTTGGATTGCGCTGAAATTTGGCATGCAGATGGTTATTACAACGTTAGTTACTTCTGAAAGGTATATTTGTCTTAGTACGTAGGGGTGTACTAAGAAAGGATTTTCCAAAATTCACCCCTGAAGAGGATGAAACGGGGGTTCAAAGTCGGTATGGAGAGACAAGATTAGATAGTATTTTCTATTCGAAACTTCATACAAGTGCTCGAGTAAAAAAAATAAGTAAATACGTATATCAGGTTTTTTTAAATTACACCTCTAAGAGGGTGAAATGGGGTAACAAAAGTGTGAAAAGCAATATTGATTTCGGATAGCACTTAAAATTTGGCATGCAGATAGTTATTACAACGTAAGTGCTTTCTGAGAAAGGATTTTCCAAAATTCACCCCTGAAGGGGATGAAACGGGGGTTCAAAGTTTGTATGGAGAAACAAGATTAGATAGTATACTATAACTTCATACAATTGCTCGAGTAAAAAAAATAATTAAATACGTGTTTTAGGTTTTTTTTTAATTACACCCCTAATAGGGTGAAATGGGGTAACAAAGTGGGAAAATCAATATTGTTTCGTTGCGCTAAAATTTAGCATGCAGATAGTTATTACGGCGTAAGCGCCCTCTGAAAAAGGATTCTCCAAAATTCACCCCTGAAGGGGATGAAACGGGGGTTCAAAGTTTGTATGGAGAAACAAGATCAGATGACATTTTCTATTCGAAACTTCATACAAGTGCTCCAGTAAAAAAATAAGTAAATACGTGTTTTAGTTTTTTTTGAAAATCCACCCCTAAGAGTGTGAAATGGGGTAACAAAGTGTGAAAATCAATTTGTTTTGGATTGCGCTGAAATTTGCCATGCAGATAGTTATTTTGACTTAGGTATCCGCTAAGAAAGAATTTTTCAAAATTCACTCTTCAAGGGGATAAAGCGGGGGTTCAAAGTTTGCATAGTCATTTTATTCGACATTTCACACAAGTACTTCTAAGTAAATAAATAAGTAAATACGAGTTTCAGACTTTTTCAAAATGCCACCCTAAGAGGATAAACTGGGGTAACAAAGTCCAAAAATTAATATTGTTTCGGATTGCACTGAAATTTAGAATGCAGATAGTTATTATGACGTAGGTATCCGCTCAGAAGGGATTTTATAAAAATTCCTCACGGATACTGAACGGGGATTCAAAGTTTGTATGGCGAAATAAGATGAGATAAAGTACGTGTTGTAGGATTTTTGAAATGGTCAAAACAAAGTCTGAAAATTTGGGTTTTTCGGTTTTTATAAATATAAATCCCGAATCGCCTTAGTCACGCGATAACATGAAAACGGGTGAACTGTATTGGCTAATTCTTATTTTATGTATTTAATGATAGAATCGTTTTTACAAAAGAATAGTTTTAAGTAAATGAAAGAAGTTTTTAACGCGGGCAAAGCCGCGGGGCACTTCTAGTACCAGTATATTTACCTCCATGTCAACAAATGACTCCCTTATTATTAAGGTTCTCAAAGAACTTTTTTGAGGGTCTAATCTTCCCGACATTGTTGATACCCGAATTATGTACGCACTTTGTAGCCAACCTAACTTAACGGAAAGTATTGCTTATAAATTTCATAGAAACTTTTTTTGCAGTGTTGGTTGGTTCAAAGTACGTTCATAATTAGGAGTTATTTAATTATGTATGCAATGTCGCGGAACCGGCAGTACCAGTACGCACACATGCGTGGTGGTGCGTTGTATAAATACTTTCAAACGTTTTTAGGGTTCCGTACCCAAAGGGTAAAACGGGACCCTATTACTAAGACTCCGCTGTCCGTCTGTCTGTCTGTCTGTCCGTCTGTCACCAGGCTGTATCTCATGAACCATGATAGTTGGACAGTCGAAATTTTCACAGATGATGTATTTCTGTTGCCGCTATAACAACAAATACTAAAAACAATAAAGTTTAAAATAATAGAGGGTCTCCATACAAGAAACGTGTTTTTTTTTGTCATTTTACGCCATCTATGTACGCTTAGTTAGGTAAACGTTCCATACATGGCGTTATATTAAAATGTCGATCCCTAACACCTTTGTTAGACGTTAGATGGCGTTATAAGAAATAAAATGTTTATTAATTATTATTTTTTGCTGGCGAAAAAGGATAGTGGTATTTTTTGCTCGATCTTATAAAATACTGTAGTGTGGTACGGAACCCTACGAGAGCGAGTCCGACTTGCACTTGGCCAGTTTATTGAATTTTGGAGGGGCGGGTCATGTTATTGTATAAGATCTCTACCTACTTATCACGAGATCACGTCCGCGTCTTTACAAAAAGCTCATGTTTAAAAAAGTTTTTACATTTAATTTATTTTCTAGCTTGTGCACTAAAATTCTACTAAGGTTTTGACATGTTTTACCTTTGACACCTGCACTCGTAGTTTGTATCAAAAAGTCAGGCTGTTTACTTACAGATATTAGGTCATATCTTAAAAACTACTGAACCAATTTTGATGAAGTCAAAGTAAGCAATAAAAAAAATTATAATCCGATTACCAGTTTTGGAGAAATACGTGGACAAACATACACCCATGAAATGGTTTATATTTGTTTGAAAGTCCTATTAGATTTATCCTTAACATTGAGGTACATAATACCTCTTAAAATACGTACAGACGAACATAGAGCCACCTCCTTTTGGAGGTCGGTTAATTAATATTTTACGGTTAAACATAACAGTTATCTTATTGTCTTAAAACATGCTAACGATAATCAGCTTTGATTTCAGAGGCTTCGTGCCGAGCTACCAACGCACGGAAGACCAGCTAGCGGAACCTTCAGCGAGGATCGAAAAGACCAGGGATGAGAGGGACAGCCAGCCACAACGGACGGAACGATTCGGGATCTCGGCTTATGGAGGGAGTGGGGTAAGTACTAATTCGTCCTTCAAATATTATAGGTAGATAAAGTACCTACAGTATAGATACCTACAGTCTTTTTATAGACTTTTATAGATAGGCTAGCGTTTGACCACTATCTCGCCTGGTGGTAAGTGCTGATGTGGTTCAAGATGGTGAACACGCTAAGAATACTTTGACTCTCAAGGACGGTGTGCTGCCAGAACACCGTAAGATTATTGCGGCAGATTTCTCCTTGATGGTGGTAAGCTACTTTTTGGTAGCAAATCAGGCGGAACAGAAACCTGTGGAATATATATACTAATGTTATTTTGTAGGGTGGTGGCTACGGTGGAACGGCTCCTGGCCTCTATGGTCCAGTGAAGATTGACCTCGGTGGAGTGCTCATCGGTTCTATCATAGGATTTGGTGCCGTCATCATACTGCCGAAAATCATCCACGCATTGTCGTATAGCTACGGAGGAGGCTATGGCAGAAGTAAGTTTAATTTTGAAGCATGAATTTTCTATTTCTTCTTCATTGTTCCTTGATGACGACTAATGAAAATAGTGACCCTATAGGTTATGTAAGTAGTTATAGAGTTTCGTCACCTCTCTTTTCCTTTTTAGCACCAGTTCTATCGTTCGAGGTTTTCCTTTTTTTAATAATATGGAACAGCAAACAGGCTAGCGGCCTACCTGATGGTAAGTGGTCACGCCGCCTATTGACATCTGCAAAATCAGAGGTTTGCCGGGGTGTTGCCTACCCTTATTAGATAGCACTCTCATTACTCTTCGTTTGAAGCTATACCCAGATTAAACGTTTATGGGAAGGTTGAAACCTTGATGGGAGCTCATTCCAGATCTTACAGGGCCCCTAGACAAAATTTCCTGTTTCCATTTACGCTAACGCAAGTTCAAAATGTATAGAATGACATATATGTTTCCTCAATAAAGATGTCATTCCCATACATTTTGAACTTACGTTAGCGTTAATGAAAACAGTCAATTGGATTTGGTCTAGGGGCCCATGTACCTACGTCTGTTTAATGCTGTCTGACCATCGAGTCGGTATTCGACCCCTTGTTTGTTTTCATCTAAACAGTCACATAGTTTCGTATAACTAATCATTTATAGCTGCTTTCGCACATCTCTAGTAAAACTAAACGCAGACATACTTTGATGAATCTATTATTAAACTTATAAAGACCTATAACTATGGTATATGAAGGCATTGAACTATTATTACTAGCGTAGTAATTACAACTCACTGTTTGAAGGCTATATATTTCACTTCCAGGTCTGGAAACCGACTTCAGCCAAGTATCGGACTGGTTCGGCAAGCTTGACGAAACGTTAGAACGGTATAACGTAGACTCTTCATCATGCATGCAGCGTCTCACGTGTTCCTACGTACAGTTAGCCAATGAGAACGTTGTCACGGGCAATGCAACTGACTTCGATGCTGTTCTTTCATCTCTTTCAAGGTAATTCTCTCAATTAAACCTTCTGTGTAGTCAATAAAAAATGTCCAAATCGGTTAAGCCGTCTTCGAGTGCTAATCAGCAGTTATTTTAAAAATTAAACAAAAATTTAAAAGGTCAGATGAGCTAGAATACGCGAAGAATTGAGAATCTCCTCGGTTAATATAATACGTTTAACATCAACATCACCAGTATCATCTTTTACTAAATGAATAATTAAGATAGTTTAAAAACTAAACCATGCCCCGCGAGTCAGTTTCAGTAGCAAGTTTGAGACGTTTATCGTCATATCTCTAGAGATTCTTATCAGATCTCAATGAAATTACAATTGGACCACCTCGAAAATATACCCTACCGATTAAAAAAAGAATCATTCGAATCGGTTTACAATTGACGGAGTAATCGCGTAACATACATTTAAAAAAATTATTAATTACGCGATAAATAACATAAAAAAACGCATACAGACGAATTGAGATCCTCTACCTCCTTTTTGGAAGTCGGTTAAAAAATAAACTCGTGGGATGAATAAGAAAGCGCACTTTTTTTTTACTTGACTAAGGCAAAGCTATGAGAAAGTGTTATGATTTTATCATGATTTGTTTTGAGATATGTGAGTAACTAGGTATTAGTTATGGTTATGTTCTACCGTAGTGCGTAAGCTACTCATTTGTTTTAATAGGTAATTGAATCGATTCGTAAGTATCGGGAGTGTCTACATTTTACATCGCCTGACATCGCCTCAAACATTTTCGTCCCTCTATCGCATGCCGCATTACAGCCGGTGCTTTGGCTTGATTGGTGGGTGTGATGTATTACATTTGAGTCTAGCTGTGATTGGCGGACGCTTCCGCAGCCATATTTGTATACATACTAATGTGTCATGTCAACCGCAGTCATCTATCAAAAAGTTTCACTTGTATCGTGGTTACATAAAACCATACCATAGCGATGCGCCGATCAGATCCGATCTTTTTGAAGATCGGATCGTAGGCATACGATCCAATCGATTTTCGGATCGGATGGATACCATGCGATCCGAACGCGGATCGATTCAACTCTATCAAATATTGGATCGCGCTCCAAACAAACAAAGGTTTGCAAACATTGTAATGTAGTTTTTATACTAGTAGTAGTACTCGTATACCTTAAATTATTGAAAGTTAATCTTAATAAGATTAAATTAGTCATTAGTATTTTCAGGATAATGTAATTTATGTTGCCTTGTTGAACCAACCAACCCTTTTTTGTCTGAAATATATGTTGTATTTTCATGCAATTTTTTTGGATTGACCTATTTAGAATCGGACGAAATGCATGCGATCCGATCCGCGGATCGGATCGAGACGTAGCGATCCATTACGATCCATAATATCGGATAGAGCTTTAAAAAAATCTCATCCCTACCACACCACACTTTTTTCCACAGTCGTGTTTAATTTTTCCGTAATGTGCAATATTGTTTATTTTCAGTAACTCTCTTGTCCGTCGCATGATATCCGGCACAGCAATGTATGAAGCAGTCTCCGCCGGAAGCGCATCAGATGCTGACTGTCAGCAGCTTTACCCCAAGTGTAAGCTGGACAAGAAGACAGTGATCAAAATTCTGACGCAGCTCGTGCCTTCTAACTGATTATATATACTAAGTTATTTTTGATAAACCTAGTTGTTTCATTTTTTGTACCTAATCCTTCAATATATATATCTTTTACTAACCGACTTAAAAAAAAGTATAGCTTTCTCAATTCGACCGTATACCTATACCTATATATTGTTTTTTAATGTTTGTTCGCGGATAACTTCGTCGTTTATGAACCGATTTCGATGATTCTTTTTTGTTGGAAAGAAGATATCCCAAGTGTGGTAGGTACCATGGTAATTTCATTGAGGTCTGATTAGTGTCTCCAGAGATATGTCGATAAATGTCTCAAACTTGCAACTGAAACTGACTCGCGCGGCATTGAAGTCGTTTGTTTTAGTTTTTAAACTAAGTAGGTAGGTATCTTTAAATTTGCTCGATATACGATATCGAGTTTGGTATGAAAACTCGTACTAAGGGTACTGTATTCACAAACGATACTATGAGGTCTCATAGTGCGGGAACGCATAGGATTATTTTATACATTATTGACATTGAATACTCAAAGGCTACGCCAATTTTGCATATAAACTTCTTGCGCTACGCTATTATCCCGAACATGTTAACGTGCCCGCTCTTTCGACTGCATTTACCAATGGAGATGTTAACGTTGTAATCCGCAAACATTATTTTCTGCCGATACTTAAAGTAGTCACAGACGATCGAACTTGGTGCGGAGCGCACCACGAACATGGTGTGCTCCGCACCAAATACGATCGTGTGGCGCACGGTCCGGCGGACATTATTATTATTAATATCGGTACGGCTGGTTCGGAGCGCTTGCACATCGAACGCGGTGCGTACCGCACCGATTCGATCGTGTGGACGGCGCACCGAACCACATGTCGGTTTAGTCGCTATTGTGCTATCGTACGCGCAACACGTCGCTGCGCGTTCACAAAAATGGATTCGGAGCGACGCCAAGAACACATCGTTAGTAACGAGAAAAGAGCGATTATAGAGCTGTTGGAGTTGTATAAAGACTTTCCATGTTTGTGGAATACCACTCATAGCCTTTTTGGCCTTTCGAGGAGACGTGTTCACGCAACGCTAGCACGATACGACTGGACGGTTCGAAGTCTGGTGCGATCGTCTGTTGTTTAGATCGCACCGTGCGGTTCGTGGTGCGCTCCGCACCAAGTTTGATCGTCTGTGACTACTTTTACAGGGGACGAGGTAAACACGCATTGCACACACACAAATCACTCACTTTAACGATCCCGCACACTAACTTGAAACACGCACACAGTATTAAAATTACAGCGTAGTTACGCACGCTCATATGGCCAATAATGGCTTTATGGCCAGCAGAGGGGTACGCCTTGCATTAACATCTCCATTGGTAAATGCTCGAAGGCCCGCTCATATAAAAAACCGGCATCTTTGTGACCACTTCGGGACTTTGACCGTCTGTCTGGCATCTGCACCCGTATCACGAAAACCATTGAATGAACGAAATGAACGAAATGACGGGGACGCAGCTATGTAGGCTGTATAGCTCCGTCCCCGTCATTTAGTTCATTTCGTTCATTAACTAGTTTTCGTGATACGGGGGCTGGCCTTAATGTCATGTATCTGTCAAATCAGGTGTCTGTCAGTGTCAACTGTCAACAATTAAATTGACAATTCATTTTCCTCGATTTTCATGAGTTGCTTGCTGACTTGAACGAGGTGATAGAATTTTAATGTTAATTTAATGTACGTGTGGAAACGTATAGCGTTAGTATATTTTCTGTGAAAAGTGTTTAAGTTAGTTCTGGTGCTTAGGAACTTATATCAATAACGAGAGCTGTGATAAAACAATGGCTGAGACAGAAGTGAACGCAACTACACCGCCAGCGGATTCACTCGCGGCACCCATACCCAATTCGATGGACATCGAAGCAGCAGATAAACTGAAGAACGAGGCGAACGATTACTTTAAAAGTAAGTTCTGATCGGTTGCAGTTGCAAGTCATTGGTATCGATCGCGAGGGGCAACAAGAAGTGCAATTGACATAACCTAAATGTTACAGGGCAGAACTACAACAAGGCGATAGAGCTGTATACGGCTGCGATAGAAAAAAATCCGAACAGTGCTGTGTATTTCGCAAACCGGAGTATCTCGAATCTTAGGCTAGAGAACTTTGGTTACGCGTTGACGGATGCTTCAAAGGCGATCGAGCTGGATCGCTCCTATACGAAGGCGTATTACAGACGGGCGGCGGCTTACATGTCCCTAGGGAAGCACAAATTTGCGCTCAAAGATTTTGAATATGTAAGTAGCCATGGTAACTCAACAAATATGCTTGAACAGCAGATCAGATCACAGCTCACCCACTTGAACCGGAGCTGCGAGCCGGCTCACAGGTCAGCTCAATTTGTAGTAGTTATTATACTCATGGTCGTGACTCACGACTCGAGTGCAGAGCGAGCAAGCGAGCCAAAGGCTGCTTTCACATACTATTAAATGTAGTTACGTTACTATCTAATGGTGGACAGATGCAGTGCCATGTTATGCATTTACAAGCTGAGATACTGTATCAGGATTTTGTGGAAAGGGTAAGTCCTCTTGTAAAATATGGAAGCCCTTCCTTGAAGTCAGCAAAGTATTCGAAATATTCTTGCTACCCATCATTTGAATGTTTTGGCAAGATATTTCATCCTGACTTACGATACGACAAAACAAGCGACGTAAATGTTGTTAACCAAGCTTTATTCATCAGAGCACAGGCCATGGATAGGCTGCCACCAACATTTGGTGCTTTTCAATAGTAGATATATAAAACGAGCATATTCATATTCAAAAGCAACATTGATCTGGAGGTTAGAATTTGGTACCAAACCCTGAATATTCCAACTTTAAGAATCGACTCCATAATGGAGTACGACCAAAAAAACCTCAAAATTTGTTTAGGAGTTGACGAGATGTTCCTGCCGCAGTTTATTTTAAGGTCAATGCCTATGTAGAAAGTATGGGCACGTTTAGCGGGTGGTCCAGGTCACACACTAATATCATGAATGCGAAAGTTTTTATGTGAATTTGTGAGTCTGTTTGTTACTGTCACGGGAAAATGGCTAAACAGATATAAATGAAATTTTGCACTCGGGTAGATTATGATCTGGATTAACACAAATGCTTATTTTTATTCCGGTTGATAATTCAAATAACACACAGATGAAGTCGCTGGCGTAGGACTAGTGTTTATAAAAACGTAAAAAAGAGTTATATTGTTTTGTGGAGTCAAGTGTGGTGAGCTGTATCTCGGGAACCAATCCATCTACCATAATTAATTTAGTGTCATATTGCAGCTAAATAAATAAGGTATTTAACCTCTTCAGCCCATTTTATCACAACTCTTGTCATTTTCCTTAAAATGAAGTAAGAAAGAAAAAACTGTACCTGTTTTCATATTTCATAATTTTATGATATGTTGATGGCTGTATTCATAAAAATATAAATCCTACTACTATAAATTTAGTATCATTTTGTAGGTAATTTATCAAACATGATTTGGTACTAAGAAAGTAAACTCCTCAGTCCTACCGTTTTTGTACAAAATTAAGAAAACTTAGAATAAGGGAGATAAAAGGGAGGGAAAAGGGGGGAAGTAGTAATTTCTCGACTTGTTTCCATATTGTTATTGAATCACATATATGAAAGCTACATGCATGCAAAGTTATATGCTTTCTTCCGGATGGGACCGTAATAAGATTTTTGTTAGGACAAGGAGCTACTAATAGGGTATTTTACTCTAAATGAGAAAAAATCTAAAAATATATTGAGATAGCTTAGGCAAAAAGCAGAAATATAGACACTTCATAGAGTCTGCCCATGGCAAAAGGTTAATGATGATGATATGGTGAATATCACATAACTATGAGATTGAAATGATACCTTTGCCTTAAGGCACACCGAAATAAGAGCCATTTTGTGATATTAGTGGAGATTTTAAGTTATATATATTTTTCTTTTTAAAAATCAGTAATTTTTTTTTAACAAATGTAATATTTTCGGGAAATAAAGACATTATTATTATATTCTGAGATTAAAAGCGCATAATGAGATATTCTTAAAAAAAAAGTCATGTTAGTTCTTAGAGACTCAACAGATGGCTTTCAAAATGAACACAATGTTCTGACACTGACTTACGGGATAAATCTAAAAACCTCATGTTTTCATTCCATAAGTATTCAATCTAATACTATAAGAATCTTTGTACTGACATACAACGCACAGCCTAAACCGCTGGTCATAGAGACTTGAAATTTGGAGGGTATATTTGTCTTAGTACGCAACTCTACTAAGAAAATTCTTTCTTAGTAGAAAGGATTTTCCAAAATTCACCCCTTGAGGGGATGAAATAGGGGTTCAAAGTTTGTATGGAGAAACAAGATTAGATATTATTTACTAATCGAAACTTCACACAAGTGCTTCAATAAAAAAAATTGTAAATACATGTGTCAGGCTTTTTTGAAATTCCCCCCCCCTAAGAGGGTGAAATGGGTAACAAAGTCTGAAAATCAGTATTGTTACGGATTGCGCTGAAATTTGGCATGCAGATAGTTATTACGATGTTAATTCCCTCAGATAAATGATTTTCTAAAATTCACCACTTAAGGGGATGAAATAGGGGTTCAAAGTTTGTAAGGAGAAACAAGGTTAGATAGTTCTTTCTATTCGAAACTTCACACAAGTGCTTCAATAAATAAATAAGTAAATACGTGTATCAGTCTTTTTCGAAATGCCACCCCTAAAAGGGTGAAGTGGGGTAACAAAGTGTGAAATCAATATTGTTTCGGATTGCGCTGAAATTTGGCATGCAGATAGTTATTTTGACGTAGATATCCGCTAAGAAAGGATTTTTCAAAATTCACTCTTTAAGGGGATGAAACGGGGGTTCAAAGTTTAAACCGATTTAGCTTTTACTTCTTTGATGTATTTTATGATAGAAAGGTTTACACAAAATAAAAGTTTTTAAGTGAATAAAAGAAGTCTTTAACGCGAGCGAAGCCGCGGGGAACTTCTAGTTCATATATACTGCTATAATTTTTTATATTTCTAACATTTGTAATTTTTCAACAAACTTTGCTTAAATAATAATATTTTCGCTTAAAAAAATAATAAACAAAGATTCACTTTGACGCTTTTGACATTAACATCTCAGAAGGTTCTCATTAAAAGCCACCTAGCTATATTACTATTCATCATCAGCCGGTGTTAGTCCACTGCTGGACGAAGGCCTTGGGGGAAGATGCACCACTGAGCCCGATCTTCGGCTCTTCTTTTCCAGTCACTGCCAACTGCTTTGCGTATGTCTTCACTCCACCTAGTCACTTATCATTTTGAGCTTTTTAAATAAAATTATTTGATGTACAAGTTACTTTTAGTACTACTACCTTTAGTGCTACATTTATCCTACTTCTATTTGATTTTAACTTATTTTTGTAACTTTCTCATACATTATAGGTAACCAAAGCTAGACCTAACGATCAAGATGCCAAAATGAAGTACAATGAATGCAACAAAATTATAAAGAAGATTGCATTTGAGAAAGCCATTTCCGTTGAACATAAGGAAGTGAACATTGCTGATTCTATTAAACTTGAAGGCATGAGTAAGTATTATTTTTGAATACCATTACAAGTAGAAGAACCCTACAGTATGTGTAAATAATTTTCAGGTAAAATGTCACTGACCTGCATCCACAGATATCTATACTATATATACTATAATAATATTATAAAGAGAGAACATTTGTATTTTTGTATCTTTGGATTTTTGTATGGATGTTTGTATTGATTTGTTTGTTGTATGTTAGGACCGATTAAAAAAATTCTTTCATTAGTATATAGAATGGACTTTCACAATGAAAATAGACTATATATTATGCGATTTAAATTATAGGTACTTTCGTGGAGACCTATTTTGCAACCTAAGTCGACAATAAAATGGTCGAGAAAACACGTTTCTACGCGATGCTACCTAAATGGAAATAGATATAAGAAACGTTTCTATGGAATATTTATAGAACTTAATAAGACCCATAAAAAAGTCCGCGATAGCATTATGTCTATCTCTTAAGGTTGACTCTCAGTAACCATTTTAATCTATACTAATATTATAAAGAGAGAACATTTGTATTTTTGTATGTTTGTAATGATTTGGCTTAAAAACTACTGGACCAATTTAAAAAATTCGTTCACTAATATATAGAATGGACTTTCGAAATGAAAATAGGCTATATATTATCCCGTTTAAATCAAAGGTACATTCGTGGAGACCTAATTTGCAACCTAAGTCGACAAAAAAACGGTCGTAAAAACACGTTTCTTACGAACGCTGCTCAATTGAAAACAGATAGAAGCATATTTTATATGGAAGAGTTGTACAACTTAATAAGACCTACAAAAAAGTCCACGACAGCATATGTCTATCTCTTAAGGTTGACTCACAGTAACCATTTTAATCTTTAATTTTTTGTTAAAAAATATTATATAACTTCCAGGGCTATTTTCAAGTATATAGTATTAATTCTTATCCAAATAATTACGTTAATTAGCTTGGCCAAATATTATAGATTAAAATTGTCCTTTACAGTATATAATTCAAATGAAAACTCTAGAAGATATCACGAATTTCACATACACGCATCGCAAAATTAATAAAATATTTGCAGTGAAACCACAGAATAGGTCATAGTTACTACGAAAATATTATTATAAGCTTAGCGATGCTGTAGATCCCCACCGATCACAATCAATTTGAAGTCAATATAGTATAATAATATGATCTATTGTATATAATAATAATGATCTATATATATAATATAATATTTTAAACCACCCCGACTGATCTATGTAAAATATTGTCATTAAAAGCATTCCAATGACTCTAAACACAACATTTAAAATCTGAGCTGTAAGTTGGTGAGGATTTGAGTATTCTGTAGAGTCCAGGAGATGTCCCAGCATCAGGTCAATGCTTCCATGTTCTTACAATATTGTTGAAGAAGATTTTTGAATAGCTCAACTTTCATAGGTCTAATCAAGACCTATGAAAGTTGATTAAAGCTCATAGTTTTATAACGATTGAACGAATTTTCATGAATCAAAGCTAAGAACACTCTCCGATGAAGACATCTATAAAAAAAAAACTATCAATAATTAAATCAAAATCGGTTCATCCGGTTGGGTGCTAAGATGCTACATACAGACACACAGATACACACGTTAAACGTATAATACCCCTACTTTAAATCAAAATCGGTTCATCCGGTTGGGTTCTAAGATGCTACAGGCAGACAGATACACATGTTAAACGTATAATACCCCTACTTTTTGCGTCGGGGAACGCCGTAAGGTTACGGCGACAGATGTTCTCCTTGGTGGTAAGCTACTTTTCAACCAACTTTCAAAAAGAAGGAAGTTCTGAATTCGTCTGTATGTTTTTTTTATATATAATATACAAACCGACTTTCGCATTTAAATGACTTTGGTATTGATAATGATGGTCAAGGATGGCGAACACGCTAGGCTTAGAATCCCGAGCGCTGTGCTGTCGAAACACCGTAAGGTTAAGGCGGCTGATTTTTTCACTGATGGTGGTAAGCTACTTTTTGGTAGCAAGTGAGGCAGAACATCGATTTAATGATCTTACTACCTGTGTTCAACACCCATGGTTCAAGAATGCACATAGAAACATGAGAAAATCAATTGGTATATAGCTAGGATAATTACCGGCGACCGTCGGGTTAGAAGTGTAGGTAATTAACTACCCTTTACGCCTACGGGCCGTCCAATATTATGTATCAATTTCACCCGTGCGAAGCCGGGGCGGGCTGCTAGTATATAAACAATAGATAACACAAAAGTGTGTACTTCTAGTGTCTGAACCCCGATCAAGTCGACACGCTTAGTTTTAATAAGAATCGTGATACTTGCGTTATCTATTGTGCCATTTGTGCCTGCATCCATAGATTAAGCTTCAATCGTACATTGTGATTCGAGCCCTAGGTGATGCTAAAAATGAGGCATTTCTGTCTGTTCGCGATTAACACAAAAACTATATATGTATCTATGAACGTTTGTTTACCTAATTATTTATATTAATTACCTACGCTAAGGATCAGCTCAGACTGCGACGCGCACTTATTAAGAGAGTGATACAAAAATGAAGTTTATTTACTACACAAAAAGATGCAGCCAGAAGCCGCGCGGTGCAGCGGGAAGCCGCGTGATATATAATTGAACTTTATTAACTACACAATAAGATACACATTGCATTGAGATAATTTGGTGGCGTCGCGCGTCTTGCTGCGCTGCGCGGCGTCGGGCTGCGCCGCGCGGCGTCGGGCTGCGCCGCGCGGCTTCTCGCTGTGCCGCGCTGCGCTGCGCGAAACTAAAAGCATCGTCACGTCGTGTCGCGTTGCGGTGTGAACTGACCCTAACACCTTTGTGTTAACTTTCCCTTAGATAGCGTTAGATGTTCGTTAGATATTCGTTAGATGGCGTTGTAGTAAATAAGCACGCGGCTTACAACTCTGTTTTAATAAATGTTAAGTATTGTCACCGGTAATATAATATAACCGTGGTATTGTACTGTGGTATGGGAACCCTATATGTGCGAGACGAAGTCTGACCCGCACTTGGCCAATTTTTTTTTGATAAACAGAAGTTCTTCCTTGCTTATCCTGTTGCCTTATATACCTAATTGTTTCTATTTTCAAATGTTACAGCCATTGAAGACGAGTATGATGGACCAGAGTTGGATGAAGATGGTAAAATATCACTCAAGTTTGTTATAGAGCTTATGGATTATTATAAACAGCAGAAGAAACTCCATAAGAAGTATGCATTCAAGGTACCTAGTTCTCTATCTCTTCTCTATTTTTAGGGTTTTTGAATATCTAAGTTATTTTATTATCTTATAGGCTTCTCTATAGGCTTATATTATAGCTTCTGACCGCTATCTCGCCTGGTGGTAAGTGATGATGTGGTCAATGATGGTGAAAACCGTAAGTCTAGAATGGTCTGACTCTCAAGGACTGTGGTGTGCTGTCGGAATTGGGCCTGTCGCGCTCCGCGCTGTAGCTATGACGATATTAGTACGAGTACATACGCGAGAGCCGGCCGGCTACAAGTTCAGTCAGTAGTGTCACGCGCGCTCTCTATCGGACGCGCGCCTTTACTTACTATTCATTCTGTTTTCTTACAACACTGAACCTTACAGTAAGAGACAGCTGACGGCCCGCGAACTGACCAAGTGATACAGACTCTCGCAGCGCGGACTTACGGCACACCCCGGACACTCGCTAAATCTCTATACAAACTAGCGTTTTAACGAACGTCACTGTGACATCGACAGAGACACTACACACATGTCGTTTTTCTATACGTGCATTTGTGTGTGTGATGTCTAAGGTTGTCGCCCGTAATCACCGTATCACAGATTATATAATAGTTACTTCGTACATACGTATTACGTATTAAGCGTATGAATATTTTTTGTACACTTACCCAAAAAGCTTTTAACACTAAAAATATTAGTCGCTATTTCGTAAACCATCGTCTACAGAAACATTAAATCACAACACTTCAACAAGCAAAGAGAATATAAATACTAAGTAGGTACTTACATCATGTTCCTGATTGCTGTGTTATAAAAATGTTTTACCGTGAAAGTTTTTTTTTATATTTTACAAACTAAATGTTATTTACGCACGAGTATATATTGTTGTTTCATTTATGAAAATGAATTCTAAAATACGAATATATAGGAAGGTGTATAAGTGTTTATAATATACCTACATAATAAGAACCTACGTAAATTTGAACCTCCGGTGTCTACTGGTCTTAACATAAATGTATGAAGTTGATGTTCTTCTCCTCGAGAGTAGTACCTATACGTAGTATTATTATCTTTTCTATGCTTACGGTGCATTTTACGTTGCGCAACACGCGGTTCTTATTAGCCGACTTCACAAAAATGGAGGAGGTTCTCAATTCGACTGTATTTTTTTTGTTTGTTAGTTCAGAACTACGTGAAATCTTAACTGATTTGAAAAAATCTTTTTTTGTTTGAGAGATTATGCCTCCCGTTTGGTCCCATTCAAAGTTTATCGAGATCTGACGATTATCTCCGGAGACATGTAGATAAACAATATAAGCAAATTTGTAGACTTTGATGACATGATTATAACTCGCCTGTACTTTAACTATCGCGGCATGTGAAGTCGGTTTTTTCGTTTTGTACGATCATAAATTAGTTACTATTAGTTTATTCTGTGACGCAAATTCATGGTTGCATCTGAGGCGTGTAGCGTATTTTGAACGATACCGACGTTGTAACTAGGTTGAATCTCGCATTTTTGCTCGCAGGGAGTGCATCTTCTGTACGTGTACTATTTCTGTGCCGGAATACCATAAGGTTAAGGCGGCAGAATTTCTCCTTGATGGTGGAAAGCTACTTTTTGGTAGTAAGTCAGGCAGCCGAAAAATCGTTACAATATGCTCCTACCACCTATTGACAAAAAACATTTCAAGGATTTAAACCGGATTAAAGGATTTAAACCAACCTCCCGCTTACAAGTCAATCCTTTATGCTTAACTTTTATGGTTGACCCATCTCAAATGTAAAACATACGTCGTTGTGAAATCTCTGCTAGCTTTATGAAATGGGTCAAAAATATATGAAAATATTAAATGTTTCAGATACTGATCGATGTCAAAACCTACCTAATGAAACAGCCTTCTCTAATAGACATCAAAGTGGGAGACGAATCAAAGTTCACGGTGTGTGGGGATATCCACGGACAGTTCTACGATCTAATGCACATATTTAAGATGAACGGCCTCCCTTCGGAGACCAACCCTTACCTGTTCAATGGAGACTTTGTAGACCGAGGGTCTTTCAGTGTGGAGTGCATATTTACACTGTTTAGCTTTAAGCTTTTGTTCCCGAATCATTTCTACATGTCTAGAGGTGAGTAGTTGTTTATTTTTAACCGACTTCAAAAAAAGGATGTTTCTCAATTCGACCTTATATATTTTTTATTAATGTTTTTTCGCGGATAACTTCGTCGTGTATGAACCGATTTTGATTATTCTTTTTTTGTTCGTAAGGAGATATCCCATGTGTAGTACCAAGGTAATTTTATCGTGGTCTGATAAGTATCTCCAGAGATATTGAGATAAACATCTCAAAATTGGTACTGAAAATGAATAGCGCGGCATTGAAGTCGGTTCTTTTTTAGTTTTTAAACGATATTATACTAGAAACAAAGCACTGGCAAAGAATTCCATTTGTTGGCAGTATGTATGATTAAACTGGAAGCGAAATACGTTGTGTGGGTTAATGGAATGTTTATCATAAAGTGATGGCGCAAATCAGCGTTGATGTTTGGTGCTACCTAGTCAGTATAAAAGTTCGCGTTTGCTATCTTTCAATACCAGACAAGCGGGGTTAAGGCCCATTCGAAAGCCTGTGGCACAGTGGTTGGATGGTTGGCTTTGACGCCAGGCATAGCAGGTTTAAATCCGCATCGTGCATCAATAGATTTTTCTATCGAAAAATGTATAGTGTGCTTTTCATAGTGGCCCTCCAGTGAAGGAAAAAGTTTAAGAAACACACGGCATTTTGAAAATTTTTAATTTCTTATAGGCTAGCTTTCGACCACTATCACGTCTGGTGGTAAGCGATATTGTGGTCGAAAATAATGACCACACTATGCCTAGAATACTCAATAACACTATCTAGTGTCCGCCTAGCCATCTACCACCCTCAAGTTGTAAAATCTGTCGCCAAATATCTCATGTGTACTGGCAGCTGTCCTTGAGAGCCAGTTCCCATTCTAGGCCTAGCGTGCTGCCATCCTCGAGCGCATCATCACTTACCAACGTATATACATAAAAATAAGATCGCTTAAAAAACTAAAAGAACCGACTTCCAATGCCGCGCTATTAATTTTCAGTACCAAGATTGAGGTGTTTATCTCCATATCTCTGGAGATAATTATCAGATCTCGATGGAATTACTATGGTACCACCCTTGGGATATCTCCTTTCCAACAAAAAAATAATAATCAACATAGGTTCATAAACGATGAAATTATCCGCGAACACAAAAAAAATATGGTCGAATTGAGAAACCTCCTCCTTTTTTGTAAGTCTTAAAAATCACAATACATACTTAGACGGTATTTTCACCGAACAACAAAAATAGTGGTGAAGTGCTTCTCTATCAGTAGTTGCAAAAAGTTAAATCTAACAAAATATTCACAGGGAACCATGAAACGATAGATATGAATCGAATGTACGGTTTCCGAGGTGAAGTCACGTCGAAATACTCAGCACAAATGGCGGATCTATTCACGGAGGTTTACAACTGGCTGCCGCTGGCTCACTGCATCAACTCCAGGATCCTCGTGATGCACGGGGGACTGTTCAGCAACGATGACGTCACGCTTGATGACATCAGAGCCGTCGATAGGAATAAACAACCGCCAGAAGATGGTAAGCCACATCCATACATATATTATAAAAACGTTTGTAACTCTTGTCACTCTGTCTGTTTGTTACCTAATCACGTCGAAACCGGTGATCCGATCTTAATAAAATTTAACAAAGAGATACTTTATAGCATGAGGATGAACATAGGCTACTTAATTCTTGGTGTACGTGAACGAAGTCGCGGGAATCAGCTAGTTTATTTATAAGCGAAGAACATATCTGAATCCCCGTCAGCTTATATCGTGATATGGGAAAGGATGTGACGTCACTCAAAGCGTTGCGAATGCTGGTAGCGAATACTAGTAACGACTATTAACAATTACAATTGAGGGTAGTTCCAACGAACTCTCAATCACAATGTTGATACCTACAAGTTCCAGTCTTCTTGTGACCACGATCAATGCAACTTGGTCGAAACATTAAGGTAAATATAATATCGTTTAAAAACTAAAAAAGAACCGACTTCAATGCCGCGCCATTCATTTTCAGTACCAATTTTGAGATGTTCATCTCTATATCTCTGGAGATACTTATCAGACCTCGATAAAATTACCATGGTACCACACTTGGGATCTCTCCTTTCGAACAAAAAAAGAATAATCAAAATCGGTTCATAAACGACGAAGTTATCCGCGAACAAACATAAAAAAATTTAAAAAAATACACGGTCGAATTGAGAAACCTCCTCCTTTTTTTGAAGTCGGTTAAAAATTAATGATTTAGCGAGATACGTCCCGTATTTCAATATTAATAACTATGTGTTCAAGTCGCAAAAGTTTAAAGTTTACAACTAGTTTTAAATTACCGATTGCCAGTTGCTAGTTTCAGCAATTTGGAGTTGATATTATCACCAAGTGAAGCAACTGAAAACTGTTGTTGTATCGATGATTGCAACTCGGAACTAGTTACCGCAGCAGATTTGCTGCAAATATACAGCAAATCTGCTGCCTTATGCTTGAATTTCACAGTTGATTATTGAATGAACGAAATGAACTAAATGACGTAGGCTGTCTAGCTCCATCTTGGTAATTTCGTTCATTAAACACAAACAACAAAATCCTAAACGCAAATAACCACAAATACAACCAATTTTACCGGTAAAGGAATACCTTGAAGTAACTGAAATGAATTCAAAACCTCTCTTTCCCAGGGATAATGTGCGAGCTTCTATGGTCAGACCCTCAACACATGATGGGTAGGGCTCCATCGAAACGCGGCGTGGGCTGTCAATTCGGTCCTGATGTCACAGCGAAGTTCCTAGCTAAAAACAACCTGGATTACATCATCAGGAGCCACGAGGTTAAGAATGATGGCTACGAGGTGATGCATGATGGAAAATGTATTACTGTTTTCTCTGCGCCTAACTATTGGTAAGTTATTATATTGCATGGTGGTAGGACGCTATCTAGTGTCCGCCTGGCCAGCTACCACCCTCAAGTTAGAAAATCTGTCACCAAACATCTAATGGGTTCCGGCAGCTATCCTTGAGACCCAGTTCCCATTCTGAGTCTAGCGTGCTTACCATCTTCGACCGCATCATCATTACCAACAGGTGAGATAGTGGTCAAACGCTAGGCCTATATGATATTTAAAAATAAATCGTAAGACGTCTTGCGTCTTGCGATCAGGACACGTGACCCTGACGCGAGTTTATTTAACGCTGCTAAAGAAGTTTTCACTTCAAAAATGTGAAAACCGTAATATATAAGAAAAAAAGCGAATTTACTATTACAAACATCATTTGCGGTTGGTATATTAGCCGGTCTAAGGATCGAAATGCAAAATTAAATTTGTCCTTTTAACCTAGTTTAACAAGTTCGTACGGAAGCATCGGCGCACGAGTTGTGGTGTGGTAGAAGATGTGGTGACAAAGATTGAGAAAGGGATGCTTAGATGGATTGGACATCTAGAGAGGATGGATGAAGGAAGACTGACGAAACAGATTTATGAGACGAGTGTGAATGGGGCAGCCGGTAGAGGCCGACCTAGGCGAACGTATCACGACCAGATCGGAGACGTTTTAAAGAAAGGCCAAGTCAAAAGTACCTATAACCGGCGAGCATGTATGAAGGCGCTTATGAAAGTGGAAGAAGCGAAAGAGGTTTGTCAGGATCGTAGCATGTGGAAAGAAGTAGTCTCTGCCTACCCCAACGGGAAAAAGGCGTGATTGTATGTATGTATGTAATATATATAATTAAATAATAAACATGTTTTTTAAATGTTTACTTACTGACTTAATTATATTTATCTCTTTTAGTTGCTAAAATAATAAAAAAGATTGATTGCATTGAAATATGTATCACGCTATTGTCATACTAAAATGTAGTATGTAAATTATTTGTTACAGTGACACAATGGGTAACCTCGGTGCTTTTATCACGATGACAGGAAAGGAATTGAAACCAAACTTTGTTACGTATGAAGCTGTGGTAAGTATCTATTTTGTATAGATTTTTATTTTTAAATTGTCGCATTACACGTATTATATATTGGTGTTACATTAAATAGATTTTGCTATAGAAAAATGTATGTGAGCATATCACAGTTGCCCTCCGATGAAGGAAAAAAACAAAACAAATAAGATCGTTTAAAAAAATAAAAAGAACCGACTTCAATGCCGCGCAATTAATTTTCAGTACCAATTTTGAGGTGTTTATCTCCATATCTCTGGAGATAATTATCAGACCTCGATAAAATTACCATGGTACCACACTTGGGATATCTTCTTTCCAACAAAAAAAGAATAATCAAAATCGGTTCATAAACGACGAAGTTATCGGTGAACAAACATAAAAAAAATAAAAAAATATATACGGTCGAATAGAGAAACCTCCTTTTTTTGAATTCGGTTAAAAACAATAACATTTTAAAAATAAATTATGACCACGTGAAGATGTTCGAAATCACGTACCCAATAGCACTCTTTACAGTCGGACACCTGCTTTTTACATTGTGTACATTACGCGGTGGTGGTATTATACTGTAACTAATACTATTATTAAAATGTAAAAACTTACAGTGCGACATAAAAGAGTTCACAATAAATGAGGGCGCCACTATTGCTTTTGTCTTGCTATCTTGTATGTAGCAACACAGTTAGTTAGAAACAAACGTTTTTGATATTTGTATTATTTTTGCAAATATGGCATGAATTTTTATTTAAATGGAAACCTATAAGTATCTTTATACATTTTATATATATATTATTTCTATACATATTCTTCTTTATTTATTTATATGCTTATTTCTTACTTGCATTATTTAATGAGTGAAAACAAGTATCAAAATTCAGTAGTCGCGCAATTGTAGTAATTTTTTGGTGTTGCCTGTAAGAGTTACTAGTTAGTTCTTAGATAATTAATTTCTACTCTTTTTGTTGCACTGTAAGTGAGATTCACACATTATTATATTATCCCGGAATACTCACTCAGGGTCAGCTCACACCGAGACGTGACGCAACGTGCACTTTTTAAGAGAGATACAAAATAGAACTTTATTTGCTAAAGTATCTAAAGAATCTTTTATACACATTTCATTGAGATTATTCGGCGGTGTCGGGCTCCGCCGCGGCTGGCAGCTCTGCCAGCTCTTCTCTTCTTCATACAAAACAGAACTTTATTTATTACACAAAAGATACACATTCCATTGAGATACTTCGGCGCCGCGCGGCTACTCGCTGCGCCGCGCGGTTTTTCGCTACGTGGCGTGAAATCACAAGTATCGTCACGTCACATCGCTTCGTGTCTCGGTGTGAACTGACCCTTCGTTCAGTGTAAGTAAATAGCAATAATAATAAACCACTAGAGGCAGTGTACTGTTTTTCAAACAACATTTGTTCGATATTCGATATACGATATCGAGTTTGGTATGAGAACTCGTAGGGTACAGAACCCTGAACGCTTTTTCGATTCGATCTGAGTGAGTATTCCTGAATAATATAATAATACACTTATACGACTGTACTGTACTGAAATTTAAAATACTCTGTTTCAGCCTCACCCAGACGTGCGACCAATGGCATATGCCAACTCCCTCTTCAGCATGCTTTGCCAATGACACCAATTCCTTAACTAAAATATCAAGTAAATGCTATATTTATAAGCAATTCGTTACATTGTTATGTTAACTTAATATTATGTTTGAGGGCATTTTCAAATGTTTCTGCGACTGTATGTTTTAGTTCTGTAGCGATATGGTTTATTTTTCTGTATAGTTACCGCCGATAGGAGTTTTACCCTTATGTATTTTAGATAATTTCGATGTATTAGTAATTAGGAAATTTATTCAATTATTTGAAAGTTGTTACTCCAATATCAGGTTGTATGTTTTTCGTATTTGTAATTAACCCTTTGAATGGGGTTTAGTTGCATTATGTTAGCAAAATTAAAAAAAAAAAATAAGTTGAAATGTGCTACTTTTCTTAAGGCTTAAATATTCCAAATCGACAAGTTTTTGCTTTAACAGCAAACAATTAAATATTATTTTTTTTGATCAGAAAAAATATATGATGTAGTTCAAGAAACATTCTTCATTATTTAATGGTTCAAAACACGATATTTACGACTTCACTCGGTCATCAAAAACTACGAAATCAAATAAATTTAAATAGTGTTTTGGGTATTACTTAAAGTAATTAAAGTCTGACGCATTATAAATATGCCAAAAAATAGGAAAAGAAGTTTATAAAAAAATTAAATAGATCGTTTTTTTCAAAATAGTACTTTTTTTAACACAGTATTATATAACAGAGCGGCCAGCGCGCCTCACTTCAGTTACTCGCGGGCTACTGAAGTTCAGTAGCCCGCGAGGCGTCTTCGAGGTAGGACCTGTGTCACTTTTAGCTATCTGGCTAGCTGGCTAACAGTTTCCCGCTGCGCAATTGGAATATCCGTCACGGGGACGGAGCTATCGCTAAATGCCTACTGCGCTGGAATATAGTGGCCTTACAACGTTTACGTTTGTGTACTCAAATCTTAACGACACAACGGCTGAGTCTATTTGAATACGGTTTTCAGCAAATATTGCGATAGTCTCAGATTAACAAATAATTTTAGTTTAATTCTAATCGACCGATAAATAAAATATATGACCATTGAAATTTAAGCCAACTTTTTGGGTCTATTCATTGGATTCATTGGTTAATCTTAATATTGATCTAGTTACTAATATCTGGTAAATAAGCATGATGACAGTAGGTATATAAAAATGACCTAAAGTTTTGTACCATTTGATGAAGCTTTAGGCATTTTATTAGATTACAAAACTAGTATTTATTTTTCTATTATGAGCGAGGATAATAATTATTTTGATAAATCAATCTACAAAATTATCCAATCTGCCATGATATGAACACTGTTAAACGTCACGTCACAGTAAGAATAACCAAATTAGTATCAGAACGTATGTGTTTTACACTTGATTTACTCGAATGTGACGTCATCGGCAGCGCCTGAAAACTTGAAGTATTTTGGCGTGAATTTTAAAATCAAGAGTGCAATAACGCCGCCACGAGACGGATTCAGACGATTCGTACAGAGCGTCGAGCGGGATGACAATAATGTGTTTCACGTGAGTGAGAAATACAGAGCGATAGACGCGCAACGTAATTGTCTATCGACGTAAGCTCTAAAACTAATCGAAAAATTAAAAGACGTTACTAAAGAAATGCTCCTAGGTTCCTTGACAAAACATTAACCTACCAAAAATAGTGTGCTGTTCCTGAGATAGAAAGCAAAATGCGTGCAAAACATGTATTTTTACAAGCTTTATCTCTACTTCACGGCGAATTTATTTGTCCGTCACAAATCTTGCGATTGATTTTAGAGCGACTTCCAGGGGTTCGATTGAGCTGAAATTTTGGATACATGTGTAAATCGCGTGACAATGCAATATTATGATGACATGGTGTTGATCTGATGATGGGGCTGAAAGATGGCCAAAGGAACTCCTAAACTACACATGTTATACCCGTCGGGCTTGGGCTCTTGGATTTGTCTTGACTTACTCTGGTCCTAGGATTTCTAGGTTTTTTCATTTCTAGGTTTTTTCATATTTAATGTTTTTTTAGCAATAATGTAAAATTTGTTGTAACATACATATTTTAATATATTGTATTAAACATACATATTTTCGAACACTATAAAGCACTTTTTCAAAATTTGTCATCATGCTTATTACGTCTGAAACAACATTAAATTTATATTTAAGCCGGTACAACCATCGAGTACAAAAAATATATTTCTCCTACAATTATAAATTTAAAAATAATTTCCGCATATTATAAGCCCAAAACCTAGACCCAAAACAGCACAATCTAAAAAAATAAAATAAATTTAGCACCTTAGAAACGTTACTCAGGCAGGCGTAAATTTATTTAATTTAGGTTTGTCTCATACTCATATTCACGTTTGACAAATGTATTAATAATGCAGTTTTAAGCACTGATTACCGTTATTAAGTAAGATCGTTAAGCTTTGACCATGCCCTCAATGAATTTAGTTTAAACTTAGACGGAGTATATTAAAATAGACTTGGCATTAAAATAACAATAATAATATGAGAAGGGTAAAACTATACCATCACTATTATGAGAGAGCGAGACGGCCAACAATTTTTTTATCCTTCTCTGTATATGTGACTTTATTGTTTGGCTACAGCTCTAGTGGCGCCCATTGGCTTTCACCCGCTGTCATGTATGACCCGACCAAATTAAGTTGTTCATTTTATCTTATAGCTGACATATGTATCACGTATTAATAATTTTAGTCGGGTTATGTCTCTATAGCTATTTCATCCTATACGCTAATGTGTTGTCTTTTTAATATTCCGTCCACGAGTTTAAATATCAGTTTTATTTATTCGAACAAGCAATAAGTTTTACAGCGAAAAGTACTTATTTTTTTTTTATCCTTAATTATTTCAAAATGTACCAAAACGTATGCTATATCTAATATTTTGATTAAATATTTATAGACGATTAAAACTTTTTTACGATTAAATTACGATGTAAATTGTACCGTATAGTAATAAAGTAACTATGTTTAGGCTCAAATAGCTCTTAAGGGCTGTTCCATTGAGGTCGAAATGAGGCCTTGGAAGTAACATAGGAATTTACGGTTAATAAATGGTTGTAAGCTTGAAAATGGCGTTGACAAAGAGCATCACTTTGATATGATTATTGGCTATCAGAATAATTAAAATAAGAACGAATCGAATTAAATGTATCGATATTAATTGATTAATCGAATTGAGTCATTGTGATCTTATTAATGGCTGGAAGATGTATAAACCGCCGCGATTCTTTTGTTTCATTTAAACAATGTGGTCGGTTGTTGATTTTGGAGTATTTAGTGGACCTTATACGGTCAATTTTATTGACAAATAACTCGTAAGACAATATATTAATTTTTTTATAAAGGTACCTAATAATCTACATACTATAACTATCTACACACTAATACTACTACATGCATTAAGGAAGATGCAAAATTAATATTTATGCATTTTAAGCAATTAAATGTTACTAAAATGTAAAAGAAGAGCTACTGCAATGTTTTTATTTTAAATATGTACTTAATAAAGATTTTGAGAATTGAAAAAAAAAACCTATCAGCTTCTAGAGACGTATAAACTGTAAATAATTGTCGGTGACCATTTCATAAAGGCCGCTTGCATGTTTCCTACCTATATCATTAAAAAAAAATTGTTGTTACGGTGAAAAATATCCTCGCCAAATTTCATTTCTTGTTAATAGTTAAATAAAATAGAAATTTTGCATCTTCCCCTTTTAAAAATGTTTGTTTTCTTCATGTCTTTATGTTATCGAGTGATACCTGTTTTGCGCAATAAACCCCTTAGTTTGGGCTAAATTAACAAAGCGCAGAGCGCTTTTCTCATTTATTGAACAAAGCACTCTACGCATTTGCATTGGTAGCAAAAAATATCAAAAATGTTCTAGAGGGTGATTTGTAATAAAATTTATCGTATATTTTACCAGTGAAAATATAACAATTACATGTTGTGTAATGACCATTAAGTAACCAGTTAAATAATGTAAATTTAATATAAATTTATATTTTTTTGAAATTTAAAGTTAATTTATAAATATAGAAAATGCTGAAATGTTGCGAGCTGCTGGAATATAAACTTTAATTTTAAATTATGAATTGCTTATTTGAACGAGTTCATCATATATGAAATTTTATTTAAATTTGATATTGTCATAATAACATCACCGATAGATGTCAAAGATTGAAATATAAGTTTGAAGATTTTTATTTATTTCTAATGCATTTAATGAATTAACTTCGAACAATAAACGACGTATATGTATGCATTTATAAGTATACTTTAATAGCCTTTATGGTTCTACATTTAGTTACTTGTTTTTTTTAACTACTTCTATTGTTTATTTTGTACCTGTTTTTAACATTATACCGCTTAATGCGCTTAATTTTTCAATTTAAATTTCAATTCAATTTTCAATTTTAATTTAATGCCGTCAAAAAAAAAATCCAATTACGAAAAATCTATTAGGTACCCGATATACCGTATTGGCAATGACAAAGCAATGTTGTCAACGCAACAAAAAGTAAATTAGAACCACCAACACGCGCGCCCTCAATTTCGTCGACGGTTCTCTTTTTGCACAGACAAATCAAATTCAAAATTCAAAATTAATGCCAAACTGGGTACTCTAGTACCCAGTTTGCCATTAATTTGATTTGTAACGAGATTTCAAACGCGAAAAACAAATATAACAGCCTACTGTAAATAGTTGACGAAATAACAATATTGTCTAAAATAATGTATTGTTTTCTTTGTAACGAAGTGGTATCTACTATTCTACAAACAAGTATCAAAATAATTATGTATACAATAAAGCAATGCAATAAATCTCTTATCGAATTATAAAGATCAACTTTTTTGGATCGTATTCCCTATTATTAAGGCATATAAAATTTGTATCGACACAGACTTTTAGACTAAGTAAATCACACTACAGTTAGCCTAATGGATACATCATAGTTACTCGAAAAGGTGCTTTGAAGTTTGTGGGATAAGGTTGAAATTCACAAATAATTTGCTCTGTATGTTGCTAAATTTCTTCTTATTATAGTATCTTTAAAATTTGCAAATGTTTGCCACTGCATATTGAACTTTAAGTGCCCGTTTATAGGAGTAATAATGGGTTGTTACGAAAAGGCGTATTGTGAAGGCTGAATACTATGATGTGTGTATGAGGCAACACGGACCACGTAACCACCTTTGAGCTAAAAATTCATGTGTATATAAAAGTTCCCTGGTCTCTTACTGTCACTTTATAATTAGTTAATGGGATTTTAGTGGATGGGATGCATAAATGCAAATAAATTCTTAATGGCCGTATTATGAAGTTTTGTCATAGCGGTGAATTTGATACAATTAATGTCCATAAATAATGTATTGTAGTTATTCATTGAACCCCCGCCAGGCATGTCGTACTCCGCGCGGTAGTTATAACGCTAGTAACTCCGCACAGACCGCGGGCTACAAGTTTAGTCAGTAGTGTCTCGCGCGCTCTCGATTGGACGCGCGCCTTTATTGTTCAATCTGTTTTCTCACAACATTCATCCTTACATAAGAGACAGCTGGACAGCTCGCGAGCTGACCGAGTGATACAGACTCTCGCAGCGCGAACTTACGGTGCGCAACACGCGGTTCCTAGTTACTATTAGTTTATTCTGTAACGCAAATTCAAGGTTGCATCCCAGGCGTGTAGCGTATTTTGAACGATACCGACGTTGTACTCAGGGAGTGCATTTGTACTATTCATTATTCTGTGGCCATGGATACTTATTATCGCGGGCAAAGTACAGCTATAGTCCGGCAATCTCGTGCGCAACCGTCCCGCGGGGTGACAGACAGTGGCGGAGACGAGGTAGCGGTCATTCGAGCACACGGCTACGTAGTAACTATTATATAATCTGTGACACAGCTACACACGCTTCCCTTCCCCGCTACACCACCCGTAACCCGGTGACATCTTGGTACCTCGTCCCCGCCACCGTCTGTCACCCCGCGGGACGGTCGCGCACGAGGTTGCCGGACTATAGTAATGTATTAATAACTTCATAGAAATCGCATGCGCACCTCATCCACTGAAACTTGTTTGCCATAGTCAATAGTTCTATGGACTACCATAGACAAGCTCGAACCGCTGACTCCGGGCAACTGTCACTACTGTGGTCGTACAAAACAAGACCACTTTTACCATTGCATTAAGAATTAATGCTCAAAATGCATAAACATAATTATAATGTAATTAATTAGTTCTAGCGAAATAATGTTAAGTATTAGGAGGTACATTCGTAAATAATGTTTGGAAGGTAGCTTCCATAAGGTCGCTTGTATTTTATTGTGACGTGGTGGAATCTATGCAATTCTGTTTTAACGCTACACGAGACGATTTTATCGGCAATTTAACCGAAAAAAAATGCATGTTATATTATGTGAGACTAGTTTTATGTATTGCAAAGAAATGGGTACAATGTTGTTAAATTCTGACAATCGGGAGTTTTGCCTGTGATTCGGTCAAATTGCTGATAAAATCGTCTCATGTGGCAAGTATTAATAATAATTTTTAAAAGTCTGTATAAATAATGTTTTTTAATTTTATTTATTACATCTCAATAATGCCTATGGTTCTGCCACGCCTCGGCGTAACACCGCATTTGCACATAGAACCAACTTTGTTTGGCTGCGTATCAACCATAGCTGTGCTAAGAAAATGGGGCCAGTGATGATTTGTAGCGAAGCTTTGAAAATGTGTTAGCGTTTCCACCAGATATCTTCTAGTAAAATGAGCGATGCGAGGGCTTGTAGCAAACTCTTTCCTGATATGAGGGGGCCGCGGTGTGGTGTGGACGGGAAGCAGCGCGTGCGTCTGCCCCATAGAGTAATAAAATATAGTGGACGAAGAGTGGCCACTCCAGAAAGTTTTTGTTAGACAGAACTAGATATAAAGTCCTCTATATAGCTAACTTGTTAGGACCGTTTTTATGCGTGCGTGGTGGATCTTAAGCAACCTTGTATCAATGTCTTGGGAATGATTTTTTATGAACAGCCAGTAGGTATATAGCCATAAGTTTGTATAGTGTACAGCTCAATCTAGTTATATATTTTTAAATCTATAGAACGCATTCGCTGCTGACGTCCTACGTAACACATTCCTCGCTCGAGTTCCTCACGACACATTCAACGGAACACATTTCTCGCTTGTTTTGTATAAACAAAGACCTCGCTCCGCTAAGCCCTTTTCCACCAGAGCTTCGCTGAGCGAGGCTATGAAAATGAAGTGATACTATTGGTTCATTATTTCCTCGCAACTTCGCTTTCTTGCCCAGCTATGGTTGATACCGCAGCCTTTGACAATACAAAGAACTTTGCTAAGCAGTCTCTCAAATGTATCGTCGGATTTGAAAACTGTAATGATTTCTTCCGAATGATTAACTTACGTAATAAGTAGTCATAGATGGCGCCACCAATGCATAATTGGGTTAACAAATGCAATCCACTAATTTCGTCGTAACGATACTTCGCACCGTGGCTTAATTGGCAAAGCACCGGAACATGTTATTTCGGAGGTTGCGGGTTCAAGTCCCGTCGGTACGATGACATTTTGGATTGTGTTTAACAATTTACAAAAATATAAAGTGTGAAACACTTCAAAGAAACATAATATTAGTCTCTCAAATGTTTGAAAACGTTACAGTTCTTATGCGACTATTGCACATAGGTACGTCTCCCTCGTACGCTCATGTATAAATGCGGATAAAGGGGATTCCTGCTGCGTTTGAAAGCAACGTATAATTGACCTAAAGTATAATAAAGTTCCGTGTTATTCGGTACGTATAGTACTTCGCAAGAGCTGGGTTATCGCAAGGCGCAACGAAGATGTTCTTGTGGATAACTAAGAATATTGCTCCTTGCATCTTGTGGCTTAATTACTTATGCTTCTTGAATACGGATCTAGGTACCTAAGTGTTGCTATCATACGCACCTCTGACCCTAAACAAAATAAATATAATTTCTCATGGAATGGACCGATGAGAACGCGAATGTCTTGCAAATGTTTGATAGCCAAGCATATCAGAATGTAGATAGGTTTTGGTGTTGAACTCAATAAATTGTTAAATTTCAATGTTCTTTTTTATTTTACCTTGAGGATGATTTTTACCTTTACTTTTCGCTAAAGGAAAACATCGTTAAGTTACCCCCGGCTTAGTAAAGATACAGGTATTGGGCTGTGTGCAAGCTTGTAATAATTTAGTAACGCCCTTGCATGGTGGTAGGACACTGTCTAGTGTCCGTCTTGCTACATACTTGCGAGCTGTTACTGAACACATCCAAGTAGTTAGTAGTTAAATGAAAACACAAATATACCTACCTACCTACTATCGCAACAAAAGGATAATGACATAACTGGTATATGAGTGCCGCCCGCCCGGTAGCTGGCCACAGGCACGGTAAGATATCATTACCGTGCCACATACAGGCGCTCCTTTGTCAGAAATCGCAAAATATGTGTTTTTATCCCTCTAATGCCCTAAATACACCATCCATTCTATCGTTCAACTGGCAGCAAACAACGACGTGCTGTCATTTAATCCAAGCCAACACATGGTTCATTCGGCATGATACCACTACGATCGGCAGCGTCCTGCCAGTTGAACGATAGTACGTAGTATTTATTATCTGTTCTAGACGATAGAATGGAAAGCCGATTTTCTTATTGGTTGCAATTTTTTTCAAAATCCTGTTATATAAGTAAGTCTGTCTGTCAATGGCAAGATACCTACCTTGCCATTTCAATATTTTCTAGTAAGGTAGGTACGTAATTAGGTGTATAAATAGATGACAAAGAAAATCACTTAAGCTTTATTTTTATCAAATTTTATTTCGTCACAATAGTCAATACATAGGTACAAAATAATAATATATTATTAAATAAATAAAATTAATAAGTCATTACAATACAAGAACAAAAATACATCTCTTAAAACTAACGATTTAACCCCGGTATCATTATGATGCCTAAAGTAGGTTGGAGTTGACTGGGTTGAAATTTCATAAACCTACGTAGATTATTTAAGTTAAGTAGTTAATTCTTCCAATAAACATTCTGCGAATTAATGGAAACTTGGCGCTTTTATTTGTTATTCCACTTTGTTCGTATCGTGCACACTTAGGGCACCCTACCCTATCTAGTTACCTAGTTAGGTACTTAAGTTTTTATTTACTATATAAAGATTTTCCTCAGTGTAAGTGATTCTGATACTACGTACCTACTGCTATACGAGTTTTATTTCAATCGTCGACTAACGAAACGAGATAGAGATATTTGGCTGTGCAGTTGCATAATTTTCATTCCTGAATTTCGTATATTAAAATTTTCCGAATACATTTTGGCATTCATAATTTCGCCACCACTTACAGTCTCAAAGGGTCAGTCTTAAAGGGTTAAATCGTGCAAAATGCAAATAGCATGTCTTCTACTTAAAAGTCCAAATAAATAACGATAAATTACTTTAATAAGTAATTATTAGGGACAGGCTTCAATTAGAAATTATATTAGGCAACTGTTTAATATAATATCAATAAGTCTGTGTAAAGCTTGATTCATTATATTTGTTACAGTTTATAAATGTTTCAATTTAACCCAACTGCTATCGAGGGAGGATGATGGATGACTTGCCCCCTAGACGCTCTTATATTTTTATATTTTTGAACTAAAAGGAGGGAGATAGAATGCGAATGCCATCCCTTGCGATTTCACCGAGAATCTTCTGATTTGGTTAAAATTTTAGTGAACTACCCACAATTCTATAATAGTTGTAGGTGTAGTTTCATTATGTAGGTACAATTTAGTATGTTGTATCTTAGATTTAGATCACAATGTTTATGCTAGTGCTTGCCACAGAGCGCAAATCATCATGACGATGACACTGCTTCTGAGCCAGGTTCCCGAACTGGGTTCCTCACAGCTATCATCCTGGTCGACTGCTCTGAAGTAAGGTTGGTACAGCTCTTGCCTCGTGGCGACGTAGGAGTTGATTGCAGCGTTGCTGGCTGCTGACAAAGTTCTCGTTCGGCTCAGCTTCCACGCTCCAACTGTGGATTTAAATTAACGTTAGCTTTCGTCCTTAACTCATACGTTAGGAAGGCTATGTCGCGATTATACTACTTTTAGTTATTAACCTGAAATCGATTGCCTCGCTCAAACAACCTAGCTAGTGTAAATTAACTGGATCGAAGCCGATTATGGATTATGCCCGAATTCGGACGTCTCGTCTTTCTTTTCGGTCAGACTTTTAGACAAGACTTTATTTAGACTAGGTTTTTGCAGTCGTTAGCTCGGATCTATTCAATTAAAATGACTAGTGTGATAAATGCACCGGGTGCCCGAATTCAAATTGCTAAAGTCATTCGAAAATCGCAATGCGGGCTAATGACCTATTTTTATGATAAAGGTAGCCTAGCATACAAGCTAACGGCCCACCTGATGGGAAGTGGCCACCGTCGCCTATGATCACTTGCAACACTAGAGGTGTCACTCATGCATTGCCTGCCGATCTGTCAAGATTCTTTTAACGCCCCTTTTGAAAGAATCCATGTAATTAGTCTACGGGAAAACAGCAGACGGCAGCTCGTTCCACATTTGACAGGTGTACGGGAGGAATGATTGCTTGAAACGAGATGTGTGCAAAGTCCAAGTCTCGATAGTATGTGGATGAGCGTGTTGTCTATGGCGAGAGTTGCGATGGTAATCATGATCATTATCAGTCGGTATCAGTCCAATGCTGCACATAGGCCTCCCCCAAGACACACCACTGAGCCCGACTCACCAGGTGGAGCGACGATATTCGCAAAGCGGTAGGCTGTGACTGGAAACAAAGAGCCGAAGATCGGGCTCAGCTGCGATGCTAGTGACCCAGTGTAATCACTGAATAAAGTCAGTTAGTATACTTACTTGATCGGTGGAAGCTGTCAACATTGGTGCATGAGTAGACCAAGGAGTAAGTACTGTAGTCAGTGGTGAGAACGTACAGTGGCTTCGTCGATGTTTCTAGAAAATAAGAGAAACAGGTTCTTATAATAATGGCATTTTTACATTGATGGTAGTATAACAATACCAGGGTGGATTAAAGCGATTGAAACCTTAGGTAATGTTTACGTTATTAGCACATAATTCTAGGATTAGAAATAAGTAAAAAAAATAGGAATTTATATTATTGGCACACAGGATAACATTTTAGGAGTATTTTTGTTTTGTTACGACAATAAAGTACTTATAACTTCTTACGTGCGTACATGCACACGCAATTTTTGTTCATGTATATATCCCCTAGTTTTCTTCGCTTTGGTGGACACATGAAAAAAAAAAGATTCTTAAAATAATTTAAATAGAATCCTTGCAGCCATACTACTAATGAACAAAACATAATTACTTATACAAAAAGAATGCGTGCCTGCCGCTACATTTAGAAGTAGGTATTTAAAACAATCACGAATAAAATTGAAGACCTTTTTCTTTCGTAAATTCGCTCAAAAACAAGAAATTTAAGTTACTTACGACCTGTTGTACTACCAACGACTGGCAAGGTCACAGATAATCTAGCGCTGCCGTCATTGGAAGATATGGTGGCACTGCCTTCGATCGTCACCAGCACGCCGTTGACGACTTCCCAGTTGAGGACTGTCACTGGACTGCCCTCGTTGATGGTGTAGCGAGCTCCGGTGCAGCTACTGTTGGGAGCCTCGTAGTTTTGAGGGTACCTCTCAATTTGGTACCAGGTGCCTTCATACTGTGGAATTGACAGAAGGCTTACAATCATCATCATCATTAGCAGCTATTATATAGCACCACCCAGGAATTTCATGCAAAATGATGGTATATTACCCAGGAAGTATACCAACCAACGGCCAACAATATATATATATTATATACCAACCATATGTATATATAAACATTTACAATAAGTATACCTACATAAAATAAGCGACAATAGCCCAATGGATAAGGGGTCGGACTTGCGATCGAGGGGTCGTGAGTTCGATCCCCACCCTTTGCACTATAGACGTGAACCCACTCTAGATACAAGCATATTTAGCTTAGTTGGAGGGGTTAACAAGAATACTGGTAATGCGCACTCCACATTTAGCTTTTTTACGTAAAAAAAATGTATGCAATACGTTTCGCTGAGTTGTAAATCGTTAATTGGTTAATGGAACTCCAAGTCAGAAGGCACATAGGTACATCATACTGAGGTACTATACTTACAGCCTCCAAATTAAACAACTGCACGACTGGTATATTAGTATCGCACTGTCCAGGCAAGATGACCTGAGTTCCTGTAACATCTGGGTAGTAGAAACAGGCCGCGGCTGACTGGTCTACTTGTTGATAGAACTCCGGGGAGAGTACTCTGTTTGCTGTGATGACTGGTGTCATAGCGTTTTGAGCAGCTGCAGTCAGTGAACGGGCCTTGCTGTGCTTGGCACTCCATACTGAAAAAAATTAGACTCTTTTTATTTATCTAATTACGTGTTTTTTAATACTAGATAGGTTATACACACTATAATTGTGACTATGCGATCTACAATGTGACACACATATCCAGAAAATACCTGTTCACTCGCAATTTGAAGACCCGGATTATAGGTACTGGGAAACACAGACACCGGCAAGGAATTCCATTGCTTGGCAGTAGGGGAGGGTGGGGGAATCACGGAAGGCGGGTAATGGCGAACACTAAGGTATCCGCATGTTAGAAAGAAATACCTACGTATGCTAAATGATGAAGCGAAACATTTTATGCGGGTAGATGGAAATGTCCACCATAAAGCGATGGCGCCCATCGGTACTTAGAGCATTGGTAGACTCATGCAGGTTATGTTCCTGTTTCTACTTAGTTATTTAAACATTGCAACAAATTTGGTGCCATATGATTTTTCAGGCAAAATAACAGACTATTCTAGGCCTAGCGTGTTCACCATCTTCGAACACATGAGCGCTTACCACCAGGCGATATAGCGGTAAAACGCTAGCCTATCATATCCTCTATAATATTATAAAGGCAAAATTTAGAACCAATTGAGCTGAAATTTGGTATGTAAGTAGCCTAGACCCTGAAATAACAAATAAGATGATTTTTATGCCGATATTCCCACGGAAACGAAGTATGCAGGTAAAACCACGGGGCACAGCTAGAACAACATATAGACTTAAATGTACAAAAAAACTTACCACGTCTGTATTCAGCGTCAACGTTCACACATGAGTACAGCAGTGCGTAGGAATTGTAGTCGGTGGCAAGCACCCAGACATCTGACAAACAAAAAATAGTTTAGAAAAGGAATTTATATGTATTGATTGCAGTCAAACACAAAAGTGTTTGACTGCAATCAAATCATCAATACATATCATCATAAAAGCACTGACCACTATCCCAGTGATGATGTGTTTGAATAAAGAATCGTGCTTGTCAGAAAATAGAAGAAGCATTACAACCGACGTTTTTGTTTAGTCTACATAGCGCAACTCTCTCACATCCAAAAAACTAGCGGATATCAAAAATTGTAATTCGCTGAACTTTTGTCATGGATTGGAAGCAACCACAGAAAAACCAAATAACAAACTTAATTTAAAAAAAACAACTTTGACTTTGGCTCGGAATAATTAGCAACACCAGCGCTCACATATTTAGTACCACAGGGGTCCCTTGGTGGTAAGTGCACCAAAATCATTCTTTAAGTAGATACACTTGATTAAAACTGCTTGAAACGAGTGCAAGTGAATCGACTGCGTGTTTTCTGTAGCTCCTGCTTTTAACGAATTCGATTTTTTTTTAAATGAGCTAGCGTAGAAAGAAAGCTACGCGTTAGAAGTGAAACTTCGAAGTTAATTTAATTTATTTCTCAGCATCACTAATATTTTTTGCTGTACAACTCCATCTGTTGAATTTTGCGGGACGAATGCCCGAATGATAGCAAAGTCGTCTTCGTAGTTAAGCCGTTCTACAATAGAGGGCGTTTATAAATATAAAATGACGCGTAACACTTGATTCAACATTATTTTACATTTATTTGGATAAAAATTGTCTGAAGTACTGAAACATGCACTGGGTTGCGGGTGCACGTAATAGTACGGTTGGCAACCCTACATTAATCAGGGGAATTAAACATGTGTTTTAATTGTGACGTTCGAAGTCTAGATGAAAGCTGAATGGCCCAATACCTTTGTTTTTTTTTTGTAAATTCAAAGCAATAAGATATGTTTCTGTTATATCCATAATATTTTTTATTGAATATGATCTGTTTGACGTGTGTAAGTGCAATTTTTTAATTTGACCATATACTGAATAAATGCTTTGACTTTTGACTTTTGACTTTTGATTCGGACCGTGACGCTACTTCACTTCAGTTAAATTTTACCGCAGTACATCTAAAGAAGTATCATTTCAATAAGTCACAAATTGAAACCTTACCTTGTACAGTGCCATTGATGGTCCTTCTCAATCTTCCGTTAGCAGATACCTCCACGGTTCCTGAACTAATTTGAGCAATTCCGTTGGCTATAGCCTTGTCGACAACCTGGTAGGTGTTGCCCAAAGTCTGATATTCAGAGCTGATGCATTGTCCCGGATTGCTATCGACTGGGTAACGTTCAATCTCATGCCACCAGCCGGCGAACTGCAACATTTTTAGAAACAAATGCAATTAAATAATTGATTAATATTAATTGATTTTTCGACCGACTTCCCAAAAAGAAAGGTTCTCAATTCGTCTGTATGTTTTTTATGTGTATGTTACGCGATTACTCCGTCAATTGTGAACCGATGTGAATGATTCTGTTTGTAATCGGTATGGTTCGTTTCCGAAGTGGTCCTATTGTAATTTCATCGAGATCTGATTAGTATCTCCAGAGATATGACGATAAACGTCTCACACTAGCTACTGAAATGGACACGCGGGGCATGGAAGTCGGTTGTTTTAGTTTTTAAACTATCTTCATTATTTACATTGTATCTAGGTATAGGGTTTTTTAAAAGGATTTTTTTAATATCATTTGACCACTATCCCACCTATTGGTAAGTGATGATGCGGCCGAGGATGGTAGCACGCTAGGCATAGAATGGGAACTGTCTCTAAAGGACAGCTGCCAGAACACATTAGATGTTTGGCGACAGATTTTCTAACTTGAGAGTGGTAGCCAGGCGGTCACTAGATAGTGTCCTACCACCATGATTGGTGTTAATAAATTTGAGTTTTAACGTACCTGTTGAGGATTAAAACCAGGAACACCAACGATGTTCTCATCGCACTGCCCCCTGAACAACGGCGCCGCATTGACATTCACCTCGGGTATGTAGAAGCAATCATCATCTGACTGACTGGTGTTTTGATAGAATTGAGGACGGAGGTCCAGAGTTTGAACAATGACATTATTTATTGCGTTATTGGCTGCCACAGTCAGAGCAGTATTTCTGCTTAATTTCCAACTGCTGACTGAAATCAAAGAATAATGTGTTTACTGGAAATTCATGCACGTTGGCGAATAAAATGTAACAAAACAAATATGCAATATCAATCTAGATAAATAAATACTTGAATAAACACCATTTTAGAGCTCGGCAAGCAATTGTGATTCAAGAGGATGGTTATAACTACGAATAAACGCTGACAAAGCCGTGGGAAGCAGCTAGTTAGTTATAATTCAAGCTCACCTTCCCTGTATCCATTAGCCAAGTTACGGCAGCTGTATAGTAAGGCATAGCTGGTATAGTCTGTTGCAAGCACGTAAAGGTTAGAGGACTCGTAAACTGCAAAAAATGGAAACAACATTTTATTAATAGATCGGATCGAACCGTGGCTTAATTGGCAGAGCACCTGGACGTGTAATCCGAGGGGTGCGGGTTTCGAGTCCTGTCGGTACGATGACATTTTGGATAATGTGTAACAATGAGTTTCACTATAATTGCTTTCTGGTAGGTTGAAATATATTTGCTTACATCCCGGCGACACTCCTTGGTAATTTACTCAATTTGTGATGTTCTAAGGTAAATCTTATTTAGATCTTTTATGTCATGCAAAAAAAAAATCAAGTAAATTCCATATTTATCTCTAGCAATTATTTACCGTTATTAACGACGAAGTTCACAGTCAAGACACCAGTGCCGTCTTGAGCAACTGTTGCGTTACCCTCGCGTTCTGAGAGGGTCCCGTTGATGACCTGAGCATTCCTGACTATGATTGCGCCGCCGCTGAGAGTGTAGTTAGCGCGGTTGCAGACTCCAGTCTGGAATCGCTGAGGGTATCTCTCGATTTCAATCCATCTACCCAGGAACTGGAAAATATTGGTAAGTAAGTATGTTATAATGTATCTCCAATCGTCTCCCAGTTGTCTGTAGGAGATCGCTGTTTTGCGATAAGGTATTGCCGCCGATTGTACATTTAGTTTTTAAATATTTGTAAATACCTCTGTTTCTCATGTGCAATAAAGTGTTAAGTTATTTATCTATGTTATAATAATACTTAAATTAAATATTTATAACAACACCCGAACGATCTATTCATAATCTGTTCATTGAGACCATTCCGATGAGCCCAAATTCGACATCTCTGCTGTAAGTTGATGAGGAGTTGAGTATTCTGCAGATTCAAGGATATCTCCTAGCATTAGGTAAACGCTACCAAGTTCTCACAGTATCATTGAAAAGTATACCTACCGAATTTCGCCTACAAAAGTTATTTTTTAATATGTCATCATCCAGAAAAAATCTCATAGCCTTAAAACGGCTAAACGCATTTTCATGAATCAAAGCTAAAAACACTCTATATGAAAACACCTATCAATTATCAAACAAAAAAACTAAATCAATATTGGTCTATCCGTTTGGGCGCTGTCACAGACAGACACACACATACACAGATACACACGTCAACTTATAACAAACACCCCTTCTATTTACGTCGGGGGATATTTTTTTTTTATAAATAAAGCGGTGATTTTGTATTCGATATCTTTGTTAGCACAAAGTAATAGAATATGAACAGATACAAAGCAGTTTTAAAACTTGACAAAAAAACAAAGACGTTTTTAAATAACTTACGGAGTTAGCATTAAAGTTGGCAATTCCACGAATGCTCTCATCGCAAGTTCCCATAAGTTCGATTGTCGAGGGTAACACTCCAAAATCAGGAAGAGGGTAGAAGCAGTCATATGCAGTTTGCCCGGTAGGTTGGTAGTACTGTTGGGTGAGACCTTGAGTCTGGGTTATGACAGCGTTTATCGCGTTGATGGCTTGAACACCCAGTGTCGCGGAACGACTCATTTTCCAGCTGCTTACTAAAGTAAAAAAAAAACATTAATTAGAGATGACACTTTTATAACTTTTAACCTAAAATCACATTATTTTTATAACTTAAAACTTATAACCGAAAAACAAATTATGAAGAAAAGTTCTTGAACAAACTTCTAGATCTTAAAATCTAACTTACGCGCATCTACGTGTAGCAGTGCCGCCTTCGAGCATTTACCAAGGCGTACCCGTCTGCTGGCCATATTATTGGCCATATGAGCGTGCGTAACTACGCTGTATTTTTAATACTGTGTGCGTGTTTTCAGCTAGTGTGCGGGATCGTTAAAGTGAGTGATTTATGTGTGTGCAATGCGTGTATACCTCGTCCCCCGTAAGTATCGGCAGAAAAAAATGTTTACAACGTTAACATCTCCATTGGTAAATGCTCGAAGAGTGCCGCCCACCTTTGTAGACTATGATCGATATAATTAAATTGTATATAGCTAATTTAATCCTTTTACCCGACTGCTATATATTCCTACTCAAATACCTATAGCAGGTAGTTTATACTTCAGTATTTCGTTATTTTGCTCTTATTACGTGTAAAATACTAACTTAAATGTGTAAAATAAAAAAAAAAATTAAAGAAATCCAACTGCGTGACATAACTTATTCGTAGGCGTAAAACCAAAAAGAAAGATATAAGCCCAGTAGCTTAGAATTATGTTATGGCGGCTCCAAATTATCGCCGTGAATTCACGCGAGAATTCACGCCATGCGTTTCTGTTTTTTTTTGTTGGTATAATTGTGACTTTTTAACCTACTTTACAAAAAAAGTAGTAGCAATGCGTCTGTATTTTTTATGTTTGTTACGTCGGGATACAAAGAACTATTAAGTATTCTGTGCCTCAGAAGTTTGAACTCCTTTTTGAAAAATTATTATTTTGTTAGAAAGAGTATGCGTTCCAATGTAATTTTATAGAGATCTATACAATATCTTTGGAGATATAGAGAAAGACACCTCAAACTTAGTACTGAAAATAATTAAGATAGTTTAAAAACTTATACAACCGACTTCCATGCCCCGCGAGTCAATTTCAGTAGCAAGTTTGAGACGTTTATCGTCATATCTCTAGAGATACTTATGAGATCTTGATGTAATAGCAACGGAACATCCTCGGAAACGACCCTACCGATTAAAAAAAAATCATTCAAATCAGTTCACAATTGACGGAGTAATCGCGTAACATACATACATTAAAAAATAAAACTGGCCAAGTGCGAGTCAGACTTTTGTCCCGCACACGGAGGGTTCCGAACGCCATCTAACGAATTTCTAACGAACTTCTAACACCAACTAAGTAAACGTTAACACAAAGGTAGAATAGTATTATATAGTAGTAATAGTAGTAATAGTAATTTTAGTAATTAATATTATTAAATATCTGGTTGACCGAGCTTTGCTCGGTATTTTTTGCCACTTAAACAGACAAATATGACTCTTCCCGACATCTATTGACGAATAATAATACTATTTTTTTTAATTGAGAGCAACTAGCTGCTTTACTGATACAGTACTTCTACTCGCCAATAGATGTCGGGAAGAGTCATATTTTAAGTTGATTATCAATAAAGTTGATTATTGCAAACACGAATAAAACAACATTTTCTGAAAATGACTCCTAGCTAGATCGATTTATCGCCCGCGAAATCCCCTGTATACTAAATTTTATTTAATCGTTGGAGCCGCTTCCGAGATTCAGATTGACAGACAGAGAGCCATCTTTGATGCTAGCTAGATGGCGCGGCGCTATCGTAAAAATCTTTTTTTTTTACTTTTCTTTAATTTATAACTTTGTTCTGTTCTTATTATTTGTTATAGCGGCAACAGAAATACATCATCTGTGAAAATTTCAACTGTCTAACTATCACGGTTCCTGAGATACAGCCTGGTGACAGACGGACAGACAGATAGACAGACAGACAGACAGACATACAGACAGACAGACGGACAGACAGACAGACAGACAGACGGACAGCGGAGTCTCAGTAATAGGGTTGTGTTGGTACTCTTTGGGTTCGGAACCTTAAAAACATACAGATGAATTGAGAACCTCCTTCTTTTTGGGAAGTCGGTTGATAACTACCGCGGCATTGCAGTCGGTTTATTTGATTTGTAAAGGACCTTAAATGACTAGTCTTTATGATTTGATCTAAACGCTAATTTTAATGTTGAAGTTATATATATGTGTAATATGGGCATTAGCCTGAAATAATGACATGATTTTTAAAAAATTTGAAACTCACCTTCCCTCCATCCATTGACCAAGTTGCGGCAGCTATATAATAAGGCAAAGTTGGTGTAGTCCGTAGCAAGCACGTAGAGATTAGAAATTGAACTCTCTGAAAACAAAATATCGTGGTTTGTATTAATATACTAATAGCTTTTATTTTGTCTGCGACTTCGTCTGCGTCATCTTATGATATCAAGTTCATTCCCTTTTTAATTAACATGTTTCTGAGGTACCTAATATTATGTTACTCTTTGTGTACCTATACCTGAATAACTTCTAATTATATGGAAATCTACTAATCTATGTCAGTCGTTAATAAAGATAGATTATTTAAAATAAAAGGTAAGTATGTACTTATACAAAAAGGTGTATGTCAGCACCAACGCACGACTGGAGTTTACTCTCTCATAATATTAAGTTAACGCTTGTATTCATTTTTACTCCTCCCGCTCTCATATCTCTCTCATCTCTCTCTGTTTTCTCTCTTCCTATTCTATCTCTTTCTCAGCACTGTCTCTTTCTCATCTTTCTCATCCAGCTCTCTCTCCTCTTTCAGAAGAAAAAAAAATTAAAATAAAAAAAGATTAAATTATTGAAAATAAAAATTTTACCATATCTCTATTTCTTATCTCTCTTTCTCTCTCTCCTTCTCTCTGTCTATTCTCTCCCTTTTGTAGATCTCACCCTCTAATGTAATCTAGTTTACTTTTTTGTATTGAACACACTAGGGTATTAAATAATATTATAACAATAATTTAATTTTCTATGTAAAAATATTATCATTATGTGTTATCTATGTAAGAAAATAGCCTTTTGCTATTCTGATGTATAAGTTTTTCAGGTATTTTTCCTAAAGTTTAATAAAAGCCGTTGCGTGAAGGGGTAACAAACATCCATCCTTCCTCGATCCACCTCCGGAAGTCCAGAGGTACCGTGTTCAATCCCCGCCGCGCCGTGCACCAAATCACCAATGGATTTTTCTATCGAAAAATGTATGTGCGCTTTTCACAGTGGCCCTCCGATGAAGGAAAAATATCGTTAAGAAACCCCAAACCTCCGCTGTGGTGGTAGGACACTATCTAGTGTTCCCCTGGCAAGCTATCACTCTCAAGCTAGAAAATCTGTCGCCAGACATCTAATGTGTTCCGGCAGCTATCCTTGAGAGCTAGTTCCCATTCTAGCCTTAGCGTGCTTACCATCTTCGACCGCATCCTCCAACTTACCAAACTTACCAACCAAAAATTCAGAATAGAGCACGACCGCAAAAAATTTGAAAAATAAATGTTTTCATTGGGATGTTTGTTCCATACTCATAGGTAGAATCTGTGTTACATACCTGCACCAGCATTAGCAAAGGTAACAGTCAAAACACCAGTGCCATCAACAGCAGCAGTTGCGATGCCCTCGCGGTCTGCAAGAGTCTGGTTGATGACCTGAGTATTCCTGACAACAATTGTGACGCCGCTGAGAGTGTAGTTAGCGCGGTTGCAGGCTCCAGTCTGGAATCGCTGAGGGTATCTCTCGATCTCAACCCACGTGCCCAGGAACTAGAAAATAAAAGACATCGTGTTTGAATTAACTGATAGAAACATTACCAGAAAATAAGTTAGTTATGAAAAGAACAAAAACATTCTCTTTACATTGATTCCAAATACGGTATGGTTTGAGCAAAAAAAAATGTTTGAACCCCACACTATGGCGTATAAAATCCGCCATTTTGAATTTTAAAATTTTTGTATTCTTGTTGACATTCGCGCTGGCATGGTGAATCTAACGACGTGCCACTAATCAAAATCGGCCCACGCGTTTGGTCTATAAAGTGCCGCAAAGAAACAAACAAACATACATACACGCATAGACTGATAAACATATTAACTGTCCTTTGCGTCGCGTAGTCGGGTATAGCGACTTTTGAATATATAACAAAATTAAAAGACTACGTTTTTCATTGACTTACAGCATTGGCATTGAAGTTAGGGATACCACTAATACTCGCATCGCAAGATCCGGGCAGCTCAATTATCGACGGCAATACATCAAACTCTGGGTAGTAGAAACAGTGATTTTCGGTCTGCCCGGTGGTTTGGTAGTACTGTTGGCTAAGACCTTGGGTCTGATTGATGACAGTGTTTATTGCGCTGTTAGCTAGATCAGTCAGGGCCGTGTTTCGACTCATTTTCCAGCTGCTTACTAAAATCAAGGAAATAAAAGTTTATTAGAAGTGTTTGTATGTATGTCGCACCGTGATTGTCCACGTCTGAGCTCCGATTGTCATTACATTTAGGATGCAGCTGTTAAAGACTTTCGTCTTTATAGTTTGTGAAATGCGTGATAGAGATATAGGCATATTATAAACATAGTTTTTTAAATACTGCCCATCTCAGCTGTATCTTCCTTCGAGCTTGCGTCTTGAAGCTGTTTCTACCCAATCACAAGCTCTGCCCAGGGTAGACACCTTGGGCAGGGCTTGCGAGGAGCTCCGTTAACGGCAAGTTTTTTTTATTTTTTTATATCGCATAAGCAAGCGTTTGACCACTATCTCACCAGTTGGTAAGTGAAGATGCGAATAATAGCACGCTTGGCCTAGAGATTCCGGAGTAACTTGTAGTAAATCAGTCACTTGTAGATTATATAAAATTCAACAGTATTGTCATCTTTTGTGGATATTATAAAAAAATAACGAATTGAATTCTTTTGGCAAAATGAGACATTTATGACCAAAGTATTTCCGAAAAAATAGTGCATTGGATAACATGTCAGTTATACAGCGCTTTGTCTCGCAGTTGTTTGCCATTGCCAGACTCTCGCGATACTCTCGCAAACTACATCGTCACTTATACGTGATAAAAAGAAATAAATGTGTAACTCACCTTCCCTCCATCCATTGTCCAAGTTACGGCAGCTATATAATAAGGCATAGCTGGTGTAGTCCGTAGCAAGCACGTAGAGATTAGAAGTTACACTCACTGAAAACAAAATATCACGGTTTGTATTTTTTTATTTTTACCCCTGCTATCCTTTACGCTGGACAAACATCTCACTCCTTTCCTTCCATTTGCTTTCATCTTGAGCCACTTGTGTCCAGTTCGTCGCACCATCTCCTTCTGGTCTGCTGCGGCATTCCGTACTACGCTTGGTCTCCACTGGGTTACCAGTTTCACCCAGAATGTATCAAGCATGCAACCAGCCTAATTCTATTTCAACATAGCGGCTTTTAGAGCTACTTGTGCGATCTAGGTTCGAAAACAACATGCTATGCTTTAACGCACGTTAGTGAACCTTGAATTTGGACCTCTGAATGGTAGTCAAAGACCAACTCAGTGCGCCATAAGTCAAAATGGGAAGAACGCGTGTCTACACCCTTGGTTTTTGCAACTACTCCATACTAACATTGTCTGGAAAGATTGCTTAATGCTATAAGACCGCCGATTGTATCTCAGAGAAGGGTTGTTGGTTCTCTCATCAGCTCATTAGTAGTTTTTGTATTATTTATTTTTAGGACCTATTTCATAATATTAGACGTGGGTGAGTGCAGATTTTTTATCTACCATATATACTGAATGCTTTGAATTTTTAATTTTGTCTTGACGTGCTTGGATAGAGACTACTTGGCCACTTGGCTTAGATAGAAAGATTTTTAGAGATAATGCACTTCGCCATCTACTCTGACCGTGATTTTGGATCTATCCGTCATATGCTTGGTCTTTAACATATTCATCCTCAGTCCAATCTCAAGGCTTTCTTCAACTACAAGGCTATCTACTAAACTCTGAGTTATTGTAGCATTGTTTGTAGCTCTGAAACTGAGGAAAAATATAGGACAATATCATCGGTAAAACGGAGATTCGTCAACCTCTTTTCTCTGCCAATGTTGATTCTCTTCTTTTTCCAGCTAGCTGCAAGCGTTATCTAGGGTACTGGTAAGTAAACAATTTTGGAGATAGCTGTTCTCTGTTTGACAACTTTTGTAACGTGAAATATGGATCCTGATATATATTTAATGTTAAATGAAGCTTTGTATATATTCCCAAAGGTAAATTTTACATTATGTATGTTTTAAGTAATGATTACTTCTGGTTGTGGTTTGTATGTATATTATGATAATATAACTATTATAATGAATATTCTGCTAAATGTTACATACTAAAATAACTTCATTTTTATTCATTGTTAATTGCTTAATAGTTCTTAATATAACAGTACTAACGAAAAACCTGCAAAAGGTACACGCAGAACGATAACTTAGGCAAAGAGTTACTAGATATTTTTAGCCTGGTATTAGAGTATACATCACGTATTGCAGAAGAAAGAATATAAGCTTGATCTCAAAATACAGGAAAAAATATAATTGTCGAGATGTCTGTTCTATACAATAAGACTCTGTATCACTTACCTCCACCACCATTATAGAAGTTAACATTCAGAACACCAGTGCCACCAACAGCAGCTGTGGCGTTGCCCTCGCGTTCTGCAAGTGTCTCATTGATGACCTGAGTATTTCTGACAATGATTAAGCCGCCACTAAGGCTGTAGGTAGCACGGTTGCAGACGCCAGTTTGGAATCGCTGAGGGTATCTCTCGATTTCAATCCATGTGCCCAGGAACTGGAAAATGTTGGTATGTTATGTTACCAAATATGACGAATGTTGATTTTGAGTTAGTCAATATCTTTGTTTTACTAAGTAATGCAGGAAAGTCTGCGATGTACGATTTAAAAGAAACATTTTTTTTTTCATTTTTATGACTATATATTGTATGGTATTCAATTTGGCTACATAAGCGTTTAATTAGTCATGCATTCCCATATTAAAGAAATAACGTGGGACCGAGTATACTACCTTGCAAGACGCCGTATTTAATATAGCAGTGACTACTAGTAAAATTTCCTATTTCTACATACTGTCTGCGGTTTCTAAGATATACAGTGAAGTCAGCAAGTGTAACTCCCCTAATTCCTAATAATTCGAGCTTCTTTAGAAGCAAACCGACCGATACAGTGTCAAATGATTTAACCAGATCGAGAAATACAGTGCTGCAGTATAACCATTCGATATGCCTCTGCGGAAACTAAATTGTCTTTTCAAAATAATGTCACAGTTTTCAAGGAAACTAATAAGATGGTTATTCACCAGCTTTACTAAAATTTTCGAGACCACATTTAATAATGCAAATGCAATAGGGCTGTACCTAATTATAATATTATAGACTAGCTGACCCTGCAAACGTTGTTTTGCTAAAACCCAAATATCTTACGGAACCCTATTTTTTTCCAAAATAAAATTTAGCCTATGTTACTCGTGGATACTGTGGCTTTCGAATGGTGAAAGAATTTTTAAAAACGGTCCAGTAGTTTTTGAGCCTATTCATTACAACCAAACAAACAAAGTTTTCCTCTTTATAATATTAGTATAGATAATTATTTTTATTAACTTACAGCATTAGCATTGAAGCCGGGGATACCAGTAATACTCGTATCGCATGATCCGGGCAGCTCGATTATTGACGGCAATTGATCAAAAACAGGATAGTAGAAGCAGTCATTTGCAGAATGGCTGGTTACTTCATAGTCTGCTTGTGAAAGACCGTCAGTTTGGGTGACAAGAGTATTTATAGCGGTGATGCTTGCAGCATTCAGTGTTGTTTGTCTACCGAGTTTCCAACTGCTGACTGCAATAAATAAAGCACATTAGGTACGTAGGTACATAAGTGTTATCTCCATATCACTAGAGATACGTATCTCTACTAGAGATATGGAGATGAACATCTCAAACTTTCTAATAAAAATAACTCGCGCTGCGTGTGAAGTAGGTTTTTCAACTGACTTTGAAAAAGGAGTAGGTTTTAAATTCGTGTAATGTTTTTAGGGTTCCGTTCCCAAAGGGTAAAACGGGACCCTATTACTAAGACTCCGCTGTCCGTTTGTCTGTCTGTCTATCTGTCCGTCTGTCACCAGGCTGTATCTCATGAACCGTGATAGTTAGACAGTTGAAATTTTCACAGATTATGTATTTCTGTTGCCGCTATAACAACAAATACTAAAAACAGAATAAAGTTAAGAATAAAAGAGGGTCCCCAAACAAGAAACGTGTGTTTTTCGGCATTTCAATGTAACGCCATCTATGAACGCTTAGTTAGGTAAACGTCCCATAGATGGCGTTATATTGAAATGTCCATCCCTAACACCTTTGTAAGACGTTAGATGGTGTTATAAGAAATAAAATGTTTACTAATTATAATTTTTTGCTGTCGAAAAGTGGTAGTTTTGCTTGATCTTCTGAAATACTGTAGTGTGGTACGGAACCCTACGAGTGCGAGTACGACTTGCACTTGCCAGTTTATTTTTGTATGTATATTACGCAATTACTTAACAGTCAGTTGTAAACCGATGCGAATAATTATTTTTAATTGGTAAAGTACATTTCCAAGGTAGTCCCATTGTAATTTTTTCGAGATCTGATAAGCATTTCCAGAGATATGGAGATAAACACCTCAAACTTAGTACTTACTTAAAACGACTACTGCGGCATTTGAAGTCGGTTTTTTTTCGTTTTATAAATTATTATTATGTCTTAAATTATTAGTTATTTTAATGATCATAATAATAATTATATTCAATCTAATTCTATTCGACTAATCGAGAATACGATAGATTCTCGATTAGTCGATCGAGTCTAAAGCGCAATTTAATTGAGTATCGGGATTTAGTCGATCACGACTCGAATCGATTTAAAATTAGTTTCTTTAGATAGAATCGACATGCCTAATCCAATATGTGTATGGATTTAGTATAAAATGTCAATTAACTTGTTCTGAAATAAAGTTCACTAGTTTACTAGTCTAGGCAGAGTAGGTAACGTCTTGTAATATTATTTACTCTATGGTATAATTAAGGTGAATCCCCTCTCCCATCCCAAATCAATGTCTATTGATAAAGGCGGCTTTTACCCCTCCCTTACCACTCCCTTCTTAATTCGACACTATTTTAGCCTAAAATGACGATGATTGTTCGGAGGTGACTTGACCTCAAAACTTTGATCATGAATATTTCAGTAACTATGAGTTTCCGCGGGGGAGGGGAGTGGTAGAGGGGGGTAGTACCCCTACCTGCCACCACTCCTGCACCCGACGCCGCTTATTATGTATGTCGTGCGCCTAAATGTACCACTTACCCCCTCTGTGTGTTGTGTTTATGTTTTGACAACTGTACACCAACGCGTAGTTTGTGTAGTCTGTGCCAAGGACCCAGTAGTCACTGGTTTCTGTAACAAAATCCACATAATGTATACGAGTAAATAAAAAATATGATAAATTAATTAATTTAGGAATATATCTTTTTAACCGACTTCAAAAAAGGAGGAGGTTTCTCAATTCGACCGTATATATATAAATATTTTGTCGTTTATGAACCGATTTAGATTATTCTCTTTTTGTTGGAAAGGAGATATCCCAAGTGTAGTACCATGGTAATTTTATCAAGGTCTGATAAGTATCTCCAGATATATTGAGATAAACACCTCAAAGTTGGTACTGAAAATGAATAGCGCGGCATTGAAGTCGGTTCTTTTTTAGTTTTAAACGATATTATTTCGATTTATAGCCCGCAGTGGTCGTCGCGATCTCGCTGCGTGAACTCCCGAGGATGTGCATCGGACATGCATGAAACCTAGGTCGAGACAGTCGACAACAAACAGTAGTGAGTATAATAGTCGGTGTTTTATAATCATATATCTTTTTTATAAAATAAGTGCTACTTGTTGAAGATACGCTTCTAAGCCTAAAGCAACAGTTTCTAAAATTCTTGCCATCAATATAATGGGGATCGACTAACGGAAAGTTGCACACTGTGGATTGTCATCTCGGTGTATTCCAGGAAAGCACGATTCGATTTTAGACCGCATCTTCATTTAGCAGCAGGTGAGATAGCGAGCAAGTGCCTGTCTAGCAGGTATTAAAAACCTTATGACCGCTAAAACACCGCTACATGGATAATATTCTATCATAAAGCAATAATTAAAAAATCATGAATCATTAAAAAAAAAACAATAAATTCAATTCTATGCGTATGATTTTTTTTAATCTGCCAACTATTCGTTACTCAGTCACGTAACTTACACTCGGCATACACGCGGTATTCACATGTAATAATTAGCCAAATTATGACAATGAATGATCATTGCGACGAAGGATTAGGTATGCCTAGTCCATCAAACGTCAGCTTAACTAGTATTTTATCTCTTATAGTAGATAATTTTATTAAGTTCGTTCTCTTTAAGTATATCGCAGAATACAAGAAATAAAGAAATAAAATTAAATTTTATAATATTTTTTGTATCAAATGATACTCCAATATTATAATGGCATATAATTATTATTAGTTACAATTTAGTTTTAAAACTAATCATTAATTTAAAGACCTAAACTGCTAATTATTGTTCAACTAAAGATGTGTTCACTATTTTAACGTCACTTCACTAGACTAATTCAAAAGGTTTTATCTTTTTAGGGTTCCGTACCCAAAGGGTAAAACGGGACCCTATTACTAAGACTCTGCTGTCCGTCTGTCTGTCTGTCCGTCTGTCACCAGGCTGTATCTCATGAACCGTGATAGTTAGACAGTTGAAATTTTCACAGATGATGTATTTCTGTTTCCGCTATAACAATAAATACTAAAAACAGAATAAAGTTAACAATTATAGAGGGTCCCCATACAAGAAACGTGTTTTATGAACGCTTAGTTAGGTAAACGTCCCACAGATGGCGTTATATTGAAATGTCGATCCCTAACACCTTTGTTAGATGTTAGATGGCGTTATAAGAAATAAAATGTTTATTAATTATTATTTTTTGCTGGCGAAAAATTATATTGGTATTTTTTGCTCGATCTTATAAAATACTGTAGTGTGGTACGGAACCCTACGAGTGCGAGTCCGACTTGCAATTGGCCAGTTTATTTAGTCTTCTTACTATGTCCGTGTTGTAGAGGATCTGTATAGCCGCGACCCGGATAAAAACAGACGAAAGATTTCGAAGTTGTTGGATAAACATTTTGGCCATTGATTCTGGCTGAATACTCAAAGCATTGATTAGATAGTCAAAATAACGATGACCAATATGGAATCACGTTTCTCTACAAGTGGAAATCGAGAGGGACATGAGGAGTTGGATAACAGCATACATTTTCTGATTTAAATCAGATATTTAGAATTTAAAAGATTTATATTGAATTTTAAATTAGCCGTGAGCTTCTTTAGTTGTCATTGATCTATCGAATTGAAATGTCAAAAGTTTCCTTTTAAAAGATTGTACATTTTATTGCAAAGACCCGAGACGCAGATTTAGAATCTAAATTTGTTTTCAAATGATTATGAGTCATCATCATCAGCATCTACTAGTAGCCTTTACTACTAGTCCACTGGTGGACAAAGATCTCTCCAATAGTACGCTACTGAGCACGATCCTTGGCTATTCTGATCCAGCTCTTGCCAGCCACCTTGCGAATATCATCGCTCTAAATAGAGACTATAAGGTAGTCTGAAGATGTCTTACGCTCCTTGTGTCAATAGGCGTGACGAAAGATTTTGAAATCCTCTTCCGTAATGTGGGAACACATTTACTATTCACGAAAAAACCTATATTTCGGTAATTAACTTCAGTTTAACGAAGTTTAAAGCAATTTTTCTGTGTCATGGCGTCGGCTGTGACGTCACGCATATGTTAATGACATACTTAACGTAGTAACTATTATATAATCTGTGACAATTAATACACATGGGTTTTCCAAAATTTAATAACATTTTCCAGAAACCTCATAGGCGTGACGTCTTGCGCTGTGATTGGTGTTTCAATCAAAATGGCCGATTGCTGTATTTTAATGTATTATTTTATTGAAAATCTTAATTATCTGATTTTTTTATATAAAACTAAACTAGTGTTTTATAGGTATAATATTTATTTTCCCCTAAAATCATCAAATCTTCGATTTTTTGATACTGTCGTCATGCATATTCGAGGTCTCCGCTCAAGCAATTGTCATGCAGCCTTGCAGGAAGTGGAACTATCTCAACATGTATTTATAATTAAACTGATTACACTGTGCGTCATACCGGAATTTGGCAAACCGATAGGCGATATTATTATCTCTGTTGGGTTGGGCTTTACGGCTAATTATGATAGTTTGATAGGTATAACAAAACGAACGGCCAGATTATCTGTCTTTACAAGGTTTTTTAATCGTTTAAGCTAGCGTTTGGCCTCTATCTCACTTGTTGGTAAGTGAGGATGCGGCCTGCACAGCATGCGTCTCTCTGATGAAGATGCTAGCACGCTAGGCCTAGAATGGGAACTGGCAGCTCAGGGACAGCGACTGGAACTGATCCCGTTACCTTTGGCATCAAAACCAACCATTCTCCCACTATACCACCGAGCCCTCACAAGATTACAGTTACATGCAACTTATTTCAGCCACTGTTCCGCGTTTGTTTGGCCACTTTGCCTTTCAAGCCAAAAACTTCTATTTCACGTCTGAATAACAGACAAAGTTACTGCTCCAGCCCATTTTCAGCCTTTACTAGTCACGTATATCTCACTTTGTAACTTACCTCCTACTACTCCGAGAGAGACTACCCATTTTGCGTTGTCGCTGGCGTTCAACACGGCTGTGCCATTTCTGGTGTAAAGTTCCTCTGACCGCACCTCCTGGTTAACAAAGGCTACTCCACCGGTCTGAAGGCTGTATGTGGCTGCTCCACAGGTGCCGGATTGGAATCGAGAAGGGTACGACTCGATTCTGTACCATGTGCCCAAATACTGCGGAAGTAGATGAAAGAATTGCTTTTGTAATTGGTATAATATGAAATTGAACTGAATAATTATTTTCTAATTGTAGATCCTACCGCAACGTGTACACTAAAATATTAATGGCAATACATTTCATGCTAAGTATAAAATATAAAAATAAACTTTTGTTGTATTTAAGCTAGAGGTTTCAGAATGGCAGAGATTCATACGCCTAGTATATAAACATAAAAATAAATAAAAAGAGGTTTAATATGAGTTGATATTTGATTATATTTTATATGGAATTTAGATTGACATGTTTACAAACACATTACCAAAATAAATTTCAAAAATCAAAAATCAAAATTCAAAATTTTTTTTCCCTAACAAAATAATGCTTTAAAATAACTTTATGTCTATTTTAGTACACTTTGGATCGACCAAGAAGTTTTCAGTTCGATTTTTATAATTGTTTGTGGAGACCGCGCCAGGGCGCATGCGCGATTGACTAAAAAAATATTTATACATAATTATGTTTTTTTTTAGTATTTAAGCGAGAGATTTCAGAGTGGTAGAGATTCATAAACCTAGTTTATAAACATAATATAAATAAAAAAGTGTTAATTTGAGTTGATACTTGATTATAATTTATATAGAATTTAGATTGACATGTTTATAAACGCAATACCGAAATTAAATTTTTAAAAAATCAACACTTTTTCCCTAACAAAATAACGCTATAAAATAACGTTTTATTATTAGTATTGTTTACGGGATATTTACCATGTTTTTGTTTAGATATGACGTTTTGTCTATTTTAGTACACTTTGGATCGACCAAGAAATTTTCAGTTCGATTTTTATTATTGTTTGTGGGGACTGCGCTAGGGCGCATGTATGAAATTGCACATAAAATAGGTAAAACACTTGTGTAATATATAAAAACCATTAAAAACTATTAAAAACCTTGCCTACGGCTCGGTTTTTAACCACACACTGTGTTTTACTACCCCTCATTATGCAGCAGTTTCATAAACTACTACAACGATTCCGAAATACATTTCCGAAATAATTTCTATTCGAGTCAAGTGTACCCTCCTGACAGCTACACGATTTCTTCTGAATATATGTGAAAAATCGTAACAGCTAAAGTATTATTCGTCTAACAATGTTCAAAGGAAAACGATCACAGCTAGGTAGGCTTTCTAACCTAACAAGTAATAGTCTCTCTCAAGATACGCTACTGAGCCCGATCTTCGGCTCTTCTTTGGCGTATCTTGGGAGAGGCTTACGTCCAGGAGTGGACTAACGCTGGCTGATTATGATGATAATAAAGTAATAGTCAGCCAAATGGTAACGGTTACGGCCAACTACCGAATCCTCCACAGCACGTCTTCCTATACATAGTACATTGCCGGTTATATGGAAGCCTCCACAGCGCGTGGTCCTACACGTACATGGCCGGTTTTTTTTATTTTTTTATTTTTTTTATACTTTATAGGTTATACGTTTGACCACTATCTCACCTGTTGGTAAGTGATGATGCGGTCGAAGATGGTAAGCACGCTAGGCCTAGAATGGGAACTGGCTCTCAAGGATAGCTGCCGGAACACTTTAGATGTTTTGGTGACAGATTTTCTAACTTGAGGGTGGTAGCTGGCCAGGCGGACACTAGATAGTGTCCTACCACCATGCGGGGGTTGTTGGTTTCTTAACGATGTTTTCCTTCACCGGAGGGCCACTGTGAGGAGCGCACATAAATTTTTCGATAGAAAAATCCATTGGTGCACGGCGGTTTGAACTCGGTACCACGGCATCAAAGCCGACCGTTCTCCCGATTACGCCACCGGGCCCTTAAGGTTATTTAAAGTCAAAGTACTTACTTGATTGATGTTGAAATTAGCTTGCACTGGTATATTAACGTTACACTGTCCCAGTTGTTCGACCTGGCCCAGGCTCACTCCGACCAGTCCTACGAGACCTATTACTAAAATATGTTGTATATTCCACATAATGAGATTACTTCTGGGCACTTTAACCCAGTTACTTAATTAAATGTGCTATTATCTCAACGCGAATCATTTATATTAAAAAAGATAATCTTATCTAGGACACTTTTATCAGCAACCTTTTTCATACATTCCAAGTTCCGTTAAGTATGATTATTAAAATTTGTCATGTTTTATCGGATTTTGTTTCTAATTGCGGAGATTGCGTCATATAAAAAATCGGAAAATTGAATTCAGGTTGTAAAAATTGAGGAATTTCGTGACTTATATGTAATGTAATGGCGTATCCTATCCTACTTCTAACTACAAATTAAATTTCTACTGCTTTTAATAATACTAGCTGCTTTAACTATAATATCTGCATATCTCTAGATACTTATCAGTCCTCGATAGAATTACAATGGGACCAAACGAAAAACATACTCTCTCTAACAAAAATAATTTCCCAAATAGGTTTATAAATGTTGGAGTTCTGAGTTAACAAACATAAAAAATAAGACAAGCGAATTTCGTCTCCTTTATTTTAACCGGCTTCATTGAGAAGTCAGTTAAAAGAATATCGTAATAATTTAAGATCGTTTAAAAAACTAAACGAATCGAGTTCAAACGTCGTGCACTAGCACGACTACGTCTACTGGCTACTTTGACTACAAAGTAGCCAGTAGACGTAGTAACTATTACCTATATAATCTGTGCCAGTAGTTAGTAGTATGTCGTCGAGATAAGTAAATGCGTCGTAACACAAATGTTGATATTTAAAAAAACAGCTCGGCCGATTTCCTTAAAATTTAAATGGGACCACTTGGAAAGGGTACCCTTTGAAACAAAGAAAGAATTTTCCAAATCGGTTCAGGCATCTTCGAGTAATCGGTGAATATACATAAAAAACAAAGAAAAAAAAAGATTCTGACGAATTGAGAACCTCCTCCTTTTTTGTGAAGTCTGTTAAAAAGAGAAAAGAGTTAGCAGCCGTCACAGCGTCCTAGCCCTGCGTACCACTATCACCCGCGTTCTGTTTGATAGGTATGTAGGTATAATTTTTACATACCCCATGGGGTATGCAGTATAGTAATACTGCAGTATTCAAAAACAACACTTTAAGCAATCATAGTGATCGTAGACGCATTATTAAATCAATCCAGAAATAATATACATAATTGCCAAAAAATGTTTATTTAATTTTTGTATGTTTACCAAAATCCTTTCGAATATTTAAGATCTTGGCAAAATAACTAAATACTTGTACTTTTACTAATTCTGTACTAAAAGCGAGCTTTCTACCTCCCAGGTTCCCACCCATTTTTCAGCTACTTGGGTACCCTAATATTTGTGCTACTGAGAGTTCTTTTTTAGGGTTCCGTACCCAAAGGGTAAAACGGGAACCTATTACTAAGACGCCGCTGTCCGTCTGTCTGTCTGTCCGTCTGTCACCAGGCTGTATCTCATGAACCGTGATAGTTAGACAGTTGAAATTTTCACACATGATGTATTTCTGTTGCCGCTATAACAACAAATACTAAAAACAGAATAAAGTTAAAAATAATAGAGGGTCCCCATACAAGAAACGTGTTTTTTTCGGCATTTCACGCTATCTATGAACGCTTAGTTAGGTAAACGTCCCATAGATGGCGTTATATTAAAATGTCGATCCCTAACACCTTTGTTGGACGTTAGATGGCGTTATAAGAAATAAAATGTTTATTAATTATTATTTTTTGCTGCGAAAAATGGTAGTGGTATTTTTTGCTCGATTTTCTAAAATACTGTAGTGTGGTACGGAACCCTACGAGTGCGAGTCCGACTTGCACTTGGCCAGTTTTTTATATCCTATAGGCTAGCGTTTTACCACTATCTCACCTGTTGGTAAGCGATGATGTGATTGAGGATGGTAGCATGCTGGGCTTAGGCGTCCATTACACGATAGGTTTTGCTGTCAGCTTGCTCACAGTCACGGCTGTGACTGATGGATAACTGATCGTATAATGGGGTGACTAACGGTGACTGACCGATATTTACATACTTTGATTCGCTGCATGGGCAACCATCAGTCATGACTTTTCATTTTAAATGACGGATTACCTATAACTGGCTCTCTAGGAAAGCTGCCGGAACACATTAGATAGATGTTTAGGCGGCAGATTTGGTTGCTTTGGTACAAAGGTTGGTACATACCTCTATTTTAATGTTACCTACATGCCTATCTCTGCTTCGTGGTATAATTAATTTTATCGACACTCGTATCGTGCACGTTCTGATTATGAATTTAAAAAAATAGTACTGTATTGACAGACATTATTGTATGGACTATAATTTATGATCGTACAAAACGAAATAAAACTGGTAAAGTGTGAGTCAGACCTTTGTCTCGCACACGGAGGGTTCCGAACCGCAGTATCATAATATGTAAGTATAATATCATATTATATTACCGTGTCAATACCACACATGCTTTTTAACTACAACGCCATCTAACGAATTTCTAACGAACCTCTAACACCAACATAGTGAACGTTAACACAAAGGTAGGTAGTTAATATTATTTATCAATAAGTTAAACAATCGTTCATAGATGTATGGTTACGTACACGTTTTATGTATGGACCTTAGTAGGTGGTTATTGGGTGTTCTACTCCACCCACAGGGTGATGGGTGGAGTAGAACACCCAATAACCACAAATTGATTATCTCTCGCCATTTGTGTTTTAGAACTCTCAACGACCCTGGTAAGAACAGGCAAAAAACAGATACAGAAATAGAAATAAAATAACAGAAACGAGCAAACGCAGTTGAGTATATAATTTTGATCAACATGTTTTAGAACTCTCAAAGCCTCCGGTGTAATAATTTTAATAAACATGTTTTAGAATTCTCAAAGCCTCCGGTAAGATCAGGCAAAAAACAGAAACAGATACAGAAATAAAAACAGAAACAGAAACGAGCGAACGCAATTACTAGTTTGCTTATTTGGTAACCAAAAAAACTCAACCGTTCCACTCATAAGGTATATCGTTTGATCAACTGATGTGTTGTGGAACCCTCAATATATTTAAATTGGTCTGTTATAGATAGAAAAGAACGGAGAAAAAACTGAATTGGTGTTAAAATAACAGAAACGAGCGAACGCAGTTGGGTATATAATTTGATCAACATGTTTTAGAACTCTCAAAGCCTCCGGTGTAATAATTTTGATCAACGTGTTTTAGAACTCTCAATGACCCTGGAGTAATAATTTTGATCAACGTGTTTTAGAACTTTCAAAGCCTCCGGTGAGAACAAGCAAAAAACAGAAACAGATACAGAAATAGAAACAGAAACAGAAACGAGCGAACGCAATTACTAATTTGCTTTTTTGGTAACCAAAATCCCAACTGTTCCGCTCATCAGGTATATCGTTTGATCAATTGGTGTGTTGTGCACCCTCAATATATTTAAATTGGTCTGTTATACATAGGAAAGAACGGAGAAAAAACTGAATTGGTGTTAAAATAACAGAAACGAGCGAACGCAGTTGGGTATATAATTTGATCAACATGTTTTAGAACTCTCAAAGCCTCCGGTGTAATAATTTTGATCAACGTGTTTTAGAACTCTCAAAGCCTCCGGTAAGAACAAGCAAAAAACAGAAACAGATACAGAAATAGAAACAGAAACAGAAACGAGCGAACGCAATTACTAATTTGCTTTTTTGGTAACCAAAAAACCCAACTGTTCCGCTCATCAGGTATATCGTCTGGTGTTTTTCACTAGTAGTAACTGAAAATTTACTTACTTAAATCTTACAAACTAATTTTGTATGACGAAATATTTATTAGATCAAACAAGATACATTTGTATAATTCCAGAGCGTAGGTGTTCATACTGGAAATCTGAAACAATATAAAAAATATTACAAAATTAAAATCTGCTACCCCTAAAGCACCAACTTTTATATTTTCTGTGCTTTAAAGAAATGTGTGTATATACGTAAATTAAAATTCAAGCGTAGTCACTCACCATTTTCATCTAAAGGATTTTAATTTATTAAATTCATGAAGATCTCATTGTTCCTGCTGCTTGTCGCTCCTGTAAAATAGAAATTGGTACACATTAGTTTAAAACTAAGAATACACAATTTTATTTTTAAAAATCTTTACTCAGAATAAATCAAATTAAACTTGGAAATAACTAAACATTAAATCAGTGTGTAGTTAATATAAATAGCAATCGAAAAATAATCATTTTTATGTAATTTTTTAATATTATTTTCTTTACCTAACATTTACATAACATGTTCAAAATAATTAGGATCGTTTAAAAAACCGACTTCAACTGTCACTATAATAAATTTGAGTAGCAAGTTTGCGGTTATTATCTCCATATTACTCAGAATAAATCAAATTAAACTTGGAAATAACTAAACATTAAATCAGTGTGTAGTTAATATAAATAGCAATCGAAAAATAATCATTTTTATGTAATTTTTTAATATTATTTTCTTTACCTAACATTTACATAACATGTTCAAAATAATTAGGATCGTTTAAAAAACCGACTTCAAATGCCACTGTAATTAATTTGAGTAGCAAGTTTGCGGTTATTATCTCCATATCTCTGGAGATACTCATTAGATCTTGATAAATTTACAATGGGAACCACTACAAAAGTATAATCTTTGACATAAATATATAATTTAAAAAATCGGACCACAATTGACAGAGAACAAAAATAATAAATATTTCACAGTGAAACATAGAACATCCTCCTTTTTTTTAAGTCGGTTAGTAGGGCTTTTTGTCGTATGAAGACCTATTTTATTTTTTTATTTTTTCGATTTCTAGTTATTGAGAAAATCTTTATTATATAATACGACAGAAACTTTGTTTGTAATTTTATTTTCGAATCAATCAAAAAAGTTTACGTTGCAAAGTATTATACAATAAAAGCTAGGTACTTACTTGTTAATTCCAAATAGTTAATTAGTATAGAATGAATGGTCTTGTTCACACGCTCGATAGTAGGTACAAACGTACGAAGGATGGATTGAGTTACATGTACATCGTAAGCATTTCTTTTAAGGGTTCGCATACACGTTCGTTTTTAACTCTGCGATTGAATTGTTCTGTAGGTACAGATAAATCATGTCCCTATAACCTGTAAATGTTTATACCATTAAGTTTGCACTGTACAGTTAATTGAATGCTATTTTAACCGACACCTAACCAAGGAGTAGGTTCTGAATTCGTCGGAATCTTTTTTTATGTATGCTTCTCGATTACTCAAAGATGGCCGTACCGATTTAGAATATTTTTTATATTGTTTGAAAGGACACACTTGCCAAGTAATTTCATTTAAATTTCATCGAGATCTGATGACTATCTCAAGAGATATCAGGAGACAAACACATCAAACTTGGCACATGACTAGCGTGACATTTGAAGTTAGTTCTTTTAGTTTATTAACGATTTTAAATTATAATTATAACCATTCAGTTAAACTATCATTCATATGTATAGTCAAAACTATTTAGTGAAAACGAGCAGTTAAAACTCAAGGTGTGTAGCGGCCTTACGACAAATTATTTTTAAACAGACTTAACAGATAGCGTTTGTACGAATTCCTTTTTTGTTTGTTATATCAATCATTTATGAACTGATTTGTTTTTTTCTTTTTACCGACTTCACATAAAGGAGGATGTACTCAATTCGTCTGTATAATTGTATTTTTTTGTTACCTCAGAACTTCATCACTAATTAACTGTGTGTGGATTTGGAGAATGTTTTTATTTTTTATAAATAGAATATGTTTACAGTGTAGTTCCATTTTAATTTTATCAAGATCTGATAAGTATCTCCAGAGATATGGAGATAAAGACCTCAAATTTAGTACTGAAAATGACTTGCGCAGCATGTGAAGTCGGCTTTTTGTTTTGTGAACGATCTTAAATTATGTAAAAATGTAAATAGTAATACTTTCCGTGTGGTGTATTGTACAGTTCAAATAATTAGATACCGTCTTATTATCTAAACACATAAAATATGATTGCAATATTTTATGCACTGACTTTTAATTTTACGTAAAACATTAAAGGCAATCCGGACAACCGGGCCCCCTACCTATTTACCAAATCCGTTGCCAGAACCGATGATGTTAATTTTTTTCAAAATAATCATGCTGTTGCATGATTAGGTGCTTTAATAGTAGTATACAGGATGTATTGTAATGCTAAATAATGAAATGTAGCTGATCAGAATGTTCGTTTAAATTGAGCTAAAATAGAGTTAAAATAGAGAAAATATAAGGCGCGTCGCTCACTACCAAGTCGTGGCGGCGTAGTATTTTTGGTAAATGCATGTTGCCCTTTAATATCATCTGACAGAATATACACTCACGAACTAATAAACTGCACCAAAGTTCAGTATTACTTTCGAATTAATTGAATGGTCTTTTCCAGTATACAAACATACACTTAAGGATATGATACTTCGCTGCTATGAAGTTAACGAACCAAACTATAGGTTTCAATCTAACGTTTATATTTTATTTCTAAGGCGTCTCGGACTTTGATTTAGTTTAATATTCCGTAAATGTAGGTTTACCCTACCTAATTAGATTATTAATGTTGATCAACCAAAGAGTATATCAAAATAAACTTTAATAATGTGAGTGCCTGTTGTGGGGTTTTATAATGAAAAACAATCAATCAATTAATTTATTTATTAAGAATATACCAATAAAAAATGTTCGTTTTATAATGATTAACAAAGCCCTCTGTACTCAGCCATATACAACTTGACATTAATTTTAAAATTAAATTATTTGAAAGGTAATAGTTAATGTTATAATTTATATTAGTTATAATAGTTAAAATTTTAAATTTGTCAATTAATATTCTTGCACACTATAGTAGGCTTACTTCAGCCATGATAAATTACTTTATTTGACGTCTAGAATAAGGTTTGCGTTTGCATGTAAAGCTGCTTAATGTTTTATTCTAATGGAATTCTAGTGGGGTAACGAACGCAGAACCATATGATAAAAAATTGACTACCGTACCATTCTTCTACATTACATGATTATGTATCTAGGTAATATTAGTAATTAGAGATGTTTCAGTTTAGCATATTTAAGCAAGGATGTAGAATTGAAATTTAAATTGTAGTAAGCGAGGAACATCTTCTTCGCTGTTCACGATGATATGGTAGAAAGAAGCACACCGTTGCCGTTTATGGGGCAAGGTTTATTATATGAGATAGAAGTATTACCTGATACTAGAATACTTAGGAGAATAAATAGGGGAAGAAAGCCTGTGAGTGAGGCGTTTTAGGCGGAGTTTGCAGCATGCATGTTCTTAAGACCTTAGATGCCTGGGTCTTACACCCGGCCTGGTGCTATATTCATGATTAACTGTCTGTGAGCAGATTTTAAACCATTACAAATCCCAGTTACATGAAAAATTAGCTATTATTAATTTATAATTATATTATTAATTAATTAGCTAAAGATTTGCGCCCTCTTTGAGAAACGACGTAACTATTACAATAAGTATGTTATCATTGAATATTTTTTATAAAGATTTTATCTATTTATAAGACCCTAACTTGTAATAGTGCCGACAGATTAAAATTATTGTATTATTATTATGCGCTTTCAAATTTATTTATTTGTAGTGGATTTTAGGGAGTAATAAAAAAGAAATTTACCAAAAAAAAAAACCTAATCGGTTCATAAACAGCAGTTAAATATGAGTTAACAATCAAAAACATCATACATACAAATCGAGTACGACGTATCTTGTTTATTGAAGTCGGTTAAATAGTAATCTTTGCCGAAGGCCTCTACACACATGGAGTTTTAATTGCAATAAGTATTCGTATTTTATTAAAATAAACAAATTTGAACTTAATCTATAGCATAAAGCTACCTACTGGTCGCACTCAAATAACATGAGAAAAACCTTTTCTGTTACCCGACTACGATAGAATTAAAAGTGAATGTATAAAATATTACACACACTAATAATAAAAAAAATATACAAATATACAACAAGTAAAAAAGTCAATTAATCATCAAATCTAACATTTGAAAACAGTCTTCATTATTCACTATCTCACCCGATGTTTCGTTTCGTGGTCGAAGATTTTATGAAACAGCGTTTGTTAATTGCAAACACTTATATGTGGTTAGGTAATGATGTAAGCAGGCCTAATAATGCACACAGGAAGTATTTGGTACATAAACAACAGTTAGGTATGAGTTAATAGTACATACATATGGAGTACGTATCTCTGTTTATTGAAGTTGGTTAAAAAGTAATCTTTGTCTCTGGAACATATCTGGAAACATACCTGGAGTTATGAGGCAACAAACAAAAAATCATAAAATCAAATCGAGAACGTATCTCCATATATTGAAGTCGGTTAAAATGTAATATTTGTCTCTACAGCATAAATCAAGCCTTAATTATAGAATGTCGACGTAGCCGTAAGTCGATACCCAGTCACCTTTTATCAACAGTGTAGGGAAATAAACTGACCTATATCTTCAATTATGTATCCCTAAGCGGATATATAGATTTAGATCGTTCCTTCCTCTTACCAAAACCTTTATATATCCGGTATATCTTAATGAAGATTTTTTTATTATTCAATTTCAACCGTGATATATAATTATTTGGATCACATCATCAATAACAACAGGTAAGAAAAAAAAATTAAAAAAAATGCAAGTTACGACCTAATAATGTTAAATAATATAGGTTTTAAATCTCGACTATGCTTAATTTTGGATATGGAATATACTAACGGATATAATGTGTCTTTTTGAGTGAGTTTCAGATATATCAGAAGCAGTTATACCAAGCGGATCAATATCCTTTTATGATCAAAATTTATTATTATATGGAAGGATATACGATAGTTCCACTCCTCTGTCAGATACCCAAGCCTATTGCAAAGGTGAAATATTCTGTTAAAATACGAGTACTTACTACTTTTTAGATTGGAATATTATTTGCTGACAAATAGGTATTCTACTGAGACTGATAAAAATAGGGTTCTCTCATGTCATTTGAATCAACGCAATCCTCGGAGCTAGTAGCAAGCCAGGGGGACGAGCATTAAATTGATCGTTTTTATGTAGTACGCACTCTTTCATCAAATATTACTTATTAGTTCAATAGAAAAAGGCGATTACACTGCGATCGACTTGGCGTACAAATCTTCATATAACCGGTTTATAGTTCGGTACCTTGTGCGTTCCATCTCATTTATCAATAAAATACCGATATATAAAAATTGAATTGAAGTTGAAGTGTACTATCTCCATGGTTAAGATTCAATAGCTCAAGTGTTAAAATTTAGGTCTGGTAAATGTTTAAAAGTTATACAACGTTTTGTAGGAAAAAAGTGTTTATTTGCTTATGTAACTTTAATAAATAAAACAGTAGGTACTACATTTTCATGTTTAAAACAAATTACTTACTATAATTTAGACGTATTTCACATAAACAATGTACACAAATTAAGTGTGCTACTACTTACTTGATTAATTAAAAATGCTAATCACTAATTCAGAATCACTGATCATATTTTCAGTTAAGTAACTAGTAAGTTTAAGTTAGGGAGCGTATACAAAAAATTCGATTTTTCAGTATTTTTTTGCTCGATGGTACGGAACCATGTTAAAGTGTTAGTCCAACTTGCATTTGGCCAGTTTATTTCTTCACACGGTTGATAAAAGGTTTTGAGTTACAGCTTCGACAACATTAAAGGCTAAGGGTGTTGTACATACGTTTTAACTCTACGATTTAATTTTAGTTTGAAAGTTTTCGTATATTCATATTGAATGTGAACATGTAGGCTTTTTTTGCGTTGTATTTTTTGGATTTGTAAGTACTTATTTTACGAATGAGTAGACCATCTTCTGGGAGTAGCTAGATCAAAGATTTAACGTTCCTGTACCCATAAATCATGTCCTTACAGCCTATTCATTTTCAACTATCTATATATTCACCTAGAGTTTTAGCTGCGCGTTTTAACTAAATGTTTTTAATTAAAATAGCATTCGATAGTTCATGTATATATTGAAAACTTGAGTTTATAGATATTTGAAAATGAATAAACTATAAGAACATGATTTATCTCTACATGACAGTTTAATCGTAGATTTAAAACGTATGTACAAACCCTCAGCTTTTAATGTCGATGAAGCCGTAACTCGAGACTTCGTTTGTTTTGTTAAAATATCAGTACTTAATACCTATTAGATTGGAATATTATTTGCTGACAAATAGGTATTCTACTGAGACGGATAAAATAATAGGGTTCTCTCATGTCATTTGAGTCAACGCAATCTTCGGAGCTAGTAGCAAGCCTGGGGGACGACCATTACATTGATCGTTTTGTATGTAGTACGCACTCTTTCATCAAATATTACTTATTAGTTCAATAGAAAAAGACAAGACACTGCAATCGACTTGGCGTACAAATCTTCATGTAACCGGTTATTTTATATTTATGTTTATAGTTCGGTTACCTTGTGCGTTCCATGACATTTATCAATAAAATATCGATAATTAAAAATTAAAGTACAAATAACATTTTAAGAAAATATTATTGTAACATGCTATAGGGATAAACTGCAGCCTATGTCACTCTCGAAGTCCTCTGACCAACTTTATACAAAATTCACATAAATCTGTTGAGCTGTTTTGACGTGAAAGGATAAATAACATATAAACATACTTTTACATTTTTTAAACATTAAAAGTTATAATAATATATTTTTAGTATTATATATTTTATTGTGATTTTGTTTTAGTTATTATAATATACAATGGTTTGTAGGAAAAAACGTCTTGAAGCACCACTGTCGAATACAACCAGTCCGCGACACAGACAAAAATCACCTTTTTTACTTATTCTGTGGTTTTGGTACAAAAATACCTTTGATTGTCCAGTACTTGAAGTATATATCTAGTCTATGGTAAAGATTTAATAGCTCAAGTGTTAAAATGTAGGTCTGCCAAATTTTTAAAACATTAAAAGTTATAGAATGTTTTGTAGGAAAAATGTGTTTATTTGCTTATGTAACTATAATAAATAAAACAATAGGTCTGTACTATATTTTCATGTTTAATATAAATTACTTACTATAATTTAGACTTATTTCACAAAAACAATATAAACAAATTAAGTGTGTTACTACTTACTTGTTTAATTAAAAATGCTGATCACTAATTCAGAATCACTGATCATATTTTCAGTTAAGTAACTAGTAAGTTTAAGTTAGGGAGCGTATACAAAAAACTCGATTTTTCATTCAGTATTTTTGCTCGATGGTACGGAACCATGGTAAAGTGTTAGTCCAACTTGCACTTGGCCAGTTTATTTCTTCACACGGTTGATAAAAGGTTTTGAGTTACAGCTTCGACAACATTGAAGGCTAAGGGTGTTGTACATACGTTTTAACTCTACGATTTAATTTTAGTTTGAAAGTTTTCGTTTATTCATATTGAATGTGAATGTATAGGCTTTTTTTCGCGTTGTATTTTTTGGATTTGTAAGTACTTATTTTACTAATGAGTAGACCATCTTCTGGGAGCGGCTAGATCAAAGATTTAACGTTCCTGTACCCATAAATGATGTCGTTACAGCCTATTCATTTTCAACTATCTATATATTCACCTAGAGTTTTAGCTGCGCGTTTTAACTAAATGTTTTTAATTAAAATAGCATTGGATAGTTCATGTATATATTGAAAACTTTAATCGTAGAGTTAAAACGTATGTACAAACCCTTAGCTTTTAATGTCGATGAAGCCGTAACTCGAGACTTCGTTTGTTTTGTTAAAATATCAGTACTTAATACCTTTTAGATTGGAATATTATTTGCTGACACATAAAAATATGTGCTATAAAACCGTGGAACAATTGGTAAACCGTCACATTCGGCGAGAGGTAATCCTACCTTGGACTCTCAGAATGAACTTACCATGGTTCATCCAACCGTATGTGTTTAGGCAATGAGAGATAATCCTACCTTGGACTCTCAGAATCACACTTGCCACAATTCATCAAACCCTGTGTGTTATGAACACAGTTGGTGGGAGATAATCTTACCTCAGGCTCCTAGAGTGAGTTCATCACATACGACGAGAGATAATCCTACCTCGGACTCTCAGGATGATACTTACCATGGTTCATCCAACCGTATGTGTTTGAGCATCGAGAGATAATCTTACCATGGGCTCTCAGAATGACACTTACACAATTCATCCAACCGTATGTTTTATGAACACAGTTGGTGGGAGATAATCTTACCTCAGGCTTCCAGAGTGAGTTAATCATATACAGCGAGAGATAATCCCGCCTTGGACTCTCAGTTTATACTTATATTGCTCACTCAGCCGATTGTGTTTATACATCGCATGCGGCGAGAGATAATCCTGCCTTGGACTCTCAGGATGACATAAGGGAGGGGGTTTTAGTCAGTAGGAGTCTGACATAACCGAAGAGTCTGTGCTCAACGGCATCCAATGAGGATTTCCCCCTCCGACGAAAAAAAAAAAAAAAATAAATAAATAAATTGTGTTAGAAACATAGTTGGTGGAAGATAATCTAACCTCAGACTTCCAGAGTGAGACTTACCATGGACCACTCAGCCGATTGTGTTTAGGCACCACATGAGATATAATCAATTTTAAGATAAAATGATATAACAAACGAGTTGATTAATAGTACATTACGGTACAAGTGTGTAATGTTGGTGATTACCGCTGAGGCGCCATTGAGATCCGAGCCGTTAGGTGAAGGTCTTAAGAGAGCCGAGGACGGTATTCATCAATACACACGTGTATCATACGACGTTTTTTAACACACTTGTGAAGAAAATAATACAAAAAAATCATGTTATATAGTAGACAATTATAGATATTTTACCTTGGAGTTTTCAGGTAGTAAACTTTCCATAACGTTCAAAGGGCTTCACATCTTATATTGGGCGTTGTACAACATAAATCATTTTCTTTATAACTAGTACTTTTAGACATTTCAATTAATAAATAACTATAATTTCATCAGCGAAAACGAGTTGTGAAAAATGTTTCGCAATGGTGGGAAAAAATTCATTAGTTTTCCAATGCGCGCGCATCTAACAATGGCGATCGGCCATAGACTAAAAGAATGAGGTTTATTTATTTATTTATTTTTTTGTTTGACGCGGTTAGCGTTTTGGCCACGTACAGAATGGGGAATTATAGTTTTTACAGACAAAACAAAAGTTATAATTAAATAAAAGTTTTGTTTATTAAACACGTACAAGTTAAAATTATCTATTTAAACACGAAGTTGTTTAAAATGAGCAAGCAATAGGTATATTAATTTATTTGTGCTATTGTACACGATCTTTTTTCTATCGAAACTTTTTTAAGAACAAAGCAACTCAACCAATAAAATTTAAAAAAAAATATCTATAACTCACTTGCGAATAATAGTAATTAAAAAGTCACAGTTTGATAACAGGCGTCATTATGTGCCTGATTGCAGTGAAATAAGAGCCACTTCATGAGCAAGTGTATTAAAAACGATATACCCAACTGCGTTCGCTCGTTTTTTGTTATTTTAACACTGACTCAGTTTTTTCTCCGTTCTTTCCTATGTATAACAGACCAATTTAAATATATTGAGGGTGCACAACACACCAATTGATCAAACGATATACCTGATGAGCGGAACAGTTGGGATTTTGGTTACCAAAAAAGCAAATTAGTAATTGCGTTCGCTCGTTTCTGTTTCTGTTTCTATTTCTGTATCTGTTTCTGTTTTTTGCTTGTTCTCACCGGAGGCTTTGAAAGTTCTAAAACACGTTGATCAAAATTATTACTCCAGGGTAATTGAGAGTTCTAAAACACGTTGATCAAAATTATTACACCGGAGGCTTTGAGAGTTCTAAAACATGTTGATCAAATTATATACCCAACTGCGTTCGCTCGTTTCTGTTATTTTAACACCAATTCAGTTTTTTCTCCGTTCTTTTCTATCTATAACAGACCAATTTAAATATATTGAGGGTTCCACAACACATCAGTTGATCAAACGATATACCTTATGAGCGGAACGGTTGAGTTTTTTTGGTTACCAAATAAGCAAACTAGTAATTGCGTTCGCTCGTTTCTGTTTCTGTTTTTATTTCTGTATCTGTTTCTGTTTTTTGCCTGATCTTACCGGAGGCTTTGAGAAGTCTAAAACATGTTTATTAAAATTATTACACCGGAGGCTTCGAGAGTTCTAAAACATGTTGATCAAAATTATATACTCAACTGCGTTTGCTCGTTTCTGTTATTTTATTTCTATTTCTGTATCTGTTTTTTGCCTGTTCTTACCAGGGTCGTTGAGAGTTCTAAAACACAAATGGCGAGAGATAATCAATTTGTGGTTATTGGGTGTTCTACTCCACCCACCACCCTGTGGGTGGAGTAGAACACCCAATAACCACCTACTGACCTTCTTAAATTTTTAACTTTGTTCTGTTTTTAGTATTTGTTGTTATAGCGGCAACAGAAATAAATCATCTGTGAACATTTCAACCGTCTAACTATCACGGTTCATGAGATACAACCTGGTGACAGATGGACAGATAGACAGACAGCCAGAAAGACGGACAGCGGAGTCTCAGTAATAGGGTTCCGTTGGTACCCTTTGGGTTCGGAACCCTAAAAACCGACTTCACATGCCGCAATAGTGAAAATATCCACTAGCCATAATCATGTCATCGAGGTATCAAATTTGTTTATATTGTTTATCTCCATATCTCCGAAGATGATTATCAGATTTCGAGATTTAAATGGAACCAAACGGGAGGCATAATCTCTCAAACAATATTTTCGCAAATCGGTTCTCCCTTTTGGAAGTCGTTTGAAAACAATTTAAGCAAAATTTTCAAAATATAAAATTCGCAAAATACCTCAACACCAATATTATAAACGCAAAATCAGTTTGTTTATTTGTTTGGGACTTCTTCACGGTCAAACGTCTCAACCGATTTGGTTGAAATTTTGCACAGGGATAGCCAATATAGTAGATTAGGACATAGGACAAATTAGGACATAGATTAGGACATTTTTCACGCGGGTGAAGCCGCGGGGCGCAGCTAGTACGTAATACATTTACATATACTTACCTACGTACTTTACTTGTACCTTTATATTTTTATTATATTTCTGTTATCTTTATAGTAGGAACATAATATGTGAAATACCTTAGTTGATCTGAATATAGTCCCATAAACAAGCATTCATTTAATAGTTTGCTATTCCATTATATTGCCATGTACTAAATTATTTCAGTGGCTTTGCCCACGCGGCTGTACCCACGGACAAGTACCAAATAATAAAAATTATGATCGTACAAAACAAAAAAACTGACTTCACATGCCGCGATAGTCAAAGTAGCTAGGTCAGTCATGTCATTAAGGTATACAAATTTGTTTATATTGTTTATCTCCATATCTCCGGAGAACATTATCAGATCTCGATAAAATTGGAATGAGACCAAACGGGAAGCATAAAGTAAATCTTAAGATTTGGCTGAGTTCTAACAAACAAAAAAACAGTCGAATTGAGATCCTCCTCTTTTTGTGAAGTCAGTAAAAAATTATGACAAAAACACAATATATTTTAAGATTTTATACATTTAGCGCCCTAACACACACATTATACCACTTTGAAACAATCTTTCAAACGATTGACTTCGAGACAAAATAGTTTTTGGAGCGTCAATGTTATTTTATACGTGTATACGTGTGATAAAACATGTTTTTTAGATTCAGTTCCATGTATGGAGAGCCCTCTTAAATTTTTACTGATGTTATTACAAGCGTTTATTTAACTTGCAATGTATGTATGTATGTATGTCACTATGTATATTCGTATGGTATCTTGGAAGCTAAATTAGACCCACTTGCCGATGTCCGATTTGACTCAAATTTGGTGAACTTATGTATCCTCGGTGACAATACAATAATATGGTACCATGGAGCTGTTTTGATGATGGAGACGGAAGGTGGCCAAGGCATCTCTGTGATAAAACAACTTAAACTAACCGAATTCGGGCTCGATTGATTTGTCTTGAGGAGCACTTTACACCTAGATGATATTCAGGGTCTGATGATGAAGCTGGAAGGTGGTCACGGCATCTCTGTGATAGATTAACGTAACTCCACCGAATTTAGACTACATTGATTCGTCTTGAGGAGCACTTTACACTTAAACGATATCCAGGATCTGATGATGAAGCTGAAAGGTGGCCGTGGCATTTCTATGATAAAACAACAGAATATCACCGGTTGAGTTTGGGCTCGATTGATTTCCTTTGAAGAGCACTTAACCCATAATCACATCATAATATCCGTACATAGAAATAACCTTATCTATACTTCTATACTAATATTATAAAGAGAGAACATTTGTATTTATGTATTTTTGTATGTTTGTAATGATTGGGCTCAAAAACTACTGGACCGATTTAAAAAATTATTTCACTATTATATAGAATGGACTTTCGAAATGAAAATAGGCTATATAATATTCCGTTTAAATCAAAGGTACATTCGTGGAGACCTAATTTGCAACCTAAGTCGACAAAAAAACGGTCGAAAAAGCACGTTTCTTACGAACGCTGCTCAATTGAAAACAGATGGAAGCATATTTTCTATGGAAGAGTTGTACAACTTAATAATACCTACAAAAAAGTCCGCGACAGCATATTATGTCTATCTCTTAAGGTTGACTCACAGTAACCATTTTCATCTTTAATTGTTTGTTAAAAAATATTACATAACTTCCAGGGCTATTTTCAAGTATATAGTATTAATCCTTATCAAAATAATTACATTAATTAACTTGGCCACATATTATAGATTAAAATTGTCCATTACAGTATATAATTCAAATGATAACTCTAGAAGATATCACGGATTTCACAAACACGCATCGCAAAATTAATAAAATATTTGCAGTGAAACCACAGAATAGGTCATGGTTACTACGAAAATATTATTATAAGCTTAGCTTTTCTGTAGATCCCCACCGATCACAATCAATTTGAAGTCAATATATTATAATAATATGTTCTATTGTTTAAAATAATAATGATCTATATATATAATATAATATTTTGAACCATTCCGACTGATCTATGTATAATCTTTTCATTAAAAGCATTCCAATGACTCTAAACACGACATTTACAATCTGAGCTGTAAGTTGGTGAGGATTTGAGTATTCTGTAGTGTCCAGGAGATGTCCCAGCATCAGGTCAATGCTTCCATGTTCTTACAATATCGTTGAAGAAGATTTTCGAATTGATCAGACCTATGAAAGTTGATTAAAGCTCATAGTTTTATACTGATTGAACGAATTTTCATGAATCAAAGCTAAGAACACTCACGATGAAGACATCTATAAAAAAAAACGATCAATAATAAAATCAAAATCGGTTCATCCGGTTGGGTACAGACAGACACACAGATACACACGTTAAACGTATAATACCCCTACTTTATTATGTTTCTTTGAAGTGTTTCACACTTTATATTTTTGTAAATTGTTAAACACAATCCAAAATTTCATCGTACCGACGGGACTTGAACCCGCAACCTCCGGAATGACATGTTCCGGTGCTTTTACCAATTAAGCCACGGTGCGAAGTATCGTTACGACGAAATTAGTGGATTGCATTTGTTAACCCAATTATGCATTGGTGGCGCCATCTATGACTACTTATTACGTAAGTTAATCATTCGGAAGAAATCATTACAGTTTTCAAATCCGACAAGAGATGTTGCACTGCGTAAATCAAATATTATGTTTCTTTGAAGTGTTTCACACTTTATATTTTTGTAAATTGTTAAACACAATCCAAAATTTCATCGTAACGATACTTCGCACCGTGGCTTAATTGGTAAAAGCACCGGAACATGTCATTCCGGAGGTTGCGGGTTCAAGTCCCGTCGGTACGATGAAACTTTTGGATTGTGTTTAACAATTTACAAAAATATAAAGTGTGAAACACTTCAAAGAAACATTATATTTGATTTACGCAGTGCAACATCTCTCGTCGGATTTGAAAACTGTAATGATTTCTTCCGAATGATTAACTTACGTAATAAGTAGTCATAGATGGCGCCACCAATGCATAATTGGGTTAACAAATGCAATCCACTAATTTCGTCGTAACGATACTTCGCACCGTGGCTTAATTGGTAAAAGCACCGGAACATGTCATTCCGGAGCTTGCGGGTTCAAGTCCCGTCGGTACGATGAAATTTTGGATTGTGTTTAACAATTTACCCCTACTTTAAATCAAAATCGGTTCATCCGGTTGGGTGCTAAGATGCTACAGACAGACAGACACACAGATACACACGTTAAACGTATAATACCCCTACTTTTTGCGTCGGGGAACGCCGTAAGGTTACGGCGACAGATGTTCTCCTTGGTGGTAAGCTACTTTTCAACCGACTTCCAAAAAGAAGGAAGTTCTCAATTCGTCATAATTCATTAATGCACATAAAACTTTCATTGGTAGGTATATAGCTAGGATTAGAACCAACGACCCTCGGGTCAGAATCAGGGTAACTATCCTTTACGCCAAAGGGCCGTCCAATATCACTACGTAAGTATTATAAAACAATGTCCAGCACTGCGTCTGTCTGTCTGTTCGCAATTATCTCAATAGCTTCTCAATGGATTATCATGCGGTTTTCACCAATATCCAGAGTGTTTATGAGGAAGGTTTAGGTCTTAGGTGCATAATTCGTTAAGGTTTTGTGTAAATTGGTTGAAATACGAAGATGATTGTTAAATATGTTAATATTTTATATTCGATGCAACAAACTGATGCAAATTTTGTAGGCATATACGAGTATGTTCTACCCGTGCACAGCCGGGGCGGGCTGCTAGTTATTTATATTTCTATGTATCCGTAGAATATTTGAAACATCATGCTCACTCTAAAATACTCAGGTAGCTAAGTTATCTTACCTACTAAAAAGTTAAAAATAAATTAAAAGTAAAGAATGTTTTTTAAACCAAGCTTTTATCTGGAACAAAGCACTAAAATGTTAACAATAAATTCTAGTAAGTATTTTGCGGGTAGATTAAGTATCTACCCGCAAAATATTATTCTAAATCCTATATTCTTAAAAGTTTGAGATACAGAAGTATAGTAAGTAACCTAACCTGTAAAACGGATAGTGCCTCAAGCAAACCAAGCTTTGGTTTAAAAAATATTTTTTACTTATAATTTATTTTTGTAAAAACACCGTAAAGCGGTTGATAGAATACATCTATATACCAAGTTTCAACGGGGTACTCCTAATAGTTTAATTTAAATAAATAAAATAAAGTGGTCGTGACATACGAACGCACAGACAAGCAGACAGACATGACGAATCTATATCCGTTTTTTGCCATTCAGTTACGGACCCAAAATAATTGTATGTGTACCGTAAGAGCGTTTGTCCATAGCAACGGCACCGGGACGTCACCGGCACCGATTTTTTTTCGGGCCTATTTGAAAATGATGTGCCGGCGATCGTTTGGCCACCGCCACTGATTCCGGTGGTTCTGTTTCTTCTAGCTGTCATACGTGGCAGATGCGTTTCCATAAAAATAAAACAAAAAAACCTCAGATAAAAAATAATAACCTATCGAACGGCGCCGGGCGCCGGCAGTGTGTGGACAAGATCAAACGTGTTTTGTATTGCGAGCCAATGCCGGCACATCGGGCCGTCAAAATCTCTGGCCGGTTTCTAGCGGTCGCGCCGATCTACTCGAAATATCGGCGGCCGGGATGACGTCACCCGGTGCCGTCCATGCTGTGGACAAGCTGCCATACATACATATGTACCGCTACTTCGGCGCCAACATTTTATTGCCGGTGACGTCCCGGTGCCCTTGCTGTGGACAAACGCTGTAAGGAGTTATAATTTCTTTAGTCATAACAAAATAATAATAACTCAAAATAATTTTTGACAGTTATTTGATTCACGACCTTTGAGTATTCTTTAGCTGGAGTAGAGTCTATTCTCCGTGAGCTGAATATTCAAAGATCACGACTGTATGTAACTATAATTGATAACACTTCAATATAATTTATTTTTATCGATATAATACACGTGTATTGTATAATAAATATCGGAATAAATATCTTGAATAGAGATATCACGTTAGTTCACATTATACCATGAAGTTAGCCGTTAAATTCTTTAGATATATAGACTAAATTCATGGGGTAGTAAAAAATCTGTCGCTGTGCATAAAAATAACTCTTGATTTTTTTTCCTAAATCGTCTAAGAAGTAAAACTTCGAAAAAAAAAATGTAAGCAGAAATGTTTTCGTAACCAAAGTTATCGACATAGCTCAAAGAATTAGCGAGCTGAAGTGGCAGCGGGCTGGTCACATCTGTCGTAGAACTAATAACCGTTGGGGTTGCGACCAGAGTAGACTAGACCTAGAGTGAAGACCACGGTTCGGAAAACGTAGTGTAGGGCGCCCTCCAGCTAGTTGGAGCGATGATATACGCAAGCTGGCCGGCAGCGGCTGGAAACAAAGAGCTGAAGACCGACCTCAATGGCGTGCCATAAGTGATGCCTATGTCCAGCAGTGGACTGAGATAGGCTGGTGATGATGTTGATGAATGTTTTCGAGTAAAGCTTTTTGTTGTTAATGTTAATGTTTTGACGCCCAATTTTGTCAAATATTTATGAATCACCTATCAGCAAGTGTGTCATATTTTAGGGTTCCGTACCCAAAGGGTAAAACGGGACCCTATTAATAAGACTCCGCTGTCCGTCTGTCTGTCTGTCTGTCTGTCCGTCTGTCACCAGGCTGTATCTCATAAACCGTGATAGTTAGACAGTTAAAATTTTCACAGATGATGTATTTCTGTTGCCGCTATAACAGCAAATACTAAAAACAGAATAAAGTTAAAAATAATAGTGGGTCCCCATACAAGAAACGTGTTTTTTCGGCATTTCAATATAGCGCCATCTATGAACGCTTAGTAAACGTCCCATAGATGGCGTTATATTGAAGTGTCGATCCCTAACACCTTTGCTAGACGTTAGATGGCGTTATAAGAAATAAAATGTTTATTAATTATTATTTTTGTTGGCGAAAAATGATAGTGGTATTTTTTGCTCGATCTTATAAAATACTGTAGTGTGGTACGGAACCCTACGAGTGCGAGTCAGACTTGCACTTGGCCAGTTGATTACTTAAAACTGTGTTCATAAATGATAAAAGATTGATTGGACTATTATCGACTTACACGATTGATTTTTATCATAATACGTGATTCCATGTTATCAAGGATTACGGATTTTTATTTTAGTGCTGATTAGAATATGGATTGTTTTATTGTTTTTTGTAAAACTAGCATCCTTGATATGGGGCGGCCCCGCTGGAATGTTGGAATGATAGTTTATATCAATTTGATAATTGCGAAAAAGTGTACTTAAATGATACCTAAATATAATCACAATCGTTTTTGCTGACGTATGAGCCTTACGTGCTCGCATCAAACTATGAACTCACGGAAAATCGATTCATAATCCAGCTGCATTGGCAGATTATGATATTATGTCTAACATATGTATACCTCACCATAAGCCTATATTAGACCAGTGTTGGGCATAGACCTCTACAATTATCGCCACTAAGCACGATACTCTAAGCCAGGCCACCCTGCGAATATCATCTCTTTACTTAGTCTGAGGACTTCCTACGCTACGTTTCCTATTTCGCGGTCTCGACTCATGAACTCGGTTACTCCAGCGGTCGTCTGTTCTTTGGCTAATGTGGCCGGCCCATTGCCACTTCAGCTGCTAATTGGGTGGGCTACATCAGTGCCTTTGGTTCTCCGTCAGATCACCTCGTTACGAATTCGATCCTTCAGAGAAACTCCGAGCATAGCTCTTTCCATAGCACGCCGAGCGACCTAAAATTTGTGGACCAGCCCAAAAGACCTGGTTTGGATAGAGTCGAAACCCTTCTTATAGTCCACTAACACTAAGCACAGGGGCCGTTCATACTCATTGGTATTCTGTATAATCTGCCACACAACGATTGTGGTCTATGGTAGTACTATTAATTATTCTGTGTCTAAAATAAGGTATCCTTCTTGAAACCTGGCCTGTTACGGTGGCTAATATTCGTCCAGTCTTCTTGCCAGAAGGTTCGTGATGACTCTTGAAAACAGCTTGTTGACGTAACGCAGTGGTTAAAAAATAAGATAGTTTAAAGAACTAAAAGAACCGACTTCAAATGCCGCGCTATTAATGTTCAATACCAAGTTCGAGGTGTTTATCTCCATATCTCTGGAGATACTTATCAGACCTCGATAAAATTACCATGGGATTTCACATCACATCACACTTGGGATATCTCCTTTCCAACAAAAAATCAATTTTCAAAATCGGTTCATATACGACGAAGTTATCCGCGAAAAAACATTAACCATCATTATCACTATCACTACATCATCACTACACAATAACCATTTTTTATCATTTACTTTTTACGAAAAATAGTGGCTTAGGTACGAAGTGATTTTAAGCAATACAGCAGTCATTCTTATCCAATTAAATACCTTATATACATTTTGCATTTAATATCAATATGGGCCTTTACAGCATGTAATTTAAATGCATATTTTCGAAGATATTACAGATTTAAAAAAGCCGACCGTTCTCTCGATTACGCCACCGGGCCCTCGGTTGCGGCTGTATTAACAATTATTACTCAGCATTGCGCGAAAACGGGGCGGGCCGCCGCTGAGTAATAATTGTTAATACAGTCGCAACCGCTATGCCCCTCAATTTTAAATCTGTAATATCTTCGAAAATATTCATTTAAATTACATACTGTAAACGCCCATATTGATATATATTAAATGCAAAATGTATATAAGGTACTTAATTGAATAAGGATTAATATACTAGCGGATCCGGCAGACGTTGTCCTGCCCGATCGCAGCGCCACCTATCGGGTCCAATTGTGAATCTAAACCATCTATGGACTAACTCGAATACACACACCAAAATTCATCTAAATCGGTCCAGCTGTTTAGTAGGAGTTCAATGACATATACACGTACAGTAGAATTATATATAAACATATATACGGTTAAATTGATAAACCTTCTCCTTTATTGATCTCAGTTAATAATAAAGGGCTATAAATGACTTACAAACATAAAAAAAAAACAAAATATTTATTTTTCACGCAATTTGTTTTTTGTTTAGTTTCACTTTTACTTGATAACATTGTACAGTAGGGCTGGGCTATTCTGTAAGCTATCTCGAAGCGGAATCCGTGGCGAGATTGAATTTCATATTACGAAATTCAACCGTATTACGAACGTGATACGATTGAATTTCGTAGTACTAAATTCGAATCTCACGCGGATTCCGCTGTCGAGATAGCTTACAGAAAAACCTAGCTGTGGTCTTAACTAGCAAGGTCTTACATTTCATCGAAAAATCCTCACATCCATCACTCTCATCCTTCAATTGATAACGATATCGTTGCACATTTACCAACAACACAACAACATTTTAGGGTTCCGTACTCAAAGCGCACCAATGAGACCCTATTACTATGCCTCTGCTGTCCGTCCGTCTGTTAGAAGACTGTATCTGTACTGTATCTTTTAAACCGTAATAAGTAGACTAGACTAGAATAGGTAGGCAAAGCAATACATACTTTGTGAAGATTTTTGTCTCTGTCAATTACAGTTCCTATGATCAAGCAAGGAACGGTGAAATCTTACGTTTCTTGTATTTTTTTTATCATATAGGCTAGCGTTTGAATACTATCTCACCTAAGTTAGTAAGTGACGAAGTAAGACCCTCTGGGGGGTCGCGAAGCCGCTAGAAGAGGGTCGCAGGGGGGGCAAAGCCTCAGTAATAGAAAAAAAGTTTGAAAATATAGTTTTATTAGGAAAATACTAATGAAAAAGAATTTGTAGGTGTTGTAGTTGAGAGGAAGTAAGAGCGCATATAATATTTGTTTCTGAAGAAAATTATGTAATTTGTTTCCTGCAGGCCACGCAAGCGAAGCCGTGGGCAGAAACTACTACTAATATAATAAAACACAGATTATAAACCGCGCAGGTAGGGGTTCGCAGATTTTTTATTTCATACTAAGGGGGTCGCGTCATGAAAAAGTTTAAAAAACACTGCTTTACACAGTCTATATTATTATTATTATTTATTATTTTTACTATAATAAAACAGTAACTGTGCAAAAACTGTACATTGAATATTTTTTTGAAACTTAAATTAGGGGAAGCAATATGAACGCTATAGATCCCGAAAATATATTTTTTAAAATTTTTGTCTGTATGTATGTCCGTTTGAAAAATCATCACGCCGAAACTACTGGACGGATTTTAATGAAACTTAAAGTGAGCATAGCTTATACTATGGAATAACTTTTAGAATATTAGTTATCCTGAAAAACATAAAGGTTTGGTGGGACACGAGAAAAACAGGATATTTTTATGTAAATGTTATTTAATCTATTAGGTAAACACTTCTCAAATAATACTTTGATCAAATGTATATGTATAACAAAGATTTCATTAAAAAAAAATATATAAAAAAACAGGATACGGGAATCGTTCCTGGTTCCGTAATTATACGTGCAGATTGACACTGTTATTCTTAAATTCGCCACTCTGCATATGTACATGATTGGATCAGGTGGAACAGAGCTTGCTTTAAGAAGCAAAGGCTGTAAGTTCGAATCTCAACACGATAGAAATTTTGTCGAAAATGTAATGTTTTTGTAGTTATTTGTTAGCTATTTTGCGCTTATTCTCAATCATTCGAAAACAATGCGAAAATCCGAATGCGAATAGCATTCGGATGCTTCATTTTTTATTTTATTATTTTTTTGCGCGGAAACCTTTCCAATAAGTCTCTGATTTTTTCTAATTGATATATCAAAATTAACCGATCTGAGCATTGTGAATTGCAAAGATCCAAGTCGAAGGAAAGGCAGTTTCCGAATTCGAATTTGCTTTCGAATGATTGAGAATAACATTGCTTATAAGCTTAGCGTTTGACTACTATCTCGCCTGGTGCTAAGCGATGATGTCATTAAAGATAGAGAATCCGCTAGGCCTAAAATGATCCTGAATACCAAGGGCTTTTTGTTGCTGGACACCGTAAGGATACGCCGATAGATGTTCTCCTTGATGGTAAAAAGCTATTGTATGTGAACAAGTCAGGCGGAACATCGATATAATGCTCCTACTACGTGTGGCAAAAGGTGATTTGAGTTGTGACTCGCACGAACCAGCCATCAATCGAATAAAAGCATGTCGCTAATCGATTTGCTCTCAAGAAATAATTTAATAAAGTAATAAATCTTTGAGAAAGATATTCGGATGATGGTGGTATACGCACTCTCTTTTGTTATCTTAAGTTTAAGGAGATTAGCTGAGTTCGGCAAACGACACTCGATCGTTCTTCTGCCGATGATGGATTAAAACACAGGCCTCATTATTGGAATATAAGCGAAACGAAGCTGGCGCCCAACTATCTTTGAGTTACTAAAAGCCAACTATGTATGAGAGCTAAGCGAAGCTAAGTAAGATAACCAAATTAGGTTTCCATTTGAAACATGAGATGTAGATGACGAATTGCTATGCAAGTCGATGTTTTACTTTACATTACACATTATAACTGCACATATTACAGGATCGTCGGGTTTCCCAGCTTCTGAATTGGTATCGGTGGCGTAGTTCTATTAGGTAGAAATGTTGTGCAGTTTCATACCATTTTAGTTTCGTCATGTCTGTCCGTTCATCTGTCCGTCCGTATGTCACAGCCATTTTATTCCGAAACGTTTAAGACTACACAGTTAAAACTTGGTAGGTAGATGTATTCTATGAACAGCATGACGAGTAAAATAAGATTAAAGAGGGGCTCTCCCCATACATGGGAACAGAGACTTAAAGTTTTTTTTTAATCAAACCTTTACTTGCGGTATGTTTTTGGATAGGTCGTTGAAAATGACATTGAGGTTTTTAAAACAATATTTTTTTCAAAGTCATTCGTTTGAAAGTTTTACACTTCTAAAGTGGTAAAATGTATGTGTAAAAAGTGAAAAATCTAAAAAAAAATATCCTGTAGATCTCAATAAAACTTTAACCGAAAATTAGTTAGTAGTCAGTAGTTTTTGAGATATAGCACATTTTAGCCGAACCGCAAATATAAATTAGTTTTTCATAAAAACGCTTATGTTACGGAATCCTACGAGTGCGAGTCCGACTTGCACTTAGCCAGTTAAGACTTTCTATTGTTTAAGTTCACTCTCTTTAGATAAATACCAGAAAAACTTAAAGTACCTATGCTTTAGACGAAGCAATAAATATCGGTTAAAATTGATCTAAATACCACGCTGTAGAATGCATTTTCATCGATATTTTAGCTTCCCTGAAACTTTCAGCTGGATAACTAATTGGAAAGTTTTTGAAATGTAAGCCGTCAGATTACACCTGGAATGACCGACAGACAAACAAGAAAGTAACTTACTATTTCGTGCTAAAAAATCATCATAATAATAATTTACAAAAAAAAGAGTGTGTTAACTTTTATTATGAAGATGGTCAAAAATGTATCTATGAGTACTCTCCGTACTCTAATTTAAATCGGATACATTCAAATTCATTGAAAGTGTCATTTAAAATTATAAACATAATTATATTTCCATTTAGAATCCCTGATTTAACGAATTGAAATGCAAGTATCTCCGTTCCGATAATTGTGAATTGCAACGATCTAAGTCGAAGGGGAGGTAGTTTGTGAATCCAAATTTTGTTTCGAATGATTGTGAATAGCCCAGCTGAAATTGAAAGGGGCCTTTTATTAATGGTTATAATATATGAACGTTTTTAATAAGCCTATCCCCGGTTATTAAATTTATTGGAGTCGTCGTTGATGAGTTTTTCGATTCTACAATCAATAGTTTTAAGCATCTACTTAGCTGGATTTTTTTATAACCGTCAACCATCGCTTTGATATAGATTAATCTGCTGTCCCGGGTGAAATATTGTCTAACTTTAGTCAAAATGCCAAGTGGCTGACTAAACTTTAAATTCAACTAGCGACCCGCCCCAGCTTCGCACATATGCCTGCAGGGCTAGCGTGGCCTTATCCCCGGGGGAAAGACAAAATCATTTCCCTATTTTCGCCACTGACAGGAAACGCTTGGTGAAGTTAACCCCGAGTTTTGATTTTGTTTGGTAATATAAAGTTTAAAAAAAGAATTGATTAAAAGTCAACGGGCGTTTATAATTGTCGAAAAACTTTACTTATAATTTGCCTTCTTCACCAAACAAAACACGGATAGGTGGAAAGACAAAATAGTCCCTGCTATGCTAGCCCTGCTGGGTAGAGCATATAAGCCTGTATCTGTTTGCATCACTTTGTGGCGTCGAGTATGAATTAATCTTTACATAAAACCTTAACGAATTATACACATAAACCTTCCTCATGAATTTCTCTATATATTGGTGAAAACCGCAAATTCTGTAGTGTATCGCAAACTGACAGACAGACGCGGCAGGGGGCTTTGTTTTATATTATGTTGTGATATAAAAGTAAAATTAAGAGTTGATGCTTAATGAGATGCCGAGAATATCAAGGCGGTTAGTAGTCGTTATAGGTATGTCTTTAAATGTAGGAGATCAAACGTTGGACGAGCGTTTCTCTATGAGGCTGGATTTTTGTGCGGCTTGATACATTATAACGACGTTGTTATCTACATACCAAAGTACAATATTTAACAAATTTTCGTTAGAAAATATATTATGTAATAGTATATGCAATTAAACATTGGTTAAGTATTCCATTTAAATTACATTGTCATTAAAATTGTAACCCTATCTACCAAACTGGGCATTCCAATAGTGCCCATATATTGATGGTTAGTGTGGATTATTTAAATTAAGACATGAATTGTGAAACAAAAAATTACAGCGTAGCAGATATAACTTCTCTAGGCCTAATAATAATGTAAGGCATTGATTTGAACCTTAATGAGACGAATAAAAACTTAAATGTAGCCACACTATCGTGTGGCTTGTTCACCCGCGAACGAAGTCGCGGGTACAGCTAGTATAAAATAAATTCGCTCCCGCTGTCTGTACGCTGAGATCTTTTAAACTATGCAACAGATTTTAATGCAGTTTTCTGCACAATAGATAGAGTGATTCAAGAAGAAGGTTTATTAAGAAAGGTATTACACGCGGGCAAAGCCACGGAGCGCAGCTGGTCAGTTAAATAATAGTGGAGTTGCAAATTTAAAAAAAAAAAACATTAAAATTGAACCTCTTAGATTTTTGAACTCCGTAAAAACAGCTAAAACGTGCAAGCAAGCTTAATTTTAACACACTACAATAACGCAACAAGAAATTATGATCAACCCTTCATAGGGACAACCAGGTTACAGAAGGGATAAGGGCATTATATCAGCGTCCCGTCGGAATTGCTACCAAAAAGAAGCTAACTATCATTGAAGGAGAAAATCTGCGCCAAAACCACGGTGTACACAGACCTTGTACAGCACAGACCTTGGGAATCAGACCATTCCAGACCTAGCGTGTTTACCATCCTCGACCATATTATTGCTTAGGTACCACCAGGCGACATAGTGGTCAAACGCTATTATAGCCTATCAGGTTATATAAAGTTTGTTATTATTATATATTTTTTATTATATCACGTAACAGGACAAGCACGACGCTCGCCTGATGGTAAACGATGACGTCTGCCTATTACAGATACAGTGGATTACAGACACAGATGCAAAATTCTGGACTGCCAGAATTTTGCATGTCACTGCACTGCGCCTGTTACCTTGAGACATAAAGATGTTGAGTCTCACATGCCCTGTTCCCAATTTCACTGAACACCTTGCCATTTCAACCGAAAAACTTTCCTATTTCAGGGCCGAAAATTAAATTTCTATTGAAGAGTATTTTCCCAAAGTATTAAAGAGTTAAAAGTTTCCTCTTTTCTTCGCGTAAAATACATAGGTACATAAAAAAAAACATATAGACGAATTGAGAACCTCCTCTTTTTTGAAAGTCGGTTGATAAAAATGCACGATATGGGTCACATTATTTTTATCTGCATAATATTTTTTATCTGTAAATCAACTGCAATAAATAATGGGAGGGACATGTTATCTCTAACTGAACAGCGAATCTGCTTTTAATGATAATTTTTTGGTGATTAATAAAATTAAGTAGGTTTAGATCAAAGGTTCCGAAATTATAATCGATTTGATGAAATTAGGTGTTCTGATCAATTTGGCTAAGATTAAACATGTTGCAGTTTTGGTTCCATAATATAAAAACTATAATTAACACCTATGAGATATTTAAACATAAATAATCGATTTGGTCTCTCCAAAGACCTTTTATTAAATAACTCGACTGCGCAAAACGGCTCTGATGAGACCGACCTTGAACGGAGTTTGTCCCTTTCTTTTGTATGGATGACTTATATAAATACTATACATATAGTATAGAACATATATAGCACTAGCAGGTTGTTAGACAAGGACACACTCCCACCCGGGTGCCTTTCGATTGGGCCGTGTTGTTCTACAATGCAATTACAACCTTATTATTAGAGCATTAAATTGAATTAAAAATAGTTATATTTTCTCCAATAATTGATCGGTAATTACTGCTACTGCCATTCACAATTATTCTAAAATAAAAAATTCGGATTAGAAAGCTTTTTCCTTCGACTTGGATTTTGAATTGACAATTCACAATGCTCTGATCAGAAACTAATGATATTTCGAATCGTAACGTAATCTGCGGAAGTACCAGCTCCTTTCCTTTCCCTCCCACCTAGTGACGTGTCCTGTTTAGTATCCCGGCGACCGTGAATGATGTAGAGGACAGACCTGGTTGTCCCGACGTGACTGGTTGGCATGGGGGCCAGGGAGACCCGGTGAAACGGTTATCCGCTGGCCGCCCGCAAGTCAGTAGGGGACCCGAACCTAGAGATCACTTCTAATCTCCGCTCTAGGAGGCTGTCCCGCCAACCCGCGCATAATCCTGGAAGGTTGTTACCGTGCCGGAGTAGGAGACCGGAGTGGACCCGGTAATTGCCTCCAGGGGGGACCAGGGGCCCTTTCGTCCCCCATGCCAGCTACTCAATAGTCGGCTCAACCGGTTTTTCGTCTTAAGCAATATTTTCGCTTGGATGCAATCAGTGTCTCGTCGCTTGTCCCCCCAAACCCTTACAATTTCATGGCTAGGAAAAATAAAAAGAAAAGTTCTACAGCGGCTCTCTCCCCACTCAAAGTGGACTTATGTAATATTAGGGGTCTTCACACCAACATCGATTCCGTTCACTTTCACGTTGAAACGGCTAAACCGGCGTTGCTCTTTTTGACGGAGACCCAGATATCCTGTCCTGCTGATACCTCTTATCTGGTGTACCCCCGCTATACCCTCGAACACATATTCTTGAGACGGGCTGGGGTATGTGTGTACTTGCGGGAGGATATCTGCTGTCGTCGCCTTAACGGTCTAGAGATTAAAGACCTGTCGCTTCTCTGGGTGCGCGTGGACTACGGTGCTCAAACACGAGTCTATGCTTGCCTATACAGGTCTCACAGCGGTGACCTGGAGACAAATCGTCTCTTTGAGCACGTCTCTTATGGCGCCGATAAAGTGCTGGAACAGTACGCTTCTATGGAATTAATAATGCTCGGAGATTTCAACGCTCATAATAAAGAGTGGTTAGGCTCTAATTCCACCGACAATGCGGGGCGTACTGTTTACAATCTGGCTTTGACATACGGACTCTCTCAACTGGTCACAGAACCAACTAGAATACCAGTTGTAGAGAACCACAACCCATCCTTGCTCGACCTCCTGCTGACCTCAAATCCAGACAATTATCAGATATCTGTCTGAGGAACCTAGGGGTGGACACCCCTAGGTTCCTCAGATCACTGCCTGGTAAGTTCAGTTGTGCCAACTCTAAATCGTGCTAGACCTTCTCCAGCTGGGAAACGCACAGTTTGGCACTATGAGACAGCAGACTGGGATGGCCTTCCCGAGTTCTATGCGTCATACCCCTGGGGGCAACTCTGTTTTTCTACGGAGGATGTTGATGTGTGTGCTGATGCCGTCACTGACGTCGTGCTTCCGGGTATGGAATGCTACATTCCAAACTCGGTGGTTCGTGTCGGAGGGCGGCGTCACCCATGGTTCAGTAAGTCCTGTGCGGTTGCATCAAAGTCCAAACTTGATGCATTTGGACCACAGAGCGGGCATAAAACAATCCAAACACCGCTCTTCTAAAAAATTAATCAAACGCTGCCTCCAGGTCGAGCAAGAAGGTGGCTGCCAAGGCCAGAGATCAGCATATTGGCTGCACATCAACAAACTTTGTGCACAGGCATTTCGTACTCTGGGGTTTGTTCTGAGACAAGCGAGGCACCTAGATAGCATACCTGCTCTTAAAGCATTGTACAATGCTTTCGTAAGAAGCAGGTTAGAAACTAACGCTATCGTCTGGTGTCCGTTTGAAGCAAAATATGTGCAGTCGGTAGAAAAAATTCAGAAGAAATTTATCAGATGGCTCTACCATAAGCAATATGGATTTTTTGTTGGATATCCATTTGTAAATCCTACGGCTTTCCTGTTAGGAATGGTGGGATATAACACGCTAGAATTAAGGCGTTTAATTTCATTAGCCGAATATGTACTTGGTGTGATGGTAGGCAGAAAGTATAATCCTGCGTTGTTGGAGAGAATTAAAATAGCGGTTCCATACAACTATATCAGAGCTCGTCGCCATGATCTGTTTTCGGTCCCGTTGCGTCGGACTGAGTTGGGTCGCCTCGCTCCTCTACCGCGCGCGCTACGCCTACTTAATGCCGTGGTTTGCCAACACCAACAACTGGACCTATTATGCTGCAAAGAGCCAGAATTTCGTAGAATTGCATTAAATTATATGGAAGCATTTTCATCCGTAAATTTAAATAAATTGTAATAATTGTCTAGTGTATTATTGTAGTTGTAAAACGTGTTTAATTTTTAGTCCAATGTATTTATTAAAGATTGTAGTTTGTAATTTTAAAGATGGTAGTTTGTAAGAACTTGGTTGGGCGAATTGGTTGTAACACTGTCAAGCCCACCCAATGTATGATAATTTGAATAAATAAATAAATATTACGAGGATTGGTGACCGACTCGCCAGTTATCCGTCGGGAAGCAGAGAGTTTTGGTCACTTGCCAAAGCAGCCGAGGGTAACTTCTGCCAATCTTCCCTACCAGCCCTACGAAATTTGGATGATAGCCTGGCCCATACTGATAAAGAAAAACCCGATCTTCTTGGTAGTATTTTTGCATCTAACTCGACCCTCGACGATGGGAATCTATCACCGCCGATTATCCCGAGATGTAAGAGTTCCATGCCAGAAGTACGCATCTCAGAGAGCAGTACGGAAGGAACTCTTTTCCCTTGATGTGTGAAAATCGAGTGGGCCAGACTGCATTCCGGCGATCGTCTTAAAGAGATGTGCTCCGGAGTTGACTCCAGTGTTAACGCGCTTGTTTCTGCTCTCCTATACCTCGGGATACGTGCCCCGTTCCTGGAAAGTTGCCATAGTCCACCCAACACCCAAAAAAGGTGATCGTACTGACCCGTCTAACTATAGGCCTATAGCAATTACCTCTCTATTCTGCAAAGTTATGGGGCGTGTTGTCAACACGCAGCTTCTGCGATACCTCGAAGAGCACCAGCTGATAAATGACCGTCAATACGGTTTTCGTCATGGTCGCTCAGCTGGTGATCTTCTGGTGTATCTCACACACCGATGGTCTGAAGCTGTAGAGAGTAGAGGGGAGGCTCTTGCTGTAAGCTTAGACATTGCGAAAGCCTTTGACCGGGTCTGGCACAAGGCGCTACTTTCCAAGCTTCCATCTTACGGCCTACCAGAGGGGGCTTTACGCATAGGACGCCAGCTTCCTTGATCACCGTAGTATATCGGTAGTTGTTGATGGTTTCAAGTCTAACAAATTCCCATCAACGCTGGTGTCCCACAGGGTTCTGTGCTATCGCCTACTCTATTTATTCTGCATATCAATGATATGTTGCAAATTGCCGACATACATTGCTATGCAGACGATAGCACGGGTGACGCACACTATACCGGTCGTGTTAACGCCTCTCCTGCCGAGGTGCAGGAATGCAGAGACAAACTTGTGTCTCGAATAGAAAACTCTCTTGAGAAAGTCTCCAAATGGGGTGAATGTAATTTGTTCTGATTTAACCCTACTAAGACACAAGTTCGCGCTTTTACTGCTAAAAAGACTCCTTTTTCCGTAGCTCCCCGACTTCAGGGCGTTCCTCTTACAATATCCAACAGTCTTGGGATCCTATGCATCGACATTTCTAGTGAGGTCCAATTTAAGAGTGACCTGGAAGCCAAAGCAAAACTTGCATCCAGGAAGCTAGGTACAGAGCGAAGCGATATTTTACACCACGTCAACGGCTTGTGCTGTTACAAAGCACAAATTCCACCACACATGGAATATTCCTCGCACCTCTGGAACGGCGCTCCGAGCTACCAGCTTCAGCCTCTTGACTCCTTACAGCGAAGAGCCACTAGAATTGTCGACGATCCCGAGCTCTGTGAAAAACTGGTGCCACTCAGCCTCCGTAGAGACGTCGGAGCGCTATCCATCTATTACCGTCTCTAAAATGGGGAATGCGCTGAAGAGCTTTTTGACCTGATTTCAACATCGCCATTCTATTATCGTACTGCTCGGCACCGTCAAAAAGGTCACCCTCACATCTTACAGAACTGGACATCTAGAACTACCCGTTTTAACCGAGGATTTTTACCGCGTGCCTGTAAGATGCGGAATGATCTACCCGCCGCGATCTTTCTATCTAGCTATAAGATGGAGTCTTTTAAAAAGGGTTGTTGCAGTTGTCCATAGGCGACGGTAACCACTTACGATCAGGTGGGCTGTCTGCTTGTTTGCCAACCATTACATAAAAAAAAAGTCACTGACAGTTTTTTTTAGAATTATCTAGTTGAAAAAGTACCTGTAACTTTGTTACGCGAGAAACAATTATTGTGTACAAAATTGGCCAAGTGCGTGTCAGCCCTGCGCAGTGTAGGGTTCCGTAGTAGTATTTTTGAGTAGTTATTTTTAAAATTATCCAACACCCAAGTAAACGACTATTATATTTTTTCTTTGAAGTTCATAAAATGCAATATCATAATGAATTTTTCCAGATTTTTCAAGCCAGCAGTTTAACTTTTAGCGGGTGGACGTGGGGAGGGGGGGCGCCCTACTGGAACAAATATTTGCACTTTAAAGTTTAATATTTCGTAAACGGAGCACTAAATCGAAAAATAGTACTAGCAACCCCTAAATCATTTTAAAAGAGCTATTCAACGATAACCCACATGATGGGGTAGACGACTAAAAAAAATTCATCCCCACTTCACATGTAGGGGAGCTACCCTAAAAAAAATATTTTCCTATATAACATTTTATTTTACCACTTTGTCGGCGTAATTGATAAACACATCCCTAGAAAATGTCAGCTTTCCAGTACTAACGGTCTCTTTGCAAAACTTCGGACAGACAGACAGAAAGACAGACAGACAGACGGACATGACGAAACTATAAGGTAAAATGTCAGGACTACGGAACCCTAAAAAAGAAACAACCATGTGCATCAAAATACAAATTGATTTTACTGACAATAATGACATTGCACAGTGCGATATGAATCCATAGGCTAAGCTTGCGTCGTTTACGCCCTAGCGCGGTTCCCAATAAACAATGACAAAAATCAAACTGAAAACTCCAAACTCCATGGTCTTTTCACAGTTCTGGTCTTTAAAGGCGGCAGTAGCCCAATGGTGTCGGACTGGCGATCGAGAGGTCGTGATTTCGATCTCCACCCCACCCATTGCACTATTGACGTGAACCCACTCCAGACACAAGCATATTTAGCTTAGTTGGAGGGGTTAACAAGAATACTAGTAATGTGCAACCCACATTGCGAGTAATCTTTAAAAAATAATAGTGAATTATAACAGAGAAAAAGTAATTTTACTCGTATATATTATTTTATTTAAAAATTTTGTATACAGATATCAATATATTGTAGAAAGTATGATACTATCATACTTTTTAATTTTATTTCAGTTGTACATGCACAAAGTGCGTCATTATGCTACTTTTTTTAAATACATAATCAGCCCCATGATTCTAAATCATTCGAAACCCTATTTGGATTCGGAAGCTTAATTTTTAATTTTGAATATTGATAAATCCGTGAGCTATTTTGTCGCGGAAACCTTTCTAATTAAAATCACAGATTTTAGAAAATTGAAATATCAAAAGTAACCGATCATTGTGCATTGTGGAGCATTGTGAATTGCAGACTCTGATCGGAGTAAAGGCAGTTTCCAAATCCGAATTTGCTTTCGAATGATTGAGAATAACCCTGCAGAACTTTATTATATTGAGTGTAGATATAAAATATTTTAGTTACGATTTTCGAAGTAGTGGTTAGATAAATACTCCCGTAGGTAAGTACTGAAAAAATTACCTGACTTGGTTTTACATTTTGATATCACAACTTTTTGCGGTCTTTGAGTATTCAGTTTGCAGTAGAAGAAAAGCTGCGTCGCATATCTTAGATTTTGTAGATGTGATTGGTTTTTACTCGATCATTATGTTTATTCAACTACATGCTGAAATTTGTTTGAGCTGAAATTTCACATAATTACTCGTATGCAATTATCTTCGATGACAACAAATAAAAGCTCATCTACACTACACATGTGGCGCGATTTCTCGTGAAATGTTGCTCAACTTTGTCCTCTTGTGAAGACAAATCTTAAGAGTAAGTTCTACCTCTAATCAAAATTCCTATGCGGGGTATAAAGAATGTCGATTGAAAAATCATCCTACTTTTATTATAAAGGCGAAATTTTTTGTGTAAGTTTGTTATTTCTTCATGCTTAAACTACTCAACCGATTCAGCTGAAATTTGGTATTTCAGCTGAACTATATAGCCTAAACCTGGGAATAATACATAGGGTCTTTTTTATCCCGATATATCTACGGGAACGATGTCTATGCGGATAAGACTACGGGGCACAGCTAATGGTTTAATAAGACACAAATGTAGGTATATATCAGATTGTAAGGTATATATTTCTTAAACTTTTTCTTTAACTTAAACTTTACTTAAACTAACATTTAGATCAAATTCTTAAAATACAAATGCTTACAATAGTGATAATATTAAATAAATACTTATTTAGTTAAAGATATATACAGAGTGACAATAAAATCATTTATTTCATGTCACAAAAAGGTTCTAAATCCAGACTAATTTTACAAACACTTTAGAAACTATCACTCTGCCTTTTTATTATCTAATCACGCCTAAACCGACGATCCGATCTTACTGAAATTTAACAAGGATATACAAGAAAGATTTATAGCATGAGGATGAACATAGACTTTTTGACTTCACTTTTCGAGAAAATAAAATCATGATATTTACGTATTACTTAAATAACTCAGATCACACAAATGTTGACGGACAGAGCTTTACAGTGATAAAATGCGTGGTGTACGTGAACAAAGTCGCGGGTATCAGTTAGTGTGATATGCTAATAAAAGCAGATTTCGCAATAAGATGCGTTGCAGGGCTGCCCGCCCTAATTGTGTGCAAGTCTCATATTTATGAAAGTATTTGCCAAAGTGCACAAATCATCATAACAATAATACTGCTTCTCAGCCAGGTTCCAGAACTCGGTTCCTCGCATGCATCATCATGGCTAACTTGAACGAAGTATGGTTGATGGAGCTCTTCACGGTTGGCCATGTACGAGTTTATGGCGACGTGGTCTGTGGCAGCCATTGCTCTCTCTCGACTCAGCTTCCACGCTCCAACTGTGAATTTAATAGTAGTTTGATTGTTTATAGGTATTTAGGCTATCTAGTGACTAGGTGGAGCGACGTCATTCGCAAAGCGGTGGGCAGTGACTGGAAACAAAGAGCCGAAGATCGGGCTCAGTGGCGTGACTTGGGAGAGGCCTATGTCCAGCAGTGGACTGATACCGGCTGATTATGATGATGATGAGGCTATCTAAACTAATATTATAAATAGGAAAGATCGTTATTATTATTATGGTTATATTTTCTTGATACTTGACGCCTAGTTTAAAGTTTTGGTATTTTTATGTTAAATGTGTGTTTACCATCTATAACCACATAATCGCTTACCTACAGGCAAGATAGTAGTCAAACGCTAGCCTATAAGATATAAAAAATCTCATTTACCTACGCTAATAAGTTACGTCTTTTGAAAAATAAATGACTTACATTAAACTATTTTCTATAGATTAACATTGAACTCGAAACCAGTACTTCGCATCATTAATTATCAGCACTGCTAGACTATTCTGTAAGCTATCTCGACAGCGGAATCCGCTGTGAGATTCGAATTTCGTACTTTGAAATTCAATCGAATCACGTTCGCAATACGGTTGAATTTCATAGTACAAAATTCAAGTCTCACCGCGGATTCCGTTGTCGATATAGCTTACAGAATAGCCTAGCTGCTGTCGCTATCAATCAATCGCTGTGGTTTTATTATTGCATAAAATGAACAACATTTTTCTAAGGTAAAACCACGGCGATATTGAGCACCACTTGGTCTAGACCTCAGACGAATCAGAGGACATCCCTTAGTTCTATTCAGTCCAGGTAAAAATTTCAAACAATTTGAAGAGTGTTTATACTGACTTGATCTTTGGAAGTTGTTGATGTTGGAGCAAGAGTAAGCTAAAGAATAGCTCTCGTAATTGGTCGTCAGAACGTAGAGCGATGTGGTCACAGTTGCTGAGAACAAGTAAAATTAACGTTAATCACAAACAGGTAAATCTTCAATAAGGTAGTCAAAAGTGATGCTGACATATTTTCATTAGACATACCATTGGTTGGACTGCCAATAACTGGCAGAACTACGGAGAGCTTAGCGCTTCCATCACTGGAAGACAGAGTAGCGTTTCCTTCAATTGTCATCAGTTCTCCATTTATAACTTCCCAGTTTAGAACAGTCACAACTCCAGTATCCTTGTCAAGGGTATAGCGAGCTCCGATGCAGGTACTGGTTCCATCTTCATGAATCTGTGGGTATCTCTCCATTTGATACCAAGTGCCTTCATACTGTGGAATAGGAAGAAGTTTTAGAATAATCGCTGGAATTCAAACTGGTGTACTATTTAAGGTAGCTGTTTTATGTCACTTCTGCCTCAGTAAAACTTTACAGCCGTTATACTTACAGCTTCCACATCAAATGACTGTACGACTGGTATATTATCATCGCACTGTCCAGGCAAGATGACCTGCCTTCCCGTAAGCTCTGGGTAGTGGAAACAAGCCGCTGGTGATTGGTCAACTTGTTGGTAGAATTGTGGGTACAGCAGTTTGTTGGCTTGGATAACTGGCGCCATAGCGTTTTGGGCAGCTGGAGTTAGTGAACGCGCCTTGCTGTGTTTAGCACTCCAAACTGGAAAAAGACGTAACTATATTGCTAACAACATCTTTTTAATTATAATTTGAGGATGAATCTTCAGCTCAATTTAGGCACATGCTATAGTCAGGTAAGCTCAGCCGAGCAACAGCGACCTGGCTTTAATCGGCACAGCCGGGCGGTAACATCAAATGTTCGGGTCACCATTATTGTTCAACAAATACCTACTACTGAATTAAATGTGCCGACTCGCTCATATAGCCTAGAATGGAGTACCCAAACGACGCTAGCCGAATAAAGTCGAACATTTGAGTGAAATAATTGCTTCGGGTCAGCATTGTCGTGCAACAAATACTACAGGTTGGCAAAATAGAGTAGAAATAAATAGGGGCGCCACTATTGCTATATACTAGTAACCCCGATAGTAGAGAGAGTGGCTGTAAACTTTAAAATTGCTTCTTTAGTGGGACTACGGATAGTCTTATTCATGTTAAAACATCTTTAAGTCGCGTAGGTTACGGAAAATATTGAAATACTACTATTTAGTTGTACAAAAAAAATTGTTTCAGAAATTTTCAGTCACTGACCACAGTTAACATAGAAAATTTTATCACAGATTAGATTATTGCCAGGCCAGAAAAAAATAGTCCCGTTTCAAGACGTTTTTGCCAACCTGTACACGAGCCGAGTCGTATATGCCGATCCGAATATGTGTGTACACATATAGTGTGTACACATATTCGGATCGGCATATACGACACACCTAATACAGGGAATAGTAGTACAAGTCGATTAGTGTGGATGGAAATAAAAGGGTCAAAACTTACTGCGTCTGTATTCGTTGTCCACGTTTTCGCAAGAATATAGCAGTGCATAATTATTATAGTCTGTTGCTAGCACCCAAATATCTGTCGAATAAAGAATTTTTGAATTATTATATCAGTTTAATTTTTACTAATTTTAACTAAGTGATGGAAATATGCATTCAAATTTGAAAGTTTTACCTTGAACTCTTCCGTTGATTGTCCTTCTCAACCTTCCGTTGGTGGAAATCACAACTGTTCCAGTATTAATTTGAGCAGTTCCATTGGCGACAACTGTATCGACAACGTTGTAGTTGTTTCCTATGGCTTGATATTGGGAGCTGATGCATTCTCCACGATTGGTGTCTACTGGGTAACGTTCAACCTCATGCCACCAGCCAGCGAACTGTAAAATAATTCATTTGGACCGTTGAGATTCTCTGAAGTACTCCTCATGTCAGAGCATTACTGCCAATTATTTGTGTTTTAGAGATACAAAAGAGGAAGAAAAAATTATGAGTTTTATATCCAACAAAACCCAACAAATCAATATATATATATTATCAGCAGTATAGATTTTGCACTTCACAGAGGAATGTTATGGAAATAAATAATTTTGATTGCCTTCATATAATTGACTCGCTAATAAAGGTTCGGACACACGGCAGCGTCCTGCTAGCGCGATCTAGGCAGCAATCAGATAGCGCAGTAGTATTTGTACCGACTAGTTCACACCGAACGCTATTAGAAAACAATTGAAAGGCACCAAGATTGCGCCCGCTGATCGCAGGACGCCGCGGTGTGGCCGTACCTTAACATAAAAATTAAATCACCGTAATCTTACCAATTCTGAGTTGAAACCAGGAACACCTTCAATGTTCTCATCGCACTGTCCTCTGAACAAGGGTGCTTCGTTGATATTTACTTCAGGGACGTAGAAGCAATCTTCTTCAGACTGGCTCGTGGGCAGGTAATACGTTTGATTTAGACCCTGGGTTTGGCTGATCATAGTGTTGATAACGTTATTGGCCGCAGTGCTGAGCGTAGTGGTTCGGCTTAATTTCCAACTGCTAACTGTAGTCGGGCAAAATCGTGTTAGACTTCAGAACTTTTTGCTTATAGATATTTGTAAAATAGTGTTCGCACAAGCTTAATACAATGATCAACAATTAAAGTGATTAAGAATTTTAAATTTATTAGTAGGTACCAGCATAATATAAGTAGCTTATTTCAATGTAAAAATATCAACATCAGAATGATGTGAATTCATTTGTATTTTGTTGTTTGTTGTAGTGTACCCAAGTGTAACCAAGTATTAAGAGTAAGAGCCGAGAGAGATAGAGATAAAGAAAGATAGATAGATAGATAGATAGATAGATAGAGAGATAGAGAGAGAGAGAGAGAGAGAGAGAGAGAGAGATATTTAGAGAGTTGAGAGAAGCCGAGAAATATCTTTTGTTCGAATTTAACTAACAAACTTACCTTCCCTGTTGCCATTGTCAATGTTACGGCAACTGTATACCAAGGCAAAGGTGTCGTAATCAGTTGCAAGGACGTAGTAGTTGGCAAATACGTTAACTGAAAAACAATATGATGTTTTATTAAACTAATCAATACAATTAGAATCAAATTCAAAACCGAAGTGAGACGAAACATTTATATAATTTTAACGTTTCTGGGTCACGAACGCAGAGAAACACAAAACTGGGGACAATCCCCTGAAATAAAAAATAAAAATGTTTACAGACTTCTATGAAACTTGTCCAATTTAAAATATATCTCTGTGTTGTACAATTTCGCTTAGGAATACAACAAATCCAGACATCCAGACATATATTATAAAGAGAAAACGTCTTTAAACGAGTTCAACTTTTGAGATGTTTAATCACGAATCAAGTGCATCAGTTTCAATATCGCGGAAAATATCGTTTGCGCGATGCAGGATCTCATACATTTAGGCGATATTTAAAGGAGAGCTATTAAATTCTACGATAGTGTTTATATAAAACAGTAAATACATTTAGCATTCCTATTTTTTGCCAAAGAAATCAGTAAACAATATAATCACAAAGATTAATCTGTTGTTTTGAGCTTTGTGATAGCTTACCTCCATCGAGAACAAATGTGACATTCAGAAGTCCAGTACCATCGGTAGAAGCTAAGGTGGCAGAACCAATACGTACTGCCAGGGCTTCGTTGATAACTTGTGTGTTCCTGACAGTAACATTGTTTTCTCCAACACTGTATTCAGCGCGGTTACAAATACCTGACTGGAAACGTTGTGGGTACCTTTCTATTTCAATCCATCTGCCCAGGTACTAAAAGATAAGAAGAAAATGATTTGTATTGGATAAATTGGAAGAAGCTCGTACAAAGTTTTTGTCGTTATTTCAAAGTACGCCAAAGTTTACATTACATTACAAAGTTGTACATACTCTACTTTATTGATAAATGGTTTGTCAGATATTTATGAATTACTTTATATCAATTATAAATCTGATTAGTTTACTGCTATTTTTTTAAAGATAACTCCCCGCCCTTGGAAACCCTGTGTCGCGGGGGACTTTACAAACATAAAAATCACGGACACAAATACAGCCAGACTCGGAATAATTGTTTGTGGATCACACAAGGAATGGTCTCGTGTGGGAATCGAACCCACGACATTCAGTTTCGTGGTGAGGTTCACTAACCACTTCACCAACTGGCCAGTTTTAATCGAATTTTTTGTTGTTGTTCGTAGTTAACCCGCTGGCTATCATAGCATCTCTGCAAATACCCTAGCCCGAGCATTCGGTAAAATAATTGTAAACTGGAAATGCCATAGTGTGTTGTCTGAAGACATCAAGCAAGCGTTACCTTATCATGTTAGCTTTTATTATTTCAATAAGCTAAACTAATGGCTATAATATAAATTTAAGATGTTTAAGAGAACAAACCGCAGGAAGATTGAAGTTGGCGACACCACTAATGCGTTCATCACAAGGTCCGGGCAATTCAATGGTAGAAGGTAATTCCGCACCAAAGTCAGGATAGTGGAAGCAAGCATCATTGCTCTGATCCGTGTTGGAGTAGTAGCGCTCGAAGAGATCGATGTTGTTGGAGACTATCCCATCAATTATATTATTTGCGCTGGCGGAAAGGCCAGAACGAGAACGACTAAGCTTCCAACTGAAGACTGAAAAATAATAAGTAAAATTTACGAGAATACAGACTTCAAAATCGGGACTCTAATTTATGGAGTTGAATATACAGCGGTACCCAACTTGTTGCTGCCATGTTTCTTCTAACATGTCCGTTTTGACACGTCCGTTCCCTATACGTAATCAATAAATGTATGGTTTCTTTTTTGAGTTTATACATGGGCTTTGTTACACAGCTTATTCTGCCTTTAATCGACTTAGGGCCAGTTTCACCGGTTCCTGATAATGTGTCAGACAGTAATCTGACACATGACGCAATAAAAAAGCTGTCAAAAATCTGTCAGATTTCTTCACATTAGCGCTATCAGGAACCGGTGAAACTGGCCCTAAATATGGCATATAAATACAACTGCAATAATTAACTATTTCAGAGAGATATATATATATATATAATAGTTGTAAAATGAATGTAATACGTTTAAAATAATCAACCAAGAATACTTACTCTGCTTGTGAGTACTGTTAGTATCTCGACATCCATAGACCAGTGCATATTCGTTGTAATCAGTACCCAGGATATAGAAGGTGTTTAATGGCACTAAAAAAGGATACATAATTAGCAAATCTAGTAAAAAAAAAGAAATACATTAACCTAAAATACATATTTATAAGTTTTATTATATTTTTCACTCCATCATATACATTTTTATACATATATTTACTATATATCATAATATATGTCTAAGTGTACCTCTTTATCTATATATCGATTAATTATTTAATACTCAATACTCAATACACATAAATTATTGAGTATTGAGTATTTATCGTTATTTTATTTATAATTATTTCGCATTTTTTTCATCAGCCACAGGCTTGTCTGAAAATCAGCGTCCAGGTGCAAATCCAGACATATGTGCTGAGACAAGCCTTTTTGACACCTCACATTGTTTCTTGATTTTTCTTGTTTATGTCAAATAAATTATTTTTCTTTCTTTCATTCTTTCTAAACAATTGACAAACACAAGCATCTATAGCTTAGTTGGAGGGGTTAACAAGAATACTAGTAATAACCCACATTACTTGTAGCAAGTTTAACAATATTAATTGGGAAAAATATTGTCAAACTAATTTCTATCTCAAAGTAATTCTAGTGTACAAAAGTTTAAATAAGTAGGCATGTACATAAGTAAATACAGAAGCATATTTATTGGTGTACGAGCACGCTCGACATAAATGTTGACGGCGCGGAAACCTTCGCGATGCATTCCTTTATTATAATTAATTGTAATATCATTTTTAGTGCAATAAATGCTTTCATTGGTGACGGACACATTATTTACATTCCGCTCCCGTGTTAACGTAGTTTATCGTACTCAACCTACAACTAACTACTTACTACAACTACATCTAATCTACATTCTACTTTACCTAAACGTAAGGGGCCACCCTTACATTTCTTCGAGCCGGATCATTATGTGAAGCGCAAATATTAAACAATGGCAACTTATCTACATGCCGCACAAGAATATCGGATTGCAACGACAGGTGGGTGCGATTACACAATCGTGGCGCGTGGCTATTCTCCTGTTGCGAAGAATGCACTACGCGCATTTTCTGTCCAGCTGGGGTGACGTCACAACATCTATATGGCACAGGAATCATAACTCTCGACTTTGGCTGCATGCTCAAGGGAGAAAGTTTCACCATTCACGCTCGCAACGACTATCACAGCGAGTTGAAACTTACACCAAACGAAGAAAAAATGTACATGCGTGAGTCGAGCATCAATCACATACTTACCGACTTCAATCATACATATATCCCTGAAGATCACAAGGAGATCCTGAAGGAATTGAAAGGCAGAATTGAAAAGGTCAAGGAGCAGCAAGACACACTAAGCGTTCAATCATTGACACATGAGACGCACAACTATGTGTTGTATACTGTAGTCGGATTACTGATCACGTCTCTCGTTGCATGGGGAACACTGCGTCTTAGAAGGAAATATCGAGGCTGCAGCGTAAACCTTGACGTGAAGCGAGACTCTAACAGTGCCGAGCAACCGGCCCAACGACATGCGTCGGGTCACGAGCACCGCGCGGACTACGATAGTGTAGACGAGGTGATCGTAACTGCTGTCCGTAAACTTGATAAGGCTACATCGCCCTAAACCTTTCTTTTCTCTTTCTTTTAAATTTGGCAGCATGTACGAGCACGCTCGACATAAATGTTGACGGCGCGGAAACCTTCGCGATGCATTCCTTTATTATAATTAATTGTAATATCATTTTTAGTGCAATAAATGCTTTCATTGGTGACGGACACATTATTTACATTCCGCTCCCGTGTTAACGTAGTTTATCGTACTCAACCTACAACTAACTACTTACTACAACTACATCTAATCTACATTCTACTTTACCTAAACGTAAGGGGCCACCCTTACAATTGGAATAAAAAAAGTAAGGTAATGTCACTTACTTCCAGCTATTTGAGTGTTTATGACACCTCGACCGTCATTATTTAATGTGCCAGGGATGACGTTGGAGTTCTCGATTTCCTGGTTAACCGCAGTTTGTGTGATGGTCACGGTATTCTGGATCCCAAAGGTCAAGCTAACAGCACCACACTCGCCAACATGAAGGTCTGATGGAAAGCGGGCGGCTTCGTGCCAGGTACCCGAGAACTGGATAATTCAAAAAACCAACCATTAAAAGAATACAATACAATAACTCTTTATTGATTACCAAGAAAAAGAAAACAAACTTAAAGTATAATAACAATATTCAGTTAATACAATCGGCGGTCTTATCGCTAAGAGCGATCTCTTCCAGACAACCTTAGGACGGACAGGAGTAGTATTAATAATAATGGACGGCGGTGCACAATAAAAATATTTCAGGTCTTAGTTTTACCAAAGCCGCTACCAGCAAAATGCTTAAGGTTACACAGGTCATTAACTGTTATTATTACGTTTAACAGAACGGAACTATAAGGGCCTGTTTTACTGGCTTCTGATAAAGTTTCAGAGATTTATTTGCCATTTGACGTCATATAAAAGCTCTAGAAAACTACAGAATATAAGTTCCTGATAGAGCTGTCAGGAACCAATGAAACCAGGCCTAAAATCATAACTTATCTGCAAGTTATAAACAAGTAGTAATTTCAAAAACTCCAACCCGACTACCTAAAATCACGTTCATTAGTAAATGTATTTTATATGCACTAATGAACGTGATTTTTGTTGTATATATATAGTATGTATACTATTATTAATTAGAAATTATTATTACAGTTATTGGGTGCATGCAATCAAACAAGTAACAATAGAAATATATATTTTAAAGTATGTATATGATACTAATAAAACCGTAAAACCGGCCAAGTCGAGTCGAACTCACCCACCGAGGCTTCCGTACCAACGTTGGTTAGTACCAATTAAGCTAGACCTCTAAATTGTATGGGCGCTCATATAACTCAGAGGCCAATCTTAATTGACTCTTCTATGTATATGCATTGACTCTTCTATGTATATGGGGACGCCCTTAAATTTTCAACTTTTTTTTTTATTTTTTTGAATTTTTCCTTTATTTGTGCTGTAAGACCTTGCTTGTTACCAATATTCATGATTCTAGGTCAACGGGAAGTACCCTACAGTTATACGACCCCAAACCTATAGGGTACTTCCGGTTGACCAAGAACTTTCAATTTTGGTTAAAAATAAGGTCTTACAGCACAAGTAAAGGGAAAATTCCGAAAAATAATAAAAGTTAAAAATTAAGGTAAATTTTGGTTACAAGTTTTCGCGAAAATCTAAATTTGCCAATATATTTTTATTGTATTCATTCATGACCTTGATTTTTATACACCTAATAGGGACTATAGACCTCAGTATCTGGTATAAATTTCAACTTGCTAAGTCCACCCGTTCCTGAGAAAATCAGTGGTGACACACGGACAGACAGACAGACAGATGGACAAGAAAGTGATCTTAAAATATTATATTTTTTACGGAACCCTGAAAAAGCATCAAAGAAAGGAATAAAATCAGCTAAAATCGGAGTTTACAAGGTAAAATCGACTCCTATGTTGAAGTCGCTTAAAATGTAGCCTAAATTACCTGGGCCATAATAATAAGTCAATTCACACCTTATTCATCAAAATCGGGTGAATAGTTGAGGTGCTACGGAAACTTACATAAATAAAAACATACATACATAGACTGCTAAAATCATAACGCCTTCCGTTTGTTGTCGGTAAAAAACAAAGAAGTTAGAATAATCCTTACCAAATTAACATTAAAGCTGGTTACTGCTTGCACTTGGTTATCAGGCACGCATTGGCCACTAAGTAACACAATTCCTGCGTAAATTTCTGGGTAGTAAAAGCAATCCTCTTCAGAATGACCAGGGATATCTTCAAAGTACCGTTCATCGAGGACATCGTGCTGGTTTACAATATTAGAGATTTGATTTTGGTGAAGCGTGGAGAGCTCCCATGTTCTACTAAGCTTCCAACTGTTTACTGTAAAATTTAAAAAGATGGTTTTTATATCCTACTAAAAAACTTCTAGCAATTGGCCACAACAATATTGATCGTATAAAAACTAAAGAAAACGACTTCAAATGCCACGCTGGCCATTTTCAGTACCATAATTGAAGGGTTTATCTCCATATCCAAGAAAATGAAAATGGAATCACTTAAAAAGGGTATCCTTTCGAACTAAAACGAATTTTCTAAAACGGCCCAGGCGGTTGGTTTTGAGCATTCAAGGATCATACATGAAATATAATATGATATAATGATTTCGACGAATTGTTAACGTCTTTCTTTTTTTTAAGTTGTTGTCATAATAGAACTAAAAAATGGCAAAGAAAAACTAAAGAAATACCTTGGATATAATCCTCGTCTTCTTCCTGACAACTGTACACGAGTGCATAGTTATCATAATCTGTTGCCAGCACCCAGTAGTCATTTGTTTCTGAAATACCAATATATTCAACAACAGGCAAAGGAATACTTCACAGTAGAGAAGCGATAGAAATGAGAATGAGAATGATAGATAAAACAATTATTGATATGGTATATAAAATATATTTATGGATAATAGTATTTGACTTACCACCGCCTACAGCAAAGGAGACTAGCCATTTAGCGTCAGAGTCATTGGCTGTGACGGCTGATCCATTACGGACGTAAAGTTCCTGTGCTCGAACTTCTTGGTTCAAAAGAGTAATCTCTCCGGTACTTTGGTCACGGCTGTAGGTAGCAGCACCACATTTACCACTTTGGAAACGTGATGGGTAAGACTCAATTCTATACCATTTGCCCAAATACTGAAAGAAAATTGTGATATAAAAACATATTGACGAAGAAAACATTTTATCTTAGCTTCACAAATTGATACTAAAATAATTTAAGATCGTTTAAAAAAACTAAAAGAACCGACTTCAAACGTCGCGCTAGTCAAAGTAGCCAGCAGCCAATATCATGTTATCGAGTATACAAATGTATCGTCATACATTTTTTTTTTTTTTTTTAAATTATGATTTATCTACTTGATGCAGATATCTCACTACCATTACAACCTAGCCTTATAACAACTAGGCTAATGAGTAATTTTATTTTCACTTAATTTACTATTAGAATATTACTAAGAATGTGTCCATTAACACTTTTCTTAATGTCTGTATTAAGGGGAAGACACTTTGTTCTTGTGTTCTTTTTATAGCGTTCGCGTTCACTATCACTACACTTTGTTCACTTGATAAAGTACCACTAATGTAACTCGAAGGGTTTGACCCTTTTTAGTCTTCTCACTATTTCCGTGTTGTCGAGGAGCTGGATGGCCTCGACATTCACATGATGGTGAAGTCTGCGATCGTGAGCTTCAGCAAACTGTATGATTGTTTTAGCAACGTGCTCCACTTTTAGGTCCCGGTGAAGATCGTCATTTCGGATGTACCACGGTGCACGTACAATACTCTTGAGTACTTTATTTTGGAATCTTTGTATTATCTGTATGTTGGTTTGTTTGGTGCAGCCCCATAGCTGGATACCATAAGTCCATATTGATTTTAGGACTTGTTTATACAATAATAATTTATTATTCACAGACAGGGAAGAATGTCTTCCGAACAGCCAGTGCATATTCTTGTAGCGGAGCTCCAATTCTTCTCTTTTCTTTTTGACGTGCAGCTTCCAGCTTAGCTTTGCGTCTAAAGTCATACCCAGATATTTTGCTTTATAGTCGTATGGTATTGCTTGATTATTTATGAATACCGGATGGTAGTTAGGTCTTTTATTTGTAAAATCTATGTGGACAGATTTAGTTTCATTAAGTTTTATTCGCCACTTCTTTGTCCAATCAACTATGGTGTTGATTGCTGTCTGGACCTTTGCGACTGCTTCTTCATGGGTGACCCCTGTAGCCATAATGGCTGTGTCATCCGCGAAAGTTGCAATGGTGTTATTTTCTAACTCAGGGATATCACAGGTATATAATAGGTACAGGACCGGACCTAGAACACTGCCCTGTGGTACGCCAGCCTTTATTTGCATTAAGTCTGAGAACGAGTCATCTTGTCTTATTCTAAACATCCTTTGTGTTAAGTAAGACTCTAGAATATCTGCGAACTGTTTCGGAAGCATACTTCTCAATTTGTGTATGAGCCCCTTATGCCAAACTTTGTCAAATGCTTGCGCTACATCTAAGAAGACTGTGGTGCAGACTTTCTTATCTTCTAGTGCGTTTTCAATGATGTTGGTAATTCGATGAACCTGGTCTATAGTGGAGTGTTTTTCCCTAAATCCAAACTGGTAGTCAGGAATGAGATTTCTAACTTCTATAATAGGTTTTAACCTTTTTAAAAGCAGTTTCTCAAATAACTTTGATATTATTGGTAACAAAGAAATTGGTCGGTATGATGTTGCATCTTGGGGTGGCTTACCAGACTTTTGGATCATAATCACCTCAGCTATTTTCCACAAGTCAGGTACGTACTGAAGTCTAAATGATGCATTGATGAGTGTAGTAAGTTTGACTAACGCTTTTCGAGGCAGATTTTGTAGTACTTCTCCTGTAATCAAATCATAGCCCGGCGTTTATTTCTTTTCAAGCTTTTTTATTTCAGTATATACTTCTCTTGGCGTTGTAAGTTGAATTTCGATACCATCTTGGGCTGTCTCAGTTAGCGTGAGGTCATGGTACGTATCCTCATTAGGCTGAAAGATTAACTGTAAATGTTGTGCAAATCTAAATGCTTTCTGTTTATTGTTGATGGCCCAACTCCCGTCAGTTTCTTTTAAAGGTGGGACCTGCAGAGTTGGCTTTTTGAGGTTTTTAGTTGTTTTCCACTATGAATAGTTAGTTGAACGATCACTTGTCAGCTGGCTCAAGTACGTGTTCATAGACTCATCATTGAAAGCTTGTATTATCTTTCCAAGTTTTTTTGTTAGCTTGTTCAATAGCGTTTTGTCTTTAGGACATCTTGTCATATGCCATCGCTCTCGCTGTCTTCTTTTATAAACGATCAAATATCTTTTTTCTATAGGATAATAATTACTTCTGATTTTCTTTTTGTATTCTGGCGTATTTTTCCAGGCACAAAGTTGAATGTCAGTGATAAATTTTTTCAAGTCTATATCTACTTCATTTGGACATTTCAATGAAGTTTTCAAGTCAATTATACAATCTAAATCTAATTTGAAGCTTTCCCAGTCTGTATTTTTATTTACCAAGGAAGGACTGGCTTCTTTCTCAATAATATTCTGACTTATAGTTAAAAATATCGGTGAGTGGTCAGAATTCATATCATAACCTTCCTGAATATGAAATCTATGAGATCTGGAATCTTCATAGGGTCTGTGGGCCAGTAAGTTGGCTTACCTGTAGATATAACGTCACAGTTACATTCTCTTATAGCTGTTAATAGTTCTTTACCTTTAGTTGAAGTAAGTCTTGATCCCCAGTAGGTATTCTTAGCATTAAAATCACCTCCCAGTATAAATCTGTTGCCTAGTGCTTTTAGTATACTTTTGTATTGTTCAACTTTCAGTGCGTGCTTCGGTGGACAATAAATTGATGATAATGTTATAGGATGTCTTTTAGTTTTAAGTTGAATAGCTACAGCTTGAATGTGTTGTTCTTCAAACTTATGTGTTTCGTAATGGTAGATGTTATCCTTTATTATGATTGTGCTGCCTCCTCTTGCAGTATTATCGGGATGCAGTGCGTGATAAGTTTTATAACCTTTTAATTTGATGTAGGATTCACGTGTAAAATGTGATTCAGAGACCAAGCACACATCGATATTTTCTGTGTTTAGGACTACCTGTAGCTCATTTCGATGATGTAGTAGTCCATTAGCATTCCAGGCCATTATCTTTAGTGACTTGTTCATGATGAATGTTTTGCTGTAGCCATTTTAGTGCTATTTTCCAGTTTTTTCAACCTACTATCAAATGAGATCATAAGAGACAAAATTTGATTTATTTTCTCGTCGATGTTGGAACTTTTCTGCTGGATTTGAGGCTGTGGTAATCTCTGTTGCTGAGTTCCTTTGGTTATTTGAGCGTACGTGATATTTTTAGTTACGTTTTGTACCGCAATGGACTTTTTGGTTTTATTTACAATTGAAGCCTGCGGCGTGGTGGAAGGTGCGACATTTTTTTTTATTTGCTTATTTTTTAAGCTTTGGAGTTCTTTGGCTACTATACACCCTCTATAGTTAGCAGGGTGCGGTTCACCACAGTGAACACATTTAGGTTTAGAATCCGCTGGTTTATTACAGTCTCTGGTCAGATGCTTGCCCGTGCATTTCACGCATCTTGGCTCCTTAGAGCAGTACTTTTGCGTGTGCCCATATGATTGGCAACGCTTGCATTGAGGGAGAAGTCTGGAGGTTTTAATAGGTTCAATCTCCACTCTGCATCCTAAGATTGTTCTAATGTTGTAAATTTTATTTATATCCTCTTCTTTTTCGAATGAAAGTAGAAACATATTTAGCGGTTCCTTATTCTTCCAGCTAAGCTTATTGACGGCATTTTGTATTTTAAACCCGTTGAGAGTCAAATCACTTACAATTCTATCTGGTTTGCACGTAGAATGTAGATTTTTGGCCATAACTCTTATGGGTCTATCTTGCTTGTTCTCGTAAGAATGCCAGTGTAAGTTTCCATCTGACAGTAATTTTGTAATAGCTCTGTACGAGTCTTCATCGCGTGCATTTATTTTAGCACATTCTCCATTCAATACTTTTATGGTGAACGCATCTCTCGGGGCGCTCGTGAGCAAACAGTCGTAAAACGCCTGATAGTTTCGGACGTTCTCCACAACAATAGGTGGAGGTTGGGGAGGTTTTTTTACTTTTTCCTTGGTGGCCTCACTAGGAGGATCATCTTGCGTCGGGGAGGGAGACTTTAGCAACTTCCTTTTCTTCCTACTCTTTTCTCGCACCCACCCGGTTTCTCTCGCTAGTTCTTCTTCATCAGTCTCGTACTGGACTGATGCTGAAGGTTCCTCATTACTGGGCTGTTGAGTTGGAGCAGTGTCATACTGCTCCCGAACATGCTTCAGATGGCACTGAAGCTCGTGTATCTGATTTTTTAGGTCGCTAACAAGATTTTCTAATTTTATTCTTTGTCTTCTTTCGTCTTCAAAACGATTGTATAACAGTTGTTCTGTCTCGGTTGTTAAAGTTATCTTATTAGGAGAAGCCATGATTATAAATAGCTTCGCCTTAACATTTGTTTACACAAAATGTACGCGTTTCACTCACTACGCGAATCTGGGTCATCGCGGTGACCGTATAAACAATACACTCGCGATGGCTAAGTAGGCTGCTGCGTCAGCGCCTTACCTGAGCGGACTAGAGCAAGTGCAACGCGAACGCGACCTTTCTCTGCGGAAGTAGCAAACTCACTGAAATACTGTCATACAAATGTTGATATATTAAAAACGGCACGACCAATTTCGTTAAAATTTAAATGGGACTATCTGGGATCGGTACCGTTTGAAACAAAATAAGAATTTTTCAAATCGGTTCCGACACCTTCTAGTAATCGGTGAACATACATTAGCAGTAAGTATTTAACAGTAAGTATTTCATCATCTTTTAAACGACTTTTTTTTTTTATATAATATAGATCGGCAAACAAGCAAGCGGCCCACCTGACGGTAAGTGGTCACCACCGCCTATTGACATCTGCAAAACCAGAGGTATTGCCGGTGTGTTGCCTACCCTTATTAGTGAGCACTCTCATTACTCTTCGTTTGAAGCTACCAAGGTTGAAGGTTTCAGGGAAAGTTTCAGGTGGGAGATCATTCCACATCTTACAGGTACGTGGGAAGAACAGTCGTGTGAAACGAGTAGTATGTGATGCCCACGTATCTATAATGTGTGGATGTGCTTTTTGACGGTGTCGGGAGTTCCGATGGTAGAAACGGGACGGAGGAATGATATTAAAAAGCTCTTCAGAACATTCCCCGTGATAGTACCTATAGAAAAGGCTAAGAGAGCCAACGTCGCGACGAAGACTCAAAGGTTCCAATTTATCAGTTAGCTTGGGGTCGTCGACAAGTCTAATAGCTCTTCTCTGAAGGGAGTCAAGTGGTTGCAGTTGATATTTCGGTGCACCACTCCATAGATGAGAACAGTACTCAATGTGTGGCCGAACTTGCGCCTTATATAACAACAGACGTTGGCTCGGGGTGAAGTACTGTTTGGTAGCTCGGGGTGAAGTACACCGAGTTTTTTAGCAGTAAGTTTTGCTTTGCATTCCAAGTGACTCCCAAACTGGACCTCGTTAGATATGTCGACACCCAATATGCTAATTGACTTCGACAAGGTAAGGGGAATATTCTGAAAAAGCGGGGCAACAAGAAATTGTGACTTTTTGGCCGAGAAAACGATAGCCTGTGTTTTAGTAGGGTTAAATTGTACTATGTTTCGTAAACCCCAGGCCGAAACATTTTCTAGGGAACGCTCCACCTTAGACACTAGCTCTGATCTCCTAGCATCGATGTCCGCCTTGGAGGCATTTGCTTGACCTGTGTAATGAGCATCACCCGTGCTGTCATCCGCATAGCAATGAATATTACTGATTTGCAATAGGTCATTGATATGCAAGATGAACAGCGTTGGGGATAGCACAGATCCCTGTGGAACTCCGGCGTTAATCGGCATGGTCTCAGAACAAGCACCATCAACGACGGCTTTTATGCTTCGACCATACAGAAAATTGCCAATCCACATACAGGCTTTGTATGTGGATTGGCAATTTTCTGTATGGTAAGTCAGGAAGTCCGTAAGAAGGTAGCTTAGCAAGAAGGGCCTTATGCCATACCCGATCAAACGCTTTAGCGATATCCAAGCTGACAGCGAGAGTTTCATCTCTGCTTTCAACGGTCTCTCCCCAGCGATGTGTGAGGAAGGCTAGAAGATCACCAGCTGATCGTCCATGACGGAATCCGTACTGATGGTCACTAATCAGCTGGTGTTCCTCTAAGTATCCTAAGAGCTGTGAGTTTATGACCCGTTCCATAACCTTGGAAAGAAGTGAGGTTATCGCAATAGGTCTGTAGTTTGATGGGTCAGTTCGGTCTCCCTTCTTGGGGACTGGATGGACGTGGGCTACCTTCCAGCATGACGGTACGATGCTTTTTTCATATGATAATGAGAAAAGACGCGTGAGTATAGGTGTTAATTCAGGGGCACAAACTTTAAGCACGATTGCTGGGATGTCATCAGGCCCACTCGATTTTCGCACATCAAGAGATAACAGCTCCTTTCGTACTGCACGCTGCGATATGCGTAATTCACGCATAATATTTTTACAGTACGGAAGTAAAGAAGGAACTGCATCTCCATCGTCGAGAGTCGAGTTAGAGGCGAATAGAGAACCCAGCAAATCTGCCTTCTCCTTCGCACTGTGGGCCAGAGTGTCATCGGATTTACGTAAGGATGGGAACATGGATTGGCAAAAATTTCCCTCGGCAGCTTTAGCAAGCGACCAAAAAGCACGACTGCCAGACGGGTAGCTAATTAATTGATCGCCAATCCGACTTATATGGGAACATCTTGCCTTTGCTGCAGCTTTCTTTGCGCACCTGGAGGCATGATTGAATTTCTTTTTGTAGTCAGCAATATTAGGATCCTTAAGCCTGAGAGCCTCAGTCCAGTTTTTGTAGGCTGCTAGCTTTAGATTAGCCGCTACGGCGCAGGTCTTATCGAACCAGGGCCGACTCTGACCACCAATGCGTATATTCGAATACGGAATGAAGCATTCCATACCCTGCAACACGACATCAGCCACGAGATCGGCACAAGCTGATGGTTCACCCGACAAGAAACAAACCTGTCCCCAAGGATACGAGGCATAAAATTCGCGCAGACCATCCCAGTCAGCTGAACGAAAATGCCAAACCTTACGTTTGCCCGAAGGAGACAAGCGCTCGGGGCGCTGAACTTTCACTCTGGATTTTACCAAACAATGGTCAGGCGAACCAATAGGCGCATCAACCTGCACATGATAGTTGGATGGGTTGGAAGTCATCATAAGGTCCAGTAATGAAGGTACATGGTCGACAATATCTGGCACTCTTGTTGGTTCAGTGACTAACTGAGAAAGACCATATGTAACAGCAAATTCGTGAACAGTCCGGCCAGCGTGGTCTGTTGTACGAGATCCCGACCATTCGGCATTATGGCCGTTAAAGTCACCTAAGAGTATCATTTCCGCAGCGGGGTATTGCTCCAATGCCATATCAAATCCATTAGAGATGTGTTCGAAAAGACGAGTTGTCTCTGCGTCACCAGAATGGGATCGATACAGGCAAGCGTATATTCGAGTTTCTCCACCGTAGTCAACTCGCACCCAAAGCATAGATAAGTCTGAGACCTCAAAACCGTTAAGACGGCGACAACAAATATCCTCTCGGACAAAAAGGCATACTCCAGCTCGACGCACAAAACTATGCTCGAGTTTGTAGCCGGGGTAGTGGAGGTATGAAGTATCCGCCGGAGAAGATATTTGCGTCTCCGTCAGAAACAGGAGAGCGGGTTTGGCTGTCTCGAGATGGTGGTGCACGGCATTAATGTTAGAATGTATACCTCGGATATTGCAGAAATCAACGTCAAGAGTGGATTGCAAAGCCGCTGGTTTTGCTTTATTTCTTTTAGTTTTTATTTCCATTATTGATATGAGAGTTGGGGTTGATGTGCACTTCCAATGAAAAAGCTTCAAGGCAATATATATAAAAATTATGTTCAAGATAGACCGAGTTGAAAAAGTAGTGAGTCATCGGCGTGGGGTACGGAAGGGCCCCCGGTCCCCCCTGGAAGTAGCTGCCGGGATCCACTCCGGTCTCCTTCTCCGGCACGACAGCTACTCTACAGGATTATGCACGGGTTGGCGAGACAGCCTCCCAGGGCGGAGATTAGAGTAATCCCTGGGTTCGGGTCTCCTACTGACCCGCGGGCGGCCAGCGGACAGCCGTTTCACCGGGTCTCCCTGGACCCCACGACGATGTACCACATCAAACACCCCAGTGCATCCTTTATACACATTAAGGGACTTGAAGTGTTTATTGGTGTAGCACAGCATCAGGGAAAGGGGAGCTGGATCCCTTGGACTAGCACCGGAACACGCTATTAAAGTAAACATTAATAACATTTAAGCGGTATAGTTTACCAAGGTGGTGGTAATTTGTTAACAAAAACCCAGGCGAGTCCCTACAGAGACCCTACCACCTAAGATTTAAGTGGAGTTATAATCTAAAAAAGATTAACGAAGGATACGGCGGGTACGCCTCCACGCTTATCCAACTGTTGTTGATACCCTGGTTTCTCACTGCTGGTTTTCACAGCACCCACGGGATGAGATGGGGTGACCCTATTATATAGGCCGGTACCACACGGCACAGACGACTGTTTAATTGTAAACTTACCCTATCGATATTGAAGTTAGTCACAACTGGAATAGTATCGTTACACCGTGCTCGGAATCGAACAGGATTGCCATTAGGCTCGGGGAAGTAGAAGCAACCCTCAGCGGTACGGTTGACTTCATTGTAGTATCTCTCATCGAGCACGTTAATGTTGTTAATGGTCCCATTGATAGCTCTAACAGCATCCTCGGACAAAGTGTTCGTACGGCTGAGTTTCCAACTGATCACTGCAAACCAATAGTTTAAATAGGACATTCTTATTCAATGCAATTCAAGTTTAAAATTAAAGATCTTTGGCTTAATTTTGTGACACTAATCATACCACAACACAGTAAATAACATAAATTATAAAATAAGTAAATACCTCTTCGCTGATCAGTGCCAATATTCTCGCAGTTGTAGACGAGAGAGTAGGTGTCATAGTCAGTATCTAAGACCCAAAGCGTAGAAGGCGTGGACGCTAAAATAGAAAATATAATTGAGCATCTACCCTAGTAACTAAAATATAAATATTATTTCAACGACGATATGTAGTCATGGTAAGTCAATTTATGTAATGAAAACAAAATTATATTTTTAGATATTGAATAAGAAAGATTAAAAGTCTATAGAAAAAAGTCAGAGCGCTTCTCAAAGCGGATATAGGTATAAACATTCACTATAAATAAGTCTAAGACAAAAGTTACTGACTATCGTAATCTAATTATGTAAATAAAAAACTTACAAGCAGTTATTGTGACCACCAAAGCTCCACTCGCATTGGGGTCTAACACAGCAGTGCCGGATATAGAGTTAAGATTTTGATCGACGACGTGAGTGTTGTACACAGTAATGGTTCCAGTTGAGTCCAATCCGTAATTAGCTTCGTTACAAGTACCGTGTTGGAATTGCGTATAATATGACTCTATAAGGCGCCACTTGCCAAGATACTGTGAAATAATAGAAATATGCAAATTTACCACTACAACTTATGTAAATATTTTGGGTGATTTTATAAAATCTCATGTCATAGTTATTAAAAACACGCAATAAATTGTCTAGAGTTGAAATAAAAAATAATCTTATATACCACGACAATATATCCGTCAGGAATTCGAAAATACAGTTTAACGCTAGTAAAACGGGTACAGAAAAGGTATCGACCGACTCAGTAAGTTATTAACTAACCCTGGTAGCATTGAAATTTTGCACGCCAGTGACAGGTTCACACTGCCCAGGGAAAATTACAGGATCCTGAGGTCCCAATACAGGATAATAGAAGCAACTGGCAGCGCTTTGACTTATTGGTTCATAGTAGATATTGTTGAGAACGACATTGTCTTCCATAGCAGCGTTTATGGCAACGTTTGAAATTGAGTCAAGAGCTTTATATCGGCTTAGCTTCCAACTCCAAACTGAAAAAAAATTTAAAGGTATAAGATAAGAATATTTGTTCATGATATTTATGTTAACACTCGTTGCTCGCACCTTATAATCAGTAATACAAATAACAGTTCGTATATAAATGAGCTGTGTGAAATAGGTTATCTAAAGAAACAGAAAAAATACCTCCTCTAAAGTCAACATTGGGTTGATTTACGCAGCTGTACGCCAAAGCATAATTGTCATAGTCTGTGTCCACGATCCAGTATGGGATAGTTATTGCTGAAAAAATGAAACATGTTAAAAACAACGATCCACTATTAGCTTTAGATAATCACGTAGTATCAGTTTTTGGCATTAGCATTCACGTATTCAAAATTTAAATATCAGCGAATTTTTAGAACTTACTCGTTCCACCAGATACAAAGGAGAGTTCCAGTCTTGCGCTATTGTCCACTGAGGTGAACCTAACAGATCCACTGGTGATACCCAAAGCTTCAGCCACGACGTTAAAGGATTGGAAGCTGAAGGTATTATCATTATTGACACTGAATTCATGGCTGATGCACTGTCCTGGCTGGTTATCTTTGGGGTACGCTTCGATTTCGTGCCAGAGACCTTGGAACTGAAATTTTAGATTTCTTTACTGGGATTGTATTTAAACCACTTTCAACGATACTGCTTTTGAAATCAATATTGACATGTTTGGGTTTTTAATCAATAGCTTTTCTGCTCAAGAGCATTGATTGAGCAAGTATATGATTTTGCTCCTGCTTACCCGACTCATGTTAAAGTTTTGAACAACCGTAACATTGTTATCGCAGACGCCAGGGAACACAACTGGTACTCCAGGTTGAGGTTCAGGGAAGTAGAAACATCCCTCTTGTGTTAGGTTTTGATCCAAATAGTATCTGTTATCGAGGACATCGACATTACTGGTGATAGCGTCTATTGCGTTGTTACTAGCAGCATTCAATGTCTTAGATCTACCGAGTTTCCAGCTGTTAACTGAAATATCAATACAGAAATGATAATCTAAAAATGTATTTGTCTTTCTATATAGCTTAGAAACTACTAACTAATAACTGATTATTAAGTTTTATAAAAAATACAGATGTTTCTAATACATAAATATACTAGGAAGAATATAAACATATTTATGATGACGTCAAGATAAAGATCATCAAGATAAATAATAATAAAGGGATTGTAAGAAAATTAAAATAAAATAATATAAAATAAAATGTACGACGAACTTGCCTTGAATGTAGTCATCATCTACATCCTGACAACTGTACACAAGTGCATAATTATCATAATCTGTGCCTAAAATCCAATAGTCATTTGTTTCTGAAATAAAAAAAATTAACAATAAGTTCAGAACAGAACAAGTACATTATTATCTTCGGTAATAAGATTATTTATTATTGACTTACCACCTCCAACTGTAAAGGAAACTAGCCATTTAGCGTCAGAGTCATTCGCCGTCACAGCTGAGCCATTTCGCACATAAAGTGCTTCTGCCCGGACCTCCCGGTTTAACAATGTGATTTCTCCAGTAGTCTGATTGCGACTGTATGTAGCTCCTCCGCAAGTCCCACTTTGAAATTGTGAAGGATACGAGCCTACACGGTGCCACACGCCCATGTACTGTAAAATATATGTCAATTTAGATAATACCCCTTAACCTGCTTAGAATACAAAATGCATAAGAGGCATGTATTGCTTAAACATTGAGAATGTAATTAATAATAATCTTGATCTGTTTGATAGGATGAAAATTGCACTTTTATGCAATTTGTGACATTATTAAGTTATTCATATAATGCAACTGTTAATTTTGATATTATTTTCTGCAGATATGGAAACACCGTAGTATGACTTTGCAAAACAAGTAGGTAGATATTACCCGACTGCGAAAGAAGGAGGGTTATGTTTTTATGTGAGTGGTGTCAACAGATTCGTCTTAGTCGTGAGAGTGACACTGGGTAGGGGGAAGTGGGGCTGATTCATACAAGGGGCACCGTAATACACTAGAGATATCTGTTGTTAGGCGTGCATTAATTGAACGACTTATGTGTGTACGCGTGACTTACTTATGTTTGTGTTGGCTCACGGAATTTGACAGAAGTCAGTTTGAAACTCGCGACGAGGTGACACGGAACGTGATTCGGCCACGCGTAAGTAATTTTATAACCGCACTTCACATTTTTATTTTAATAAAAGCTTTAATCTAGATTATTCGGTACTATTTTATTTAAAAGATAATAGGATCATTGAATTTATACGTAAATAATAATATATATGGTTGTTTTTTTTTATTTAATTTTCTTTTGATGGGATAGGTTCATACAGCAGTAAGCGGGGTACATTTATACATACATACTCATAGTGCCCCGCATGGGGGTACATTAATACATTTCTATTCATAATATAATCATATTATTTATATAATTTTTTTTAATAAACTAACTTTTGTAAAATAGCCTCATATGTGTATTTACGCAAATTACATGTTTTTGATCCAAAGTCAGATAGATTACAAAATTTTAATGAATCTATACAGATATTGAAACCAGAGAAAAGATATCTATAAGATAAAATTTAAAAAAATCTGTATGAAACTGCTCCATAGCCTGTATGAGAGTGCCCCGCATGTGGGGTACATTCATACATTTCTCTTTTTTTTTGAAACTTTTATAAAAAGCCTCACATGTGTATTTACAAAAATAACATGTTTTTGATAAAAAGTCAGATAGTTTGACAAATATTTTTTAATGAATCTATACAGATATTAATTACAGAGAAAATTCTATAAGACGAAATAAAAAACCTGTCTGAGGCTGCCACAACTTCCCCGACATCAAAATAAAAAAAAACAAAATAAAGGATTTTGGCGCCAAAAAGTAACCTCAAAAATAAATAATGTTTTCAAAATATATTAAGCGTGGTATCATAACAATTAATTTTTAACGATGATAACGAATACATAACTTACATATTTTATTGATTTAGAGGTGAGAGGATATTGACTTTGGAAAAGGAAATGCTAAGACATCTTTTTTTCACGCAGCAGGGTGTTTTGTACTTTTTAATAATTAACTTGTTTTATTTGTCAACGTGATTTGAAGCCACCGTTTCTTCATACTTACCCTATCGATGTTGAAGTTAGTCACAACTGGGATAGTATTGTTACACCGTGCTCGGAAACGAACAGGGTTACCATCAGGCTCAGGGAAGTAAAAGCAACCCTCAGCGGTACGGTTGACTTCGTTGTAGTATCTCTCATCGAGTACGTTAATGTTGTTAATGGTCCCATTGATAGCTCTTATAGCATCCTCGGACATAGAGTTCGTTCGGCTGAGTTTCCAACTGATCACTACAAACCAATCGTTCAATTTATTAGAATATTCTTATCCAATGCAATTACAAAAGTCCAAAATAATAGATTTTTGGCGTTCTTTGTGACATGAATGTTTTTTTTTTAAATTTTAATATCTTAAAGGCCAGAGTTTGACCAGTTTTTTTCCACCTACTTGGAAACACTAATAAAGATGATTTACCAATTTCAGAAATTAGATTGATCAATGGATGGCCCTATTCAAATATATGTTTTTTAATATCATAAAGGCTAGCATTTGACCACTATCTCACCAGTTGGTAAGTGATGTTGCGGTCAAAGATGATAAGCACGCTAGGCCTAGAATGGGAACTGGCTCTCAAGGATAGCAACCGGAACACATTAGATGCTTGGCGACAGATTTTCTAACTTGTGGGAATACAATAAATTATAATAAGTAAATACCTCTTCGCTGATCACTGCCAATATTCTCGCAGCTGTAAACGAGAGAGTAGGTGTCGTAATCAGTGTCCAAGACCCAAAGCGTAGAAGGCGTAGGTGCTAAAAAAAAACATTATAGAGCATCTACCATAATAACTAAAATAACAAACTTGAACAAGAAATGTATTAATTAAGAAAGCACATATTTGGTTATCCAGGTCTACGCACCGGCCTCGGCACACCTGGATGAAGACGTGGATAGTATGTATGAAGACATTTCTAGAGCCTTACATACCACCTCTAAGGCTCACTACAACGTTGTCATGGGATACTTTAACGCCAAAGTGGGAGTACAGACCTGTAGTGAATCGACGTCGACAAATCGTATTCGGGAGTAGGAATTACTGGGGGCAAATGCTCGTCAATTTCCTCGAGAGAGAGGGGCTTTTTTTAATGAACTCGTTTTTCAAGAAATCGCCCCAAAGGCAGTGGACGTGGCCAAACCCCGAAACTGTGACTAAAAACGAGATTAAATTCATAATAACGGACAAACGGCGCATATTCAGAGACGTCTTAGTGATCAATACATCATCAAACGACAATCGACAAACGGCGCATATTCAGAGACGTCAAGACGAAGTGAAAGAAATGTGGCAGATTGTGCGGGAACGTACAAAACTCATTAAAAAAACCGCAACGATTTCACTGAGCACGTTAGGCTTGATAATGGGTCAGCATTCCACTCAAAGTTACAGGTAGTTAATTACTTTAATAAACGATTTGCGAATGCTGCCATTCTTGCAAACGCACTAGAAGCTAATACCACAGAAGCTCTTCGTTTGTTAAGGGAAGGTCGAGCGGAGTGTCTTAGTTCTATCAGATTTACACCTTTTACGACTCGGGAGGTAAATAAAATCATAACCTCACAAATTTCACCTAAAATCACATATATATATTGACATAGCTCAGCGGACATAGCAAACTGAAGTGACAGTAAGCTGGTCATATCTGCCGAAGGACCAATAACCGAATAACCGAATAACCGAAGGGGCAGACTGGTCCAGCAGTGGACAAATACCGGTTGATAGTGATGATGATATTTGGTTATAGAAGGAGATTAAAAGTCTATGGAACAAACTTAGCACGCTCTTCAAAGTTGTTGAATAAGCATACACTATGAGCACAGAATAAATAAAAGTCCATGAGTAAGTCTTAATTAAGACAAAAACTATGGACTATCTTATCTAGCATGTTTGGGACAAACTTAAAAAAATATATATATTAAAAGCCAAATAATGTGATTATGTTACTAAAAAACTTACAAGCAGGGAATGTGACTACCAAAGCTCCACTCGAATTGGAGTTCAGCACAGCTGTGCCGGAGATAGAGTTGAGATTTTGGTCGACGACGTGGGTGTTGTACACAGTGATGGTTCCGTTTGAGTCCAATCCGTAATTAGCTTCGTTACAAGTGCCGTGTTGGAATTGCGTATAATATGACTCTATAAGGCGCCACTTGCCAAGGTACTGTGAAATAATAAAAATAATAAGCAAATTTACCACAACAAGTTATGTAGATATTTAGAGTTATTCCATAAAACCTCATGTGATTTTTATTAATAACACGCAATTAATTGTCAAGGAAAACCAAAGATGAAATAATCTTATTTAACACGACTGCAGTTTATCCGTTAGGAATTAGAAAATACAGTTTAACTGACAGACGGGTACAGAAAAGGTTTCGACCGACTCAGTTAGTTATGTACTAACCCTGTTAGCATTGAAATTTTGCACGCCAGTGACAGGTTCACACTGCCCTGGGAAAATCACAGGATCCTGAGGTCCCAATACAGGATAATAGAAGCAACTGGCAGCGCTTTGACTTATTGGTTCATAGTAGATATTGTTGAGAACGACATTGTCTTCCATAGCAGCGTTTATGGCAACGTTTGAAATCGAGTCAAGAGCTTTAGATCGGCTTAGCTTCCAACTCCAAACTGAAAGAAAATTTAAAGGTATGGGATAAGAATACTTGTTCATGATATTAATGTTAACACTCGTTGCTCACACCTTATAATCAGTAATACAAATAACAGTTCGTATTTAAATGAGCTGTGTGATATAGGTAATCTAAAGAAACAGAAAACATACCTCCTCTAAAGTCAACATTGGGTTGATTTACGCAGCTGTACGCCAAAGCATAATTGTCATAGTCTGTGTCCACGATCCAGTATGGGATAGTTATTGCTGAAAAAAGAAACACGTTTAAAATCATCCATCGATCCATCCTTAGCTTTAGAGCAGCACGACGTGTCATTTTTTGGCATTAGTATCCACGTTTTTGCGAACATGGGTAGCGCTGGACCATTATCTCACCTGGTGTTAAGTGACGATGCGGTTGATGATATAGCGCGCTTACCCAAAAGATACCTATTCACTCGCGACTTGAAGACCTCTAAGTTGTGACTAATCGGAAACAGACTCAGGCAGAGAATTCCACTCCTTGGCAGTACGTATGATGAAAGAAGAGGCAAATCGCTTTGTACGCGTATATGGTATTATTATCTACCATGAAGCGGTGGCGCCTCTTTGTATCCCTGGATGTCCGATTATAGAATGGAGATGGCGGAATCAAATAATGAAGTTCCGATGCACACTCTCCAAAATGAATCCAATAAAAAGCCGATAAGCAAGCCACCTTGTGACTATGCTCGATACTCTGGAGTTTTTTGCTTACTAGTTGGTCATCGTTGATGAACTTTTTGGCTCCCCTCTCAATAGCTTCCAGTGTCTGCAGCTGGTATTTGGCAGAACCATCCCAGAACGTATTTAAAATTACAATAGCAACAATCATCTAGAACTTACTCGTTCCACCAGATACGAAGGCGAGTTCCAATCTTGCGCTGTTGTCCACTGAGGTGAACCTAACGGATCCACTGGTGACTCCCAAAGCTTCAGCGACAACGTTGAAGGATTGGAAGCTGAAGGTATTATTACTGTCGACACTGAATTCATGGCTGATGCACTGTCCTGGCTGGTCATCCTTGGGGTATGCTTCGATTTCGTGCCAGAGACCTTGGAACTAAAATGTTAGATTTCTATAGTAAGTTTGTGTTTAAAACTCTATTATCGATAATGTTTTTCAAATCAATATTAGCATTATGTTTCTTTGAAGTGTTACACACTTTATATTATTGTAAATTTTTAAACACAATCCATAATTTCAACGTACCGATGGGACTATATTAGCATATGTGGGTTTTTTATGAATAGCTTTTCTGCCCAAAGCATTGATTGAGTTTAAGTATATGATTTTGCTCCTGCTTACCTGACTCATGTTGAAGTTTTGAACAACCGTAACATTGTTATCGCAGACGCCAGGGAACACAACTGGTACTCCAGGTTGTGGTTCAGGGAAGTAGAAACATCCCTCTTGTGTTAGGTTTTGATCCAAATAGTATCTGTTATCGAGGACATCGACATTACTGATGATAGCGTCTATTGCGTTGTTACTAGCAGCATTCAATGTCTTAGATCTACCAAGTTTCCAGCTGTTAACTAAAATATCAATACACAAATGATAAACTAAAAATGTATTTGTCTCCCTAAGCTTAGAAACTACTTTTTACTGATAAATAAGATTTATTAAATACAACTGAACTATTTTAGGAACAAAAAACCCGACTGTGTGATAAAAATTAAGTGATTTAACTTTTCCAAACTCCAATGAAACATATTGTTTTGCTAATCCCAATTTGCAAGTTTGCGATACAAGACTAGATTTCAACGCGTGACTTGTTTTACCTTCAGAATAGTCGAACCACAATGTTAATCTCGTTATTTTGTGATTAATTCTTGGCGGCAAAAATCCTTAATTTTGTTTTTTTAATTTTGATGTACTTAATGGCACTCTCACGACTAAGACGAATCTTTTGACACCACTCACATAAAAATACGACAAGCTGTTTAGGATCTAGGGCGTACCAAAGAAATATACATACATACACTCCAAAATCATAACCCTCCTTCTTTTACAGTCTGGTAATAACAGATGTTTCGAATTATTAAATAAACTAGGAAGAGTATAAACTTATATGACATCAAGATTAATAATAATAAAGGCAGTATAAGAAAATAAAAAATAAAATAATATTAAAGTATAATTTGTGTATGACGAACTTGCCTTGAATATAGTCTTCATCTACATCCTGACAACTGTACACAAGTGCATAATTATCATAATCTGTGCCTAAAATCCAATAGTCATTTGTTTCTGAAATAAAAAAAAAATTATAACAATAAGTTCAGAACAGAACAGTACATTATTGATCTTCGGTAATAAGGTTATTTATTATTTACTTACCACCTCCAACTGTAAAGGAAACTAGCCATTTAGCGTCCGAGTCATTTGTCGTCACAGCTGAGCCATTTCGCACATGAAGTGCTTCTGCCCGGACCTCCCGGTTTACCAAGGTGATTTCTCCAGTACTCTGATTGCGACTGTATGTAGCTCCTCCGCAAGTCCCACTTTGAAATTGTGAAGGATACGAGCCTACACGGTGCCACACGCCCATGTACTGTAAAATATGTCAAATTAGATAGCACTTTAGATAGCTAGTAGATATAAGCTTTACGCATAAGATCCATGAACCTGCTTAGAATACAAAATGCAACACAGGAGTATTGCTTTTGCTTTTGAAATGCAATAAAAAATTATCTTTATCTTTTTTTTTTGGATGAATTTTTACTTCGATGCAGTTTGTGACACTTTTAGGTATGGAAACAACGTAGTATGACTTTGCAAACATGTAGTTTATTTTATTTATCACCGTGATATGAAGTCACCGTTTCTTCATACTTACCCTATCGATGTTGAAGTTAGTCACAACTGGGATAGTATTGTTACACCGTGCTCGGAAACGAACAGGGTTACCATCAGGCTCGGGGAAGTAGAAGCAACCCTCAGCGGTACGGTTGACTTCATTGTAGTATCTCTCATCGAGAACGTTAATGTTGTTAATGGTCCCATTGATAGCTCTTACAGCATCCTCGGACAAAGTATTCGTACGGCTGAGTTTCCAACTGATCACTGCAAGCCAATCGTTGAAATAACTAGAATATTTTTATCCAATGCCATTACACAAGTCCAAAATAAAAGATCTTTGGCGTAACTCTGACATTAATCGTATTACAATGCAGTCAATAAAATAAATTATATTAATTTAATACCTCTTCGCTGATCAGTGCCAATATTTTCGCAACTGTAAACGAGAGAGTAGGTGTCGTAATCAGTGTCCAAAACCCATAGCGTAGAAGGCGTGGACGCTAAAAATAGAAAACATAATAGAGCCATACCTACCATAATAACTATAATATAAATATTACTTCAACGAGAAATGTATTAATTAATCAAGCACATATTTGGTTAAAGAAGAAGATTAAAAGTCTATGGAACAAAACTTAGTATGCTCGTCAAAGTTGTTGAATAAGCATACACTATGAGCACAGAATAAAAAATAGTCCATGAATAAGTCGTAATTAAGACAAAAGTTATTGCATATTTTATCTAGCATGTTTGGGTAAACTTAAAAAAAATATATATTAAAAGCCAATAATGTGATTATGTTACTAAAAAACTTACAAGCAGGGAATGTGACTACCAAAGCTCCACTCGCATTGGGGTTCAGCACAGCTGTGCCGGAGATAGAGTTGAGATTTTGGTCGACGACGTGGGTGTTGTACACAGTGATGGTTCCGTTTGAGTCCAATCCGTAATTAGCTTCGTTACAAGTGCCGTGTTGGAATTGCGTATAATATGACTCTATAAGGCGCCACTTGCCAAGGTACTGTGAAATAACAAAAATAAGCAAATTTACCACAACAAGTTATGTAGTCGTAGATATTTAGAGTGATTCCCTAAAATCTCATGTCATATTTAGTAACAACACGCAATAAATTGTCAAGGAAGTTCAAAGATGAATCAATCATATATAACCCGACAGCAGTTTATCCGTTAGGAATTTGAAAATACAGCTTAACTGACAGACGGATACAGAAAAGGGTTCGGTCGACTCAGTTAGTTATTAACTAACCCTGGTAGCATTGAAATTTTGCACGCCAGTGACAGGTTCACACTGCCCAGGGAAAATTACAGGATCTTGAGGTCCCAATACAGGATAATAGAAGCAACTGGCAGCGCTTTGACTTATTGGTTCATAGTAGATATTGTTGAGAACGACATTGTCTTCCATGGCAGCGTTTATGGCAATGTTTGAAACCGAATCAAGTGTTTTAGATCGGCTTAGCTTCCAACTCCAAACTGAAAGAAAATTTAAAGGTATAAGAATACTTTTACATGACATTAACGTTTACACTTGTAGCTAGCACGTTATAATCAGTTATATAAATTACAATTCGTATTTAAATGAGCCGTTTACTGATATAATCTAAGGAAATAGAAAAACATACCTCCTCTAAAGTCAACATTGGGTTGATTAACGCAGCTGTACGCCAAAGCATAATTGTCATAGTCTGTGTCCACGATCCAGTATGGGATAGTTATTGCTAAAAAAATAAATACGTTTTTAATAGCGATCCGTCCTCAGCTTTTGAGCAGCATGACGTGTCAGTTTTTGGCATTAGTATCTACGTATTTAAAATGTAAATATCAACGATCATCTAGAACTTACTCGTTCCACCAGATACGAAAACGAGTTCCAATCTTGCGCTGTTGTCCACTGAGGTGAACCTAACCGATCCAATGGTGACTCCCAAAGCTTCAGCCACAACGTTGAAGGATTGGAAGCTGAAGGTATTATTATTGTGGAGACTGAATTCATGGCTGATGCACTGTCCTGGCTGATCATCCTTGGGGTATGCTTCGATTTCGTGCCAGAGACCTTGGAACTGAAATTTTAGATTTCTATAGTGAGATTGTGTTTAAAACTCTATTAACGATAATGCTTTTCAGATAAATATTGGCATATTTGGGTTTTTAATAAATAGCTTTTCTGCCAAAGAGCAGCTAGATTGAGTTTAATTATATGATTTTGCTCTTGCTTACCCGACTCATGTTGAAATTTTGAACAACAGTAACATTGTTATCACAGACGCCGGGAAACACAACTGGTACTCCAGGTTGTGGTTCAGGGAAGTAGAAACACCCCTCTTCAGTTTGGTCTTGATCCAAATAGTATCTGTCGTCAAGAACATCGATGGTACTGATAATTTCACTCATTGTGAGGTTACCTAATGCAGGCAGTGTCTTTTGCCTACTCATTTTCCAGCTGCTTACTGTAATAAAAATAACAATTTTGTTGCGGCTTACAGCAGTAAAGCAAATGTAGTAAACAATTTATACTTAATAAATGTTAAATAAATTATACGTCTTTTTAGGGTTCCGTAGCCGAATGGCAAAAAACGGAACCCTTATAGCTTCGTCATGTCTGTCTGTCTGTCTGTCCGTCCGTATGTCACAGCCATTTTATTCCGAAACTGATAGGACTACAGAATTGAAACTTGATAGGTAGATGTATTCTGTGAACCGCTTTCCGATTTTTATACAAAAGTAAAAAAAATAAAAGTTTAAGGGGGGGCATCCCATATATGAAACTGAAACAAAAATTTTTTTTTCTTCAAACCTATACGTGTGGGGTGTCTATGGATAGGTCTTCAAAAATGACATTGAGGTTTCTACAATCATTTTTTCTCAAAGTCAATCATTTGAAAGATAGGCGCGTCTAAAGTGGTAAAATGTGTGTCCCCCCCTCTAACTTTTAAAGTATGGGAGTGAAAAATCTAAAAAAAATATATGCTGTAGATCTCAATAAGAACTAACAACAAAAATTGGTTTAAACGAGATACAGCCAGCAGTTTTTGAGATAAGGCGACCGCAAAGATAACTTTGTTTTTCATACAAACACTATGAAAAACAAAGTTAATTTTGTAGTTGCCAAAAATCATAGTTATGGAATACTTAACTGTGTTACGGAACCCTACGAGTGCGAGTCCGACTTGCACTTGGCCAGTTTTTTTTATGGTAGAAATTGTAAGTTTTTTTTATGATGTAAGGTAACAAGGCAAGATCGTCGCTCGCCTGACGGTGTGACGGTAAGTGATGACGTCTAACTGCTACAGATACAGGAGCATGTAAAATCCTGGACAGACATCATTTTGCACGTTACTGCACTGCGCCTGATACTGGATATAATCATTTCATTGGAGACTTTCCCATTCTAACCGTTTTCGGTTTCTCATTTCTATTTCACGGCGAAATATCTGACAAAGTGATGGTACCGCTCCAGGCGGACTAGCAGAAATCTTCACAAGTTACAACACTAATTTATCCATCTAGAAGACAGAAAGTTCAATTACCTGATCTGTATTCATCGTCAATGTTTGTGCAAGAATAAATCAGTGCATAGGAATTGTAATCAGTTGCCAAGACCCAATACGGAGTAGTTACTGTAAAAAAAAAAACAAGAATAAATAACGTAAGTTTTTTTAGAAATATGAGTTGATCGATAATAGTAAGCAGATTTGAAGAAGGTCCTTAAATTTATTAATTACTAATAATTGTTTCAAATTGAAAAAGTGGGTACATCGACATGTATAAAAAAAGAGAGATAAGGTACCCCGCTCCTCCACGTGGACCGTATGAATTGGGTTCGCGAACTTAATTTCACCTTAGTCAGAATCGAACTTGCGTTTGTGTAGCACGTACAGAGTTACATGGACAGTTATCGCAGATCCATTTCAATAATTAGCAACAATGCTTTCCTCTGTTCTTTATGCATATCAAGCTCGACATTAGAAATTCGTGTTTTCAAATTTCATATAGTTATTTCTAGTTCCATTATGTTTACGTGGCATAAATGTGAGTACCGCATCTCCCTTTTTATATGGCTGAGCGGGTAGTTACTTATTATCTTTGTTATTTGGTTGGCGTTTTTTTTTTGTTTAGCGAGAAGTTAAATACAATAAAAAAAATTAAAAAAAAGAATACACATAACATAAAATATAGTTTTTGGAACTAGTATTAGATAGGTACTACTTACTGGTTTAAATATACAGTTTGAATTATGATTAATACGTACAGTTAAAACCTCCAACGGGGAATGTAACCAGAAGCTTGGCGCTGGTATCAGTTGGACCAGATTGGTCTAGGACTGCAAATCCGTTGATTGTATCCAAGGTTTCGTTGACAACTTGCGTATTAAATACGTCCACAGTCCCATTCAATAATGTATAGAAAGCGTTACCACAAGTGCCGAATTGGAATGGTGCAGGGTATCTTGAAATATCGTGCCACAAACCCATGAACTGAAAAATCCAAGATGCATTAAAAGGAATCAGAACAGGATTAAACGTCGACGATTGGATGACAGAATTATGCTTTTGCTATTTACATGATAGGTAATTGATTATGATTTTAGACGTGTATATGTGGTGTAATAATCACAGAAATATGAATAATAAGGTATTTATTTATATTTCTGTGGTATTAAATACTGCCTACACACAAAATAAATGCTTTAAACTTATATATAACTAGTTGTGCCCCGCGGCTTCACACGCGATTTAACTTTAGTATTTTAAACTTTTCTATTATACAGACCTTGTCCTGACAATTACAAACACAACAAAAACAATATATGGTGGTAGGACACTATCTAGTGTCTACCTAGCCAGTTACCACCCTCAAGTTAGAAAATCTGTCAGCAAACATCTTATGTGTTCCGGCAGCTATCCTTGCGAGCCAGTTCCCATTCTAGGCCTAGCGTGCTCATCCTTGAGCGCATCATCGCTTACCAACGGGTGAGATAGTGGTCAAATGCTAGCCTATATGATATTTAAAAAAATGTATTTGAATGGGCCATCCATTAATCAATCTAATTTCTGAAATTGGTAAATCATCTCAATCATAGTTTCCAAGTAGGTGGAAAACTGGGGCATGATAAGCTAATGACGGCTTTGCAGTAAAATGAAATGCCAGAATAATGAGGTTGTGTATAAAATAGAAGGTAAATTTTATGTAAGTACTTACAGCAACAGGATTGAAATTTGTGACAGTAGGAATGCTTTCATCACACTGGCCTCGGAACCTCATAGTTAAGCTAGGGTTTAGTTCAGGATAATAGAAACAGGCAGGATTAGTATGATTAATGTTCTGGTAGTAGCGATCGTTGAGGACGGTGATGTTAGAAATTATAGCATTGATGGCTAACCGTGATTGTTCCGTGAGACTGGTAGTCCTGCTCATTTTCCAACTCCAAACTAAAATATTGAAAAAATAAAACAAAACATAAATTACACGCATGATGAAATCCGTATTATTGTAGAGTATTTAGTATTCATTTTGTTATAACAGTTTTAATATCAGTTTCATATTACATTCGTTATTATTTGTTTTGTTTTTGCGTAAGTCTGTGTTACCGCTACTACTATGCGTTACGATAATTTAATATAAGTTAGCTCATATTTCCTAAAAAAAGGTTACTATATTCATACACTATTAATAGACTTTTAATGCAATAAACCTGTTTAATAGTTTTCCAAACAAAAACAGGCAAGCGGTGAATAAGTTAGGGATATTATACAATAATACGGAGACAGGTTTATACAGTTTGTGTGCCTTCTGAATGACGTCGAAATACTGTGTATTTATAGATAATATCATTTTGGAGTCTGATCATCATCATCATCATCTTTCTATCCTGATCCCATCTACGTGAGGTCGGAGAAAATTTTCCTTTCCTTTAATTTGAGCCACTGTCATTTTAGTAAACACTCTTTTTGCAATCATATCAACTCCACGCAGTCTATCCATACTTTCTTCGGTGTTTCTCTTCTTCCTCTCTTGAGCAACATTTCATAGAACGATGATAATCAGCTTTTAATTTCCATATCTGTTTGTGATAACAAAATACGTACCACGTCTTTGTTGTGTGCCAATATTCTCGCAACTGTACAGCAGCGCATAGTTTTCATAGTCCGTGCCCAAAATCAACAATTCATATGGTAAATCAGCTACAAAAAATCAAAATAATATATTAATAACACCAGCAATGATAAAAACAAAGATAGAACACAAAATGATGAAAGTTTCATATAAGCTTTTAGTTTGGTAAGTAGTTCTGAAATTTTTATCCTACAACAACAATGGAAAAAATATTTATTATCAATATAATCAGCTCAATTTCAGGGTACAGGAGCTTTTTTTTATATCACGTAGGCTAGCGTTTGACCACTATCTCATGTGTTGGTAAGTGATGATACTGTGGAGGATGGTAGCACGCTAAGCCTTGAATGGGAACAAACTCTCAAGGATAGCTGCTGGAACACATTAGATAATTCTTAACGATGTTTTTCTTTCATCGGAGGGCCACTGCGAAAAGCGTACAAAAATTGTTCGATGGAAAAATCTATAGATGCACGGTGGGGATTGAATTCGGTACCTCTGGCATGAAGAACGTCCCTCCTCCCACTTTTAATAGTTCATCACTAGAGTATACTTACAACTAGGGAATGTGACGTTAAGCCTGCCGAGAGTTTCGTTTCCTGCTGACACAGCGAGGGTCGCAACACCATTGATTTCTCTGAGGACCTGATCAGCGACTTCGTTGTTGTAGACAAGGATGCTTCCATCGTCAGCGAGGGTGTAAACAGCTTGGTTGCAATCACCGATTTGACGATCAGATGGGTAGCTTTCAATCATACGCCAGCGGCCAAGGAACTGAAAAGTTATTGTGATTGTAAGCCCGGTCGTACACAGTACGACGCAATTCTCCAATTGCCGACGACTTTAGTGTCGAGGCAACTACTACAATACAAATTCAAAGAGATGCGTACACATGCACGTGTCGCTGACATTCTGATTTGTATTGCAGTACCTAGTCGCCTCGATGCTGGATCGTTGGAATCGTTCGGAGTTGGAATTGTGTACAAAGGGTCTGAAGGTAACTATGGATTGTAAAACCTCTCTCTTCATCAATATTGACGAACACGAAAAATGCAAGTATTGTGATTTCTCACATCTCTGTAAAGGTACGACCATACCGCGGCGTCCTGCGTCCGCGTTCGCGATCTGATTTTCAATCGTTTTCTGATTGCCGTAGATCGCGTTTGGTGTAAACCAGTCGGTACAAATACTGCGCTATCTGGTCGCGCACGCAAGACGCCGCGGTGTGGTCGTACCTTTAGTTAGACCTCAATAAATGGCGTACCAGAGAATTGTCATGAAACTTAAATATTTCTGTCACTTCTGTCTGCCACACATAACATTTAGATTTATTATTATTTTACATAATAATTGGGTATTGTTACGTTTTAACAGTGATTGACCAGTTTATTAACTCCCAATGTCATGAGGCCATGCGAGTTTTGTTCAACTTTTTAAATTAACTCATTATTGTCAATCATCAAGTCAAATCACGGAAAATATCTGCCGCCATAACCTTACAGTGTTCCGGCAGTACACATCCCTTGAGAGTCAGAGTATTCTAGGCCTAGCGTCAACATCTTCAACCACATCATCGCTTTCCCCATGCGAGATAGTGGTCAAACGGTTGCTATTTTAAAAAATATTGTAAACAATGGATAAAATAAAGAAAACCATGATGTCTTCATAAAAAAAAACACTTACAGCAGTAGCGTTAAAGTTGGACTGCACAGGAATATTACTGTCACATAGTCCGGGCAAGATTACAGCTTCTCCAGGAGCCAAGTCAGGGAAATAGAAGCAACCAGTGTCAGAATGGTCTACCTCTTCAAAGTAATCGTTGGAGACAGTGGAAATGTTTGCCATAGCATTATTAATGGCAGTATTTGCAGCGGCACTCAGTACATTTGTGCGACCAAGTTTCCAGCTGAAGACTAGAAAAATAATAATATTATTATAATTATGGACCTGAATGATAATATTATAAATATTCATTGAATTATTGGCGTGATCAGTGAAGCCAATCAATAAAATTTATCACCAGCAGTTAAGAAAGAGATACTTGGAGAATTTAGTAGAGAACACGTGTCTTTAGATTCCAATCTTCTAGTGTCAAATATTTTACAAAACGGAAAAATACCCCGCGTAATATTCAATAGCAAGTTTAAGTGTTTATCTTCATATCTCTGTAAATATTCATTAGATCAAGATGAATTTACAAAGGTACTACTACTTCAGGTGTATACTCTTTCGAATAAAAATAAAATTTTGAAAATATTTTTTTTTCGCAGTTAAAAACGAAAATAATGGTAGTAGTATTAAAATTCTGTATAAAAATATGAATACATACCTTCTCTGTAGTATTCGTCAATATCAACGCAGCTATATGCTAATGCGTAGTCAACATAGTCCGTAGCGATAATGTAGTAAGGGTAGGAAACGATATCTGTAAAAACAAAAAAATATATAATCGTCGATCGATATCTTATATAACTAGCTGTGCCCCACGGATTCACCCGTGTAATAAAATATTTTCATTTATTTAAAACATTTCTTACATAAAACCTTGTCTTGATAATTAAAAACATATGATAATTTAAATTAAAATATTTTTTTTTAATAATTAGCAAAGGCAATTAGGGATTTATCATTTATAATACGTATATTAAGATTACACAAAAAAAAATTTAAACACAAGTTTCTCATAAAGACGTTATGTATCATTGTGTAATAAATAAAAAACCTAATGATAACAATACATAATAGCCCTAATTTGACTGTCATACCAGTTGCCATTACGGAGTTTAAGTCTTTAATACCTGGCTTTACTATCAGACAGACAGCGGAAAATGACTTTGTTTGATACAATGCAAAGAAGATACATTCATATGATATGAGATGTAAAGAAGCTAAACTAAATGCAAAGAATATTTCGATGAAAGAAGTCGAGAAAAGGGGATATAGTATAAAACGATTCAATGTCAGCCTCCTCGTATACCATGGTTGGGTATGAGCAAGTTGTCCAGAACTGATTGTGTGCTATAATATAAAATATTAATATACAGGGTGTCGGGTTTCATATGGTCCAAACGAAAACCGTCGACGGAGGACTCCAAGAGCTACCCAGAGAACCCCCATGTATGTTCCGCAAAAATCTATAGTTTTCGAGACGCAATTTTCGCAAGTCCTCCGTCGACGGTTTTCGTTTGGACCATATGAAACCCAACACCCTGTATATAATATAAAATATTAATTTAAATTAGGACATCGCTTACGATCGGGACTCTATCCATGTAGGAAATTTACTCATATGATGAGAAATACTGATAGGTAATCTAAATGGTGAGTGTTGTGGAACTGTTGAGGATATACATCATATACATATTAATATTTTACCATCACCTGCGTGTGATGCTGCCAGAATTTTGTATAATATTGTTAAGCATCATAAGTATTAAACCTAATTTTTTTTATGTTTAGGGAATGATGGGGCTGGCATACCATTTGACAAAAGTCCCTAATAATTTGTAGATTCAAAAAAAAATCATTCATAATGATGCTTACTAAGAAAGCAATATTGGTTTAAGTAACCGTATGGTTATCAATGTAATTAATTACCTGAACCCGAGGTCTGAGTAAGATTGAATCTTGCGTCAGTACCGTTGAGGAAAGTTAGCTGACCGTTAGATATGTCTAGTAATTGATCGGTAATGCTGGTATATGTAAAATTTAAACCAGTGTTGCCAGTAATATCAAACTGGTATTCGGAACATTCTCGTGGTAGGGGCTCTTTAGGGTACGCTGCGATTTCATACCATCGTCCCGAAAACTGCAAAGATAAGAAAATAAAGATTAATTAATTACACTGCGAACAAACGGGAAGTACTCTGTCAAACAAAAAAGAATTTTCCAAAACGGTTCATTAATGACAGATTTCTGTGGTAACAAACATTAAAAAAAAACGAATTTAGTACCTCCTTCTTTTTAAAGTCGGTTGAAACTAGATCCCAATTTAAAAATGTAAGTGAAAACTATAAATACCGCAGAGTGAAAAGAAGTAATAATACTCCAAATCAACGAATAAATGACGGAGTTCTGATGTACCAAACGTTCTGATGATGTTTCCAGTTGTGACACAGCTGCATTCCCAATGCCTAAGTCGGAATTGTGTTGAAGTATTACGTCTTTACCTAAGAACACTAATTATTTTACTATAATAACGAATATTATATTTCTTTGAAGTGTCTCACACTTTATATTTTTGCAATGCATAATTGGGTTAACAAATGCAATCCACTAATTTCGTCGTATCGATGTATCGAACCGTGGCTTAATTGGCAGAGCACCTGGACGTGTAATCCGGGGGGTGCGGGTTCGAGTCCCGTCGGTACGATGAAATTTTGGATTGTGTTTAACAATTTACAAAAATATAAAGTGTGAGACACTTCAAAGAAATATAATATTTGATTTACGCAGTGCAACATCTCTCGTCGGATTTGAAAACTGTAATGATTTCTTCCGAATGATTAACTTACGTAATAAGTAGTCATAGATGGCGCCACCAATGCATAATTGGGTTAACAAATGCAATCCACTAATTTCGTCGTATCGATGTATCGAACCGTGGCTTAATTGGCAGAGCACCTGGACGTGTAATCCGGGGGGTGCGGGTTCGAGTCCCGTCGGTACGATGAAATTTTGGATTGTGTTTAACAATTTACAAAAATATAAAGTGTGAGACACTTCAAAGAAATATAATATTTGATTTACGCAGTGCAACATCTCTCGTCGGATTTGAAAACTGTAATGATTTCTTCCGAATGATTAACTTACGTAATAAGTAGTCATAGATGGCGCCACCAATGCATAATTGGGTTAACAAATGCAATCCACTAATTTCGTCGTATCGATGTATCGAACCGTGGCTTAATTGGCAGAGCACCTGGACGTGTAATCCGGGGGGTGCGGGTTCGAGTCCCGTCGGTACGATGAAATTTTGGATTGTGTTTAACAATTTATAATAACGAACTTTAGTCCAATCCATAACGTGCAATCTTTTTCTTCTTCCCAACTTCCTATAGCTTACTATAAGCTGGTTGGATATTGGATCTGGATATTACCCAGCTTGTAATATTTTTTTAATTGATGTCGTTCTTCCAAAACCAATTATCATTCACTAGCTACACTACGCGGCTTTGCCCGTGTTTAATCCTGGTTATAAACTTTCCTTAGTCTTGAATCACTCTATCTATTGCTGAAAACTGCATTGAAATCCGTTGCAAAGTTCTGAGCGTACAGACAGCGGGAGCGACTTCGTTTAATACTATGTAATAAAGATAAATATAATAAGCTTACCTGATTGAGATTAAAATTGTCGATAACAGGAATACTGTCATCAGAACATTGTCCAGGGAAAACCACATGCTGTCCAGCCACTGGTGCAGGATAGTAGAAACAGGCCTCGCGAGATTGGCCTACTGGGTTTATGAAACGATCGTCGAAGATATCTTGAGTTTCCATAACGCTGTTGATGGCTGCCTCGGCTGCAGGAGTCAAAGTCCTCGTACGACTCAGCTTCCATAGGTTAACTGAAGAATTTAAATACATTAAAATGTTTGTTGGAGCGACCTAAAGAGGACCTAAAATGAACAATGATACTATATATATATAATTGTACAATTTTCATGAGTGATAATTTAAATTGATTATAATCTTCTTGTAGTGATTGTCAATTGCGTAATTAAAACCAGTGGATGATTTAACTCTTGAATGATTTAAGTCTCCACTTTTTTTCTTTTTTTTTTATACGTTATAAGCTAGCGTTTGACCACTATCTCACCTGTTGGTAAGTGATAATGCGGTCGAAGATGGTAAGCACGCTAGGCCTATAATGGGAACTGGCTCTCAAGGATAGCTGCCGGAACACATCAGATGTTTGGTGACAGATCTTCTAACTTGAGGGTGGTAGCTGGCCAGGCGGACACTAGATACCTACCACCTACCTACCACCATGCGGGGGTTGTTGGTTTTTTAACGATGTTTTCCTTCACCGGAGGGCCACTGTGAGAAGCGCACATAAATTTTTCTATAGAAAAATCCATTGGTGCACGGCGTTTTGAACTCGGTACCACGGCATCAAAGCCGACCGTAGTCCCGACCATTAAAACCAAATCATTTTTGCACTTCAATTAAAACATTCAAAAATGTTTTCCGCAGGTGGTAGGAGCATTATTTAAATGTTCCATCTGACTTGCTACCAAAAAGTAGCTTACCACCATCAAGGAGAAAATCTGCCGCGATAATCTTATTATGGAGTTCCGGTGGCATAGCTCTCGAATGTCAGACTATTCTAGGCTTAGCGTGTTCACTACCACGTCATCGCTTTTCACCAGGCCTTGACCTTGACCTTGACGGTGGAAGGCTAGACCATCAGATATAAAAAAACACTTAGCAATTTGCTATTACACGTTAATACGTGTAATTGATTGATTTATTGATTATATTGATATTGATAATATTAGGAGGCTCATTAGAGCTTCCTAATATTATCAAGTGTGCAATGCTTACTTTGCATTTGGTATGTGTTGGTATTGTAACAGGAGTACACAATAGCCCAGTTATTATAATCAGTTCCAATAACCCAGTAGTCTCTCTGTCTGGAATCTGTAATGAAATATCGTTTAAAAACTAAAAAACAACCGACTTCAATGCCGCGCTATTCATTTTCAGTACCAATTTTGAGATGTTTATCTCAATATCTCTGGAGATACTTATCATACCTCGATAAAATTACCATGGTACCACACTTGGGATATCTTCTTTCGAACAAAAAAAGAATAATCGAAATCGGTTCATAAACGACGAAGTTATCCGCGAACAAACATAAAAAAAAAAAAAAAAAAAAGATATATACGGTCGAATTGAGAAACCTCCTCCTTTTTTTGAAGTCGGTTAAAAATTTATTGAGAAAATATATCCAACATTTAATGAACTCGAATGCAGACGAATTATGACAGACATCGTATTTTTGCATAAAATTATAAACGGTAAAATCGACAGTCCTGATCTACTTAGTAGACTTGAAGTTCGCGTACCTCGTTTAAACAGCCGCCTTCAAAACAGAATTATTATTCTGTTTTGAAACAGAATTAAAATTTTCTAAAATTCGTTTAAAAACTACAAAAGAACCGACTTCAATGCCGCGCTATTCATTTTCAGTACCAATTTTGAGATGTTTATCTCAATATCTCTGTAGATACTTATCAGAACTCGATAAAATTACCATGGTACCACACTTGGGATATTTCCTTTTGAACAAAAAAATAATAATCAAAATCGGTTCATAAACGACGAAGTTATTCGCAAACAAACATTAAAAAAAAGAATAATCAAAATCGGTTCATAAACGACGAAGTTATCCGCGAACAAACATTAAAAAAATATATATATATATACGGTCGAATTGAGAAACCTCCTCCTTTTTAGGGTTCCGTAGCCGAATGGCAAAAAAAGGAACCCTTATAGATTCGCCATGTCTGTCTGTCTGTCTGTCTGTTCGTCCGTATGTCACAGCCATTTTATTCCGAAACTATTAGGACTACAGAATTGAAACTTGGTAGGTAGATGTATTCTGTGAACCGCTTTCCGATTTTTATACAAAAATAAAAAAATATAATAGTTTAAGGGGGGGCATCCCATACATGGAACTGGAACAAAATAAAAATGTTTTCGCCAAACCTATACGTATGTAAATAACATATTATCTAATCTACATCTGAGTTATAATTTGTAATAAATATCTTTATCTTTATCTTTAACTTTGTTTTTCATACAAACACTATGAAAAACAAAGTTATTTTTATAGTTGCGAAAAATCAAAGTTATAGAATACTCTACTGTGTTACGGAACCCTACGAGTGTGAGTCCAACTTGCACTTGGCCAGTTTTTTTTTTAAATCGGTTAAAAACGTTCAACCTCTGCTTTCATCGCACGAACTACGGAAAACATGCACTCTTAAATCGCCTATGCTTTACCTACAACAAAATCTGTCAAGACTTAGACATTTTTAGTTCTTTGACCTCTTCCGTTAAAAAGATTTCATTCGATTTTTTCTTAAATCAATCTCAAAATATTTAACATTTTGTACTTTATTTTTGGCTTTGTAATAACTTAATATACTTAGGTCCTTAATTGTCACTTAACTTTGTTGTGATTGTGTACAAACACACAAAACCTTAAAAGCATGCTGTGTTCGCCTCTAGAAGGGCTTGCACTTTGTTATTTTAATTTTACATTTATAATACTTGGCCCAGTTTGGTGAACCTAAATTAAAAAAAAAAAAAACTAATTTTCAATTTACTGACGATAATATTATAGCTATAAATTACATTACCTTGACCTAGGTTTTGAGCGGGTCTTTCGCTCTTCTTTGAGGATGTCATGCGATGTGATCGCGATCATCATCAAGAGTATATATTCAAACGATAATTATATACTATTTTAATTTGTCCAAATTCTGTTCAACGAAGTTCGGAAGCAAATGACAAATTATTTTGACGATTTTAGGGTTTTGGACGCCAAAGATGTATTTTTATAAGCTGATAAATATTTCATCATGAAATAAACATTGAGCATAATATTTGGCTTAAGCCGGTTTTTTATTGTAATCTTCGGCAAAACTAGCAAAACGATTGGCGAGGCAAGCGAGCGTTTCGCTAAAAATTAAGTGTATAGACAATATAGCTGTAAATATGCAATAAAACTATGGTACGCCAAATGGATTACACGCTAGTCCACCTAAATCGATCAAAAAGGCCAGAGAATTTCCCGAATAGAAAAAAAGTCACACAAAATGAGCACGTTTAATTCGGTAAAAAAAACTTTAAAATACTTACTGCCTCCTCCGGGGTAAGAAAAAACGTGCTTTCCATCAGTTTCAGTGAACCTAGCGAATCCTATGGCGGACCTCAGATCCTCGTTGACCACTTGTGAGTTATGAACTGTGAGACCACCGTCTGCTAAGGTATAGCGAACGTTAATACAAGAGCCAGAGTTGAAACGTGAGTAGTACAACCCGATGTTATGCCAGAGACCAGTATACTGTAGACAAGAAAATACATTAAAATAAAATAATAACCTAAAGAAAATATTCTACTTGAATCGAATCAAAAAAGGACTGTTATAATAAAATTAATCCTACTAATTTATAAAGGCGAAAGTTTAGTGTGCATGTTTGTTACTTATTCACGCAAAAACTGCTCAACCGATAGAGCTGAAATTTGGTACGTACATTGCCTAGACCCTAAATTAACATGCAGCGTACTTTTTATCCCACTACTCTTACGGGAACGATGTCTACGCGGGTAAAACCACGGGGCACAGCTTGTATTGTTATAAATTAAAGAACTATTATTAAGTTATTGGCCGGGTGAATTCGGTTAATTTTCAGCGGTAGGTGTGAGATGTTTATGTTCAGATTTTTGGAGATACTCATGAGATCTAGATAAATTGTAAAAAAAAGACCATCCGGATATATACCCTATCCGTGAATAAAGGAATCAAACAAATTTGATCAGTTTTTTTTTTTACTGAAGATAAGCAAGCGTTTGACCACTATCTCACCTGATGTTAAGTGAAGATGTGATCGTCGATGTAGCACGCTTACCTAGAAGATACCTGTTCACTCGCGATTTGAAGAAGAACCCCCGGATTGTACTTAACAGGAAACACAAACTCTGGCAGGGAATTCCATTCCTTTGCTGTGCGCATGATAAAATGTTGATGCAAATCGCTTTTGTGCGACAGAATGGAATATCAATCATGTATGGATGGCGTATATCTGTGCGTCTGGTAGTACGATGGTAAACGGACGGTGGAATTAATTCGTGCAGTTGGTAGGTACACTCCCCGAAATGTATCCGATAAAAGACTGATAAACTGGCGACTTTGCGGCGATGCTCTAGGCTCTGAAGCCTTTTGCTTACAAGATTGTCGTTAATGAGTTTCTTGGCTCTCCTCTCAATAACTTCCAACGCCTCCAGCTGGTATTTGGCTGACCCATCCCACAGGTGAGAACAGTACTCCATACATGATTGGACTTGAGCTTGATACATATTAAGCAGCTGTCCTGGTGTGAAGTACTGTCTCACCTTGGCCAAATCACCAAGCTTTTTTGAGGCCAATTGGGCTTTTGACTCAATATACGAGCCAAAGTTGAGTGTTGGTGTTAGCGAGATTCCAAGAAGCTCGAGATGATCAGTTATCGGTACGGACACATTCCGGAAAGTAGGAGTCAGTTGGAAAGGACACCGTTTGGGTCTTAGCTGCATTAAACTTGACCAGGTTGGCATCGCCCCATTCGAAGACAGCCTGTAAGGACAAGTTCAAGCGCTCGACCATCGCCTCCCTATAACACTGAATTTGTGCTACATTTGTACGTGCACTGGATGTATAGCTCTCTACAACGGTGCTGTTGTCTGCATACTCAAAGATACCGGGCTTTAGCAGATCGTTAATATGCAGCAGGAAAAGAGTTGCAGAGAGCATTGATCCCTGAGGGACCCCGGTATTAATAGCCATGTGGTCAGAAGAGCAGCCACCAATGACTACTCGTATCGACCGGTCCCTCAAGAAATCCGAAATCCAGACACATAAACCAGTAGGCAGTGCGTAGGATGGAAGCTTGCTTATAAGACTATCGTGCCAAACCCTGTCAAAGGCTTATGATATATCAAGGGAAACTGCAAGAATTGGCAGATCACAACTGGCAAAGAAATAGAGCAACATACACACAATAAAAAAAAAAAATGAATTTGATAAACTCCTTCGTTGTAAAGTTGAACACAAGAAATATTGAAAACAGATGTATCGTAGTCTCCAGATAATAATAGAAAAGTTCAAAAGCTATCACAATAAAGATAAAATGACTACAATTACTATAACTTGACTTACCAGGCTAGCATTAAAGTTTGCTTGTACAGGAATGTTAAGATCACATTGTCCTCCAAACACTGTCGGCGAAGTAAGAACTGGATCGGGAATGTAGAAACAACCACTGTTAGTCTGGTTAGTGTCTTGATAGAAAGCGTAATTGAGGTCGATAAATGAATTAATTGCAGCGTTCACGGCAGTTTGGGCAACTGCTGGTAGTTCTCTCTGACGACTAATGATCCAACTGTATACTGCGAAGAAATATATCATAGAATTAGACCAAAATCATAACAGCAAGAAAGCTTGATATTAATACTATAAAAAACTTAAAAAAGAGACTTTAAATGGTGCGCTTATGCGCTAGTTAATTTCAGTCAAGAGTTTATCTCCATAACTCTAGATACACTAATCAAATCTATACGGAATTTAAATTGAACCATCTAGGAATAATAAACTTTTTCGAACAAAAATATAATATTGGAAATCCGTGTTCATACTATAATATGACGGAGTTATGCCCTGTGGATATAGATAAATAGTGAACTTTAGTCATTTTTACCTCTCCTTTGATTAGCGCCTATATTCTCGCAAGAGTAAGAAACAGCCCACTGATTGTAGTCGGTACCAATGATGTACAAGTCGGATTCCGCAGTAACTGTTGGTAAAAAAAGGTTAACAGTAAATATCATCAAGGAGCTAAAATACAAATAAAAAAAATAATGTCACAAAAACCAAGCTCTCTTATATTTTTAAGGCATACATTCTATTTGGTTTCTTTTAATTCCTTTTACCTTGACACATAAAGATGTAGTCTCACATGCCCTGTAATTTTACTGGACACATTGCCATTCAAACCGAGAAACATTCCTATCTATGACTGAATTAATTGGCAATGTAGTGTTACCGCCTAAGTCGGACTAAAAGTAGGACCACACAGCGGTGTTTTGCGTGCGCGATCTAGGCAGCGATCAAATAGCGCAGTTGTATTTGTACCGACTGGTTCATACCAAACGCGATCTACGGATTGAAAATAAGATCGTAAACGCGCACGTGGACGTTGGACGCCGCAGCTTGGCTGTACCTTAACAGAAATCCTACCACTACAGAAATGTCTAGTGAAATTACAGGGAGATGTTTCGAGGTAACAGGCACGTATAGCCAGAATTTTGCATGCCACTGTGTCTGTACATGTCATCGCTTACCATCAGGCGAGCGTCATGCTTGCCCTGTTACCGTATATCATAAAAAATTCTTCTCTATTTTTAAAATACGAATACAAAAAATTAACCATTATGGAAGACAGGACAGGGCATAGCTGCATGAGCTCTGTGTAGTACTAAAGTCAGTTCAATAGCACCTCGTCTCAGTGCCTTTTTTAAATTCTTGCTTAGCACGATTCCATCTTAGACATCTCTACTAAATAGTTTCCATCAAGTGAGGTCCATCCAGTCAAATATATAAAAAAATCTATCTATTTATGTAAAACTAGCATTCAAAAGTATTCAATGTCCTAATAATCCTAATACACTATACTGGGCAAAATTATAGCCAAATCGGTCAAGCCGTTTTACCGTTAAGAGGTATCAAACAAACAAACAAGTTAAATATACAATCTGACTTTCGCATTTATAATATTGGTGTTGATTTAGATTTGCTTGTTTATTTGGATGACATAATAGTGTCTTCCACAAATCTTATATTTACACAAGTATAACTTGGCGGTGGTGGTTTTTGGAACTAATTCTTTTAATTGAAACTGTGAGTTTGACGTTTGAGAGATTACCGCGACATTATTGTTGATAAATCTGCTACATTAAAATAGTTCAATAATGCCAAAAGTAATTAAAAGTGGTTGAAGAGAAACTGTTATCAAAGTACAAAGTAAAAGCACAGTGGCGCATAGGCACGCCAAGTTATACTTGCCGGACTGTACCACTGATACCCGCGACTTCGTTCACGTACACGAAGAATTTAGTAACCTATGTTCATTCTCAAGCTATAAAGTATCTCCTTGTTTAATTTAAGCATCAGTTCGTCAAGATCAGTTCGTCCGCATAGGCGTGATTAGGTAACAAACAGACAGAGTAACAAACATTTTTACATTAGTAGTAAGTATGGATATAGATAAAATCTATCTATGTATAGTTTACCATTAGGCGCGACTTCGAGCACAACTTTGAGTACTCCGCTGCTGTCATTGCTGGCGACAGTGGCGTAACCTTCAATGGTGAATAGAGTTCGGTTGATGATCTGAGTGTTAGACACCTGGACCACGCCATCTCTATTACTGTACTGAGCTCGAGAGCAGGTTCCGATGACATTATCCGACTTGTAACTGGCAACCTCGTGCCACACGCCGAGGAACTGCAAAACAAACATCGGAAAAGGATATAGGTTGTAGCCGACTAGTCCAACACCACTCCCACCCGGCAAAAAATGTTCATTAAAATGTAAGCCTTGTGAGGTTCACTGTAGACAGACTTTACATTGACAACACATAGAGTAGACAGCGCTGTCACCAACTAACTCTGTCTGCTCTTTAAGTTGTCAGAGCAGACAGCGTCAGTCGGCGATAACCTTGCTCAAATTATAATTTACCGAGTAAGTTTTGATCGGCTTATGTACTTTTGTGTTGTGTTTTTTTGGAGTCTACTCTCTAAGTTTATTCATATTCATATTCATAATAATTAACATTGTAAAAAATATAAAATATTAAGTGTAATTAAGATTAATTGGCGGAGTCACCGGCGAACAACTATACAAAAAAAAAAAAAAACAAAAAGCCATAAGGACGAATTGAAAGTCTGCTTCTTTTTGAAAGTCGGTTGAAAGGCGTTATATTTCTGTCAAAGTTAAGATAGAGAGAGAGAGAGAAGTCCTCGGAATAATGTGCTTTAGTCATTGTTCCGAGGAGAAGTCCTTCAAAAGGGGCGTTAAAATAATCTTGACAGGTCGGCATGCACGAGCCTGGGTACTTTGTATTTTTTGCTGTCAGTATAGTTAATAGACAATAACAGAAGCAAATAAGTTATGGCGAGATAAAGTCGAAACTCTACCTTCGCCCACTCCTCTCGCTATAAGTATTCATTGTCGCCATCTTCCACACCCTCTAAAGTAGCAGGCGAGGACAAAGTTATCAAGCCGGTCTACAGTATGTTAAAAGTTTTTATATCTATCAATAAAAAAATAAATTCTTAAAGTCTTACACTAGCAGCATTGAAATTTGCAACTGCAGTTACGTTCTCACTGCACTGTCCTGGAAGAATCACTGGTTCCCCAGGTGTTATCGAAGGTAGAACGAAGCAGGCTTGTTCACTATGGTCAAGTTCAATCAGATCTTCGACCGTGATATTCAAACGTTCGCTCATGGCAGTATTCATGAGCGCTTTCATCATCTCTGTAGGGAACGGGGTCTGTCTGCCAAGTTGCCAGATATTAACTGTTGGAACAAAATAATAGATAAAATTGATATTGAGCTAAAAATGTAGATATTCTAATTAAAGCAAATGTCGCAGTGGTTAAGATTAATTCTGAAAAATCTAGATATGTAGTTTCAATTAAACAAATATATTATTATTAGAAAGCATTATCCCCCGTATCCATAACCAACACTATGAGGTCTCACAGTGCTCGCGAACGCATAGGGCCATTCAAACTGATACATATTGATACTGATTATGGTGTCAAATCCAATACACAAGCAATGATAATAATGTATGCGTTCATCGAAATCTTTATTCATACGGCCATATTAAATCAATTTCGAGAAAAAGTCGATAGACCAATACAGCTAGACTGGGTATAACTTACGTAAAGTTATCCCATTGTCAATAATTTCACAATGCTTAAAATATATTATTTAAGTCGTTCCGAGTGAGCTATGCTCAGAGTTTCTTTGATGAATCGAATCCGAAACAAGGTTAACCGTTCGATAAATAACCGAATTAGCAATTGCTGCTGTGGTACTTAGCCGGCCATATTAGCTGAAATAGTGATAACAGCTGTTGGAGTAAATTAGTTCTTCTTAAGTAGAAACTTCGGATCGACTAGCATAGATTAAGGCCCCTTAGACATAAGAGGATATGGGCCAAATATGATAAGCAAGAGTTGAATGAAACTAGGCAAGGATTGTGCTCCATGGCAGAAAGGACGTTGACTTCTAGAGAACACTTAAGTTTATCATAAACTTATTGATGACGATAATCATAAAATTAACAATTATTTACAAAAAAAATTGTCAAACTTACTTTTTCTGTGCGTGGTTCCCACATTCTCGCAGCGGTAGATCAAAGCAAAGCTATCTTGTAATGTGAGCATGACCCAGAAATCAATGGCTGAAAACCATAGAAAAACATCAAGTATCTAAAGACAACTAAAATGATGTTTTGTTTGTAAGGTAGTATCATATAAGGAGACAAATAACAACTTACATAGTTAGCTTTCAAGTGTCATGTATAATCATTTCATTTAAGTTTTATGTCATATTGTAGATAATGTAGATGTACAATGTACTAGAACTTAAGTCCCCATATCAAATTTGTAAAATATGGAAGATAAATTATGTTATTTTTTTCTAGGATATAAAAAAACTGGCTAAGGTTATCATTTTGTAGTGGTTAAAAAAAATCAGCAATCAAAGGGGATCAATTGGTAAGAATTATGACAGAAATTGCTTACAGTTACCGTTTCAAGAATTAATATCGACTTGCGATGTCATCAATTTGATGACGAATCCCAAGATAGCAAATCAACAATTTTTTTAATAAAATTATTCTGATAGAACCTTTACAGCTGCACTATTATCTATAATCATTCCTTTTTCTAGTGCCAGTAGAATAACCAGGTATAAGATTTTCTCAGCTTCACGCATTTGGAAATTTGCAAAATTGCTATTTATCAAATTAGTAATATGTCGATTCCTCTTTTCATGTTGGTGTAATTTTTTGAGTTTGCTATAGGCAGTGTTTGTACATTTCATGGCAGATTAAAATATTATCATTCCAAAGGAGGGTGTAAAATAGAAGATTTACCTGTACTAGAAAGTTGGGGCATGTTAAGCGAAATTTTAGCAGTCCCATTTTCTAAGGTTGCCGTTCCAAAGTATTCTTCATAGAAGTTTGCTCTAACTGTCTTGTGGTGAACAGTGATGGCATCGCCAACTCTGGTGAAGTCTATGGTCGAACAGTCTCCTCCTTGTGGATGATCCGTTCTGAAGTTCTCGTACCAAGTACCTAAGAACTAGAAGTTATCGTCATTAATATCGTGATATTGTACTCTGCTTTGTGACTAAATTTTGCATCGATTAGACCTGTAATAGTAGTTTTTAAGAATCAAAGAATCAAAGCATTTATTCAGTATGTAGGCAGTATTAATATACGCACATATACACGTCAAAATCATAAATCTTAAAATAAATCATAACCAATTATCAAGTAAACATAGCAAAAGCAGAAATTTAACGCTTTAAATTAAAAAAACAAAAATAAAGTAATGAACCATTCAGCTGTCTTTCAATCGTTTAAGTAAGACTATTTAAAAAAAAATAAAGTGTGTTAAAAACCAACCATACTCTCATCGACTAGAAAAGAGTTAATATTATATTTTTTTGAGTGTTACATGTATTTTGTATTTTCACTTTGTATTTTGAATGAAATCAATTAATTTCGTCGTATTGATAGATTTGCACCCCCGAAAACTGCCTCACCCAGGGGCAGACGGGCATACTTATATATCTACCACCACTACTTTTAGGTTTTGGTTGCAAGCGATCATTCTGTTATGTCTATCTGCCCCCACTTTGCCCCCAATTTAGGGTTTCGGTGGCAGACATAACTATTGTGAGTGCGTCAATAGTGACGAACTCTCAAAATTATAACATCCGTATGTTTGCGTCGAGATTAAAAACAGGGCATATGGTGATGGATAAGACGCATCGCCACAGCTTAAAGAAGTCTACCCACGGCACACCGTATTGTACCATGGTTTTATTCATGTAAGAGGTATATTATTAATACCGTTCAAAAGTCTACACCAAGTAAATACATTCCTCTAAACATTATTAAAGTCCGTTTCGTATTCGATCAAAATTTGAAATATCTACAAAAAAATCACAATAACTGAAAATGTGTGTTCATGTGTGTAGTTTAAAAGTTATCAACCCTATTTCAATGTCGTAAAAAAGCGTGCTTCAGTAAAAAAATAAGTAAATACGTGTTTCAGGTTTTTTTGAAATTCTACCCCTAAGAGGGTGAAATGGGGTAATAAAGTGTAAAATCAATATTGTTCGGATTGCGCTGAAATTTGGCATGCAGATAGTTATTACGACGTTAGTTCCCTCTGAGAAAGGATTTTCCAAAATTAACCCTCTAAGGGGATGAAACGGGGGTTCAAAATTTGTATAGAGAAACAAGATTAGATAGTCTTTTATATACGAAACTTCACACAAGTGCTTCAGTAAAAAAATAAGTAAACACGTGTTTCAGGTTTTTTTTTAATTCCACCCCTAAGAGGTTGAAATGGGGTAATAAAGTGTGAAAATCAATATTGTTTCGGATTGCGCTGAAATTTGGCATGCAGATAGTTATTACGACGTTAGTTCCCTTTGAGAAAGGATTTTCCAAAATTAACCCTCGAAGAGGATGAAACGAGGGTTCAAAGTTTGTATGGAGAAGCAAGATTAGATAGTCTTTTCTATCCGAAACTTCACACAAGTGCTTCAGTAAAAAAATAAGTAAACACGTGTTTCAGGTTTTTTTGAAATTCCTCCCCTAAGAGGGTGAAATGGGGTAATAAAGTGTAAAAATCAATATTATTTCGGATTGCGCTGAAATTTGGCATGCAAATAGTTATTAATTACGACGTTAGTTCCCTCTGAAAAAGGTTTTCCAAAATTCATCCCTGAAGATGATGAAACGAGGGTTCGAAGTTTGTATGGAGAAACAAGAATAGATTGTCTTTTATATTCGAAACTTCACACAAGTAGTTTAGTAAACAAATAAGTAAATACGTGTTTCAGGCTTTTTGAAATTCTATTCCTAAACGGGTGAAGTGGGGTAACAAAGTCTGAAATCAATATTGTTACGGAATGCGCTGATATTTGGCATCCAGATAGTTATTTTGACGTAGGTAGCCGCTAAGAAAGGATTTTTCAAAATTCTCTCTTCAAGGGATGAAGCGGGGGTTCAAAGTTTGGATAGTCATTTTATTCGACATTTCACACAAGTACTTCTGTAAATAAATAAGTAAATACGAGATTCAGACTTTTTCAAAATGTCACCCTAAGAGGGGTAAAAAAGTCTGAAAATCAATATAGTTTCGGATTGCGCTTTTTGGGTTTTTGGGTTTTATAAATATGAATCCAGATTTGTCTTAGTCACGCGATAACATGAGAACAGGTGAACCGATTTGGCGAATTCTTATTTGATTCCTTTAATGATAGAATCGTTTTTACAAAAGAAAAGTTTTAAGTAAATAAAAGGAGTTATTAACGCGGGCGAAGCCGCGGGGCGCTTCTAGTCTAATTATAAAGCGTTTGTGAGCACTATGAGAGCTCATTGTATTTTTAGTGAATACGGGCATTAGTATCGATTAGTATCGCATGTATTGTATATGCTTTTGTATAAGATTTAGATATTATATCACTGCAACATACTTTAAATGTCGGTATCCACAAAAGTTGAGCGCAGTGTTGTATTTATTATCTGTTCTGTGGTGCAATGGAAAACTACGCAGCGCAACGAAATCCTATTGTAAAAACACACCACCTATTTGTGCTTTAATAGGATACGGGAATTAATCAATCCGGTACAGAATGGAAAAGGTAAATTGCACCAACTCACTCCATCAATGTTGAAGTTGTCCTGCAACTGTACATCAGGGTTACATTGTCCTTCCTGTTCGACTTGTGCAACACTCACTCCCACAAGTCCAATTAGACTTAACACTAGAATATTCGTTAGTTTACACATTATGAGATCATGTTTAACCAACCACTACACAATAACTAATCAAATGTAGGATCGTTACCTAATTTATCACATTTATATTAATTATCTTATCGAGGCATATTTTATCAATAAGTTTTTTGTTAATCGCAATTTTTGATTAGCTACTTTTTAGACAGTAAGTTTGTTTGTTTGTTTTATTGCGTATAAGAATAAATAGGCTTGTCTACACTCTAATACAGTTAAATGCAAATACAATGCACAGCAACACGAGACAAATGTATTTTTTAACCGACTTTACAAATAATGTATGATCGTACAACACAGAAAAACCGACTTTACAAGCCACGACAGTCAAAGTACTGGCTAGTTTCTATAATCATGTCATCAAAGTATACAAATTTGCTTATTTTGTTTATCTCCATATTTCCAGAGACAAATGTCAGATCTGGATAAAATTTGAATGAGACCAACCACGGAAGGCATAATCTCAGTTTTTTTTTTTTATTTGACGGAGTTCTGAGGTAACAAACATTATCAGCGACCATAAAGCGTGGTCGAAGATGGTGAAACCGTAAGGCCTAGAATGGTCTGAAGGGTTGAAATGACTCTTAAGGGTTCTTAAGGTTGAAAATCTCATCGTTTTTTACATCGATATGGGTAGCACTTGACCACTATCTCACCTGATGTTAAGAGATGATGGAGTTGATAATGGAGCGCGCTTACCCAGAAGATACCTATTCACTCGCGATTTGAAGACCCCCATATTGTATTTAGCCAAAAACACAGAAAATGTATTTATGATAATTCTTCAAAATATAGCTAGCACTAAAAAAATCTATTAACACCCATATTGATGAAAAAATCATCAAATTTGATCGTCACCAGAAACCAGCATATTGCTCGTAAAAATGCGTCCACAGAAAAAACTTTAGCATTTAAATTGTTAAACACAATTCAAAATTTCATCATCAAGCCACGGTTTGATCAACCGTGGCTTAATTGGCAGAGCACCTGGACGTGTAATCCAGGGGCTGCGGGTTCGAGTCCCGTTGGTACGATGAAATTTTGGATTGTGCTTAACAATTTACAAAAATATAAAGAGTGTGACACTTCAAAGAAACATAATATTTGAAAACTTTAGCATGTTTTAAAGAATGCGTTTCTAGCGATTAGTCATACTTCACTGATTGTACAAATAATTTTGGAGATAATTTTTATCAAATGTTTGTTAGAAACCTCTGGAATACATCTATCATTATCTAAACGTCAACAATTTTTCCTTGGCCCCTTCATTTTCAATAAAACCTGTAAGCTTTTTAAAAATTTGGTCCCACTGTCTAAAAGAGAAACAAAATACGATATTGGAGAATGGCTAAAAAGCTTGAATGATGAAAACACAGATAACTTACTGAAAATTATAAAATAGCCAATTAATGCATGCACACACATAAAACACACACAAACACACACACACACACACACAAACACACAAAACACACACACACACACACTCACACATAAATAATCACTATTATTCTATTGTAATGTAAATTATCATTGTATCACATTAATAATATAAAATAAATTAACTAAATTAATAACATTGCATAGCATAGGTACAATAAGTAACAACTTACGTTTTAGAATCTATATTGAGTATGGCTTCATTATGTTCACCTGGAAGGTTAAGCAGATCCCTACGACACAAGACTAGTCTTAGTGTAGGGTCTGCATCTTTATTGCTATCGCCATTAAATCATGTCACCAGTGCAGATTAGTCACTAACATTAATATAATTTATAAACTATTATATAGTTATTTCATCGACTATTTTTGTACAACTTGTGTCCAATTTATGCTACAATATTTGTAATTTTTATTTTGTGTCAATAAACTATCAATAACATAATCACATCTATTAATAACATAATCACATCTGTCAACCAAATTACGAATACAAATTAGCAAAGATATAATAACACATCAAAATCAGCCTACCTACAAAGGCAGGCTATCTTAGTATATTTTGCAAAATCATCATATATTTTGTTTTTGGACATAAAAGCACTTCAACACTGATGTTTAGTGACAATGTGGTCTTAGGGACAGACTTAGAACACAGTTAAGAGAGATATACATAAACTTTATTTGCTACACATAAGAGACAAATTTCATTAGGCGTCAGGCTGCACCGCGCTGCGCCGTTCGGCTTCTTGTTGCGCGTAGCGCGAAACTACAAGCATCGTCACGTTGCGTCGCGGTGTGGACTGATCTTGTCGTGCTTTTCTGGAATTTTCAGAAGGTTGCCTTTATCCTCATCCACGATAGCGAAACTTTCCCCATCTTTTTAGGTAGCCGAGTGGAACAACCCTAGGATCACGTAGGTAAAGAATGATGGTCTAAGTCTAAAGACGAAAGTAATAATAACTCACCCGTAGGTGACAATAGCCGTCTATAGTAATAGAAAGAGAAAATCTGCTTCCAAAACCTTACGGTGTGACAGTTAGACAAAATCGAATCGATCGATCTTATTTAAGCACATTTCAGACTACGCTACGCTATACTATTTCGCTATTATAATACAGCATAACAAGCAAATTACAAGCAAATCGTACTTATATAGTGTAGCTAAGTGTACACGTCATGTTCTAAAAAAATGTATGGTGAGCTATATTGTTGTGATATGAACTATAGTTATAGCATACGCTATAAGCTATTATATAATAGCGCAGTGTAAAATGCGCTTTAGTCTATTAATAATTTATGATCGTACAAAACGAAAAAAAACCGACTTCACATGCCGCGGAAGTCAAAGTAGCCAGTAGTCATAATCATGTCATCAAGGTACACAAATTTGTTTATCTTCATTTTCTCCGAAGATAATTCAGATAATCAGAAATCAGATCTCGATAAAATTTGAATGGGACTAGAGGGGAGGCATAATTTTTTAAACAAAAAAATGTTTTGCATCGGTTAAGATCACTCCGTCAAGGAGTTCTGAGGTAACAAACATAAAAAATACAGTCAAATTGAGAACCGCCACCTTTTTTGTGAAGTCGGTAAAAAAAAAACAATTATACCGTCGAATTCAGAACTTTATTTTTCGACTTAACTTTATCAAGAATTTTAGCTTTCGCACTCGAAGGTTCACGCTATCGATTTGTTGATTCCATTTTAACATACATTGAAAAATAAACGATACAAAGTATTTATTTCCTAATAAAAAATATATTGCTGATATCCGCCAACTTTAAAACATTGACTACTTACAATCTATAAATACATATCAATACCGACGCGATGATTAAGTAATTTACCTACTATTTATCACTTTCCAAGAATAAAATTGGATACAATCTCTGCTTAGTGGTTAATATTGTTTGTTTTTTTAAAGAAGATACTTAAAAATATTATAGAGAACCTCCTTTTTTGAAGGTCGTTTGAAAAGACAAATAAATTCACATACACGGTATAATTTTTTTTTAAAGCTAAGTTACTTGCATGTGGGTTGCACATTACTACTAGTATTCTTGTTAACCCCTCCAAGCTAAATATGCTTGTGTCTGGAGTGTTCACGTCAATAGGGCAATGGGTAGGGTTCGAACTCACGATCTCTCAATCGCCTTAGCCATTAAGCTATTGCCAGATTATATACATTAGCCTAATCGAAAGTACTGGCTAACCCTGTACAACATTTCAGCTAAATCGGTCCAGCCGTTTGATTGTGAAGAAGTCCCAAACAAACAAACTAACTTTCGCGTTTATAACATCGGTGTTGATGGTGTTGATTGGTGTTTAATGGGATTGGATAGTAGGATGTTTTAATGTAAAGTGAGTATTGTGTGTAAAATTCGTTAACACCTATATACCGCCATGTATGTTAAGTTTTTCTTTCTCCACCCTAAGGTTGTCTGGAAGAGATCGCTTTAAGCGATAAGACCGCCTGTTGTTACACCTTTTGTTAAATGTTTATTTTTTAAGTTTTATTTGTTTGGTGTTCAATAAAGAGTTTCTATCTATCTATTCGTGCTGCGAAAAGCGTTTGTACTGAGGAATTGTCTGTGTGCGTTTTCTTGTCACCACCAACATATTGCTGGTCACTATAAGCGCGACAATTGCATAATGATTCCATTATCTTCGTAGTAGTTGTGTAAAAATAATAAAGTTGACTAGTTAAGAACGATCGAGAATGATGTTGTGAAGCCGCGGGAGGCATTTACCCAATTGAGAGCCGCCAAATTGCTGATTACTCCCTTCCTTTAAACTTTCCATGAGAGGATCGTGTTTTGATTCGTCGTTTGATAGAATACGTTGGTAGAAAGACGAGAATGATCGTTTAAAAAACTGAATAATTTAAGATCGTTAATAATTTAAGAAGTTAGTAAAACCCAAATAACAGACTGAAGTATAAAATAAGAATAAGAATTTAAATAAACTGTCCAAGTGCAAGTCAGACTCGCACTAGTAGGGTTCCGTACCACACTACAGTATTTTATAAAGTCAAAAGATCAAGCAAAAAATACCACTATCATTTTTCGCCGGCAAAAAATAATAATTAATAAACATTTTATTTCTTATAACGCCATCTAACATCTAACAAAGGAGTTAGGGATCGACCTTTCAATATAACTCCATCTATGGGACGTTTACCTAACTAAGCGTTCATAGATGAAATGCCGAAGAAAACAAGTTTTTTGTATGGGGATCCTCTACTATTTTTAACTTTATTCTGTTTTTAGTATTTGTTGTTATAGCGGCAACAGAAATACTTCATCTGTGAAAATTTCAACTGTATAACTATCACGGTTCATGAGATACAGCCTGGTGACAGACGGACAGACAGACAGACAGACAGACAGACAGACGAATAGCGGAGTCTTAGTAATAGGGTTCCGTTGGTACCCTTTGGGTACGGAACCCTATAAACCGGCCATGTTGAAATGGATTCGCCCACTTAGGCTTCCGTACCAACTTCGCAGACTAAGTTAAAGGACAAAATTAACGTTGTAGTTCGATCTACAGAAAATGTATTGCACCAACTACAGATAATAAGTTTGTTTTAGTAAATTAACTTTTTTTTAGTTCTTACACTACATATTTACGGTTTTCAGATTTATTCCTTTATAAGTGCTTCAAGACCTTCCTTCATGCTAAATTTCATGCACTAGACTAGTGTAACGGGAAGTATCCTTTGAAGTCGCAAAATATGCGAAAAAATGCTACTTAAATGGTCATCATATCTTTCGATCGCGTTGACTTACAGGTTTGATTTTTTTTCGAATATTGAGTTTTTGAAAAAAGCACATAATAGGGGCGTACCGTAATAGTAGGCTACAGCAAACTTTGATTAATTGTAGAAAAAAAATATTACTAGAAGCATTTTCCAGGGAGGAAACGGGGGAACACATTTGTATGGGAAAGTGCATCCCGCGTTCCCTCTCAACTCGGGCTAAGATCATCGCCGATAATTAAATTTATAAGAGCGGGCTACTAAAAGAATACAGAAAATAAATTGCAGAAACAAAAAAAAGTAAAATTGAAATGATTAAATTGAGACTACTAGTAGAAATTGCTGAAGATTTTAGGATACTTACCTATATAGTGATCGACGTCCAAGTGTGTATTGGGTGTGAGTGTGTGTATGCGTGTCATGTGTATCGTTTGTGTTATGAGTTGAATACATTTAAGTTTAGAGGTTGTTTCATACATTTGTTTTTTTCTTAATATTACTTCATATATCGCGATAGTCAGTGCAAGTTTGAGGAGTTTAGTTCCAATCTAGCGTACCACATATAAAAAGATTCTCGTAACAGCGGCTTTCGGTGCAACGGCTTTTCGAAAAAGCTCTTTAACTTGAACATTTTTACGCAACAGCGTGCGTCGCAACGACAGCATTCGAATCTACACATCAGACCCTATGTAAGATTTAATAAAAAAAATCACATGCAAATATTGAAAAGCGTATTTAGTAATGGCTTCCATACAATACTACATGCTCTAGTTGGTGCCATCCAATTTGTCATGGATGATTTCATGCCCTTTGAAGCAAGGTTTCACTTTTTTTTTGTTCATAGTGTCTACCTACTAAAATTGAAGGCTATAAGGTAAATCTAATAATTTATATATAGATTGATGTTAATGTTTTTAACCGACTTCACAAAAAAAGGAGGAGGTTCTCAATTCGTCGGAATCTATTTTGCTTATAATTACCAATTACTCGAAGATTCCTGAACCGATTTGGAAATTTATTTTTTTGTTTCAAAGGATACCCCTCCCAGCAGGGTTATTCTAAATCATTCGAAAACAAATTCGGATTCGGAAACTGCCTTTACTTCGACTTGGACCTTTGCAATTCACAATGCTTCGATCGGTTACTTTTTATATTTCAATTCGAAAAAAAATTAGTGATTCTAATTAGAAAGGTTTCCGCGACAAATTAGCTTACGGATTTATCAATATTCAAAATTAAGAATGAAACTGCCGAATCAGAATAGGTTTTTGAATGATTGAGAGTGAGGGGGCAGGTTCCATTTAGGATAAAAAAAATAAAAATAAATAATTTTGCACAGATTATTATCTGTGTAAAATTATTTATTTTTATTTTAATAATTTTTACCCGCAGGGGCAGCTTTGTGGCGAGCCGACGGTGAGTGGCGACACCGCGTACCCCTATCCCGTAAGAACTATATCACCCAATAATCTCATCATATAATGTATATGATGAGATTTATTATAGATAGAGATATTATTTTTATAATAGTTTCCCATATCTCCTCCTCATCCATAGATAATACCTAAGTTAAAATTGTAAAGGGCCTCTTGATGTTGGCTTCGGTTTCATTAATGCTCTCCAAAGGACCGGGCGTATACGACCTGTAATGTAAAATTCAATAAAATAATAATATTAACATATTTTTTTCTCTTGACCACTATCTTACTTGATTTAACATGACGATGGCATTAGGCCCAGCGCCACCTGGCGAGGTGCGGCGAAGATACATGGCCGTATTCACGAACATCACTACGAGGACTCACAGTGCTAACGTACGCATAGTGTCTTTCAAACCCATACATTATTAACATTACATGTGTGAAATCCATCGCTATGCAAACGCATATTTATACAGCCGTATTCATGGAAATGTTGACAAACGTCAACATTTCCATGAATACGGCTGTACAAAGAAAAAAAAACAAAACAAAAACAAACACCAACGTACATTACATGCATCCCCATGTTTCAGTACTGCAGACAATTTTCCTCTTAACATTTTAAAACACATTACTGTTCGCAGTAAAAATATATTTCAAATGGAATCGATCGTCCGTCTGTGAGCTGCATAATATCGCAAAATAAATAATTTACGATCGAACAAAATGAATATACCGACTTCACATGCTGCGATAGTACTAGCTAGTTATAATCATGTCATCTAAGTATACAAATTTACTTATATTTTTATCTCCATATCTCCGGAGATAATTGTCATAGCTAACATTTGAATGGGACCAAATGGAAAGCATAATCTCTCAAACAAAATAATAATTTATCAAATCGGTTAAAATTTGACGGAGTTCTGAGGTATAAAACATAAATAAAACTGGCCAAGTGCGAGTCAGCATCGCGTCTCTTATCGCACACTTAGGGAGGGTTCCGTACAATACGAAACATAACAGAGTTTCAACCCCATATATTTGATTAATTGATATTACCAAGAATATTTGGTTTGGTCGCGATCTAAAAAGACGAGGCTCGTTTACTAGCGCCATCTATGTCATTTTGCCGAAACTAATTAGATAGATGGCGTTTAAATCACGTTCTTTGTATGGGGACCCCCTTTAATTTTTGACTTTATTTTGTTTTTAGTATTTTTTGTTCTAGCGGCAACAGAAATACATCAACTGTGAAAATTTCAACTGTCTAACTATCACGGTTAATGAGCTATAGCCTGGTGACAGACGGACAGACAGACAGACAAACAGACAGACAGACAGACAGACAGACAGACAGACAGACAGACGGACAGCGGAGTCTTAGTAATAGGGTCCCGTTTTACCCTTTGGGTACGGAACCCTAAAAAGGAAAAAAATACAGTCAAATTGAGAATCTCCTCCTTTTTGTTAAGTTGGTTAAGAATGGCAGCCCTAGTACTTATAGATCGTCGGGCACTGCAGTTTAGAGGACAGAGGGGATATTGCAGTATTTATTTAGTAGCTAGCGGGTATATATATTTCTATTGAACAATGTAAGTACCTATATAGGTACCCATATAGGTAACCCAATACCCTGTATATACAGGGTGTTGGGTTTCATCTGCTTCAAACGAAAACCATCGATGGAGGACTCCAAGGGCTACCCAGAGAACTCCCATGTACGAGTATGTTCCGCGGAAATCTATAGTTTTCGAGAAAATTACGTTTTACTTGTTTTCGAGTTAGTCCCCGAAATGTTGTAATTTATTTAAATTTCCTCCCAAACTATAAACGCCAGAGCCCTAGTTTTTGTGGGACTATGAACAATGAATAGGTCTTTCAGGAAAAACAATTACAATTTTTTATTTAAGCTTATTATTTTCTGAGAAAAAAAATAAGACATATTTTTTTATTTATTTAGACGATATTTGAACTGTTGCTTTGGGCAGGCTTTTCTACAAAAAAAAAACACAAAATAAAAAAGTTACATTTGATTTTAAAAACTTGCCTGTTTTGTGGACCTGCTGTTTTATTATAAAAACTCACGTTCATTTTAAACTTATAGATTTAAAAACGGGAATTTAACGTGACTTACGCGATGTCGATATAGCGATCGACATATGTTTCGGCCTCATCCGGAGGCCTTCTTCAGGATCTTGAGTGCGGGGCGCTCGCCGACGCGTTCAGCCTCGCACTGCGGGCCGCTGCTCGTGCAGCGCGGGCGGACGGAGCGGGCGGCGGCGGCGGCGGTGGTGGTGTTGGTGGGGGGTGATGATGCGGTGTACATAGTGGAGGCGCGGGATTAGGTTGGAGGGCTTCGTCTTCATCACTGCTGTTTTCTTCAGACGAAACCTCATCCAACCGGCAGACGGAACTCAAGGTGTCCTCCTCACTGTTGCCACTGGTGACGTGCTTTCCATGAAGAACGGTTTTCCACGTATGTGACAGGTACCACCCTCTGTCTCTGTTGAAGTTACGACGACGACTGATCTCAATGGCTTCTCGGATTTTGCGGGGTACAAAGTACTTTTCACGCGCCAAAATCCGTGCCTTGTCAAATCTGATGTAGTGCGTCGTCCCAGATGTGAGAGCGTGCTCTGTAACCGCCGAGCTACCGCTGTCCACGTTCTTCATGGAAGCAATGTGTTCTTTGAGTCTTGTGGACACGTTTCTTCTGGTCTCGCCTACGTAGCTTGCACCACAGTCGCAAGGAACGACGTAGACCCCAGGAGCTCCTAGGGGATCCTTATCCTTTGGAGAGCGCAACAATTGCCTGACACGTGAGGGGGGGCGGAATATCGTCTTGATGCTATATCTTCGGCGTAACAAGTGTCCAATTTTGTCCGTGACCCCCTTGACGTATGGTAGGTACGTTGCTGCTCTCTCAACCGATGTTATTCGGCACTTTGTGGAGTTGTTCGCAATCCGATTACTCTGCTTCCAGCTGTATCCGTTTGCCTCTAACACCGCCTTCACATGCGCGAGTTTCGTGTCTACATGTTGTGGGTCACATAATCTCAGCGCTCTGTTGATAAGTGTCCGAGGCAACGACGCTAGATAGGCGGGATGGTGATGGGAGTCAGCTCTCAGGTACCGGTCTGTATACGTACTCTTGCGGTACACTGTGTGTGAGAGATGTCCATTCCGTTGTCGCTTGAGTAACACGTCAAGAAACAGCAACGCGCCCTCTATTTCTCGTTTGACAGTGAAAGTGATCGTCGGATGTTTGCTATTTAGATGTTCTAATATTTCTATGTCGTCGGCATCTATTTTTCTTCAGAATGAACTCATATGAATGAAACAGGTTGTAATAAAAGCCCAATAATCTTTGGATTAAGGAACTTTAAGAGTAAAAATTGAAGTTTTATGTTGAAAAATATCAACAATTTTTCTAGCCTATCTTTTGCCATTTTTATAACAAAAGTTCAAAGTTACAGCAATGCACATGATATCGCTTAATAAAGTTTCTTTTTCTAAGATGATAAAAGGAGTGATTACTGCTAGTTTTTTTTCTACGATTATTTTAGTTTGGTGTTTAATTTACGTTATTATAAGTGATGATGTGGTGATCGACCATGATGCTCGCTTTCTTAGACAATACTTTTACACTCGCGAGCTTGGGTTGTTCTCTCATATTAAAATCAAACAATTTGAGGTCAGGCATCTTGATGGCCAGAAACAGATCCATCGCGCCGAATACATCAACTTGTGCAAGTTTCACCCTAAAGATTTTACTTCTCCAGCGAAATGAATAAGAATAAATATCAACTTTAACTAAGAGAGAGACAAGAAGAGAAGTGAAGAAAATGAATTATTTCATCATATCAGAAAAAACTTCATAAAGCGTTATCGTATGTTCAATAATGTGCATTGCTGTAAAGGGTCACTTTGCTTGCATTGCTGTAAATGGACACTTTGGACTTTAAACTTTTATATTTGACAAGAAAATTAAGAAAATTTTCGATATTTTTCAACATAAAACCTTTTAATTCAAAGATTATGGGGCTTTTATTATAACATCTTCTCTTCATTTGACTTAATTCTGTGAAATATATATTACCAGAGTGTGTTTCAGAAGAAATAATTTGAAAATTGAAATCCTTTCTATTTCGTTAATTATGTTTATTAACGAAATAGAAAGACCGGAACCTCTTGTCGGAACCATATAAAATTTGGCAAACAGCAGATCCATAAAACAGAAAAGTTTTTGAAATCGGTTGCAACTTTTTTTATTCTGTGCTTTTTTGGAGAAAAGCCTGCCCAAAGTAAAAGTTCAAATATCGTCTAAATAAAAAAATGTGATGTTTAATTTCTTAGAAAATAATAAGCCTAAATAACAAATCGTAGTTTACTATGTAAGACCTATTCGGGTCGGTATAGGGGTCCCACAAAAAAAACTAGGGTTCTGGCTTATATAGTTTGAAAGAAAATTTAAATAAATTACATCATTTCGGGGACTAACTCGAAACAAGTAAAACGCAATTTTCTCGAAAATCTATAGATTTTCGCGGAACATATATGGGGATTCTCTGGGTTGCCCTTGGAGTCCTCCGTCGATGGTTTTCGTTTGGACCATATGAAACCCGACACCCTGTATATAGAATATGAAGGTATGTGTATACTGAACAAAATAAGCTATATGTCACTTACGTATGCGTTTTTTTAAGTTGTGTTTCACTATTTCACTTTTTTTATTTTTTTATATAAAAATTGTCTGAAGTACTAAAACACACAGTTACATGTATGGTTGGATTTAACCTACTTTATTTTTTTTTAAATATTCTGACGTAAACGATTGGATGACAGCTGAATGGTTCATTACTTTTGTTTTTTTTCTAATTCAAAGCGTTAAAATTCTGCTTTTGCTATGTTTACTTGATAATTGGTTATGATTAATTTTATTATTTATGATTTTGACGTGTATATGTGCGTATATTAATACTGCCAAAATACTGAATAAATGCTTTGATTCTTACCTTCGTTACTTGTACTATTTATTATTCTGTGCCTTCGGCTATCGGGTGCATCGTCACATGACATCAGCAGGGCTAGCACGGCGAGGGGACTATAAGGGGACCTATCCACGTTTTGTTTGGTGGAGAAGGCAAATTATAAGTAAAGTTTTTCGACAATTATAAACGCCCGTTGACTTTTAATCAATTCTTTTTTTAATCTTTTTAATACGAAACAAAATCAAAACTCGGTTAAACTTCACCAAGCATTTAAATTGTTGTGTTAATCTTTTGTCAGTGGCGATAAACAAGGAAATAATTTTGTCTTTCCCCGGGGATAAGGCCATCCCTGCAGGAAGCAAAGCAGCCATACTGTTCAATACTAAAAATAACAATAATACCGAATCTTCGGGATTTGAGTCATCAGTGCTCTGGAGACGACGAAACTCGAGAAGCATCCGCGCCTTAGCGACAAAATAAATTTGTCCATTATATAATTCTGTCATCAAAAATTGGTTGCTTGGGGACGTAGTGAGGCATTTTATTTGTGAGATAGTTAGCTATATTACCTTTGAGTATACAGCCAACTTATTTATCTGAGGCTATTACATAAGTATATGTTTAAGAAAAGTTTGTAATACATAAATAATAAATATCATTCAAATATAATTTATTCATTCAATCTATACATAGCAGGGTTGCCATCAATATCCGATCAATACAGATTTCTTGCAACTGGATATACTACTACTACAATTAATAGTAGCTGAGGCACGCAAACTTCTTGATTAAAAATTTTCGAGTCACTGCACCGCGCCCTTAAAATAGATAAACACTAATTTGAACACCACTTTTAAATGTTTGTAGAGGTACACCATTTAGTGTCAAGAAAATCGGACGTCAAACATCTAATGTGTTTCGGCAGCTGTCCTTGAGAGCAAGTTCCCATTCTAGGCCCAGCGTGCTAACGTCCTCGACGGCATCATCACTAACCAAAACGGTGAAATATAATGACGGCATATTTTCTACTTGATAGTGGTAAGCTACTTTTTGGTAGCAATTCAGGCGAAACGTCGATATAATATGCTTCTACCACCTGTGGAAATGGCTTGTGCAATCTAAATAAGTAATTAAATGCTGAGTGGCAATTGCTATTGTCTTGCTTTTAATGTTATGCCATATTGGAGTTCTGTGGGCCTTGATAAATCTATTCAATTTTCTTTTTATATTTTCCTTGCGGTTATTTATGGAATTGTAAATCATTCAATTGATTTGAAAGGTTTATTTACCATGTTAAGTTACGCGAATATAGGTAATTAGGTAATTGCCAAGCAATGTTATCAAATATTCACATATTGTCAAAATGACAAAATCTAAAGCAATTATTTTTCGTACATATGAATTGCTTTAATAGCGCTTATTAGTTAATGTAATTTATTTAAATACTAGCTGTGCCCCGCGGCTTCGCCCGCGTTAAAAGTAACCTATAGCCTAATCCATACCATAACATACCATAGTACTGGCTATCTTTGTGCAAAATTTCAGCTAAATCAGTCCAGCCGTTTGATCGTGAAGAAGTCCCAAACAAACATACAAACTGAGTTTTGCCTTTATAATATTGGTGTTGATCAATTTTAGTTTATGGACTAACTGGTGCTGATGATTTCGTTAAATACGCCATTGACATCTATGGAACCATACTTGCACTATTCATTATTCTGTGGCCGTATGGTCATGATATACATATGCTTACGTTTTCCGCACCCTCATGACAATGCCACGATTTTTCAGTGCATCGAGTATGTTCGCTGATGCACGGGTTCCAAACTTCTTTGCCGTCATCAGATCCAGGGTGGCGTCTTTCTGGGCTGACTTAAGAAATTTCAAAAACAAAATCTGGGATGTCTTGCTGAGTAACTCAGCAATTTTTTAATATGTTGGATAGCAGTGCACCAGAACACGAATCGAATGATCTTAGTGACTTGATGACTGTGATATTTTTATCATTATTCATATTTTTAACCGACTTCCAAAAACAAGAAGTTCTCAATTCGTCTGTTTTTTTTTTTTTTTTTTTTTGTGTGTATGTTACGCGTTTACTCCGTCAATTCTGAACCGATTCGAATGATTATTTTTGTTATCGGTAGAGTACGTTTCCGAGGTGGTCCCATTGTAATTTCATCGAGATCTAATTCGTATCTCCACAGATATGACGCTAAAAGTCTCAAACTTGCTACGGAAATTGACTTGCGGGGCATTGAAGTTGGTTGTTTTAGTTTTTAAACGATCTTAATTATATACAACTAGCTGTTACCCGCGGCTTCGCCCGCGTTATTGTGTCTTTATGACCTTTGAGGTCTAGATCAATAATCTCTTAGCCCAAGTCACCATAGATGACCCCAAAGTCGAACTTAATATCCTCTATTGTTAAAGTCATTAATCATTTTGGTTAGGTATACGAAGTTGTGCTGTTTAATTGTTTGACTCAACACAAAAGTTCCTGATACATTTCTTACAAAGAAATTATGGTAAATAGCTGCGCGAGCAAACATTTTTTATGACTTTTTATGACCCTGACAGTTTTATAACCTAACAATCAAGTCACTGTAGATGACTCTTAGGTCGAACTCGATATCGTCTATTGTTAAAGTCATTAATCATTACTTGGTAAACCTAAGCAAGGTTTACCAAATATTATGTTTCTTTTGAAGTGTTTCACACTTTATATTTTTGTAAATTGTTAAACACAATCCAAAATTTCATCGTACCGACGGGACTTGAACCCGCAACCTCCGGAATAACATGTTCCGGTGCTTTGCCAATTAAGCCACGGTGCGAAGTATCGTTACGACGAAATTAGTGGATTGCATTTTGTTAACCCAATTATGCATTGGTGGCGCCATCTATGACTACTTATTACGTAAGTTAATCATTCGGAAGAATACATTACAGTTTTCAAATCCGACGAGAGATGTTGCACTGCGTAAATCAAATATTATGTTTCTTTTGAAGTGTTTCACACTTTATATTTTTGTAAATTGTTAAACACAATCCAAAATTTCATCGTACCGACGGGACTTGAACCCGCAACCTCCGGAATAACATGTTCCGGTGCTTTGCCAATTAAGCCACGGTGCGAAGTATCGTTACGACGAAATTAGTGGATTGCATTTTGTTAACCCAATTATGCATTGGTGGCGCCATCTATGATTACTTATTACGTAAGTTAATCATTCGGAAGAATACATTACAGTTTTCAAATCCGACGAGAGATGTTGCACTGCGTAAATCAAATATTATGTTTCTTTTGAAGTGTTTCACACTTTATATTTTTGTAAATTGTTAAACACAATCCAAAATTTCATCGTACCGACGGGACTTGAACCCGCAACCTCCGGAATAACCCAATCAAGGGTTCAAGTCCCGTCGGTACGATGAAATTTTGGATTGTGTTTAACAATTTACAAAAATATAAAGGTTTACCAAGTTTTGCTGTTTAAGTATTTGAGTCAGTCTAATGTATGAGGCTGTTAAAACACGCTATTATATGCTATATAACGTTATTACTGCGCAAGCGAAGCGAGCGCAAATTTTTTTTGTGATCTTTTATGACCCTGACAGTTTTTATGACCTACTATGTCAACACCGATAACCCTAGGGTTTAATTTGATATCCACTTATTTTAAGGTAAATAATGATTATGATTATTGAAGGTTGAACTGTTTAAAATTATAAACTCGTTTTGATGCATGTGGCTATTTAAATACATAAAATGATAAAATATTACCTACAAAGAAGATAAAACAAATGCTTGCGCGAGCGTAGCTAGCGCTATCAATGCGCGAGCGAAGCGATGGTGAAAAATGTTTACGACTTTTTATGACCCTGACAGTTTTTATGACCTCCTAACACCGATACCACAAAGGTTAAACTTGATATCCACTAATTTTAAGATTAATAATTATTATGATTATTGAAGGTTGTACTGTTTTAATCTTCGAGCATTTACCAAATGAGAAGTTAACGCAAGGCGTTCCCCTTTGCTGGCCATATAGCCATTTTTGGCCATATGAGCGTGCGTAACTACGCTGTATTTTTAATACTGTGTGCGTGTTTCAAATTAGTGTGATTTGTGTGTGTGCAATGCGTGTTTACCTCGTCCCCCGTAAGTATCAGCAGAAAAAAATGTTTGCGGATTACAACGTTAACATCTCCATTGGTAAATGCTCGAAGGTTTTAATTTATTACTCGTTTTGATGCATGTGGTTATAAATATACAACATTTACTGAAATATTACCAACAAAGAAGATAAAACAAATGCTTGCGCGAGCGCAGCGAGCGCTATTATTGCGCGAGCGAAGCGAGCGCGAAAATTTTTTGCGACTTTTTATGACCCTGACAGCTTTTATGACCTATTAAGTCAACACCGATAACCCTAAGGTTAAACTTGATATCCACTTATTTTAAGGTTAATAATCTTTATCATTATTGAAGGTTGTACTGTTTTAATCTATGACTCGTTTTGATGCATGTGGCTATTAAAATACAAAGTTGCTGAAATGTTTTCTACAAAGAAGATATAACAAATGCTTGCGCGAGCATAGCGGGCGCTAACACAGCGCGAGCGCAGCAAGCGCGAAAAATGTTAACGACTTTTTATGACTCTGACAGTTTTTATGACGTAATAAGTCAACACTGATAACACAAAGGTAAAACTTGATATCCACTTATTTTTATGTTAATAAACATTATGATTATTGAAGGTTGCACTGTTTCAATTTATAAACTCGTTTTGACGCATGTGGCTGGCTATTATTATAAAATACAAAAAATGTTGAAATATTACCTACAAAGTTAATAAAGAAGTACTAGCGCGAGCGCGAAATTTTTTTACAACTTTTTATGACCCAGACATTTGTTATGACCTACTTAGTCAACATCGATTACCCTAAGGTTAAACTTGATACTTATTTTAAAGTTAATGATCATTATGATTATTGAAGGTTGTACTGTTTAATTTATGACTCGTTTTGATGAATGTGGCTATTAAAATACAAAGTTGCTGAAATGTTTTCTACAAAGAAGATATAACAAATGCTTGCGCGAGCATAGCGGGCGCTAACACAGCGCGAGCGCAGCGAGCGCGAAAACTGTTAACGACTTTTTATGACCCTGACAGTTTTTATGACGTAATAAGTCAACACTGATGACACAAAGGTAAAACTTGATATCCACTTATTTTTATATTAATAAACATTATGATTATTGAAGGTTGCACTGTTTAAATTTATAAACTCGTTTTGACGCATGTGGCTAGCTATTATTATAAAATACAAAAAATGTTGTAATATTACCTACATAGTTAATAAAAGAAGTGATAGCGCGAGCGCGAAATTTTTTTACAACTTTTTATGACCCATACATTTGTTATGACCTACTTAGTCAACATCGATGACCCTAAGGTTAAACTTGATACTTATTTTAAAGTTAATAATCATTATGATTATTGAAGGTTGTACTGTTTAATTTATGATTCGTTTTGATGCATGTGGCTATTAAAATACAAAACTTGCGGGAATGTTACCTGCAAAGTAGGTAAAACAAATGCTTGCGCGAGCGAAGCGAGCGCGAAAAATGTAGACGACCTTTTATGACCTTGACAGCTTTTATGACCTACTAAGTCATTACCGATAACCCTTAGGTTAAACTTGATATCCACTTATTTTAAGGTTAATAATCTTTATCGTTATTGAAGGCTGTGCTGTTTTAATCTATGACTCGTTTTGATGCATGTGGCTATTAAAATACAAAAGTTGCTGAAATGTTTTCTACAAAGTAGATATAACAAATGCTTGCGCGAGCGGAGCGAGCGCCATTACTGCGCGAGCGAAGCGAGCGCAAAATATTTTTACTACTTTTTTTGACCCTGACAGTTTTAATGACCTTCTATGTCAACACCGATAACACAAAGGTTAAACTTCATATCCATTTATTATAAGGTTAACAACAATAATGATTATTGAAGGTTGTACTGTTTTAATGTATGACTCGTTTTGATGCATGTGGTTATTAATATATAAAAGTTACTGAAATATTACCAACAAAGAAGACAAAACAAATGCTTGCGCGAGCGAAGCGAGCGCGAAAATTTTTTACGACCTTTTATGACCCTGACAGCTTTTATGACCTACTAAGTCAACACCGATAACCCTAAGGTTAAACTTGATATCCACTTATCTTAAGGTTAATAATTTTTATCATTATAGAAGGTTGTACTGTTTCAATCTATGACTCGTTTTGATGCATGTGGCTATTAAAATACAAAAAATGCTGAATTGTTTTCTACAAAGTAGATATAACAAATCTTGTGCGAGCACAGCGGGCGCTATCACTGCGCGAGCGAAGCGAGCGCGAAAAATTTTTACGACTTTTTATGACCCAGACAGTTTTTATGACGTAATAAGTCAACACTGATGACACAAAGGTTAAACTTGATATCCAATTATTTTAATGTTATTAATCATTATGATTATTGAAGGTTGTACTGTTTCAATTTATAAACTCGTTTTGATGCATGTGGTTGGCTATTAAAAATTACAAAAAATGTTGAAATATTACCTACAAAGTTAATAAAAGAAGTGCTAGCGCGAGTGCGAAAAATGTTTATAACTTTTTATGACCCAGAAAGTTGATATGGCCTACTAAGTCAACATCGATGACCCTAAGGTTAAACTTGATACTTATTTTAAAGTTAATAATCATTATGATTATTATGGTTAATAATCTTTATTGTTATTGAAGGCTGTACTGTTTTAATCTATGACTCGTTTTGATGCATGTGGCTATTAAAATACAAAAAATGCTGAAATATTACCTACAAAGTAGACAAAACAAATGTTTGCGCGAGGGCAGCGAGTGCTATCAATGCGCGAGCGAAGCGAGCGCGAAAAATTTTTACGGCTTTTTATGACAGTTTTAGTTTTGATGACCTACTAAGTCAACACCTATGACCCTAAGGTTAAATGTGGCTGTTAACACGAATGTTTCTGAAATACTGCCCACAAAGCAGATAAAACACGTTGGGCAAGCAAAGCTATCGCGTAAATTTTGATGGCTTTTAATGACCCTGACAGTTTTATGGCCTTATTAGGACACATCTTAAGTTTAGTCATTATAGATGGACCTAATGTCAAACTTTTATGATTATGCAAACTCTATGTAAAGTTAACAAAAAATAAAGGCACCCACACTTAATTGCCGAAAAAAGTATTCCTTGCCCTTTTATGCCCTATTATATACTATACTATTATTCTTTGTACAAAATTTCATCTGAATCGGTCAAGCCGTCTGGCCGAAAAGAGGCCACACATTCACAAAATTCCATAATAAAAATCTAGACACCCGAAATTGCCAACCAAAAAAAAGTATTCATTGTCCTTCCATGTCTTATTGACTGTCTGTGTACAAAATTTCAGCTAAAAAGGTTAACCCGTTTGACCGAGAGTAGGCCACACATTTGCAAAACTGGGCACCTAGACTCGACAGCCGGAAAAAAGTATCCGATATCCTATTCTTTCCTATGAACTGTCTTTATACAACATTTCAGGCAAATCGGTCAAGCCGTTTATTCGATAAGAGGTCTTATATTTACAACATTCAATTTAATATATCTGGACCCCCTGACTCGACAGCCAGAAAAAAAGTATCCTATATCCTATTCTGCCCTATGACATGTATTCATACAACATTCCAGGCAAATCGGTCTAGCCGTTTATTCGAGAAGAAGTCTTATATTTACAAAATTCAGTTAAAAATATTTGGACCCACTGACTCGACAGCCAGAAAAAAAGTGTCTTATATCTTATTCTACCCTATGTACTGTCTATATACAATATTTCAGGCAAATCGGTCAAGCTGTTTATTCGAGAAGAGGTTTTATATTTACAAAATTCAATTTAAAATATCTGGACCCCCTGACTCGACAGCCATAAAAAAAGTATCGTTAATCCTATTCTGCTCTAAGACATGCATTCATACTAAATTTCAGGCAAATCGGTTAAGCCGTTTATTTTAGAAGAAGTCTTATATTTACAAAATTCAATTAACAATATTTGGACCCCCTGACTTGACAGCCAAAAACACAGGGTCCTATATCTTATTCTACCCTATGAACTGTCTATATACAACATTTCAGGCAAATCGGTCAAGTCGTTTATTCGAGAAGAGGTTTTATATTTACAAAATTCAATTTAAAATATCTGGACACCCTGACTCGACAGCCAGAAAAAAAGTATCCTTAGTTCTATTGTGCTCTAAGACATGCATTCATACTAAATTTCAGGCAAATCGGTTAAGCCGTTTATTTTAGAAGAAGTCTTATATTTACAAAATTCAATTAAAAATATTTGGACCCCCTGACTCGACAGCTAGAAAAAAAAAGATCCTATATCCTATCTACCCTATGAATTGTCTGTATACAACATTGCAGGCAAATTGGTCAAGCCGTTTATTCGAGAAAAGGTTTTATATTTACAAAATTCAATTTAAAATATCCGGACCCCCTGACTCGACAGCCAAAAAAAAAGTATCCCATATCCTATTCTGCCCTATGACATGTATTCATACAACATTTCAGGCAAATCGGTCTAGCCGTTTATTCGAGAAGAAGTCTTATATTTACAAAATTCAGTTAAAAATATTTGGGCCCCTGACTCGACAGCCAAAAAAAAAAAAAGATCCTATATCCTATCTACCTTATGAACTGTCTGTATACAACATTGCAGGCAAATTGGTCAAGCTGTTTATTCGAGAAAAGGTTTTATATTTACAAAATTCAATTTAAAATATCCGGACTCCCTGACTCGACAGCCAAAAAAAAAATTTTCCATATCCTATTCTGCCCTATGACATGTATTCATACAACATTTCAGGCAAATCGGTCTAGCCGTTTATTCGAGAAGAAGTCTTATATTTACAAAATTCAGTTAACAATATTTGGACCCCCTGACTCGACAGCCAAAAAAACAGGGTCTTATATCTTATTCTACCCTATGAACTGTCTATATACAATATTTCAGGCATATCGGTCAAGTCGTTTATTCGAGAAGAGGTTTTATATTTACAAAATTCAATTTAAAATATCTGGACACCCTGACTCGACAGCCAGAAAAAAAGTATCCTTAATTCTATTCTGCTCTAAGACATGCATTCATACTAAATTTCAGGCAAATCGGTTAAGCCGTTTATTTTAGAAGAAGTCTTATATTTACAAAATTCAATTAAAAATATTTGGACCCCCTGACTCGACAGCCAAAAAAAAAAGATCCTATATCCTATCTACCCTATGAACTGTCTGTATACAACATTGCAGGCAAATTGGTCAAGCCGTTTATTCGAGAAAAGGTTTTATATTTACAAAATTCAATTTAAAATATCTGGACACCCTGACTCGACAGCCAGAAAAAAAGTATCCTTAATTCTATTCTGCTCTAAGACATGCATTCATACTAAATTTCAGGCAAATCGGTTAAGCCGTTTATTTTAGAAGAAGTCTTATATTTACAAAATTCAATTAAAAATATTTGGACCCCCTGACTCGGCAGCTAGAAAAAAAAAGATCCTATATCCTATCTACCCTATGAACTGTCTGTATACAACATTGCAGGCAAATTGGTTAAGCCGTTTATTCGAGAAAAGGTTTTATATTTACAAAATTCAATTTAAAATATCTGGACACCCTGACTCGACAGCCAGAAAAAAAGTATCCTTAATTCTATTCTGCTCTAAGACATGCATTCATACTAAATTTCAGGCAAATCGGTTAAGCCGTTTATTCGAGAAGAAGTCTTATATTTACAAAATTCAGTTAACAATATTTGGACCCCCTGACTCGACAGCCAAAAACACAGGGTCCTATATCTTATTCTACCCTATGAACTGTCTATATACAACATTTCAGGCAAATCGGTCAAGTCGTTTATTCGAGAAGAGGTTTTATATTTACAAAATTCAATTTAAAATATCTGGACACCCTGACTCGACAGCCAGAAAAAAAGTATCCTTAATTCTATTCTGCTCTAAGACATGCATTCATACTAAATTTTTGAGGCAAATCGGTTAAGCCGTTTATTTTAGAAGAAGTCTTATATTTACAAAATTCAATTAAAAATATTTGGACCCCCTGACTCGACAGCTAAAAAAAAAAGATCCTATATCCTATCTACCCTATGAACTGTCTGTATACAACATTGCAGGCAAATTGGTCAAGCCGTTTATTCGAGAAAAGGTTTTATATTTACAAAATTAAAATTAAAATATCCGGACCCCCTGACTCGACAGCCAAAAAAAAAGTATCCCATATCCTATTCTGCCCTATGACATGTATTCATACAACATTTCAGGCTTCGGTCTAGCCGTTTATTCGAGAAGAAGTCTTATATTTACAAAATTCAGTTAAAAATATTTGGGCCCCTGACTCGATAGCCAAAAAAACAGGATCCTATATCTTATTCTACCCTATGAACTGTCTATATACAGCATTTCAGGCAAATTGGTCAAGCCGTTTATTCGAGAAGAGATTTTATATTTACAAAATTCAATTTGAAATATCTGGACCCCCTGACTTGACAGCCAAAAAAAAAGTATCCTTTGTTCTTTTCTGTTCTATGACATGTATTCATACAAAATTTCAGGCAAATCGGTCAAGCCATTATTCGAGAAGAAGTCTCATATTTACAAAATTCAATTAAAAATATCTGGACCCCCTGACCCAATACTTAAAAAAAAAAGTATCCTATATCCTATTCTTCCCTATGAGATGTCTATATACAACATTGCAGGCAAATCGGTCAAGCCGTTTATTCGAGAAGAGGTTTTATATTTACAAAATTCAATTTAAAATATCTGGACCCCCTGACTCGACAGCCAGAAAATAAGTTTCTCAAATCCTATTCTGCTCTAAGACATGTATTCATACAAAATTTCAGGCAAATCGGTTAAGCCGTTTATTTGAGAAGAAGTCTTATATTTACAAAATTCAATTAAAAATATTTGGACCCCCTGACTCGACAGCCAAAAAAAAAGTATTTTATATCCTATTCTACCCTATGACATGTATTCATACAAAATTTCAGGCAAATCGGTCAAGCCATTTATTCGAGAAGAAGTCTCATATTTACAAAATTCAATTAAAAATATCTGGACCCCCTGACTTGATAGCAAAAAAAAAAGTATCCTATATCCTATTCTGCCCTATGTACTATCTTTGTACAAAATTTCAGCCAAATCCGTCAAGCCGTTTGACCGTGAAGAAGTCCCAAACAAACAAACAAACAAACAAACAAACAAATAAACAAACTGACTTTCGCATTTATAATATTGGTGTTGATTGGTGTTGATGGTGTTGATGGTGTTGATTATTTTTATTTTCGCACTAGTTATTTTAATTTTAACTTTATTCAATTAGTAGTGTAGGTTAATTTTTTGGTTATAGTGGCCTGACACAAGGATGATTTTAATTTATTTTTAGGGTTCCGTATTTATTATGGAAAGCAGCATAGCCGCTTTCTAACTAACTTTATATGCTGATCTGATAAACTTGTGTAAGATGGAATTATCACGGTTTTTATGATTATTTGACCTTCATCGAGACAGACTCCTGGAAGTCTTTACCAGGAAGATGATCAGCAATGTAATGAAGAAAAATATTTTCTTTCCGGATAATTAAAAATTGATCAATGCAGTTCATAGAATAGAAGGATAAGATAATATTGCAATACTTATACTCGTTGAAACAAACTGCAAATAAAATTACAAGACGCAATGAACACTATTGACACTGATTAATGTTAAAATATCTTAAGTTATTAATTTTAAAGTAATTAAAGTTATTAAATATTTTAAGTTAATAATTGAGATAATGCATGGACGAAAAACGCGACATGGAAGTCTTGTTTTAGTTTTGCAAGTCAGATTCAGTAGCAAGTTTGAGACGTTTACTGTCATATTTCTAGAGATAATTATCAGATCTCAATGAAATTATAATGAAACCACCTTGGAAATGTACCCTACCAATTTAAAGAAGAATTATTCGAATCGGTTCACAATTAACGGAGTAATCGTGTAAAATACATAAATAACCGGCCAAGTGCGTGTCGGGCCACGCGGAGTGTAGGGTTCCGTAGTAGCTTGTAATGCAAGTCTTTACCCGTTATACACATGCAACTAGGTACTCCGTCTTTGTCACTTTAAAGGATTTATTCTAAGGATTTTGTATTTGGTACAAAAATATCCAACACCCAAGTTCAACGACTATTACTGCTAAACTAAAGTTATCTTAACCGCTATAATTTTCCTTTTAAGTTCATAAACTGCGCTATTATCAAGAATTTTTCCAGATTTTTCAAGCCAGCAGTTTAGCTTTTAGAGGGGGGGGGGGGGGGACGCCCTACTGGAATAAAAATTTGCACTTTAAAGTTTAATATTTCGTAAATGGAGCATTCAATCGGAAAATGGTATTAGCAACCCTTAAGTCATTTTAAAAGACCTATTCAACGATACGCCACAAGATGGGGTAGACGATGAAAAAAATAATCATCCCCACTTCTCATATAGGGGAGCTACCCTAAAAAAAATATTTTTCACCATTTTATTTCAGCACTTTGTCGGCGAAATATATATACATACCCTCACAAAATTACATCTTTCTAGTATTAACGGTCTCTTAGCAAAACCTCGGACAGACAGACAGACAGACAGACGGACATGACGAAACTATAAGGGTTCCTTGTCAGGACTACGGAACCCTAAAAAACATACAGATGAATTGAGAACTACCTCCTTTTTTGAAAGTCGGTTGAAAAACTAAGACTTGCTTTCTCGTTTATGATATATGACATCTTAGAAAGTTCGCATCAAATGCCACCTAGCAAGTGTATTGAGCCAAAAGCCCCTAAATAAACTTTTTTTCATAAAAACACAAACAGAATTAGACAAATCGGTCCACCCGTTCTCAAGTTATTACGGAATGACTGTGACTGTGTTATTGTAGCGTATAAGGTATGACTAATGGAACTAGGGATTTAATTTATAAAACCCGAAAAACTTTGTTACGTTCCCATTTTTTTTTTCTCCAGTTGAATTTTTATATTGCCTGAAATATATTTGTGTTTATTTACAGATGTACTTGTGTGAAGTTTTGAATAATTTAATCTTGTCTTTTTATAAAAACTTTCGACCCCGTTTTAGGGGGTGAATTTTAGAAAATCCTTTCTTAGTGGATGTACGTCATAATAACTATCTGCGTGCATCCGAATTTCAGCGCAATCCTTTCAGTGGTTTGAGCTGTGTATTTGATAGATCAGTCAGTCAAGAAGATAACGAGCAGGTATGACAGTCTTGTCCCAATTTCAATAAATTCTATAATATTCTCGTATGTGTTGAGGTAAATTTTACTTTTTTCAAAAATACCTTTATTCATACTTTAAACATTTTTAAAAACGATAATCAGATTTTCATCGCTTCTAGTCGTCACTAGAAGCGTGCATAGCAACAAAAAGCCTATATACATATGTTTTTTATCTGCAGATAAGATTGTGTAGACAACGTAATTTCATACAATCGATACCAACTTTTATTGCTACTGACGGAACTTAATGCAAAATTAATTGAACAGCAATAAACTACACGAATAAATAATTATGATTGCTGATTATATCAGTCTACTAAAATGCTTTTATTATTAGGTATAATACAATTTACGAATGTTCTACAGAAGTATTCTACACATAACAAGGTACCTATAACATGTTAATGTTATCTATCATTACCGTGTCTAAAATGTTTACTTTTAGTCCAATTGATCTGTTTTCTTTTACAATAATGACAAGAATTCAAATTAAATAGTCCTGAGTACGTCCTATAGCTGTCCATGACCTCTGGGTCCTTGCGCAGTCATTCGCGCCTATAAAAGCACTTGATCAGAGAAGATGCTGTTAGTTCTCACATAACTGCTGACGCGAGCACACGGCGCTTGACTTAAACATGTTGCAATTTTTCATCCTTTTTGTTGCGGCGGCGACAGTTTCAGCTGAGGTCACTCATGATGGCCCGTGTCCCGATATCAAGCCGGTGCCTAACTTCAATGTATCAGCTGTAAGTATTATATTACTAATTTTGCTATAGTTAATATAACAATCATCAACGTTAAAAATGCGTAAGGTTGATTTTATTTTATTTAAAGCTTTTATTTGACTTGACGCGTTAGTATGTAGTGTGTGTTTTGGAAACTACATTAGAACCACTTTCTGATGTTCGATTGGACTCAGATTTTGTATACTTGCGTAAGGAACCATTGAGCTGATCTGATGATGGTGAAAGAAAGAAAGATGATAGGAAAATAATTCATTCAGCCGGGCCGGTGCCGGGCTGTAGAGACTGAAACTCCAAAATAAGAGTTGTAGGACAGTCGAATTTGTATGTATAGTTATCATTAGTTATTTTACCGTGATAACGTATATACAAAAAGCTAGCTTTAGACTTTTAACTTGTTTGTTTTCTATTCATGGCTCGGACAAGTGTAGTGGTAGGACTTCTGCTAGTCCGCCTGGGGCGGTACCTCCACTTTGCCAATTAGTTAGTCCGAGACGAAGTCGAGGGTTTACCATTGGTCACGAGTTTGTAAAAACCAATATCCGCACGTGTGTCATACAACATTTTTCAGCAAATTTGCGAGAAAACACTGCAATTGGTAATAATCGTTGACGTTTCCAATATGAAAATGGCGCGAATTAGCAAATGGTGCCATGTGTGTTAAAAATTAGAACTATTTCGTCTCATTTACTCATTAATATTAAAGTGAGACAAATGTATTAAACAAGAGCGCTTTCAAAGAGGTGCTATCATTCAGCTTATTTATTCTCGCAATATCGAAACTCTTTGGTGAAATTCTTATGTAGGTTTTACGAAAATTAAAAATACAAACTGTAATGGATATTCACAGTGCCATACCACAGAATGTATAATAGTTACTACGTGCCATACACCGGAGCGTGCGAAATTTTTAACTTTCGAACAATGTAGGCTTCGTAAATGCATTTTTTCAGCAAATGTGCTGAAAAATTATTTTACGTAATTTAATTTTCATTTCTTAACAATTATTAAATATTGTATTATAATATAAGAGTTTGTCAATTCAAAGACCGATAGTGTAATCTTTAAGCAGTAGAAAACTTAAGTTACGTAACATAAACGTAACATAACACGTAAACGTAGTTCCCAAACCCGTGAGAATGCGGAAATTATATTATAGCCTATTTTACTCACTGATAATGTAGCTTTCCATAATTGAAAGAATTTTTGAAATCGGTTTAGTAGTTTTTGAGTTAAATCGTAATAAACAAACAAAAAATCAAATCTGTCCTTTTTACAATATCTTTACAAACAAACAAATCACGGACATAATTACATGCTGTCTCGGAACAATTGTTTGTAGATCACACAACGTATTGTCCCTCGTGGGAATCGAACCCACAACCTTCGGTTTCGTAGACAGACTCACCAACCACTAGACCAACTAGTCAGTTAATCTACCAAATATACATGGTAAATATGGCGTTATCTGTCACGTAGCTAACTGAAACATTATTCGGAATGGTTGAAACTGACCCGTGACATTTTAATGCCTCAAGGTATTAAGCACAGTTTATATCCCAAATTTTTGTTAAAGTTTTGCGTATAATATAGGTTTTTCTGTTTTAGTAATTGATAGATGCGTCCTACCCGTTATGACATACGAAGCCAAAACGTGGACATTTAGGGTTAGTCTGTTACAAAAATTTAAAAGTCGCTCAGCGTGCTATGCGAAAGGGTAAAGGTACGGCCACACCGCGGCGTCCTGCGATCTGTGGGCGCGATCTTAGTACTTTTCAATTGTTATCTGGTGTGAAACAGTCGGTACAAATACTACTGCGCTATCTGATCGCCGCCTAGATCGCACACGCAGGACGCTGCGGTGTGTCCGTACCTTTAAGCTCTGAGTTTTTCCGAAGAATTGAATCGGAATGAAGTGATCTAACAGAGAACCAAAGTCATCGACATAGGCCATCAAATTAGTAAGCTGAAGTGGCAATGGACCGGCCACATTAGCTAATGAACCGACAACCGCTGGGGTAAACGAGTTCTTGAGTGGAGACCGCGAATCAGCAAACGTAGCGTAGGACGCTGTCAGACTAGGTGGAGCGATGATGTTCGCAAGGTAGCTGGCAAGAGCTGGATGGGATTAGCCGATCGTCGTTTTTTTTTTTTTAATATATCTTATAGGCTAGCGTTTGACCACTATCTCACCTGTTGGTAAGTGATGATGCGGTCGAAGATGGTAAGCACGCTAGGCCTAGAATGGGAACTGGCTCTCAAGGATAGCTGCCGGAACACATTAGCTGTTTTGGTGACAGATTTTCTAACTTGAGGCTAGTAGCTGGCCAGGCGGACACTAGATAGTGTCCTACCACCATGCGGGGGTTGTTGGTTTCTTAACGATGTTTTCCTTCACTGGAGGGCCACTGTGAAAAGCGCACATATATTTTTCGATAGAAAAATCCATTGGTACACGGCGGGGTTTGAACTCGGTACCACGGCATCAAAGCCGACCGTTCTCCCGATTACGCCACCGGGCCCTGAACGCCCGGTCGTGCTCAGTGGCATGCAACTGGAGAGGCCTCATCATCATCATCATTATCAGCCGGTATCGATTCACAGTTGCAGGTAGGCCTCCCCCAAGAGGCCTACAATCCCAAGAGGGAGAGGGCCCCAAGAGGGAAAAGCCTGCTGATCATGAAATGATAAGCAAGCGTTTGACCACTATCTCACCTGATGTCAAGTAACTATGTGATCGACGATGTAGCACGCTTGCCTAGAAGATATCTATCACTCGCGATTTGAAGACTCCCGGATTTCATTGCTTATCATCATTCACCATCAGGCGAGCGTTTTGCTTGTCCTGTGTATTTAAAAAATAATAAGACGTGTACTTTACCAAGCGGTTAGTGGTTGTGACAAATTATTTATTTGTTTGACTAGTAACACGGACTCATAATATTACACAAACTAAAATAACCATAATATCGTTTAAAAACTAAAAAACAACCGACTTCAATGCCGCGCTATTAATTTTCAGTACCAATTTTGAGATGTTTATCTCAATATCTCTCTCAATATCAATATCTGGAGATACTTATCATACCTCGATAAAATTACCATGGTACCACACTTGGGATATCTCCTTTCGAACAAAAAAAGAATAATCGAAATCGGTTCATAAACGACGAAGTTATCCGCGAACAAACATAAAAAAAAAATAAAAAATATATACGGTCGAATTGAAAAACCTCCTCCTTTTTTTGAAGTCGGTTAAAAATAACAGTCACATTATTGAAATCCTAATCATTATAAAAAAATTAAATTAAATTACACTAAATTAAATTAAATTAAATATGTCAATTCAATCATTATTATAACATTAAAACTACATATTAACAAAACTTATTACTTATTACACAATTATAATTCAATCTAATTTCATTTAATTAAGACCGATGATAATTTAACTCACAAGCACTGTGCACAATGTGTAAACTACAACAGTCATTAAAAGTCGACTGTATTCATTGTGTAAATCGCTGACCAAAATAACAAATAGAAATACCATTTCGATACAATATTTATCATCAATATGCGACCAATTCGACCTCGGCTTAATTCTAACCTATTGTGTATTTTTAGTGGCTTTTCATACATTTCCATTTAAAATTTAAACTTGTGAATGAAGTATATTATTATTTTAACTATATATTTATCATCATCATCATCATCGGCCTGTGTCAGTCCACTGCCGGACTTAGGCCGATCCCAAGATGCGCCACTGAGCCCGATCTTCGGCTCTTCTCTTCCAGTCACTGCCCACCGCATATATTATTTAATTTTTTTAAGAAGAGAAGTGGGATGCTGCAGTATTTAATTTAATCTGGCAGTAGTAACAATTATTATAGTCTTTTTCCATTAATATATTTATTTATTAAAAAAAAAAACTATTATTGTTAGAAAATAAAACAATATATATGTACGACTGTAATATTCTCATTTCATTAATTGTGTAAATGTATAATGTATGCTAATAATATTGCAGATATTTTTTGTAAATAAATGTGTAAATAAAATATTTTAACAACAATCACAATTGTGTGGCGCACAACTCAGTGGCGCATCTTGGGAGAGGCCTAAGTCCAGCAGTGGACTGACACAGGCCGATGATGATGATGATGATAAATATATAGTTAAAATAATAATATACTCGTAACTATAAAATACCGTGTATAATATAAACATATAATTCATACTGAACATTATAAGCTGATACAAAAATGTAGGTAGGCATATATGCTCTACTAACTGTGCGAAGCCGGGGCGGGTCGCTAGTTATAAGTAAACATTAGATACTGAATAAATATCAATCATTCACAAGTTCAAATTTTAAATGGAAATGTATGAAAAGCCACTAAAAATACACAATGAGGCCTGGTGCTTATCATACGGGTCTAGAGCCTAGTTTAAGTACCAGGTGATTATTTATTTATTGTATTAATGCCATTTTTTCCAATAAACATTTTTTACAATTTTACTTTACTTTTACTTTTACGTTTAGATGTATGAAAGGCACGAATTTGAAGGATATTTGGCACACAGATAACTTAATAACCTGGAAAGATTGGTGATAGATGAACTAGAATACATATAAAAACAGTTTTGTTCATATCACACTTTAGAAACGTGCTTGATATATTTCTTAAGCTGGTTATGAATTTCCAAAAATATTTTATCTTATCGGCTATCACCCTGACATACATCACATCCTCAATACCCACTGATTGACAGATTTAGTACGATTATATGGTTAAATCGACTTTATTTTTATCAATATTAGCCTAAGATCAGATTAAATAATGAATTAATTAATTGATAATTCATTCATTAATAATTCAGCAAAATCTGGCTTTAAGAACTTAAGGAGGTAGCTGGCCAGACGGATACTAAACAGTATCCCTTCCTACTACTAAGCCGGAGGATTTTTAAGGGGGTACGATTTCCATACAAGGAAAAGTGAATCCCGCGTTAGCTCTTAAGGAGGTACGATTTCCATACAAAAGTATAATGCACAGATATGAGTAAATGGAGCAAAAACGTGCACTGGAATTACATCTTTTGGTCTTGTATAAAAGTCTTTACATGTCGCGAATTATATTTGCCTCCATGATTTAAATGAACAAACAAAATGAAGAAACATTATTCAATCAATATTTTGTTTGAACTTAAATTTTGCTATCATTCAAAATAATTTAATCCTAATCAATCAAATTAGATAAATAAATTTAAAAGAACAATAGATGTGATTACAGCGCAATATTTTGCTCCTTTTACTCATATTTGGGCATTATACTATATAATTTAAATTATATATTAAAATTTTATAATTAAAATTAAAATTTTATAATTTAAATTATACTTTTGTATGGAAATCGTACCCCCTTAAGAGCGAACGCGGGGTGCACTTTTCCATACAAATGCATTCCCCCGTTTCCTCCCTGGAAAATGCTTCTAGAGCAAAATTTGTTTCCTCAAAAAATCAAGGTCTGCTCTAGCTATGCCCCTATCATTTGCTTGTTTGACCAACCAATTTCAAAGAAAATATAAGCCAAAAGCTTATATTTATTTTTGCAATTGGTATAGGGGGAATACAATTGTATGGAATAGTGCAGCGCGCGTTCGCTCTTATCGATATTTTTCCTTCACTAGAGGGTTACTGAGAAGTGCGCATGTACATACATACTTCGATAAAAAAAAAGAGTGTGTGTACTTATGTACACGCGTTAGAAGTTATACTTCTGTGGCGTATGGAAAAAAAATAACTAAAATGCAGTAGTGATTAACGATAAATATTAAAATTAATCAAAAAGATTTTATTTAAATAAAAAAGGTTTTATTAACGTAAAAATATGACGTTAAATATGACATATACAACTTGAACATAGTCATGCCACCTAGAACTAACTTCACGGTGTAGAATTTAGGTGTCGGTGTGCGCGCGCATCGTACTACCTAGAACTAACTTCACGGTGTTAAATTTAGGTGTCGGCGCGCGCATCGTAAAAATTCACTCTCATCATTTTTCTCTATCGCGCCAAAAAAAGCTTAACTTCAAAAATGCATTAGTGCACGGTGCGAATCTGAACCCATTACCTTTTGCGTCAAAGCCGATCATTCTTTCATAATTGTGCTACTGGGCATACAAATGCCTATACATCGACTTAGGTACTTCCTTTTGTAAAGTCAGTCAAAACGTTTCCAAAACGCAATTGCACCATTTGATCAGTGAATCATTTCCGTTCAGACTCATTTTCCAATAAAAGATGTCACGTGGTCCATGATAATGGACCGTTACGGCCACCCGCGTCCTAATCGACCAGGAGTTCGACCGATTTGCGGTAATCGAATGATTCATCGATTAACTCGATCAGCCGTGAAGGTCGACCATCGATTCATTGCAGCGTGCATTAAAGAGATTATCCACTTTACGGAAATTGGTTGCGTCGCGTTGGTGAAAAAAAGTTGTGAATGTGATCTATGCAACCACAGTTATACAATCTATGGAATCCATGTTAATCATATGGATTGTAACATGTATTATGTCATGTCATATCATATGTTCGTCATGTTTATAACTAATTTTGCCTCCGGTTCTATGTCTATGTTTATGTTTGTCATTTTCAGTATTTAATATAATTAATTAGCATGGAGTTAGCCGTAAGGTTACGTCACCGACCGGCCCCACCGGAAGACCAGCGTTAGTTCTGATACTAACATTATGCTGAGTTGGGGCCGATTGGTGACGTAGGTTACCAATAAACATTTTTCATTTCATTTCATTTCATTTCATGTATGTATGTATACAACGTGTAACATATTAAACGCAAGACCTGAAAGTAATTTGTTTAGAATCGACTACTGAATCCGATTTAGTGGTTTTTATTAATTTTTAATTTTCACCTAATATATTTTTAGTATATCTGAAATTATATTTATTTTTAGGCTTACGATTCCATCGGTTGGTTGATCTAGAAAACTGAACCTTATTTCAAGCATGTTCGTGATAGTTTCGAAGTAACTATTAAATAACTGTGTGTTAGCTTTGATAAAAAGTTTCATTACATTTTTCACGAATAGACAACAAAAAAATCATCTGGGTGACGTGGCGCTATGACACTGTCATACGATTATGACATGTTTTGGTATACAATTTTTATTCCTATATTAAATTCAGCGTAAATAAAGATAATTATTTAGTTACAGCAAATTAGCAAACAATCAGCTAATGAATAAGTTTTCTCCCGTAATCGCGAAACCCCAATTATCCGTGCTAGTGAACATTTTTGTTATTGTGTGCGCGCGAAGTGAGATACGAGAGTGACAGAAAAAGTTATACTTACTACATAACTTGTTAGTGCGTCCAAAGGTGCGTCCATATATTTTGTGGTAATTTGGCATATCTAATATCTTATAAAAAAATTATGACATGTCTGGAAATGAGTTTACGCATTTGCTATTATATTAGGATTTGATATGCTAATTGGGGTGTCTGAGGTCTTGCGCTTATTATGTTACACGTTGTATATGCATGTCTGTAACAACTACATAATGGCTCAATGTACAATTATCATTATATCTTTCCTTTTTTTAAAAGATTTACTAGCAATGTGGGTTGCGCTATTACTAGTTTGTAATCTTGTTAATGGTACGACCACACCGCGGCGTCCTGCATCCGCGTGCGGGTTCGCGATCTGATTTTGAATCGTTTTCTGATCGCCGTAGATCGTGTTTGGTGTGAATCAGTCGATACAAATACTACTGCGCTATCTGATCGCCGCCTAGATTGCGCACGCAGGACACCGCGGTGTGGTGGTGCCTTAACCCTTCCAACTAAGCGAAATATGCTTGTGTCTGGAGTGGGTTCACATCCATAGTGCAATGGGTAGGGATCGAACTCATGACCTCACGATCGCCAGGCCGACGCCTTAGCCATTGGGCTATTGCCGCTATATTTTATTTTTCACTTTTGGGACCTCCGGGAAATTTCCCGGGATATCCCAGTTACTTGTATGTGTGCCAACCCTATCTACTGCTGCTTAGATACTGAGACAGGAATGGGATGGCACTTGCAGTTCCGGCGTTTTACGACTGGTGCGCAAAACCCGGTGGAGAACAGAGCGGTGGTCCTCTTAAAGATTTAATAAGAAAAGTGTACTTAGCTTTTGGGGCGTGGTCCTTTACGTAGATTCGGACCGATTAATACATTTGAGTAGACAGCGAGTAATAATAATGCCCGAAGTTAATCATAACTTTTATTAGTTATTTTATACAATCGTTGTATCTCAGCTACTTTGCATGTTGAGAACACGCGACACTTCTTAATATCTAGTTATATTCTAAGGTATTCAGTTTGAAGAAAAATGTATTACTGAATAATGAAAATTTGTTGTCAAAACTCTTCTGTCATTGGTGATCGATTTTGAACATAAAACATAATTCAAAAAGATTTACCACCGAGATTAAAACTATCAAAAGAGTTTAAGGTTGGCGTAGGAGTTTTGGCGGGAACGTGGAAAAGTGTGTGTGATAACATTGTATTTTTTCCTAAAACTTGTGTTCTTCCGCGTGTTAATGTGTAATAAATGTGGATTATTAACCATAAGTGCCGGTGATTGTGTGCGAGTGTAGGGAAACTGCACAATATTGTAAAACATGTTATTTGCGTTGTCACCAAAATTCCACTGAAAATCTTCAGTAAACACCACATCTTTACGTATATCGTATGACTTAGACTAGACTTTTACTTGAAAACTGACCTGAAATGTGACTTTGACCCATCTCTATGACTAAAATTAATAAAAACTTGAAGAATTTCAATACTTGACACTTGCTAAATACACTAATCGTGTGAAGCCATAATAAAACTAAAAAAAAAAAAAAAAAAAAAAACAAACTTTATATAATTGTTTAAAGGTAAGGGACCCTTAAAACCTCACGCGTTACGATTAGTTTAAAGTAAAAAAGAAATATTATAACTCAAATGAATAAATTACAGTGTTACTCTACCTAAATTTAAAATGCAAAAGTGTGTATGTTTGCTTCTGAATTGTGCAATAACGGCTGAACGGATATGGATAACATTTGGCACAGTTATATAGCCAGTTATAGCCTGATTTTTAGGGTATCGTACCCAAAGGGTAAAACGGGACCCTATTACTAAGACTCCGCTGTCCGTCTGTCTGTCTGTCTGTTTGTCTGTCTGTCTGTCTGTCCGTCTGTCACCAGGCTGTATCTCGTGAACCGTGATAGTTAGACAGTTGAAATTTTCACAGATGATATATTTCTATAACAAAAAATACTAAAAACAGAATAAGTTAAAAATAATAGAGGGTCCCCATACAAGAAACGTGTTTTTTTTTCGGCATTTCATGCCATCTATGAACGCTTAGTTAGGTAAACGTCCCATAGATGGCGTTATGTTGAAATGTCGATCCCTAACCATTTTGTTAGACGTTAGATGGCGTTATAAGAAATAAAATGTTTGTTAATTATTATTTTTTGCTGGCGAAAAATGATAGTGGTATTTTTTGCTCGATCTTATAAAATACTGTAGTGTGGTACGGAACCCTACTAGTGCGAGTTCGACTTGCACTTGGCCAGTTTATTTTTATTTATATCATATAAGCTAGCGTTTAACGACTATCTTACCTGTTGTAAAGTGATGATGCAGTCGAGGATGGTAGCACTCTAAGCCTAAAATGGGAACTGGCGCTTAAGGATAGCTGCCGGAACACATTAGATGTTTGGCGACAGATTTTCTAACTTAAAGCTGGCCAGACGGACACTAGATCTACCACCATGCGGGGGTTGGGATTTTCTCAACTACGTGTTTCCTTCACCGGAGGGCTACTATGAAAAGCGCACATACATTTTTCGATGGAAAAAACCATTGGTGCACGGCAGGGATTGAGCTCGGTACCTCCTGATTCAAAGCCGAATGGTCGGCTTCTACACCACTGGGCCCTCGTCATGAATTAAAATATACTTATGAATACTTTAAAAAATTACTTTTTAACTCCGATGAAGCCACGGGACGGGTTTGAAGATAAATAGTATAACGTCTACTGTTCTAAGGATCTTATTATTTTTTTGTGATAATTTATGATCGTACAAAACGAAAAAACCAACTTCACATACCGTGATAGTGCAAATATCTCCTGTGGTGGTCCGATAGTAAATCTATCGAGACTTGTTGAATATCTTCAGAGATATGGAGATAAACGCTTCAGAAATTATTCAATCCATCATCGATCGCATCATCTTCTAACAGTTCTAACATCAAGTGAGATAGTGGTCGAGTGCTACCCAGTTCGGTATAAATAAAAAACTTACTACTGACTAGCGCGGCATTTGAAATCGGTGGTAAAATAACTTCATGTCACGCTATGTCAGTACAAAATCCCTAAATCAACATAACATATATCTTGTGTACCTACCTACATTCTATCTATAGCGATAGAATACTCAAATCTATTTGTCTATCGCTGACCAAAGATAGATAGATTAATAAATGTTTGCTTTGTTACATCATCTGACTATAGAACTGTTTAGTACATTTTAGGGTCTCGAAATTCAAATAATGTTCAATAGAAAACCTTATTAGAAGGAAGAAAAATAAAATAAAAAAATCTGCAAATCACAAGTTCGAATTTTAGTTCGATTTTTAAGTGTTTTTATAAATCCGTACCTCGCAAGGAAAAAAAAGAACCCTTATATATTTGATCACTATCTCACGTATTGGTAAGTGATGATGTGGTTGAGGTTGATAGCACGCAGGTCGTGGCAGCATTATACCTATGTTCCGCTTGACTTGCTACCAAAAAGCTTATCACCATGAAGTAGAAAATATTATATATATGCTGCCATCACCTTAAGGTGTTCCGGCAGCCCACAGGAAAGTCAGACCATTCTAGGCCTTCCCTGGTCACTATTTTCATCTACATTATCTTTTACCACAATGTGAGATAGTAGTCAAACCCAAGCTATCAGATATAAATAATATCATTTAAAAACTAAAAGAGAACCGACTTCAATGTTCATTTTCAGTACCAATTTTGAGATGTTTATCTCAATATCTCTTGAAATACTTATCAGGCCTCGATAAAATTACCATGGTACTACACTTGTGATATCTCCTTTCGAACAAAAAAAGAATAATCAAAATCGGTGCATAAATGACGAAGTTATCCCCGAACAAACATAAAAAAAATAAAAAAATATACTGTCGAATTGAGAAACCTCCTCCTTTTTTTGAAGTCGGTTAAAAAAGCTTAATATTTTCTTATCTTGTTCGGAACCCTCTCTAAGCGATATAAACTCGCAATCGAGCGGCTTTATTTGTCTATGTATTTATCACCTTACCGCTAAACAAATAGTTTGTTATTAGTACTTGGAATTTGATCTTTGTTTTTGACAAGGCCTTGCGATTTTTTATATCCGTTTTTTTAACGTTTTCCTCAAATTTTAGGCTTTGCTAGGGTAAATATTTGAATATCGAAAATTTAAATACCTACGGTTAATTTGAACGCGTAGCGTAGAGGTCTACGCTACGCGTGTAAATTAACCAAGTAGAAACTTGATATAATATCACATACTCGGGTGTACGGTCCCTTTCAGCTGTGTAAAAATCAAACATGTAACGCGATCAAGGATTATGACCGTTTATGTCGCTTATTTTGCGATTTCATAAGGAAATCAAAACCTATAGGATGACCTAGAATAATAAAATTTGGCACGAAGTAAGGTGTTATAGCACTTATAAGGAATTTTTGAAGTGAAAACTTCTTTAGCGGCGTTGTGAACTTTTTTGGGATGGGTAAAAAAGGTTAAACTCGCGTCAGGACACGTGACTTGATCGAAAATTCGTAAGACGGAGGAAGAGTAGAAACTTATTTCGGATGGATAAAACATTTTAAACTCGTGTCAGGACACGTGATCTGATCGAAAATTCGTTAGACAGAGGGAGTAGAGAGAGTAGGAGAGTAGACCAAAGGCACAACGTTAATGTTCAAGTTTTCACTTCTGCCGACACTCCCGGAGTGCAACCCGTTGTTTGTTTATTGGATGGGTGTTTTAATTGAGAGTATTCTTAGTTTTGATTAATGTATTTCTGTTCAACCATTAAGTGTTAACTAAATTAATATTATACAGAGGAAAGATTTGATATTTTGTTTATTGGTTTGTTACCATTTAACTCAATAACTACCGTACTGATTCCAAAAATTCTTTCATTAGTGGATAGCTACATTATCAGCGAGTATCATAGGCTATATTTTATCCCCGTATTCACCCGGGTACGGAAACTACGCGGCTGAAACCGCGAAGCGCTGCTAGTATAATGAATAGAGTCTTATAATTTCCACAGTACCAAGGCACATGGTACGAGATCAAGAAGTTCCCCACTGAAGCCGAGAAGAACGGCAAGTGCGCGTCTGCTGAATACGTCCTCGAAGGCGACGTCGTAAAGGTCACCAACAGACATGTCGTGGGAACTGTTCAGGCTACCGTCACTGGAACAGCTAAGCTTGCCCCTGATGCCAACAATGCTGGGAAGCTGATCGTGGCATTGAACTTCGGAGGTAATTTTTCATATCCTTCTTATTTTTTAAAGGTTTGGTACAAAAGTTTTTGTGTATGTTTGTTTGTTACTTCTTAACGCTAAAACTACTGAACTTTTAATCTGAAATTTGGTATAGGTATATATAGCCTAGACCCAGGAATAACAGAGAACATTTTATCTCCATATTTGTACAGGAACGATGTCTACGCGGGTAAAACCACAGGGCACAGCCAGTTGTTCATAATGCTTAATTATATTGCTTTTTAGGGTTCCGAACCCAAAGGGTACCAACGGAACCCTATTACTGAGACTCCGCTGTCCGTCTGTCTGTCTGTCTGTATGTCTGTCTGTCTGTCCGTCTGTCACCAGGCTGTATCTCATGAACCGTGATAGTTAGACGGTTGAAATTTTCACAAATGATGTAGGTATTTCTGTTGCCGCTATAACAACAAATACTAGAACAGAACAAAGTTAAACATTAAAGGGTTTAAAACAAAGAACGTGTTTTTTACGATCTATGAATCTTCATAGATGGCGCTATCGTGTTTACCTTAATCTCGGAATCTGAATCTGAATCTCGGAAACGGCTCCAACAATTAAATAAAATTTAGTACACAGGAGATTTCGGGGGCGATAAATCGATCTAGCTCTGATTCATTTTCAGAAAATGTTGTTTTATTCGTGTTTTCAAAAATCAACTTTATTGATAATCAACTTAAAATATGACTCTTCCCGACATCTATTGGCGAGTAGAAGTAGCTTTAGTGTTATTTTACTTAGTTGGTGTTAGAAGTTCGTTAGATATTCGTTAGATGGCGTTCGGAACCCTCCGTGTGCGGGACAGTCTGACTCGCACGTGGTCAGTTTTATTTATCTGTTGGTAGGCTTGAACTTTCACATAGTTAAAATGCAATTCAGTAATTTTGTAGTATCGATAGTGTCATAGTGTAGCTGAACTGGTATAACGCCGGGCATGTTCTCCAGGAGGTGGAGGTTCGAGTCCCGTTGGTACAATAACATTTTGGGTTGTACAAAAATATAATAATATGTGTAGATAAAACTTAAAGCAACATATGATCATCTTGCCAGATGGTGCTAGTTGGAAGATAGTTTGGGATAGTTGTCATGTGTATGGGACTATAGAGATTGTCTAGCACTTCGTGTCACTGCTGTTTACCACCACTTCTAGATAAACACGTTCTCATCTTAGACTAAATCATCATTTACATGGTGGTCAACAGTGAAAGCATATAAAACAGTGGTCAAGTGTTTTTTTAAGGCTTTACCACCATCCAGAGAGGTCTGTTGGATTAAAGTCTAAGGCCAATAAGGTTGGTTGGGTTACAATGACCTCCCGAGGTCAGTAATGTACACTGCATTAGGCAACTGATTGATTAGCTTATGATGGACATAAAAATCATGATATTCATGATACATTTCAACATATTATGAAAAATCTGTATCTTGTTAGTAAAATATATTTTATGTTAAGTTTTATCAAAGGAATGATTGTGTGTTCATTAAGATTTCTAAAAAACTGTGTATATTTAGGGCAAGTCGAGGACATTATTATTATATCTACTGGTAGCGGTTTTAGTTCAATAGTTTCTGATTAGATCTAGTGGATAACATCTAAAGACTTTATCGTTATTTTTATCAACGAATTTCCATCCATTATTCTGTTTATATGATAATTAAGATTTTAAAACTAAGAGTTTAACAACTAAAAAATCGACTTCACATGCCAGGCGGGTTAGTTTCAGTAGCAAGTTTGAGAGGTTAATCGCTATATCTCTGGAAAATACTTATCAGATCTTAATAAAATTGTATGGGACCACCTTAGAGGTAAACACTACTTACCCATAACAAAACTAATTGGCGGAGTAATCAGGTACTAAACACAGGTACTACAAGTATGACATGAAAAAACTGTTCAAGTGCAAGTCGGACTCGCACTCGTAGGGTTCCGTAAAACAGTAGAGTATTTTATAACAAAAATGTTCGCCACCAAAAAATTAACTTTGTTTTTTATGGTGTTTGTATGAAAAACAAAGTTTTATTTACGGTCGCTATAGCGACCGTAAATAAAACAGTTTAACAAGCAGTTTTTTGAGATATATCTCAAAAAACTGCTGAATATATCCTATGAATATATATATATGAATATAACCAATTTTCTTTGAAAGTTTTTAAAGATGTCTACAGCATATATATATTTTTTTATTTTCACTCCAGGGGGAGAGGGGGTGGGGGGCACACATTTTACCACTTTAGAAACTGTATCTATTTTTCGAATGATTGACTTTGAGAAAAAATAGTTTTAGGAACCTCAATGTCATTTTTAAAGACCTATAGGCACACCGCACGCATACGTTTGATAAAAAAAAAATTATTAAAAAAATCATGACGAATCTATAAGGGTCTCGTTTTTTGCCATTCGGCTACGGAACCCTAAAAACGATTATGATTTGGAAAATTATTTTTTGTTTAAGAGAGTATGCTTTCTGTTTGGTAACATTATCATTTTATCCAGATCAGCATATTTATTCTTATTTCAATTGGATACATTCGAATCCAGAGGCTTCCTTTTGAATTTGAATATTTATTATTTTGTTTGCTATTCAGTCGCGGAAATCTGTCCGATCACAATCGCTGCTTTTAAGGGTTCCGTACCCAAAGGGTAAAACGGGACCCTATTACTAAGACTCCGCTGTCCGTCTGTCTGTCTGTCTGTCTGTTTGTCTGTCTGTCTGTCTGTCCGTCTGTCACCAGGCTGTATCTCATGAACCGTGATAGTTAGACAGTTGAAATTTTCACAGATGATGTATTTATGTTGCCGCTATAACAACAAATACTCAAAACAGAATAAAGTTAAAAATAATAGAGGGTCCCCATACAAGAAACGTGTTTTATTCGGCATTTCACGCCATCTATGAACGTTTAGTTAGGTAAACGTCCCATAGATGGCGTTATATTGAAATGTCGATTCCTAACATCTTTGTTAGACGTTAGATGGCGTTATAAGAAATAAAATGTTTATTAATTACATATTATTTTTTGCTCGATCTTATAGTGTCGATCACTCGATCACTGTAGTGTGGTACGGAACCCTACGAGTGCGAGTCCGACTTGCACTTGGTCAGTTTATTTCGAGTTGACATGTCAAAAGAGCATTGTGATGAGTGAGCAAGAGATTAGAGCATTGTGAATTGCAAAGATCTGAGTTGAACGAGAAAAAAAATCCAAATACAAATTTGCTTTTGGTGCAGGTCTAGCATGGCCTTATCCCCGGGGGAAAGACAAAATTATTTCCCTGTTTTTCGCCGCTGACAGGAGATCAACACGACAATTTAAACGCTTGGTGAAGTTTAACCCCGAGTTTTGATGTTGTTTCGTATTAAAAGTTTAAAAAAAGAATTGATTACAAGTCAGCGGGCGTTTATAATTGTCTAAAAACTTTACTTATAATTTGCCTTCTCCACCAAACAAAACACGGATAGGTAGAAAAACAAAATAGTCCCCTTGCCATGCTAGCCCTGCTGATTAGTATATCTAGATATATATATGAAGATCAATCAAACTTAGTACTGAAAATGACTAGCGTGTCATTTTGAGCCGGTTATTTTCGTTTTGCAAACGTATTAAATACTAACCTATCAAAACTCTCATTACAGAACTGACCAGAGAATCACCATTGAACGTCGTCGCAACTGACTATGTTAACTACGGTATCGCACACAACTGCAAATATGACGAGAAGAAGAAAACCCATGGAGGTAAAACACTTAATAATCCAATACCTATACCTTTTTAGCGTTTGACACCTAACTCGCATGGTGGTAAGCAATGATGCGGTCAAGGATGGTAAACACGCTAGGCACCAAATGTTCTGAATCTAAGGGCTGCTTGGTGCCGGAACACCGTAAGTTTTTGGCGACAGATTTCTTCCTTAATGGTGATAAGCAATTTTTTTGTAGCAAGGCAGGCAGAACATTGATATAATGCTACTACCACCTATGGAAAATTGATAACTATCTTATCTGTTGGTAAGTGATAATATGGTCGATGCTTGGTCTGAAAGAACTGACTTCAAATGCCGCTAGTCAAAACGCTAGGTTCTTTCCAAATTTTCCAATACCGAGTTTGAGGTGTTAATCTCAATAATTACGAAGATACTTAGCAGATCTCGATGAAATTTAAATAGAACTGCCTGGAAAGTATATACTTTCAAATAAAAAACTAATTTTCAAAATTAGTCCAGGCGTTTTTGAGTAATCAGTGCAAATACTTAAAATAAGATTCCTGAAAACCTCTTCCTTTTTTAAAGTTGGTTAAAAATACTAAAAAAACGGTGGCGATGATTTGGTCGAAGCTGCATTTTGTGTCCGTTTTAATGGGTGCTCATATAGTGAAAAGAAACATCGTAAGAAAACCGCGGCATAGATTATAAAAATATAATATTTAAGTTAATTTATTAAAATAGTTTTTTAGTTGAGTGCTTTAGTCAAACTTTTGCACAATTAATAAATGTGAACATATAGAAAAGTACATTTATCACTAGATAAATATCACTAGATGTCTTTATCAACGATAGCTCCATAATCAGCCTGAATTCTTTAGATTTAGCTCACAAACTCACAATCTTAGTCACGTTGTGATAAACGCTATTATTGATTTTCAAAAATGTATTATCTACTGATAAACTATTATCATCATTGACACCACAAAATATAGGTAGGTATGTAGACTTTGGCAGAAAATATCAATATGATTAAGAAAATTATCTGCATAGTTGATTGATGATTCAAAACATAGTGTAACATATAGACTATGGTATTTATTTATACACGACTAATTTTGACAAGTCTTGAACGAAATTAATATTGTGCACTTTATGCATTCTGTCGACAGTGAAAACTTTTCGTTCGGAACACCCTATGTTCCGTGCCGTATGGAAAAGACCATAGGATTTTCATAAATGCATTATGAAACCTACTCAGCAATACCCTGTTGAACAAAAACAAACAAATTGAATTGGTCGATGGAAATCATCATCATCAGCCTATCACTGTCGACTGCTGGACATACGTTTTTTGTCATACTATAATTTTTCGTAGCAAAGAAAACACATCCCTATAGGCCTAGCAAGCTATCATCAACTACATCGTCACGAACCGGTGAGATAGTGGTCAAACACTTGTATTCATACTAGAAAAAAACTAAATAGTGTTTTAACCGCACTGGTGTCACAAAACTTTTTTAGTAATCTTCACAATAGCACTCGCTGCAGTAGGATAACAGCAGCATTTCGAAACCCAAATGTTAAAAACCACCTACTCATATCAATCTTTTGATTTGTTGCAGACAACCTTTGGATTCTTTCAAGGACCAAGAAGCTGGAAGGCGAGGCTAAGACAGCCGTGGAAAACTTCCTCAAGGACCATGCTAAGGACTTGGATGCGACTAAACTGATCGCCACTGACTTCTCGGAGGAAGCTTGCAAGTTTGAGACCACCACTTCAATTTCGGTTCCCAACAGTCCTATCAAACAATAAATTTAAACGAAATTATTCTTTAATGTAGGGACTTGGACAAATTTTAATGTGAGCATTCAGGAATCTGATCTTCAAAGTGAATTCATTGGAATTTGGAAAAGTTGCTTTACTTTAGAAAAATCTTTCCAATGTGAATTTACTTTTCTAAACACATATTTGTATTGATACAATATAACTTCTACAGTTTAAACATTGTGATTGTTGTTATTATCATTGATTTTGTTTTCGTGTTTAACTATTCCACCTATAAAATCTAGAGTTTAAGCAAAATGATCAACACTATCTACTGGTACTTCTAACATTTTGAAAACTGATTATGAAGAAACGATAGCAAGATAAAATGAATCTATAGCATTTAAGAGTATTATATTTGCCGTAGATAAGATAAAAGCTTTAAAATTTACATCATCACTTCCTTTAACATCGTTTTCTTATCATTAGAATCAATGAATTGTTTGTGATAGTAAAATATTGGTTTGAACTACCTTTTGGTTGTTTTTGTAATAAAATTTTAATTTCTATTTGTGGTTTTTATTCCATATAACCCTTTGCCTTAAAATTGACTTTATTTGCGGTGAAAAACATGACTTATTTGTCTGTAAGTATTTGTATACATTCGACTTTATTTGCATACTTTTTTGTTGAACTCTGGCTTTGTACACCAAATTTATATACAGTGTACAGTAAATATTTATGTAAACCACCTTTCTTTACTGTACAGGCAAAATGTGTGTTGACGTCATCTAAGGTTTAGCACGCATGCCCAGAAAATACCAGTACTCTGAAGGTTTAATTTAAAAACTTACGATTTGTTATTTCATCTTGGGTATACAATTTCTTGGCAGAACATAGTAATAATGACACATGTGAAAGCAAAACGCTTCGTGTGAGTAGATTAAAATAACTATTATATAGGTTCTGGCTTTCTGATGGAAATAGAGAAGAGGGTGGAAGTATTGCGGAAAATTTACAAGACAGCTGTTGTTCTGTGGATTGGAAAAATGTCAGTTGTCCAGCAGCACAGTATTGTTTCTCGTCACTGCCTGCTTATATTTTCACACAAGCTCTATTTGGTCTTATTAAGTGAGATCATCATCAAAAATCTTGCCACCGTCCTCGATCGCATCATCACTTACCTACAGGTGAAATAGTGGTCAAACGCTAGCCTATACGATAAAAAACACGATAGTGGTCGAGTACAAATGCAAAATACATACATACATTTTGGAGTGAACCTTACTTCAAAAGTATACAAATAAAACCCTGCGGTGATTGTGGTGGCACCATCTAGGTCGTGATCGTCTATTTATGTATATAGGTATATCGAGTGAGTCTTAACAGTTTCAGGTATCCCGTCGTATGGGAGAGTATGAGCACAACATCTTGTCAAATCTAGTTTTATAGTCTACATCTTTATCAGTACATTCGACCGATTGGACATGAACTAATCACCTTGCCATTCCATCTAAGCTTACTTGTACATGACAGTTCCTTTTACTTCTGAAGGTATTAGATAGGTCGCCGTTCTTTAATTTTAGCGTGTAAGACTTGTTAAAATTCATAGGTTTGTCATAGTAAGTGTTAGGATAGCGTGGGTTGGTGTATTAAGTTCCTGTGTGGGCTATTTCGGTCCACCGCTGACAGAGACCAGTCCAGAGCGATATCTAGGGAACCTACTTGCGGGACTTACCGCTCGGCAAAGCCGATGGGGGAATAAACCGTCCGTAAATTACCCTAACGCTGCGAAGCGTATATGTGTATCTCTTTCGTAGATAACGCTCAATAGCGTTCTTCCCCAGATTTTCGGTAGCAAAAGTTTACATTTCATAATTATGGATTTATGAGACAGTTTGGCCAAACTGGAAAAAAGGACGGTTCGAGAGTGTTTGTGATTTTTGAGATATCCAGGCTGCATCTCCCGCCACGGCCATGTACTGATTTCATTAATTTCAACAATGCCAACGAGTATACTAACGTCGTTGTATTCTCAAATGTTAGATGTGTATGCTCACCTCACCAACACAACAATACCCCAAAATCTGTCGTCAGACTTCTATACTCGAACACTCTAATTTTCACTACTATCAAAATACTTATTCGTAGTTGTCGTCGCTCACGATGTTTCCGCCATCAAAGCCCGCTTCTAGTTCTGCAGCCAGCCTCTTATAAACTACTTAAGTTTCAGTTAGCTTACTAAGTTATGATTTTATCGATTACTACGTTATCATCCTCTCTGGATATTCGAACTTGATACCATCATTCAAGTGTCGTAACGTGACTTTCCATTTATCCTGCCTATACATTTATAGTTGTATGTTTATATATATTTATATATATCAACATGTATCGGGTGAGATACATATAGACCAACAGAGATAGCCATTAAATATATTCATTGCTTGTATTGCTAGTTTAGTATATAAAATTAGGATTATATAAAGTATCAACTTATGATAATCTCTGTTGTTCTTGTATCGAGAAAAAGGTCTTAAAATTAATTGAATAAAATCCAGTAAGTAGAATATTAATTCATATATTTCTGATCCACAATTAAATCAAAAGTAAAGAACTTGTCATTTATTTAGATCGATCTTGTGTTGTTTTGTTTTTAATCGACCAGCTATTCTGTTCCTAAGGCATTTAATCGAGAGGGAAAACGAATAGCTAAATAAAAAACCCTCTCGGCCAGAAAAGCCACCATCAATAATCTCATCCTACTGGACTTCGATGAAACATTTATATTACCACATTTACAATCTATTTACAACTAATCACTATCTCATTATTATTAACATCACCTCAATATTCCCAAAACTTGGCAAAGGAACACATCCCATTGAACAATAATAGACCCTCCGACATTCAAATCGTTACTACCTGATCTCTCTATTTCGCAAAGCGTCATTTACAAGCCATATTCACAATACGTTAGAAATTCTCATCTCATGACATCTAGATTTAAACTGAATAAGTTTTATTCGTCAATTAATTAAGGAACCTATGTCCTTGTTTGCGTTCTGAATTTGAACTGTGATGGTTGGTGATGTGTTTTAATTTGGAAAAATTAAAGGTTATCTATTTCTTCACATGAATTTCAACCATATATACATTATATTTATATTCATAATAAGTAATGCATCAAAACAAAAAAACCCCGGAGAAAGTGAGGTAAGTATTGAGGCTGAGTTTTATTCAAATCGTATGTTTCAGAATCCATAATAATATACTTGATGTCAATATTATTATTTCAGACAAAAGTGATCAACAACTAAAGTACTGTGAATAAATTACTTTTATATATTTTAATAGGGTACGTTACCACAACTGCAACGAATCGGTGTTAAAAAATAACAAAAATAAACGACACTTCATATATCACTGAAGTTACTCGTAGACTACGAAACCCGGAGTTTCGTGAGTTAAGATATTGTTCCCTCGGTAGGTTCAGGTGTTCGTTCCTGATTCGCGACTTCGTTCCAACTCTCGACCCTGTCTTCCAAAAGCCGAGTCCCAAGCTCGTTCATCCCCCCCATGATCTGAAAAAAAACCACTGTGAAAATATGTCCATTCCTCTCATTGGCTACCTGTTACCATAGCGTTATCCAAAGGCGGTCAATTTTTAAACCCTCCCTATTTTTCCAAGAAGGATTCTACAATCTCGGTCTCACGCATTTTTTTTTTCTCGTTGCACGTGTTGGCCATTTACAACCTTTACGGATTTTTTTCTTTGTTTTAAGCAATTCCACTAGTGCCTTTTAGATTTTTTTCTTCTTTTGTCTTATCTTAGAAATGGTTATTTGAAATTGACAAGAGTTGAATTTATTTTTATTTTTATGGCCCCGCTGAGTGTTTTGAAACTTAATTTCTTTGCAAGCCCTACGTAATAAAGCAGTTACTTTTTGTGTTTTATTTACGCTCTTCGGCTGTTCATGTGGTGATCACATGATCCACCTCATGATGATCACTGATCAGTCAGTTCTCGTTGTTGATGTGTTTGTAAATTTGCTCTTTTCACTATGACGGCTGAAACTGGTATTTCGGAATTCGCTATACTGGGATGATAGTTTGCTAATTTCTGTAACATTAACGTTGTGCATTTGGTCTACTCTCCCTCCGTCTTACGAATTTTCGATCAGGTCACGTGTCCTGACGCGAGTTTAACATTTTTTACCCATCCCAAAAAAGTTTCTACTCTTCCCTCCGTCTTACGAATTTTCGATCAGGTCACGTGTCCTGACGCGAGTTAAACATTTTTTACCCATCCCAAAAAAGGTTCTACTCTTCCCTCCGTCTTACGAATTTTCGATCAGGTCACGTGTCCTAACGGTGTCCTGACGCGAGTTTTAACATTTTTGACCATACTTACCAATTTTTTTTTCACAACGCCGCTACAGAAGTTGTCACTTCAAAAAACGTCTTTAATATATTTCCTTGCGATAACGACACAATATTACTTACTTAAACGAACGAACGGATTAGCAAGCTGAAGTGGCAGTGGGCTGGTCATATCTGCCGCAGGACTGATAACCGTTGGGGTAGACTTGTCCTAGAGTGGAGACCGCGAATCGGCAAACGTAGCGCAGGACGTCCTGTGACCAGGTGGAGACATACGAAAAGCGGTGGGCAGTGACTGGAAGAGAAGAGCCGAAGATCGGGCTCAGTGGCGCATCTTGGGAGAGGCCTTCGTCCAGCAGTGGACTGACACGGGCTGATGATGAAACGAACGAACACGAACCTATCTATATTTAATTGTGTTCAACATGATTTTCCTACTAATTTGAATTTGCGCCTACTGAATTGATAAATATTAAAATTATAGTTGTTATATTTATCTGTAAAGGAAACTAGCGTATGTTTATCAATTTTTAATCGTGAAGCTACTAACTTCAATCAGATTATGAATGTACTTAAATGTGCCTAGGACTACTAATAAATAATAAATAACACAATAATGTAACTAATGTTAGATTGAAAAAAAATACAATACAATTTTTAATTTAATATATTAAAAATACATTAATCGCAAATAAATAATGCTGCACGTCCTCCTTTTTTATAACCTGAATCACAGTCAAATAAACATCGCAAACATTATCACCAATAATTGCTAGAAAAAGAATCAATTTCCTGTTTGATATTAAAAGCGCAGCTTGCTTCGCTAAATTCTTTGAAGACGAATGACTTTCTCTGTTCAGCCAGTTCTGTGTACTTTGATAGAGCATCCTCGACCTTCTTCAAATTTTGACCATCGAGTTTATCCTTGCTGCGAGTAAGGATCCAGGCAAATACTGAAAAATGCAAATAATCTTATATTATTTGATCAATAGATACAAAAAATATATCATCAGTTATACACGCGCAGTGCAGCAGAGTGCAAAATACTGGTTACTCAGAACTTTTCATGCCGCTGTATCTGTAACAGGTGGACGTCACTGTTTACCATCGTCGTGCTTGTCCTTTACCTATATCATTAAAAATAAATTGGAATATTTTCGTGTTTTCAAGATAAACTTTAGCTTGAGCACCAACTCTCTTCCACCATATAAACTCTCAAGGAATGCATGTTCTAAAATCTCTTCCATGCATCTAGATTCTAGACCAAACACCCGTAATAATGGTAATTGATTTTATGATGTCAACTTTGCAAGTATACTTAGGTAGTGAGTATGACTTTACGATCAAATAATTACGTCATCACCGCCCTAGATTAACCTTAAGCAGAATTTAGAAAGTTGCAATAAAAGTGAAAAATCACTTACCATAGTGCATTCTAGCTTTCCTTCCCATGTTCTTGCAAGTGTAAGTGATAGCGTAGTTGTCATAGTCTGTATTCAGAATGACGAACGGATATTGATGTACATTATCTGAAAGCAGAAGTTACAGAAGTTATCTCTAGTAGATCTCATACTTGTATAGAGTATTCTTAGCCTATGGACACGGATCTCTACTTTTTCGGCGAAAATTGTTTGGCAGATTATCACTTGCCAACTAACGTTTCGCAGAACATTATTTCACCGAATAATCAATTGCCAACCTATAACATAATTTTGTTTTATTTCCCAACCTAACAGTTGCCAACTGTACGTTTGGTCTGCCTTTTATAATGACACTTTTCAAAGGGCCAACTTTCAAGTAGCAAACGTTTCAGTTAGAGTATATTCATTTTAGTCTCTCAAGTCCTTTGTTTCCACCGTTGTTCGGACGATGGCGAACAAACATAAAAAGCAGTCAAATTGAGAACCTCCTCCTTTTTTGTGAAGTCAGTTAAAAAGTGAACTTACCGCCACTCTCATAACTGACGACAAACTTAGCTCTTGCCCCAGCATCAAAAGTTGGATCTACCCTCGCGAAATAGCTCTTCTGTGTCCTATTCCCGTTCTCTAAGTCAGGATCTACGTATGTCTCTCTCAAGGTATAGCCCAGGTTGTCTTCTTGGAACTCCAGAGTTGCGCAGTCGTTGATTGGTCGGTTATCGCTTGCATAACTTGCGACATTGTACCAGTGCCCTGAAAACTGAAAATAGTTTATGTTAATGACAAAGTTTCAATGATTCTTAAATGATGATTGAAGACTGTTATGTGGTGATGCTTTATGCTTTCTATCCTCACAGTTCTAGGCGTCAATCTAAGGTGTGGACAGTTTGAGGTCATGGCGTCTTTTACATTGACTCTCAAGCATAATGTAAGGTAGATATTACCTTCTTTGAGTTTCTTTGAGAGTTTTTACACTTTGTATATTGTTATTTATAATCCAATTTTCATCGTAGCGACGCGGCTTGACTCGAATCCGCGTCTCCCGGGTAACGTGGCATGTATTTTTGGATTGCATATAAACAACTAGCTGTGCCCCGCGGTTTTACCCGCGTAGACATCGTTCCCAGATAAATTTCGGGATAAAACGTTTTTTTTTTCACTACTGATATTCCAACATAATGGCATATCATTAAAATTACAATCTAGTCTTAAGACTAATAAGTAATTTAGATTTGACCTAAACTGCTAACTATTGTTAAACTAAGAATGTGTCCAATGGCACTTTTCTTATTGTCTATATTCTTCACTAAACTAACTCAAAAGGTTTTATCCTTTTTAGTCTTCTCACTATCCGTGTTGACGAGGAGCTGGATAGCCTCAACGTTCACATAGTGATGAAGTCTACGGTCGTGAGCTTCGGCATATTTTGTAATAACACTATTAACGTCACCCACTTTAAGGTCCCCATGGAGATCGTCGTTTCTTATGTACCATGGTGAATTTACGGTGCTCCTTAGTACTTTATTTTGGAATCGCTGGATGATCTGGATGTTACTTTGACTGGTACAGCCCCATAGCTGAAATCCATAAGTTCATACTGGCACTAGGACTTGTTTGTATAGAAGTAATTTGTTTTGCACAGACAGCGTGGAGTGTCTTCCTAACAGCCACTGCATCTTTTTGTAGCGAAGCTCTAACTCATTGCGTTTTTTTTTTGACGTGTGCCTTCCATCGAAGCTTTGCGTCTAAAGTCATGCCTAAGTACTTGGCTGTATTTTCGTATGGTACTGCTTGGCCATTTATAAACACCGGGTGGTAGTGCTGTCTTTTGTTAGTGAAATCTATGTGGATAGATTTCGTTTCATTCATTTTTATCCTCCACATTTTTGTCCATTCAAAGATAGTGTTGACAGCCGTTTGTATATGTTTGAATGCTGTTTCTTGATTGACTCCTGTGGCCATGATAGCTGTATCATCAGCGAATGTTGCGATGGTGTTGTTCTCTAATATTGGGACAAAAAGTGATAAAAAAACCTTATGTGTTATTCCAGGCTATGTACATACCAAATTTCAGCTCAATTGGTTGAGTAGTTTTAGCGTGAAGAAGTAACAAACTTACATACAAACGTTCGCCTTTATAATATTACTAGCTGATACGAAGTCGCGGTCGTTTACGTAAACTAAGAATTTCATCCCCATGCTATGTATGTCTCCTTGTTAAATTTCAGTAAGATAGGATCGTCCGTTTATCCGTGATTAACTTCGAGCATTTACCGATGGAGATGTTGACGTTGTAATCCGCAAACATTTTTTTCTGCCGATACTTACGGGGGACGAGGTAAACACGCATTGCACACACACAAATCATTCACTTTAACGATCCCGCACACTAGCTTGAAACACGCACACAGTATTAAAAATACAGCGTAGTTACGCACGCTCATATGGCCAAAAATGGCTATATGGCCAGCAGAGGGGTACGCCTTGCGTTAACATCTCCTTTGGTTAATGCTCGAAGGTGATTAAGTAACAAACTGACAGAGTGACAGAGCTAAAAACGTTTTTAATAGTATTAGTATGGAAGTATGGATAGAATAGAAGTATGGATAGAATAGAAGTATGGATAGTATGGAATTATGGATGAAGTAGTATAATAAAAAAAAAGTGCAACACATTAGTGGGGATGGGGCACTGGCACGTCTTTATCCTGTGTGTTAAGACTCTTCTTTCTAGCTTGCATCATAATCCTTTGCATTTTTAACAGACTTCAAAAAAGAAGGAGGAGGTTCAATTCGGGAGGAAGTATTTATTTTATAAATGTATGTTCGGGCATAGCTCCCGTCATTTATGGACGGATTTGCAAAAATCTTATATATTTAAAAACGGGAATTTAACGTGACTTACACGATGTCAATATAGCGATCGACATATGTTTCGGCCTCATCAGGAGGCCTTCTTCAGGATCTTGAGTGCGGGGCGCTTGCCGCGTTAAATTCCCGTTTTTAAATCTATAAATTTAAAATGAACGTGAGTTTTTATAATAAAATTGCAAAAATCTGTTTTGTTCTGCGGTTTGTTCCGAAAGAGTCCTATTTAAAATTTTGTAAAAATCTGACGAAAATTTTCGAACGCAGACAACGGAACCTTTCAATAAAAGCTAGGAAATTTTGTAACCCAGAACTTCATAATTTTTTAACAGATTTGGAAAACTCTTTTATTGTTTAAAAGAGTTTTATTTCAAAATGGTTCTATAAAAGATTTCGTAAAGATCTTATGATGAATTTCTGAGACAACGATACTTCTTTACTAAATGGCAGTAATTTCGTTACCTCACTTGAAAAATTCTTGTTTTGTTTGGGAGGGTGTACTTCCCGTGTATCTCCTATTGTAAATTCATTGAGATCTAATGAGTATCTCCAGAGATATAAACACCCTAAATTTGGTACCAAATATTATAATCGCGGCATTTTAAGTCTTTTTTTTTCGTTTTGTAACGATCCTATATTATTATCTTACAATATCGACCCCTCTGGGATGAAACGTCGTAAAAGCCATTTTGACCAAAATCTGTTTTCAGCGGTTTCTTGGTCATATTCGCGCGCTCTATCGATCTGTACATTTAAATGTTCAAATTCGCAAAAAAAAATTCTTTTACAACACGCTTCGAATCACTCTCTAAACCTGGGTTTCATGTTTTAAAATGTCGTAATGAGCAACTTTTAAAGAAAATTTTCAAATTTCTGAAGTAAGAGACATATTTTTTCGTTGCATGGTTAATACGACATAATATAATACAATGTAAGAAAATAATACTTTTTAACTTTTACAATAAAAATATTTTATATTATAAAAGACACAAGATTATCAAATATGGCTTTTACGTTAATTTTCGAAGTAAAAAATTAGAAATAAACGATGTCAATTTACGTCGTAAAATCCACTACTTTTAAAAATATGGCTTGTACGAGCATTTTACTACTAAGAGACTATTGAAAAGTAATGCTAACTTTGGTCTTACAGAGCATGTCGCATTTTTATTTGGCTTATTACGGCTTATACACATTTTTCTCAGGTCATCTATACAAATATTTAATCTGCATGAAAGTGTAAAAGACATTATATCAAACCCTTCAGGACTAAACGTAGAAAAAAAAGGCCATTTTTCAGTACGGCTAAAACCAACACTGGTAAAGTTTATTTCTTGTATATTTTTTGATTTACTTAATCTATAATGTTTATTATAGATTAACACTATATCTCATTACGCTAAGGTTTTTGAGTTGTTTACTAAATAGAAACCCAAAATAACCTACATTAATTAGTTCCAGAGATTGCATGGCTTTTACTACAAAAAAAAAGTTGTAAATGGCTTCTACGTCTTTTTTCTTCAGCTTGGTAATTGTAATTTTTTTTTATTAAGTTGCATAAGACTTAAGAATTGGTTTTATCAAAGGGATTATCGAATTAAAAGACAATTGTAATAAGAGGAAAGTGTTATTTAGTGTTGTAAATGAGAAACACATTAATGACCAATATCATATTATTTTAATATTTTTCATAATATAAATGTAATATTGTACTTTTTCTGATAAACACTAATAAAATTATCAAAATGAAATCAACGTAACCTCTAAAATATGCTAAATAGGCAGTAAATTGAACCTAGTAATTAAAATCTTCTAATCTTCTGTTTTATTAAAGTACGAGATAAAACTGCGCATTGTGCACACACGAAAACAGGTAAGTATTTAACAATAACATAGCTTAAAACAAATCAATGTTTTAATAAAATCATCATCATCATCAGCCTATCTCTGTCTGCTGCTGGACATAGGTCTCACCTATGGTACGCAATTGAGCTTGATACCTAAGCCAAATCTTGCAATTGGGTAGAAATAACTTCGAGAAGGAAGCTCGCAGAATGATGCAGAGTTACTTACGGGGCCGAGACGTGAACTCTGACAGTGCAACTGTGTCACCAATTTCAAGTCGCTCAGCGAGCTATGGGGGAGGCTATACTCGGAGTCTTGTTGAAGGATCGAATTCAAAATGAAGTCATCCATTAGAGAACCCAAGTTATCGACAATGGATTAGCAAGCTAAAGTGGCAGTGGGCTGGTCACATCTGTCGTAGAACTAATAACCGTTGGAGTCTACCCCAACAGTTATTGGTTCTAGACTGAAGACTGCGTCTCGCCAAATGTAGTGTAGGGCGCCCTCCAGCTAGATGGAGCGATGATGTACGCAAGCTGGCCGGCAGCGGCTGGAAACAATAAGCTGAAGATCGAGCTCAGTGGAGTGGATAGGTGAGACCTATGTCCAGTAGTGGACAGGGATAGGCTGATGATGATGATTACTTTACGATATCAATTTGTTTTAAGCTATGTTTTTGTTGAATACTTACCTGTTTTTGTGTGTGCACAGTGCGCAGTTGTATCTCGTAGTTTAATAAAACAGAAAATTAGAATATTTTTATTACTAGGTTCGATTTACTGCCTATTTTGCACAGTTTAGAGGTTTTATTGATTTTAGTTTGATAATTTTATTAGTGTTTGTCAGAAAAAGTACAATATTACTTTTATATAATGAAAAACATTTAAATTATATGATTTTGGTCATAAATGTGTTCTGCATTTACTACACTAAATTACACTTTCTTCTTGTTACAATTGTCTTTTAATTCGATAATCTCTTTGATAAAACAAATTGTGACATCTTATACCACTCAATAAAAAAAAGGTTACAGTCGCCAAGTAGAAGAAAAATGTCGTAGAAGCCATTTACAACTTTTATTTTTGTAGTAAAAGCCATTCCATCTCTGGAACTAATGAATGTACGTTATTTTGACTTTCTATTTAGCAAACAACTCGAAAACCTAAGCTTAATGAGCTATAGTGGTTTATTACAGATTAAATAAATCAAAAGATATACCAGAAATAAACTTTACCATTTTTGTTTTTCGGCCGTACTGAAAAATGGCCATTTGGCTTTTACTAAGTTTCATCCCAGAGGGGTCGATATGTTACAGAAGCTGCAAAGCTCTCTCTAACATAGTCTATTACAAATACCAATACCTCTGGACACTTTTTACACTTATAAGAGTTCCGTACCCAACGGGTGCCAACGGGATCCTTTTATTTATTATTTAGACTCCGCTGTCCGTACTTCCATCCGTCCGTCTGTCACAGGGATGTATCTTCTGAAGTGTAATAGATTGAGACACTTGAAATGTTCAACAAGTGTGTATCCATATATAGCCGCTTTATTAACAAATCATAAAAACAAAACAAAGGTAAAAGTTATAGCGGGTCCCAGAAAATGAACATGTTTTATTTGAAATTATTAACTTTGTGTTTACGTTCACTAGATGACGTTAGTTATAAAATTAGCCCGTGGTAGTGTTTCGTATTGATAATTAAATTAGACTAAGTTAAAACAGTAAGCGATACTTTGAATTTATAATAATGAATATTTTAATATTCTCTAATCAATCTTATACTGTAAGAATCTTTGTTCTGACATACTGACTGACTGACTGGCTGACAGACAACGCACAACCTAAACCGCTGGTCGTAGAGACTTGAAATTCGGACGGTATATTTGCCTTAGTACGTAAAGGTGTACTAAGAAAGGATCAAATTCACCCCTTTAAATATAAAATTGGATAAAATGGGAGTTCAACGTTTGTATGAAGAAACAAGATTAGATAGTATTTTCTATTCGAAACTTCACACAAGTGCTTCAATAAAAAAAAAGTAAATACGTGTTTCAGGCTAATTGGAATTCTACCCCTAAGATGGGGTACCAAAATCTGAAAATAAATATTGTTTCGGATAGCGCTGAAATTTGGCATGCAGATAGTTATAACGACGTTAGTTCCCTCTGAGAAATGATTTTCCAAAATTCACCCCTTAAGGGGATGAAATGGGGGTTCAAAGTTTGTATGGAGAAACAAGGTTAGATAGTTTTTTCTATTCGAAACTTCATATAAGTGCTTTTAAAAATAAATAACGCGTATGTAATAACGACATGGCTAACGATATTTTACTGTCCATAATGTCATTACTTTTATCTTTGATACCAACATGAGTATCGTCGGCAAATAGACTAATAGTTGCCCAATCTGGAATTGCATTTACAATGTCATTCACATAAATTAGAAATAGAAGAGGCCCAAGTATGGATCCTTGAGGAACACCAATGTCAATATTTCCGGTCAAAGAAGTTTGATCTTTCACTGAAACCGTTTGTGTTCTATGACTTAGGTAGGACGTCATCATATCTAATTCTTTGCCTTTGAAACCATAGTATGTCAATTTTAAAATTAATATGTCGTGTCGCAAACAATCAAAAGCCTTCGATAAGTCGCAATAAATGCTCGTGCATTTATGCGACTCATCGAGACTTTGTAGAACATAATGAACTACTTCTCTAATTGCCATTTCTGTGGACCTGTTTTTTCGGAAACCAAATTGTTGGGGAGCAAATAAACAATTTTCTTCAAAATATGCTATAAGTTGATGTTTTAAGATTGATTCTAAAATTTTCGATATCGTAGGCAGTATGCAAATTGGTCTGTAATTACTAAGTTCAGAGTGTTCTCCTTTTTTGTAAAGTGGTATTACTCTACCTAATTTTAAAGAATCAGGGAAAATCCCTTCGTCAAAACATGAAGTTATTACTTCATAAATTAAATCAAATAACATGTAATTATGTAATACTAATTCTCTAAGGGTTTTCGTATTCATGTCGTATATATCCGTTGATGTCTTACATTTCATGTTTTTAATTATTTTAAAAAGATCTTCTTTACTAATCATATTAAATTTTATAGATACGTCTGGTTTGGTGGTCTTAGACAAGTATACTTTGCATTTATCTGTATCTATTGTAGTGTTTTTGGTTAAATTGTGAGCGACGTTAAGAAAGAATGTATTAAATAAATCAGCTATTTTCTTAGTATCGTCTATTTTTTCTGTACCATTATTCATATATTTAATACTTGGTTTATTCTTGTCTTTTCTTTTAATTTTAATTGATTTTTGATTGATTAATTATAATTTTAATTGATTTTACTTTTGATTTGATGTCTTTTGTGATTGAAAGGTTTTAAAACTTTTAGTTTTAAGTAAATGAAAGAAGTCTTTAACGCGGGTGAAGCCGCAGGGCACTTCTATTAGTTATATATACATTCTACGGTGGTACGGAACCCTTATTGGTGGATTATTTATGAAAAGTAAGTAAAAAGAATAGCATTTGAAAAGAAAAAGCTAAACATTTATGCACAAGCTCTTTCAGAAGGCGGCCTATTATATCTATTAGAATGTACCAATAACATAAATATTGTACTTATAGGTACTTATATTGAATGCCCGATGTAGGTAGAATGACATTACCAACAATTGCAATGTGACCTAGCATCATTCTTATATAAACATCATCAATAAATGATTTCGGATTCTTATTCTATGCTTCCGATGCTACACATTATTAAATTACATGACAAATAACTAATATAAAACGGATCATTATCCATTTCCAGTTATTTATTTATCATGGCAGACTTGATAAAGGCAAAACAGGATTTAGCACTCGATGGTAAATAGATAATTATATCGATCACCATCTAATACATTTACTTTAGTATTATTAATCAACTTCCAAATTGATTGCATTACAGTATTTATGAGTGAATTATTGATACGCTGATTATTAAACAAGAAATAAAGAATTAGCTAATGATGGATGAATGTGAATACCTATTTATTTAAAAAACTACCGATTAATTATAGTTTTGCATAAAACGAATTTTAATTAGGCACCTACTTAGATTTTAATATTTTATGTAGGCATGATGGTAGGACACGATCTAGTGTCCACCTAGCCAGCTACCACCCTCAAGTTAGAGAAATCTGTCGCCAAAACATCTAATGTGTTCCGGCAGCTATCCTTTGGAGCCAGTTTCTACCCTTGGAATGCTACCATCCTAGCGTGCTACCATCCTCGACCACATTATCACTTACAAACAGCTAGGCTATTCTGTAAGCTATCTCGACGGCGGAATCCGCGGTGAGATTTGAATTTCGTATTACGAAATTCAACCGTATTACGAACGTGATACGATTCCGCTGTCGAGATAGCTTACAAAATAGCCTAGCTGGTAAGATAGTGATCAAGCGCTAGCCTATAAGGGGAATTCCAGAAAAATAGTACAACGCTTGTTTTGACATGTCCTTCAACTTAACGTTTACATCTGAAACTACGTGCATTATTTTAAATTGAATTTTGTCCAACACTGAAAGCAACTTTTATACATTGTCGTTAATTTAAAATCTAATTTATTTAATATAAGTTGAATTATAGTAGATTTTTTAACTAAACCAAACCCTAAACCAAACCACAAAATATTGGTGTGTCCCCATTGTCAAATAGAAAAGAAACGTTAAATTATCGTAAACCTTTCTTTGAGCGTCATGATATGTTTTGTTATTTTTAGAAACAACTATCCCTCTTCTTTATTGAGAAATATTTAAAATAACTTAAACCTATTTAAAATCGCATTGGAATTGTTGTCCCCGAAATTCGTTATATCCGGACATCTCGGTTTTGTTACCAAATTTTCTTTAAGGATAATTTCTACCAAACACCTTTTTATATTTTGAAATGGCAGAATGGTCTTTGGGCTGAGGAATCGGCAGTCCTAATACAACGTCAGTGCCATTTCGGGACAGTTTACAGTGAGATTGTGAGGTAGGTCGGACCCGTGCAAAAATTGTTGTCAGGTTTGTATTTCATTTCGGGGCAGTTTACAGTGAGATTGTGAGGTAGGTCGGACCCGTGCAAAAATTGTTGTCAGGTTTGTATTTCATTTCGGGGCAGTTTACAGTGAGATTGTGAGGTAGGTCGGACCCGTGCAAAAATTGTTGCCAGGTTTGTATTATTGCAATCAAAACTTTACCGATATGTTTTTAATAGCATGTAATTTTGTAAGAAATGTCCAGTGTCATAGAAACAACTCGGATTGCGTAGAATAACTAACCGATAACTGTACTGCTAAATATTTATTTTTTAATTGAATCTGGACTTATTACGTTACTTCGGTTTTGTTACTACAAGTACGGTAACATATAGACGGACCGTTATAGTAACATAACCGACAGTATAAAGCTTTTTTCACAATGTTACACTAAAGTAAGACATAAAAAAATAAAACCGGTCAAGTCGAGTTGGACTCGCCCACCGAGGCTTCCGTCCTGTAAATTGTATGAGCGCTTATATAGCTCAGAGGCCTATCTTAATTGGCGTTAACTATGTATGTATGGGGACTTAAATTAATTTAATTTTAACCCTTATTATTAATTATTAATTTTGACCCTTTAATTTTCAACTTTTTTTATTGTTTGGAATTTTTCCTTTCGTTTTGCTGTAAGACCTTGCTTCTTGCCAAATTTAATGATTCTAGGTCAACGGGAAGTCAACGGGATTATGTTTTGACCCAAAACTTGTAGGGTACTTCCGGTTGACCCAGAATTGTCCATTTTGGTCAAAAGCAAGGTCTTATAGCACAAATAAAGATGAAATTCCGAAAAATAAAAAAAGTTGCAAAATAAAGGTAAATTTTGATACTTACAAGTTTTCGCGAAAATCTAAATTTGTCCATATCTTTTTATCGTATTGACTCAGGACCTTGATTTTTATGAAATAAAATGAAATGAAATTTTATTTGTTAGAATATAGGTGCATTAGTAGATGATTGATTTTAAATTAGTATCACTATATTCGACTGGTATATCAGTCGTACAATTTGATGGCTTGTATTTAAAAAAATCACCTACAGAGTAAAAACATCTGTCACTTAGCCAATTATTTTGTTAAATTAAGTAGTAGTTTGAAAAATTTAGAGTTGGTCATGTCATGAAATTCATTTGGCAAGTTATTGTATATTTAGGTTGCCATACAATGACAATTTTTATTGCACATTTCCAGTCTGTTTTGGGGCATTAACAATGGTTTTTGCGCAACTTTCCTTCTCTGCATAAATTTTGTATCTTTTTCGAAAAGTTCAGGATTATATCTTACAAATTTGCACATACGAGTATGTACAGAGATGGGAGTGTTAATAATTTTTCCCTTTTAAAGATGGGTTTACACGAATCTCTCCACTTTAAATTGAAAATCTCCTTATACACCTAATAGGGAATACAGATTTCAGTATCTGGTATAAATTTCAACTTGCCAGGTCCACCCATTCCTGAGAAAATCGGTGGTGACACACGGACGGACAGACAGACAGACACACAGACAGATAGACGGACAGACAGACGGACAGACAGACAGACAGACAGACAGACGGACAAGAAAGTGATCTTATAAAGGTTTCTTTTTTTACCTTTTGAGGTTCGGAACCCTACAAAAATGTTAATTTGACACGCACCAATCGTTTTCATCGTCTTCTACTTCAGTACAACGACGTTGCGTTTCATCTCTTCATTGTTTTACAGGCAGTAAAATATTATAGTATTACGAGTATTATATAGATGTTCCGCCTGACTTGCTACCAAAAGTAGCTTGCCGAATTCAAGGAGAAAATGTTCCTCTATAACTTAAAAATGTTACAACAGTCCTTGAGAGTCAGAGCACTGTAGACCTAGCGTGTTCACCATCTTCAACCACATCATAACCAGGCGAGTGGTCAAAAAAATTCTATTCTGCTCATATTATAAAGTCGAAAGTTTGTGTGTATGTGTGTTACTTCTTCACGCAAATAATATGTATTCAACCGATTGTGCTGACATGTTGTATGTAGATAGCCTAGACCCTGGAATAACACATGGTTACTTTTTATTCCGGTATTCCCAAGGAAACGATGCCTACGCGGGTAAAACGCGGGGCTGACAACAACACTCATACTCCATGCAATAAATGTTTCAGTGTTTTCAAAGTTTCAATAAATGCTCACCCTCGTATAGTCCAAATTCTCCTGCAACTTTACATCAGGGCAGTCTCCGATCAGCGTATACTGCGTCGTTGCATTCTGACATCTGACATTATTACACCACTGCAGTATCAGACAAACAATCGTGTACAAAATCATCGTGTTCCAATATCTATGAAAGATTTTGTCAATCAAAGAAAAGTTTCAAAAGGTCCTAAAAAAGTAATATCCTCTATACTGAAATATTCAAAGAACAGATTAGACCTGTCTGAGTGGAGATAAAACAGCGAATGCAAAGGGGGCAGCCCACACAATAATTATCCAATCTAAGAGCCCCTGTGGTATCTGTATATATAAAAAGCAAACGTTACTGACTGACTGGCTGACTGATCTATCAACACACAGCTCAAACCACGTAACGGATTGCGCTGAAATTTTGTATGCAGATAGTTATTATGTCGTAAGTATCCGAGGATTTTCCAAAAATCACACCTTAAGGGGATGAAATGAGGGTTCAAAGTTTTTATGGAAAAACAAGATTTGATTCTTCTTTCGTTCGTTCTTCTGTTCTTCTGAAAATAAATAAGTAAATACGCGTTTCAGGCTTTTTTTCTAAATTTCACCCTTAAGAGGGTGAAATAGGGTAACAAAGTCCCAAAGTCAATATGGTTTTTGAGTTTAATAAAAATTAATCCCTATTTTCTTTGGTCAAGCCATAACTTAAACGGGTGGACCGATTTAGCTAATTCTATTTTTGATGTGTGTGTGATGTGATTTTTGTATGAAATATAGGTTTTAAAGAAATAAAGTTTTAAATAAATGAAAGAAGTTTTTAAGGCGGGCGAAGCTGGGGGCACTTCTAGTTTGTGGCTATGTAAATGGCTGAGATTGGAGGATGTGAATTGTAAGATGTCATATCGCTTCTTTGTAAGCGGGATGTTCAAGGTTGCTTGGTCATTCAGATCAGTGTGAGTGCCTATTTTGCTTGGCATATATACTTGACGGTTCTATGTATTTGTTTTAGTTCTTTTTCTTGTTATTTTGTTACTACTGAAATTATTAATAGACATTTCAAAATTTGGTCTTCCTTCTAGGAGAAGTGATTACACACGCAAGCCAGCTGGCAGACAACAAAGAGCTGAAGATCGAGCTCTGTGGCGTACCATAGGGGATGTCTATGTCCAACAGTGGACAAATACTGGTTGTTAATGATGATGTTAATGTAAATAGTTTTGTAATAAAGATCGGTTCTATATTAAATACATTTTGAAAGGTGTGCGCTTTGTCACTTATCATCATGTGAGATATTGATAAACATCAATTAAATATTGTGAATGATGACTAAAACTACGATTTACAAAATAAAAAGCTTAATTTATTCAGTACTATTATCACTAGTTTCAGTGTGAACCGCATGGACATGAGCTGTCCAGTAGTAGATACATATTTCTTCTCTTTGCTCTACGGTCTCAAGATACGCTGCATTTGCGCCAGGTATACCGTTTAATTCTTTAACTGCATTCTGGTAAATTTCATCAGAAAGGACACGTTCTCTGGAGAGGATCCAAGCTGAGACTGAAATAAAAAGTGTTATCGATTGTTATCTTTTTTTTTTGTACAAACGATGATTTGTGTCAACCTGATTATAAGATGCCACCGATAGTAGTTTTGCTAATTCGAGGCACTGGCATTACGTGATAGTGTGATTTAGTTAAGGTACGGACACACCGCATCGTCTTGCGTGCGCGATCTAGGCGGCGATCAGATAGCACAGTAGTATTTGTACCGACTGGTTCACACCAAACGCGATCAGAAAAAAATGGAAAAGTACTCAGATTGCGCCCGCAGATTGCAAGACCTTTTAAATTAACAGATTAGGAACGACGCTATCTTGATGCCGCACTAAAACTTCAACCTTTTTTATAGGTATCTTATAAGCTAGTGTTTAACCACTATCTCGCCTGGTGGCAAGCAATGATGTGGTCAAAAATGGTGAACACGCTAGACCTAGAATACTCTGACTCTCAAGGGCTGTGTGCTATCGGAACACCGTGTTTATGGCAGCAGATTTTTTCCTTAATGATGGTAAGCTACTTTTTGGTAGGAAGTTTGGCGGAACATCGATTTTATATGCTGCTACCATCTACGGACATTCCGTGCTAGGATTTAAACCGGTAAGCCCTCGCTTGGAAGTCGAACCATCCATGATCTGATGCTACATATAGAATTGTGTACTACTTACTATATTTGATTCCTGTCTCTTCTCTATTCCTACAACCATAGACTAGTGCATACCTTGAGTAGTCCGTTGATATCACCGTTATCGGGATTCCAAATATATCTGAAATTTACCACGTGGAACATATGTTATGTTTCTTTGAAGTGTGTCACACTTTATATTTTTGTAAATTGTTAAAACACAATCCAAAATTTCATCGTAACACTGTGTTTATGGAAACACAGTAAATCACCATGTAAAGTGGATCATCACTTAACATCACATTGGTGAAATGCTTATCTGTTTGCAATTGTAATAAAAATATAAAGTGTGACACACTTCAAAGAAACATAATATTTGATTTACGCAGTGCAACATCTCTCGTCGGATTTGAAAACTGTAATGATTTCTTCCGAATGATTAACTTACGTAATAAGTAGTCATAGATGGCGCCACCAATGCATAATTGGGTTAACAAAATGCAATCCACTAATTTCGTCGTATCGATGTATCGAACCGTGGCTTAATTGGCAGAGCACCTGGACGTGTAATCCGGGGGGTGTGGGTCCGAGTCCCGTCGGTACGATGAAATTTTGGATTGTGTTTTAACAATTTACGTGGAACATATTTAGAAATGGGTATATCCCCGAAGGCTTTAGCCTTCGGGGATGGTAACACTGTGTTTATGGAAACACAGTAAATCACCATGTAAAGTGGATCATCACTTAACATCACATTGGTGAAATGCTTATCTGTTTGCAATTGTAATAAAAAAAAACATTAGTTTTTTTTTCAAATTTACTTTATGCCTAAGAAATCATTATGACAAGAGGAGTATTAGCCTTGGAACTTCCTTTGGTTAATTAGTGTAGAACTGGCACCATAACTTTTAAACCATGGCGGTAAAGCACTGTCTAGTATTAGCCTTACTAGCTTTTTTTATGCTAATTAGGCAAGCGATTGACTACTATCTCACCTAATGTTAAGTGACGCTGTAGCTCTGGAAGATACGTATTCACCCTCAGATGACAAGTATCAGGAAACACAAACTCAGGCAAGGTATTCCATTCCTGGGTAGTGCGCTTGACGAATGTGAAAGCTGGAAGCAAATCGCTTCTTGCGTATAGACGGAATGTTCACCATGTAGCGGTATCGCATGTCAGTACGTCTGATTGTCTGATGGGAAAAATGGAGCTGTCACCCTCAAGATGGAAAATCTAGCATCTAAATGTGTTCTGACAGTTGTCCCCAATAGCGCACTAGCGGCCAGGCCACAGCAGCCAGGCCACAGCGGACAGGCCACAGCGGCCAGGTTGCAGCGGCCAGCATGATACATACATTAGAATGAAATCGCCACTAAGCACGTACACTTGGCCGCACGTGGCTAGCGGCCACATCAAGCCGCGGTGGCCAGCGAGATCGATGCGACGCTTATGGCCGCGCAGTTGGTCGCGACCCTTGCGGCCGGGTCGTGCGACCTGCCGCTGCGGCCTGGCCGCTAGTGCGCTTTTGGTCTAAGTTCTTATTATAGGCGTAGAGTGCTGCAATTATGTTCAACCACATCCTCATTCAAAAGAGCCGAAGACCGGGCTCAGTGGCGTGTCTTGGGGGAGGCCTATGTCCAGCAGTGGACTGATACCGACTGATAATGATGATGATGACATCCTCATTAACTAACAGGTGACATTGCGGTCAAATACAAGATGCGAGTTGACCCAGTTGGCGTAATGCTTGACTTCTAAGCGAGAGGTCACTGGTTTAAATCCTAGCATGAGTGTTCGTCCACAGGTGGTAGGAGTATATTACATCGATGTTTCGCCTGATTTGCTACCATAAAAGTAGCTTACGACCATTTAGGTGAGAATTTGCCACCATAACCTTACTTCGAGCATTTACCAATGGAGATGTTAACGTTGTAATCCGCAAACATTTTTTCTGCCGATATTTACGTGGGACGAGGTAAACACGCATTGCACACAAAAAAAATCACTCACTTTAACGATCCCGCACACTAACTTGAAACACGCACACAGTATTAAAAATACAGCGTTGTTACGCACGCTCATATGGCCAATAATGGCTATATGATCAGCAGAGGGGTACGCCTTGCATTGACATCTCCATTGGTAAATGCTCGAAGTAACCTTACGGTGTTCTGGCAGCACTCAGCCCAGTGTCAGAGTATCTAGACCATCATCGATCGATGACGTTTTCACCATCTTCGACCACATCATCGCTTACCACCAGCCGAGATAGTGGTCAAACGCTAGCTTATCAGAAAAAAAGAGAAGCTTTAAAAAATAACTAACCAATATTATTTTCTTGTATTGTAAAAACAGCATCATCGCCCGGATAGTATGAACTATTCACGTGTAGTACATACTGCACCTCATCTCGAATGAAGACGTGTTCGATCTCTATAGTTCGCCCGCAGTACTCAATGTACTTGTAGGCGCAAGATCCATCCTTTTCATACCACGTTGGAAACCGGGCGATTTCGTACCATACGCCAAGAAACTGGAAAACAATAAGTGTATTTGACAATATATTACACAATGCATAAAATATCGCGTATATATATACGTATGTATATAACCCAAATTATTCATATTTCAACAAAAGACAACCTTTAATATTTACATAGTATAGAACAAAGTCGATCCCGCTGTCTGTACGCCTAGATATTTTAATCATCGCAACGGATTTCAGCAATAGATAGAGTGATTCAAGATGAAGGTAACTAGGATTAAACGCGGGCAAAGCCGCGGGGTGTACCGAGTTAAATATATTTTGCAATTTTGTTTTGGTACCCTTTGGGTAGGGAACCCTAAAAATCAACAATTTGTCGACATGAATTTCACTTCACTACGTCGGCAGTTTGCAAACACGGATTTACGTAAAGAAAACTGACAATAGTGTCAAAATTAGTTCCAAAGACACTGCCTACCTACATAGTCGTAGGTGATTCAAATGTAATCATGCAACCAATATAACGTAGTACCTATATCTAGCGCACTTCATAGTAGTTATAGTTACTATTCGTACAGTTATCGTTATCTGTGGATCTGATTTTGTCTGTTGGATCTGTTGTTTTGAGGCTTTTAAGGCCCCCCCTTAAACTATAGTCATGCAGACACGGGTACCCCGAGAGTAATAACAAGCTTTTATGTATCTAGCCGCATTAGAATGTATGTAATTCAGACTATCATTAGAACCACTTCCCGACGTTCTATTTGATTCAAATTTCGTATACTTGCATATTTTTGTTGACAATGCACCATAGTACCATCAAACTGACCTGATGATGGAACCGGGCTGTAGAGACTGAGACTCCGTAACGACAACTGGTAGAACAGTCGAATTTGGGCTAGTATGTATTGTTATTATTAGTAGGTACTTTTTAACCGACTTTACGAAAAAGGAGGAGGTTCTCAATGCGTCTGTGTTTTTTTTTGTGTATGTTACGCGATTACTCCGTCAATTGTGAACAGATTCGAATGATTCTTTATTTAATGGGTAAGGTACGTTTCAGAGGTGGTCCCATTGTAATTTTAACGAAATCGGCCGAGCCATTTTTAATATATCTACATTTGTATTACGATGCATTTACTTAATTCGACAATTTACTACTTACTATTGGCACAGATTATATAACAGTTACTATGTCTACTGGCTACTTTGACTAGCGCGACGTTTGAAGTCGGTTCTTTTAGTTTCTTAAATGATCTTAAATTATCATTTTACATGATAAGAATCAGTCGCGTGCTTGACACTGGTGCGAGTGCACGTATTGTGTTGTTGCCGTATAGTTTTATTGCGCAAGAGTGACTTGTTTATGACACGTGGCGCTAGTTGCGCCCGCTGTCTAGAGAACAATGGACGAAGACGGTAATTTATGCGACGTGGAGCTGTGTTAAATGAGCGATAACCAAATACTTGAAGAATGTGAACGGGAATTACAAGAAATTGTAACAGCGGAGTCAGGTACCGGTCAAAGTAAATTGCAAGATATCATTAGTACGGGGGTGCAAAAGCGGCCGAGAGAAAATAGTGACAGTGAAAGTGGTTTTCAAGTATATATTAGAAGAAAGGCAAAGAGATTATTGAGAAGTGATTCTCGAGATGATAACACCCACAATGAGCGTGAGAGCTCGTATACAAATATTAACTTATTTGTGGATCAAAATCAAGAAATCCGTCACGAGGTTTGTTTGACATCCCTACAAATTTTGCCTAAGCAAATGGCACTGGCAAAATTGTTAAAAAAAGAAAATTGTGAGAATATAATTAAAATAAAATATAAAAGCCCGTATAAGGTATTTGTTCAGTTCGACAATAGAAAGCAGGCAGAAAATGTTATTAGCTGCAAAACTTTGCAAGATATGGATATAAGAAGCCAGTTTACGGATGAAGCCAGCTTATCTTATTGTTACGTGCGGGGTGGTATTAAAATGCCAATCCGATGAGATGAACGTTTATTTCCACTGCTCACTAGGTTAGCACAATGTTCCACAGTAGTTGTCCAAATCGTCTTGCACAATTATCAAAAGTCCGTTTAACACACACTGAGGTCGTTGGTAATCACAATCACTGATTTCACTGTTCACAGTTCACAACACTAGTTCACTGATAACACTTAACGATCACTTGGTCGCTATCCGCACTTAGATAGTTACACTGTCGCTTCCAGAGAAAGACTGACTGAAGCCGCGGTTTCAACGTCTTATATAGGACGAGAATATTTCTACAGAACTTTCCAGTATTGACTCGAAACAATAGACAAAAGACGTTCAAAACAAAGCAATAGAAATCACAAACAAAAGGGGCGGCTTTCCTTTGAGTATCTGACGTAAACAACTTTACCATACATGCTAATTTGATCTCTAACTACTTATGAATAAGGTTCAATCTTAACTACAAAACTAGGTACATTGACTAGGGTCTGAATTCCCGGAAGGTTAACTTTTATGACGGTCGGGTCGGGTGTTTATAGCCCCTAATTAGTCTATTCTTTCCCACGGTATTTTTGTTCGAGAAGCTTGGCGAAACATCGCGACTCGACGACGCGATGTAACATTATGGTATAATTAAGGGAGTCGATATTGATATGAATGATAAAGACATAATGGACTCACTGAAAAGTGACGTGGAAATTATCTCAATAAAACGCTTAAGAAGAATGAATGAAGACGGAAAATGGGTAGAATGTGAAACGGTGAGACTGTGTTTTAGAGATGGTTCCTGTCCGGAGTATGTTTATGCTTATGGCTGTAGATTTAAAGTCGAAAGATATATGTTTCCAGTGACACAGTGCTCGTCTTGCTGGAAATTTGGCCACTTTAAAAGATTCTGTCCACTCGGTAAAAAATTGTGTCCTAAGTGTGGTTTACAACATGACAACTGCGATACTAAGGTTTTTAAATGTCTAAATTGTAAAGGACCCCACATGTCATTAGATAAAAATTGCCCTTTGTTTGTTAAGGAGAAGTCCATTCGAGCGACAATGAGTAAAATAAATTTTACATATAAAAAAGCATTAGAAGTGTATTTGATGGAGGTAAAGCAAAAACAAGCATATGCTCAAAGGGATTGCCTAGTAACTTTCCCTTTGTTAACCCCACCCACACAAAATATTTCATTTCCACCACCACCCATTATTCAGAAGGAAAAGGAAGATAGTAAGGAAAGGACAACAGTTACACTTTCAACAAATAATGAAGAAGAAGAAGAAGAAAATAAGGTGCCACAAAAATCTTTGAATGCTGAAGGTAACCGTAAGAAGAATATAAACAAGGCAAAACAAAAAAAACAAACACTATATGAAGAGATACTTATGGATTATGAAAATGATGAGCAGATTCAAGAATCAAACATGACAGAAGAAGAAGAACAGCGAAAGAAAAAAGAGTGGAAATTTGAATGGAAAAAGATATATAAAAAAATTAAGGATATTTTAATCTCTGAAAATGTGGACACAGAATTATTTTGATAGCTAAGGCGGTCTTTGCAGAAATTAAGTCGTTTGTTTTGAGTTTATTAGCAGAGGGGGACCTAATTAAAAAAATCCTAAGTATATGATGGATAGCACTTCTAAAGATTTCGAAATCAGAATATGTCAATGGAATGCTCAAAGTTTAAGTCCAAAACTTCTAAGTTTGGAGACTTTATTAACGATCGAAAAAGTTCATGTTGCTATTATAAGTGAAACTTGGTTTGAGCCCAATAGTTTTCATAGTATGAAAGGATATCACGTCTTTAGAAAAGATAGATGCGATTCATACGGAGGAGTCGCGATATTTATACATAAATCTATACACGCTCACGTTTGCCCTATAAGTGTGCTAAATACAGGTATAGAAGTAGTAAAGGTACGAATTTTAAATTGTAAGAGTTTGGAAAATGTTATAGCAGTATATTGTCCATCATCTGTTCGAACTAGTGCCGCAGACTGGGATTGTATTTTTTCTATAGGTTGTAAAAAGACCTTAATAGCGGGTGATTTTAATGGGCACCATACCAATTGGTCCTATAAAATCGATCAGAGGGGAATTCAACTATTTGACTCATCTTTGGAAAGTGGTTTTATTACATTAAACAATGGAGGGGACACTAGAGTAAAGTTCGTTAATGGTAATATGCAAAAATCATCGCCAGATGTTACTTTTGTGAGCTCAGACGTTGCAGTCAACTTTATTTGGAGTGTACTTAATGAAAACCTTGGTAGTGATCATTTAATTATAAAAATTACGGTAAGTTATCAAGACAGCGTTAAGTTGGTTAAAAAACGGAATTTAAAAAAAGCTGATAGGTATAATTACAGAATTGACCTTGAAAAATGCTTTCCTTGTGGGCTTGAGTTCGATGATTTACAAAAAAAGTATGATTACTTTGAAAAACATATTAATATATCGGCAAATAAAAATATTTCTAACACAAACATTTGTACTAATCCAACAGGAAAGTTTAAACCTAAAGAATATTGGAATTCTATGCTGTCAAAAGCAGTAGCAGAACGTAGATTAGCCTTGAGTATTTTTAGAAGAAACCCTACACCTAATAATCTTAAAAAATTTGAAGAAAAAGTTAAAATGGCGGACACTCTAACTAAAGATGCAAAATCCAAAAACTTTAAATCTTTCTGTAGTAATATTAAAGAAACTACACCAGTTGCTGACATGTGGCGTAAAATGCGCTGGTTCAAAGGCTATCGGCAGGAAAAGATTATTGCATCGGAGGACAAACAAAAAGAGCTGTTACAATCTTTAACTCCTCATAGTGTGTTGAATCAACGTCCAATGATTAATTCTAGAAATAAGTGGTTAGAGGGTCCTTTCAAAATTCAAGAACTGAACAGCTGTATTAAAAACAAAGACACGGCACCTGGAAATGATGCGATTTCTTATTCTATGATATATAATTTACCACATGAAGGTAAGCTATATTTACTACATATATATAATTTAATTTATTCGTTAGGTGTTATTCCAAGTCAATGGCGTACAATTGTAGTTATATCAATTCCTAAAGCTTCTGCTAATAGTTGTGCTGACCCAAAATTAAGACCAATATCTCTCATATCTTGCATATGTAAAATATTTCGCAATATGATATGTAAGAGATTAGAATGGTTTGTTGAAAAGAATAAAATTCTATCCCCGTATACATCGGGTTTTAGAAAAGGTCAATCATGCTTAGATTCTTTAACTAATTTAATAACTCATATTCAAATAGGACTAACACATAACATTTCTACGGTTGCTTGTTTTTTGGACATTGAAAACGCCTATAATAATGTGCTTATTGACAAGTTAATATCGATACTAAATGACTTAGACGTTGGTTATAAAATCTGCAATTATTTATGGGAATTCTTAAGCGAGAGATGTTTTTCTATTAAAAATGCTGATGGACAAATATGCTATGCGAGGTGGGCAAATAGAGGGCTTTGCCAAGGAGATCCACTTTCTCCGTTATTATTTAACACAATCAACACCAATATTATAAATGCGAAAGTCAGTTTGTTTATTTGTTTGTTTGTTTGTTTGTTTGGGACTTCTTCACGGTCAAACGGCTTGACGGATTTGGCTGAAATTTTGTACAAAGATAGTACATAGGGCAGAATAGGATATACGATACTTTTTTTGGCTATCAAGTCAGGGGGTCCAGATATTTTTAATTGAATTTTGTAAATATGAGACTTCTTCTCGAATAAATGGCTTGACCGATTTGCCTGAAATTTTGTTTGAATACATGTCTTAGAGCAGAATAGGATTTGAGAAACTTTTTTTCTGGCTGTCGAGTCAGGGGGTCCAGATATTTTAAATTGAATTTTGTAAATATAAAACCTCTTCTCGAATAAACGGCTTGACCGATTTGCCTGTAATGTTGTATATAGACATCTCATAGGGAAGAATAGGATATAGGATACTTTTTTTTTAAGTATTGGGTCAGGGGGTCCAGATATTTTTAATTGAATTTTGTAAATATGAGACTTCTTCTCGAATAATGGCTTGACCGATTTGCCTGAAATTTTGTATGAATACATGTCATAGGACAGAAAAGAACAAAGGATACTTTTTTTTTGGCTGTCAAGTCAGGGGGTCCAGATATTTCGAATTGAATTTTGTAAATATAAAATCTCTTCTCGAATAAACGGCTTGACCAATTTGCCTGAATAGCTGTATATAGACAGTTCATAGGGTAGAATAAGATATAGGACCCTGTTTTTTTGGCTGTCGAGTCAGGGGCCCAAATATTTTTAACTGAATTTTGTTACGAGGTGGGTTACGAGTCACCCTGAACCTCAAAAAAAGGCTGGCTCGTCCGTTCCTTCCAGGCTTGAGGACAATGGAAACGACGACGGCTTCAAAAAGGTTCAAAATAAGAAGAAGAAGAAGCCGTCAGTCCAGAACAAGTGTGGCACCGCACCGACTGGCCCGAACCACCTACTGCGTCCAGAGACACCGACGACGCTGCTGTACGTGTCTCGCGTGCACTACTCCATCACGGCAGAGGAGGTGGCGGAGTATGTGCTACTGAAGACCAAGCTGACGCTGAGGGTCGTGAAGCTGGAGTCACGTCACAACGTGAGCTTCAACTCCTTTGTGCTGCGGGTTCCGGCCCAGTCTCTCAACACGTTTATGGCTGAAGAATTCTGGCCGAGAGGTGTCAAGTTTCGCCGCTTTAGAGGTCGACTACCTGACACCAGAGATATACGTCGCACGTCGTAGTATTAACGTGTCTAATAAATACTAAATTTATATTATATCTATGTTAGTCTGTAAGGTATATGTTTCAATATGGGCCTATGTAACATCTATATTAGTTGGCTGAAATAAATGTATTTATTATTATTATTATTTGTAAATATAAGACTTCTTCTCGAATAAACGGCTAGACCGATTTGCCTGAAATGTTGTATGAATTACATGTCATAGGGCAGAATAGGATATGGGATACTTTTTTTTTGGCTGTCGAGTCAGGGGGTTCGGATATTTTAAATTGAATTTTGTAAATATAAAACCTTTTCTCGAATAAACGGCTTGACCAATTTGCCTGCAATGTTGTATACAGACAATTCATAGGGTAGATAGGATATAGGATCTTTTTTTTTTGGCTGTCGAGTCAGGGGGTCCAAATATTTTTAATTGAATTTTGTAAATATAAGACTTCTTCTAAAATAAACGGCTTAACCGGTTTGCCTGAAATTTAGTATGAATGCATGTCTTAGAGCAGAATAGAATTAAGGATACTTTTTTTCTGGCTGTCGAGTCAGGGTGTCCAGATATTTTAAATTGAATTTTGTAAATATAAAACCTTTTCTCGAATAAACGGCTTAACCAATTTGCCTGCAATGTTGTATACAGACAGTTCATAGGGTAGATAGGATATAGGATCTTTTGTTTTTTAGCTGTCGAGTCAGGGGGTCCAAATATTTTTAATTGAATTTTGTAAATATAAGACTTCTTCTAAAATAAACGGCTTAACCGATTTGCCTGAAATTTAGTATGAATGCATGTCTTAGAGCAGAATAGAATTAAGGATACTTTTTTTCTGGCTGTCGAGTCAGGGTGTCCAGATATTTTAAATTGAATTTTGTAAATATAAAACCTTTTCTCGAATAAACGGCTTGACCAATTTGCCTGCAATATTGTATACAGACAGTTCATAGGGTAGATAGGATATAGGATCTTTTTTTTTTGGCTGTCGAGTCAGGGGGTCCAAATATTTTTAATTGAATTTTGTAAATATAAGACTTCTTCTAAAATAAACGGCTTAACCGATTTGCCTGAAATTTAGTATGAATGCATGTCTTAGAGCAGAATAGAATTAAGGATACTTTTTTTCTGGCTGTCGAGTCAGGGTGTCCAGATATTTTAAATTGAATTTTGTAAATATAAAACCTCTTCTCGAATAAACGACTTAACCGATTTGCCTGAAATATTGTATATAGACAGTTCATAGGGTAGAATAAGATATAGGACCCTGTTTTTTTGGCTGTCGAGTCAGGGGGCCCAAATATTTTTAACTGAATTTTGTAAATATAAGACTTCTTCTCGAATAAACGGCTAGACCGATTTGCCTGAAATGTTGTATGAATACATGTCATAGGGCAGAATAGGATATGGGATACTTTTTTTTTGGCTGTCGAGTCAGGGGGTCCGGATATTTTAAATTGAATTTTGTAAATATAAAACCTTTTCTCGAATAAACAGCTTGACCAATTTGCCTGCAATGTTGTATACAGACAGTTCATAAGGTAGATAGGATATAGGATCTTTTTTTTTTTTGGCTGTCGAGTCAGGGGCCCAAATATTTTTAACTGAATTTTGTAAATATAAGACTTCTTCTCGAATAAACGGCTAGACCGATTTGCCTGAAATGTTGTATGAATACATGTCATAGGGCAGAATAGGATATGGGATACTTTTTTTTTGGCTATCGAGTCAGGGGGTCCGGATATTTTAAATTGAATTTTGTAAATATAAAACCTTTTCTCGAATAAACGGCTTGACCAATTTGCCTGCAATGTTGTATACAGACAGTTCATAGGAAAGAATAGGATATCGGATACTTTTTTCCGGCTGTCGAGTCTAGGTGCCCAGTTTTGCAAATGTGTGGCCTACTCTCGGTCAAACGGGTTAACCTTTTTAGCTGAAATTTTGTACACAGACAGTCAATAAGACATGGAAGGACAACGAATACTTTTTTTTGGTTGGCAATTTCGGGTGTCTAGATTTTTATTATGGAATTTTGTGAATGTGTGGCCTCTTTTCGGCCAGACGGCTTGACCGATTCAGATGAAATTTTGTACAAAGAATAATAGTATAGTATATAATAGGGCATAAAAGGGCAAGGAATACTTTTTTCGGCAATTAAGTGTGGGTGCCTTTATTTTTTATTAACTTTACATAGAGTTTGCATAATCATAAAAGTTTGACCTTAGGTCCATCTATAATGACTAAACTTAAGATGTGTCCTAATAAGGCCATAAAACTGTCAGGGTCATTAAAAGCCATCAAAATTTACGCGATATTTTTGCTTGCCCAACGTGTTTTATCTGCTTTGTGGGAAGTATTTCAGAAACATTCGTGTTAACAGCCACATTTAACCTTAGGGTCATAGGTGTTGACTTAGTAGGTCATCAAAACTAAAACTGTCATAAAAAGCCGTAAAAATTTTTCGCGCTCGCTTCGCTCGCGCATTGATAGCACTCGCTGCCCTCGCGCAAACATTTGTTTTGTCTACTTTGTAGGTAATATTTCAGCATTTTTTGTATTTTAATAGCCACATGCATCAAAACGAGTCATAGATTAAAACAGTACAGCCTTCAATAACAATAAAGATTATTAACCATAATAATCATAATGATTATTAACTTTAAAATAAGTATCAAGTTTAACCTTAGGGTCATCGATGTTGACTTAGTAGGCCATATCAACTTTCTGGGTCATAAAAAGTTATAAAAATTTTTCGCGCTCGCGCTAGCACTTCTTTTATTAACTTTGTAGGTAATATTTCAACATTTTTTTTAATTTTTAATAGCCAACCACATGCATCAAAACGAGTTTATAAATTGAAACAGTACAACCTTCAATAATCATAATGATTAATAACATTTAAATAATTGGATATCAAGTTTAACCTTTGTGTCATCAGTGTTGACTTATTACGTCATAAAAACTGTCTGGGTCATAAAAAGTCGTAAAAATTTTTCGCGCTCGCTTCGCTCGCGCAGTGATAGCGCCCGCTGTGCTCGCACAAGATTTGTTATATCTACTTTGTAGAAAACAATTCAGCATTTTTTGTATTTTAATAGCCACATGCATCAAAACGAGTCATAGATTGAAACAGTACAACCTTCTATAATGATAAAAATTATTAACCTTAAGATAAGTGGATATCAAGTTTAACCTTAGGGTTATCGGTGTTGACTTAGTAGGTCATAAAAGCTGTCAGGGTCATAAAAGGTCGTAAAAAATTTTCGCGCTCGCTTCGCTCGCGCAAGCATTTGATTTGTCTTCTTTGTTGGTAATATTTCAGTAACTTTTATAATCAATAATCAATAATCAATCATTTATTCGTCAAACACATATTACATTAATAATTAGTTCCGGATCTTATGAAACAGTTTGTCAATGTGTTCGGCCTGCAAGCAGACGTACAAATATTTATATGGTATATAGGTATTTACATAATAATTTTTATTTTTATTTATTATCTACATATTCTTTTATGCTATAAAAAGATTTGTCCAGCAGCCATTCAGTTATCTTAGTCTTAAAACCCTTACCACTAAGTGTCTTTATCTCGTCTGGCAGTTTATTATAAACTGTGATGCCCATATTATACATGTTTCGCTTGTAGATATCTTTATGACAAGGAGGTTGAAATAATAAATTTGTGTACTGCGATCTTTTTTGTCGTGTCATTACCTCACTGCGTTTTTGGAAATAACTTGGATTTCTTTTCACGAAACAACACAATTCCCTGATGTACAAGCATTAAAGGGGAGGATTTTATATTTCCTAAAAAGTGGTTTGCAGCTATCCAAATACCATGCCTTATCTATCACTCTGATACACTTTTTCTGGATTTTAAATGCCCTTTGTAATATGTATATATTAATAACCACATGCATCAAAACGAGTCATACATTAAAACAGTACAACCTTCAATAATCATTATTGTTGTTAACCTTATAATAAATGGATATGAAGTTTAACCTTTGTGTTATCGGTGTTGACATAGAAGGTCATTAAAACTGTCAGGGTCAAAAAAAGTAGTAAAAATATTTTGCGCTCGCTTCGCTCGCGCAGTAATGGCGCTCGCTCCGCTCGCGCAAGCATTTGTTATATCTACTTTGTAGAAAACATTTCAGCAACTTTTGTATTTTAATAGCCACATGCATCAAAACGAGTCATAGATTAAAACAGTACAGCCTTCAATAACGATAAAGATTATTAACCTTAAAATAAGTGGATATCAAGTTTAACCTAAGGGTTATCGGTAATGACTTAGTAGGTCATAAAAGCTGTCAGGGTCATAAAAGGTCGTCTACATTTTTCGCGCTCGCTTCGCTCGCGCAAGCATTTGTTTTACCTACTTTGCAGGTAACATTCCCGCAAGTTTTGTATTTTAATAGCCACATGCATCAAAACGAATCATAAATTAAACAGTACAACCTTCAATAATCATAATGATTATTAACTTTAAAATAAGTATCAAGTTTAACCTTAGGGTCATCGATGTTGACTAAGTAGGTCATAACAAATGTCTGGGTCATAAAAAGTTGTAAAAAAATTTCGCGCTCGCGCTAGCACTTCTTTTATTAACTTTGTAGGTAATATTACAACATTTTTTGTATTTTATAATAATAGCCAGCCACATGCGTCAAAACGAGTTTATAAATTTAAACAGTGCAACCTTCAATAATCATAATGTTTATTAATATAAAAATAAGTGGATATCAAGTTTTACCTTTGTGTCATCAGTGTTGACTTATTACGTCATAAAAACTGTCAGGGTCATAAAAAGTCGTTAACAGTTTTCGCGCTCGCTGCGCTCGCGCTGTGTTAGCGCCCGCTATGCTCGCGCAAGCATTTGTTATATCTTCTTTGTAGAAAACATTTCAGCAACTTTGTATTTTAATAGCCACATTCATCAAAACGAGTCATAAATTAAACAGTACAACCTACAATAATCATAATGATCATTAACTTTAAAATAAGTATCAAGTTTAACCTTAGGGTCATCGATGTTGACTAAGTAGGTCATAACAAATGTCTGGGTCATAAAAAGTTGTAAAAAAATTTCGCGCTCGCGCTAGCACTTCTTTATTAACTTTGTAGGTAATATTTCAACATTTTTTGTATTTTATAATAATAGCCAGCCACATGCGTCAAAACGAGTTTATAAATTGAAACAGTGCAACCTTCAATAATCATAATGTTTATTAACATAAAAATAAGTGGATATCAAGTTTTACCTTTGTGTCATCAGTGTTGACTTATTAATTTTCGCAAATTTTCGAAAATTTTCGCGCTCGCTTCGCTCGCGCAATAATAGCGCTCGCTGCGCTCGCGCAAGCATTTGTTTTATCTTCTTTGTTGGTAATATTTCAGTAAATTTTGTATATTTATAACCACATGCATCAAAACGAGTAATAAATTAAAACCTTCGAGCATTTACCAATGGAGATGTTAACGTTGTAATCCGCAAACATTTTTTTCTGCCGATACTTACGGGGGACGCGGTAAACACGCATTGCACACACACAAATCACACTAACTTGAAACACGCACACAGTATTAAAAATACAGCGTAGTTACGCACGCTCATATGGCCAAAAATGGCTATATGGCCAGCAAAGGGGAACGCCTTGCGTTAACTTCTCAATTGGTAAATGCTCGAAGATTAAAACAGTACAACCTTCAATAATCATAATAATTATTAATCTTAAAATTAGTGGATATCAAGTTTAACCTTTGTGGTATCGGTGTTAGGAGGTCATAAAAACTGTCAGGGTCATAAAAAGTCGTAAACATTTTTCACCATCGCTTCGCTCGCGCATTGATAGCGCTAGCTACGCTCGCGCAAGCATTTGTTTTATCTTCTTTGTAGGTAATATTTTATCATTTTATGTATTTAAATAGCCACATGCATCAAAACGAGTTTATAATTTTAAACAGTTCAACCTTCAATAATCATAATCATTATTTACCTTAAAATAAGTGGATATCAAATTAAACCCTAGGGTTATCGGTGTTGACATAGTAGGTCATAAAAACTGTCAGGGTCATAAAAGATCACAAAAAAAATTTGCGCTCGCTTCGCTTGCGCAGTAATAACGCTATATAGCATATAATAGCGTGTTTTAACAGCCTCATACATTAGACTGACTCAAATACTTAAACAGCAAAACTTGGTAAACCTTGCTTAGGTTTACCAAGTAATGATTAATGACTTTAACAATAGACGATATCGAGTTCGACCTAAGAGTCATCTACAGTGACTTGATTGTTAGGTTATAAAACTGTCAGGGTCATAAAAAGTCATAAAAAATGTTTGCTCGCGCAGCTATTTACCATAATTTCTTTGTAAGAAATGTATCAGGAACTTTTGTGTTGAGTCAAACAATTAAACAGCACAACTTCGTATACCTAACCAAAATGATTAATGACTTTAACAATAGAGGATATTAAGTTCGACTTTGGGGTTATCTATGGTGACTTGGGCTAAAAGATTATTGATCTAGACCTCAAAGGTCATAAAGACACAATAACGCGGGCGAAGCCGCGGGTAACAGCTAGTAACTCATAAAGTATGCCAGGACATTATAAACATTCAGTTTGCACAATACGCTGATGACTTTGTCTTTTATATTAGTAACAGAGATATTTTTTACTGTCAAAATGAGTTGCAAGCAGCTCTAAATATTATGGTAGAAACAATGGATAATTTAGGACTAGAACTATCGCCGGATAAAACTAAATTTTGTGTATTTAACAGAGGACGAAGAAGGAATAAAATTAATTTGACAGTTAATAAAAATAGAATCGAATTAGTTGAAAATATTAGATATTTGGGACTATGGATAGACAGATCACTGCTATGAAAAAACATATTGACAAAATAGTAGAGAAAACGTCAAAATTTCTGAATGTCTTGAGAGTATTATGTGGGTCTCAGTGGGGAGTTCATCCCAAACACTTAAGAACCCTATATATCTCTGTAATACGAAGCCGAATAGATTTTGGATGTTTTTTGTATGGAAATTGTGCTAAAGTGCATTTGGAAAAATTGGATAGGTTGCAAAACCGAGCTTTAAGAATCATAGGGGGCTTTATAAAATCTACACCCATACACGTTATGGAAAGTGAACTGTGTATAACACCGCTGTATATTAGAAGACTATACCTAACTTTTAAATATATTTTAAAAATTAACTCTTGGACAAATAATGTTACCGTTACTGAAATTGGAAAACTTAATAATTTAACAAACAATCAGTATTGGCAGAGAAAAAGTAAACCGTTGTTGCTAGAACCATCCAACATTTGCAAAAATTTTGAAATGTTTACATCGAACCCAATGGATTTGTTTAAATTGGACTTCTGGATTACATATTTTGAGATAAATAAAATTATTGAAGACAGTTTAGAATGCGTTGCAGGACCAAAAAGTAGTTACAATGTAAATTTTCTGAAATATGATGTCTTAAAAGAATTACATAATAAGTATAGAAACTGGCATAATATATTTACAGATGGATCTAAAAGTCTGGATAATAAAGGGATGGCATTTTACGATTCAACGGATGACAAACAGTATATGTATAGGACGGATGCTGACGTTTCCATAATGACCTTAGAGCTCATTGCAATTTCGGAGGCTTTGATTTATATTGAGAGTAGTATTTGTAGTTCTAATATTAGTAGTCCTGTAGTAATTTTCACAGACAGCAAAAGCTCTTTGCAGCATATAGCTCGATGCGCCTCTGGTCATAGCAGAGGTATATCGGTAGCATATGTAATTATTAAAACCATCGCTAATATGATTGCTAAAGGAATAAAATTGAAATTGCAATGGGTTCCATCTCATATCGGTATTGATGGAAATGAGGAGGCTGACAGATTAGCTAAATTAGCATTTACGCAGGGTAGTACATATTTTATAAAACCTAATTATTCGGAATTTTTGCCAAAGTGTAAAGAAATTTGTTATAGTAAATTTAAGGAATATTTTGATGAGAGAAGTCGGGAAAAGGGAATTTGGTATAAAACTATTCAATGTCAGCCTCCTCGTATACCATGGTTGGGTACGGGCCAGTTGTCCAGAACTGATTGTGTGCTAGCACATCGATTACGGTCGGGGCATTACCCATGTAGGAAATTCACTCATATGATGAAAATAACTGATTCTCCAAACTGTGAAAGTTGTGGGACTGTTGAGGATATCCATCATATAATTATGGAATGTACAAAAGGAGCAAATGAACGCGCATTACTCTTAAGAAAATTTAAAATTAATACAAATGACATGGGTATATATATTAACATTTTAGCATCACCTGCGTGTGATGCGGCTAGGTTTCTGTTCGACATTGTTAAGCACCATAGTTTATAAGTAGGTTGTTATGTTAAGGGTATGATGGGGCTGGCATGCTTTTGGGTAAAAGTCCCTAATAAATACAGAAAGAAAAAAAAAAAAAAAAAACATGATAAGAATTAAACATCTTTACGAAAATCTTGTGTTTAAAAAAGATGGTACACATAATTACTGTTAACTACCTGTTATACCTTTAATGATTTCTAGACAGAAAGTAATCTAAAATAAACTGGCCAAGTGCCAGTCGGACTAGCACACGTAGGGTTCCGATTGATTTACCAAATTTTGCCGGATAAACTAAGTACATAGTTTTAACATCTATAAATATATTTACCATGTCAATACTAAACATGCTTATTTACTACAACGCTATCTAACGAATATTTAACGAACTTCTAACACCAACTAAGTGAATGTGAACACAAAGATGTTATACCCAGTTCACACCAGGCGATTCTATTGATTCAACTGGCAAATCGCAAGCGATTTGAAAGGTGTGATCAGGCTTTCAACAAAATTGAAGCGATTAAAATCGTTTCAACAGAAGTTAAACGCCGTTCCAACTTTAGTCGCATTCAAATTTTTGTTAAAAGCGATTTGACAGGTGTGAACCCGTGCATTCAAATCGCTTTCAATTTTCATTATCTATACCGGAGCGGAGCGTGAACTAGCTACTTATTGCGCATTATTCGCAAACATTGTTTTGATAAAAACCCTAGTTTGTGTTACTATGGAAGTGAAAATATCAGGAAAACCTATCCACTTTTAATTGTATTGAAATAGTTCTCAGTGTCTATTGTAATAAGTGTGTATTTCAAAATGGTTAGAAATTGTTGTGTGCATAAAAAATCGTGACTAAACCACAGTTTTATGATTGTAAAACTGTGACTAAACGCTATTTTGGTGCAGTTTCTCGTGCAAGCAATATGATAAGACTCAAGACTCAATATGTGGTTAAAATTCTTAGTTCATTAAATGTGACCAGAGAAAACTTATCATTGACAATGTGAAAAATAGTAAAAAGGCTTAATGTATTAAAGTAAATACTTCAAGCAATCATTTCTTGTTTTATTTATTTTAATTAATATATAAAATACAGATAAATTATAAATATACCCAACACAAGCATGGCTTTATGGATGGCATAATTGCTTTGTGTTACTTTACTTTGGCCAATTTAATCTCAATTTAGTTTTTTTTAAATAATCATACATTACAAAAATATTATGAATTTTTCTTATCAACATGGCTCCACGCGATTAGTGTATTTAGCCAGTGTCAAGTTTAATGAATTCTGACACTAACATGTTTTGAAATGTGACTTTGACAAAAACTTAACAATATTTATTACTTGACACTGGCACTGAATACACTAATCAAATAAACGAAACAAAAATAAAAAAGTACTCTGTGGTAGTATCGCTACTTGATCTGTGCAATGTAGAGTTTCATAGAGAAAGTATATATATGTAGAGACAACAATAGCGTTTGCAAATGAAATAGCTATAGAGATATAACCCGACTAAAACGATGAACACGTGATACATATGCCAGCTTAATAAGATAAAATGAACAACGTAATTTGGTCGGGTTATACATGACAGCGGGTGAGAGCCAATGGGTGCACTAGAAACTGGGTCCATACATTGCTGGAGCCAGTTTAATCGCATACGCAGGTAAAGGATAACAAATGGTTGTACATCTCGCTCTATCAACAATATCGCGTTTTACAACGTGTTGGTCACAAGGTCTCTATAAGCCTCTATAAGAGGATTGCGGGGTTTCGCGAAGCCTCAGTAAACGAAAACCAAAGTTTGAAAATATAGTTTTAACGAAAATATTAATTAAAGAGCATTTGTAGGTGTTGTGATTGAGAGTGCCTATAATATTTGTTTCAAAAGAAAACTATGTAATTTGTTTCCTGTAGGCCACACGAACGAAGCCGCGGGCAGAAGCTAGCAATATAACAAAATACAGATTATAAACAGTGCAAACGTAGGTCGATTTTATTTTTCATACTAAGGGGGTCGCGTCGCGTCATGAAAAAGGTTGAAAAACACTGAGGTAAATTAATCGTTTATTAAAAACACGTTTATTGTGGACCCCCTTTAATATTTAACTTTTTTCTGTTTTTAGTATTTGTTGTTAAAGCGGCAACAGAAATACATCATGTGTGAAAGATTCATATTATATATATAAATTATATACATATACAAGAATTGGACGTTTAAAGGTGTTTTTATTTATTAGATATAATATTTATTCAATATTTTAGCGTGTTAACATAATCCACAGCACATTTATGTGCAATAAACAGTTTATGACAGATATGTAGCCAAACCTATCAGTATTATATTATTACACATAAAATATCAATAATTTACATTTTATTCGATACAAGTACACATTGTCTAACACGTTCATTTTATCTATATTATTTTAGTTGATTACCAATTACGTGCGATAAAAAAATGATAAACGATAGCTGCAGTGCATTGTACGTAATCGAAATGCTTTTTTACGGTTCCGAACCCAAAGGGTACCAACGGAACCCTATTACTGAGACTCCGCTGTCCGTCTGTCTGTCTGTGTGTCTGTCTGTCTGTCCGTCTGTAACCAGGACCGCGATAGTTAGACGGTTCTCATGAACCGTGATAGTTAGACGGTTGAAATTTTCACAGATGATGTATTTCTGTTGCCGCTTTAACAACAAATACTAAAAACAGAAAAAAGTTAAATATTAAAGGGGGTCCACAAAAAACGTGTTTTTAATAAACGATTAATTTACCTCAGTGTTTTTCAACCTTTTTCATGACGCGACGCGACCCCCTTAGTATGAAAAATAAAATCGACCTACGTTTGCACTGTTTATAATCTGTATTTTGTTATATTGCTAGCTTCTGCCCGCGGCTTCGTTCGTGTGGCCTACAGGAAACAAATTACATAGTTTTCTTTTGAAACAAATATTATAGGCACTCTCAATCACAACACCTACAAATGCTCTTTAATTAATATTTTCGTTAAAAGTATATTTTCAAACTTTGTTTTTCGTTTACTGAGGCTTCGCGAAACCCGGCAATCCTCTTATAGAGGCTTATAGAGACCTTGTGACCAACACGTTGTAAAACACTGGTTTACCTTCTTATTACCCACCCTAATACCGAGTTCACACCTGGCGATTCCAGTTGAACAACTCTAGTCGGTCAACAAAACATTGAAAGCGATTTTGAATGCACTTGTTAACACTGTTGATCAACTCGACCAAAGAGAATATTTAAACTCTACGTAGATGGAATATTAAGCGGATGTGGCATTTAAATAACAATAATAATATGAGAAGGATAAAACTATTCAATCACTGGTATGATAGAGCGAGATGTACAACCATTTGTTATCCTTTACCTGCGTATGCGATTAAACTGGCTCCAGCAATGTATGGAGCCAGTTTCTAGTGCACCCATTGGCTCTCACCCGCTGTCATGTATAACCCGACCAAATTACGTTGTTCATTTTATCTTATTAAGCTGGCATATGTATCACGTGTTCATCGTTTTAGTCGGGTTATATCTCTATAGCTATTTCATTTGCAAACGCTATTGTTGTCTCTACATATATATACTTTCTCTATGAAACTCTACATTGCACAGATCAAGTAGCGATACTACCACAGAGTACTTTTTTATTTTTGTTTCGTTTATTTGATTAGTGTATTCAGTGCCAGTGTCAAGTAATAAATATTGTTAAGTTTTTGTCAAAGTCACATTTCAAAACATGTTAGTGTCAGAATTCATTAAACTTGACACTGGCTAAATACACTAATCGCGTGGAGCCATGTTGATAAGAAAAATTCATAATATTTTTGTAATGTATGATTATTTAAAAAAAACTAAATTGAGATTAAATTGGCAAAGTAATGTAACACAAAGCTATTATGCCATCCATAAAGCCATGCTTGTGTTGGGTATATTTATAATTTATCTGTATTTTATATATTAACTAGCTGTTACCCGCGGCTTCGCCCGCGTTATTGTGTCTTTATGACCTTTGAGGTCTAGATCAATAATCTCTTAGCCCAAGTCACCATAGATGACCCCAAAGTCGAACTTAATATCCTCTATTGTTAAAGTCATTAATCATTTTGGTTAGGTATACGAAGTTGTGCTGTTTAATTGTTTGACTCAACACAAAAGTTCCTGATACATTTCTTACAAAGAAATTATGGTAAATAGCTGCGCTAGCAAACATTTTTTATGACTTTTTATGACCCTGACAGTTTTATAACCTTACAATCAAGTCACTGTAGATGACTCTTAGGTCGAACTCGATATCGTCTATTGTTAAAGTCATTAATCATTACTTGGTAAACCTAAGCAAGGTTTACCAAGTTTTGCTGTTTAAGTATTTGAGTCAGTCTAATGTATGAGGCTGTTAAAACACGCTATTATATGCTATATAGCGTTATTACTGCGCAAGCGAAGCGAGCGCAAATTTTTTTTATGATCTTTTATGACCCTGACAGTTTTTATGACCTACTATGTCAACACCGATAACCCTAGGGTTTAATTTGATATCCACTTATTTTAAGGTAAATAATGATTATGATTATTGATGGTTGAACTGTTTAAAAATTATAAACTCGTTTTGATGCATGTGGCTATTTAAATACATAAAATGATAAAATATTACCTACAAAGAAGATAAAACAAATGCTTGCGCGAGCGTAGCTAGCGCTATCAATGCGCGAGCGAAGCGATGGTGAAAAATGTTTACGACTTTTTATGACCCTGACAGTTTTTATGACCTCCTAACACCGATACCACAAAGGTTAAACTTGATATCCACTAATTTTAAGATTAATAATTATTATGATTATTGAAGGTTGTACTGTTTTAATCTTCGAGCATTTACCAATTGAGAAGTTAACGCAAGGCGTTCCCCTTTGCTGGCCATATAGCCATTTTTGGCCATATGAGCGTGCGTAACTACGCTGTATTTTTAATACTGTGTGCGTGTTTCAAGTTAGTGTGATTTGTGTGTGTGCGATGCGTGTTTACCTCGTCCCCCGTAAGTATCAGCAGAAAAAAATGTTTGCGGATTACAACGTTAACATCTCCATTGGTAAATGCTCGAAGGTTTTAATTTATTACTCGTTTTAATGCATGTGGTTATAAATATACAAAATTTACTGAAATATTACCAACAAAGAAGATAAAACAAATGCTTGCGCGAGCGCAGCGAGCGCTAATATTGCGCGAGCGAAGCGAGCGCGAAAACTTTTTACGACCTTTTATGACCCTGACAGCTTTTATGACCTATTAAGTCAACACCGATAACCCTAAGGTTAAACTTGATATCCACTTATTTTAAGGTTAATAATCTTTATCATTATTGAAGGTTGTACTGTTTTAATCTATGACTCGTTTTGATGCATGTGGCTATTAAAATACAAAGTTGCTGAAATGTTTTCTACAAAGAAGATATAACAAATGCTTGCGCGAGAATAGCGGGCGCTAACACAGCGCGAGCGCAGCGAGCGCGAAAAATGTTAACGACTTTTTATGACCCTGACAGTTTTTATGACGTAATAAGTCAACACTGATGACACAAAGGTAAAACTTGATATCCACTTATTTTTATGTTACTAAAAATTATGATTATTGAAGGTTGCACTGTTTAAATTTATAAACTCGTTTTGACGCATGTGGCTGGCTATTATTATAAAATACAAAAAATGTTGAAATATTACCTACAAAGTTAATAAAAGAAGTGCTAGCGCGAGCGCGAAATTTTTTTACAACTTTTTATGACCCAGACATTTGTTATGACCTACTTAGTCAACATCGATGACCCTAAGGTTAAACTTGATACTTATTTTAAAGCTAATAATCATTATGATTATTGAAGGTTGTACTGTTTAATTTATGATTTGTTTTGATGCATGTGGCTATTAAAATACAAAACTTGCGGGAATGTTACCTGCAAAGTAGGTAAAACAAATGCTTGCGCGAGCGAAGCGAGCGCGAAAAATGTAGACGACCTTTTATGACCCTGACAGCTTTTATGACCTACTAAGTCATTACCGATAACCCTTAGGTTAAACTTGATATCCACTTATTTTAAGGTTAATAATCTTTATCGTTATTGAAGGCTGTACTGTTTTAATCTATGACTCGTTTTGATGCATGTGGCTATTAAAATACAAAAGTTGCTGAAATGTTTTCTACAAAGTAGATATAACAAATGCTTGCGCGAGCGGAGCGAGCGCCATTACTGCGCGAGCGAAGCGAGCGCAAAATATTTTTACTACTTTTTTTGACCCTGACAGTTTTAATGACCTTCTATGTCAACACCGATAACACAAAAGTTAAACTTCATATCCATTTATTATAAGGTTAACAACAATAATGATTATTGAAGGTTGTACTGTTTTAATGTATGACTCGTTTTGATGCATGTGGTTATTAATATATAAAAGTTACTGAAATATTACCAACAAAGAAGACAAAATAAATGCTTGCGCGAGCGAAGCGAGCGCGAAAATTTTTTACGACCTTTTATGACCCTGACAGCTTTTATGACCTACTAAGTCAACACCGATAACCCTAAGGTTAAACTTGATATCCACTTATCTTAAGGTTAATAATTTTTATCATTATAGAAGGTTGTACTGTTTCAATCTATGACTCGTTTTGATGCATGTGGCTATTAAAATACAAAAAATGCTGAATTGTTTTCTACAAAGTAGATATAACAAATCTTGTGCGAGCACAGCGGGCGCTATCACTACGCGAGCGAAGCGAGCGCGAAAAATTTTTACGACTTTTTATGACCCAGACAGTTTTTATGACGTAATAAGTCAACACTGATGACACAAAGGTTAAACTTGATATCTAATTATTTTAATGTTATTAATCATTACGATTATTGAAGGTTGTACTGTTTCAATTTATAAACTCGTTTTGATGCATGTGGTTGGCTATTAAAAATTACAAAAAATGTTGAAATATTACCTACAAAGTTAATAAAAGAAGTGCTAGCGCGAGCGCGAAAAATGTTTATAACTTTTTATGACCCAGAAAGTTGATATGGCCTACTAAGTCAACATCGATGACCCTAAGGTTAAACTTGATACTTATTTTAAAGTTAATAATCATTATGATTATTATGGTTAATAATCTTTATTGTTATTGAAGGCTGTACTGTTTTGATCTATGACTCGTTTTGATGCATGTGGCTATTAAAATACAAAAAATGCTGAAACTACAATATTACCTACAAAGTAGACAAAACAAATGTTTGCGCGAGGGCAGCGAGTGCTATCAATGCGCGAGCGAAGCGAGCGCGAAAAATTTTTACGGCTTTATATGACAGTTTTAGTTTTGATGACCTACTAAGTCAACACCTATGACCCTAAGGTTAAATGTGGCTGTTAACACGAATGTTTCTGAAATACTTCCCACAAAGCAGATAAAACACGTTGGGCAAGCAAAGCTATCGCGTAAATTTTGATGGCTTTTAATGACCCTGACAGTTTTATGGCCTTATTAGGACACATCTTAAGTTTAGTCATTATAGATGGACCTAAGGTCAAACTTTTATGATTATGCAAACTCTATGTAAAGTTAACAAAAAATAAAGGCACCCACACTTAATTGCCGAAAAAAGTATTCCTTGCCCTTTTATGCCCTATTATATACTATACTATTATTCTTTGTACAAAATTTCATCTGAATCGGTCAAGCCGTCTGGCCGAAAAGAGGCCACACATTCACAAAATTCCATAATAAAAATCTAGACACCCGAAATTGCCAACCAAAAAAAAGTATTCGTTGTCCTTCCATGTCTTATTGACTGTCTGTGTACAAAATTTCAGCTAAAAAGGTTAACCCGTTTGACCGAGAGTAGGCCACACATTTGCAAAACTGGGCACCTAGACTCGACAGCCGGAAAAAAGTATCCGATATCCTATTCTTTCCTATGAACTGTCTTTATTCAACATTTCAGGCAAATCGGTCAAGCCGTTTATTCGATAAGAAGTCTTATATTTACAAAATTCAGTTAAAAATATTTGGACCCCCTGACTCGACAGCCAGAAAAAAAGTGTCTTATATCTTATTCTACCCTATGTACTGTCTATATACAATATTTCAGGCAAATCGGTCAAGCCGTTTATTCGAGAAGAGGTTTTATATTTACAAAATTCAATTTAAAATATCTGGACCCCCTGACTCGACAGCCATAAAAAAAGTATCGTTAATCCTATTCTGCTCTAAGACATGCATTCATACTAAATTTCAGGCAAATCGGTTAAGCCGTTTATTTTAGAAGAAGTTTTATATTTACAAAATTCAATAAACAATATTTGGACCCCCTGACTTGACAGCCAAAAACACAGGGTCCTAAATCTTATTCTACCCTATGAACTTTCTGTATACAACATTTCAGGCAAATCGGTCAAGTCGTTTATTCGAGAAGAGGTTTTATATTTACAAAATTCAATTTAAAATATCTGGACACCCTGACTCGACAGCCAGAAAAAAAGTATCCTTAATTCTATTCTGCTCTAAGACATGCATTCATACTAAATTTCAGGCAAATCGGTTAAGCCGTTTATTTTAGAAGAAGTCTTATATTTACAAAATTCAATTAAAAATATTTGGACCCCCTGACTCGACAGCTAGAAAACAAAAGATCCTATATCCTATCTACCCTATGAATTGTCTGTATACAACATTGCAGGCAAATTGGTCAAGCCGTTTATTCGAGAAAAGGTTTTATATTTACAAAATTCAATTTAAAATATCCGGACCCCCTGACTCGACAGCCAAAAAAAAAGTATCCCATATCCTATTCTGCCCTATGACATGTATTCATACAACATTTCAGGCAAATCGGTCTAGCCGTTTATTCGAGAAGAAGTCTTATATTTACAAAATTCAGTTAAAAATATTTGGGCCCCTGACTCGACAGCCAAAAAAACAGGGTCCTATATCTTATTCTACCCATTTTGAACTGTCTATATACAGCATTTCAGGCAAATTGGTCAAGCCGTTTATTCAAGAAGAGATTTTATATTTACAAAATTCAATTTGAAATATCTGGACCCCCTGACTTGACAGCCAAAAAAAAAGTATCCTTTGTTCTTTTCTGTCCTATGACATGTATTCATACAAAATTTCAGGCAAATCGGTCAAGCCATTATTCGAGAAGAAGTCTCATATTTACAAAATTCAATTAAAAATATCTGGAACCCCTGACCCAATACTTAAAAAAAAAAGTATCCTATATCCTATTCTTCCCTATGAGAGGTCTATATACAACATTGCAGGCAAATCGGTCAAGCCGTTTATTCGAGAAGAGGTTTTATATTTACAAAATTCAATTTAAAATATCTGGACCCCCTGACTCGACAGCCAGAAAAAAGTTTCTCAAATCCTATTCTGCTCTAAGACATGTATTCATACAAAATTTCAGGCAAATCGGTTAAGCCGTTTATTTGAGAAGAAGTCTTATATTTACAAAATTCAATTAAAAATATTTGGACCCCCTGACTCGACAGCCAAAAAAAAAGTATTTTATATCCTATTCTACCCTATGACATGTATTCATACAAAATTTCAGGCAAATCGGTCAAGCCATTTATTCGAGAAGAAGTCTCATATTTACAAAATTCAATTAAAAATATCTGGACCCCCTGACTCGATAGCCAAAAAAAAAGTATCCTATATCCTATTCTGCCCTATGTACTATCTTTGTACAAAATTTCAGCCAAATCCGTCAAGCCGTTTGACCGTGAAGAAGTCCCAAACAAACAAACAAACAAACAAACAAACAAATAAACAAACTGACTTTCGCATTTATAATATTGGTGTTGATTAAAATAAATAAAACAAGAAATGATTGCTTGAAGTATTTACTTTAATACATTAAGCCTTTTTACTATTTTTCACATTGTCAATGATAAGTTTTCTCTGGTCACATTTAATGAACTAAGAATTTTAACCACATATTAAGTCTTGAGTCTTATCACATTGCTTGCACGAGAAACTGCACCAAAATAGCGTTTAGTCACAGTTTTACAATTATAAAACTGTGGTTTAGTCACGATTTTTATGCACACAACAATTTCTAACCATTTTGAAATACACACTTATTACAATAGACACTGAGAACTATTTCAATACAATTAAAAGTGGATAGGTTTTCCTGATATTTTCACTTCCATAGTAACACAAACTAGGGTTTTTATCAAAACAATGTTTGCGAATAATGCGCAATAAGTAGCTAGTTCACGCTCCGCTCCGGTATAGATAATGAAAATTGAAAGCGATTTGAATGCACGGGTTCACACCTGTCAAATCGCTTTTAACAAAAATTTGAATGCGACTAAAGTTGGAACGGCGTTTAACTTCTGTTGAAACGATTTTAATCGCTTCAATTTTGTTGAAAGCCTGATCACACCTTTCAAATCGCTTGCGATTTGCCAGTTGAACCAATAGAATCGCCTGGTGTGAACTCGGTATAACATCTTTGTGTTCAAATTCACTTAGTTGGTGTTAGAAGTTCGTTAAATATTCGTTAGATAGCGTTGTAGTAAATAAGCATGTTTAGTATTGACATGGTAAATATATTTATAGATGTTAAAACTATGTACTTAGTTTTTCCGGCAAAAATTTGTTAAATCGGAACCTTACGATACGCCTCGCGGCAGTGCGCTGCGCGGTATTAAACCACTTGCCTCTTCAAGCATCGTCGCGTCGCGTTTATGTGTGAACTGACCCTAATCTTATGAGCACTAAAATATGACAAATCATGGTGTTTTGCATGCATGGTGCTGCTCATAAGATTAGGATCAGTTCACACACATATATATTATATATATATATATTAAAAATACAAAGCTATATATATATATATATATATAGCTTTGTATTTTTAACTGAATTCACAAAAAAAGAGGAGGTTCCCAATTCGCCGGAATCTTTTTTTTGGGTATGTTCACCGATTCCTCGAAGATGCCTGAACCGATTTGGAAAATTCTGTTTTTGTTTCAAAGGGTACCTTGCACAGATGGTCCCATTTAAATTTTAACGAAATCGGCTAAGCCGCTGTTAATATATCAACATTTGTATTACGACGCATTTACTTATCTCGACGACTTACTAGTTACTAGTAACTACTGGCACAGATTATGTAATAGTTACTACGTCTACTGGCTACTTTGATTAGCGCGACGTTTATACACAATAGAGGATGCTATTGCATATACTTTTGAAGACAAAAAAGTATGACCTTGAATAATGTTTTTACATCTTTCTTTCTCGTTGATTTTGGTTTTTGACAGATATTCTTACGGTAACTGTGAGTGAGATAGAAACCAAGGTGGGGAGAATTAATTTGTCTTCACAGGAATGTTCTGCCGGGCAAAGTATTGTTAGGGTGCAACGTTTTTGAGCATACCTAATATTTTTTGACACGACATGACGTTTGGCGTAGATGGCTGCGACTAATGTTAATAATCGCAAATGATACTTTTTAATATTCATTTTGGAATACAAATAGTCCGTGTTATATAGTATTTGGAATTATTGTAATAAAATAGACAATTCATTATCGTGTGTGTCAGATGCTTTTATTGCACATGGCCATTTTGGACATTGTCCTTTGATACCTTGATGACATCGTTATGACTAGTGGATATTTTCACTAGCGCGGCATTTGAAGTCAATTTTGTAGGGTTCCAAACCCAAAGGGTACCAAATGAACACTTTCTGAGACTTTGCTGTCCGTTCGTCCGTCCGTCAGTCCGTCCGTCCGTGTGTCTATATTATGTGCCCACTTTACAGATCTGTATCTTCTTTACCGTCATAGGTACATACTTGACATTTTCACAAAGTATATATCCGTCAGTGTATAACGGCCCAGACACAAAATTTTATAGATGCATGTAATTTAATTAAAACTTGTTTTGCACTAAAAAGGGTTAAATAAATAATTTTTCAAAAAAAAAACCGACTTCATAACCACAGGCACTCAAAAGCGAAAAATAAATTACTTAATATACTTATTATCAGCGCTACCCGCTTACTTATCTATTTGAAGTCTATATAGTCTCTATTTCAGAGCCAGTTCCCATTCTAGGCCTAGCGTGCTTACCATCTTCGACCGCATCATCACTTACCAACAGGTAAGATAGTGGTCAAACTCTAGCCTATAAGATATTAATATATATATATATATTTATATATATATATATATATTAAGTAATTTATTTTTCACTTTTGAGTGCCTGTGGTTATGAAGTCGGTTTTATATTTTTTGAAAAATAATTTATATAACTTTGTTTTATGTATAGCTATCTATAGCTTTGTACAATATAAAAACAAACGTACATAATAGTGACTTTGAAAGAGAATTTAATTACAGGTTTAATTAGGTTGGACGTGGCACTTAATAATTTTATTTTATTAATGATATAGATAAGAAAAGGCCTACGATAGGACAGGTTTATGTCCAACAGTGAACGAATATTACTTGTTGTAAATTATATGATGATGATAGATAAGAAATAATGATCTGATAACTTCATTATCTGATATCAGACTTTCAAAACTAACCCGATTTTAACAATATCTGCTATAAATACGGGTAAATACATTAATAAAGAATAAAACTAGCCAAGTGCGAGACAGCATCGCGTTTCTTATCGCACACTTAAGGAGGGTTCCGTACAATACGAAACATAACAGAGTTTCAACCTCATATATTTGAATAATTGATATTACCAAGAATATTTGGTTTGGTCGCGATCTAGAAAGACGGGGCTCGTTTACTAGCGCCATCTATGTCATTTTGCCGAAACTATTTAATTAAGATAGATGGCGTTTAAAAACACGTCTTTTGTATGGGGACCCCATTTAATTTTTACCTTTATTTTGTTTTTAGTATTTGTTGTTCTAGCGGCAACAGAAATACACCATCTGTGACAATTTCAACTGTCTTACTATGACGGTTAATGAGCTATAGCCTGGTGACAGACGGACAGACAGACAGACAGACAGACAGACAGACAGACAGACAGACGGACAGCGGAGTCTTAGTAATAGGGTCCCGTTTTACCCTTTGGGTACGGAACCCTAAAAATGACACACCTATTGGATGTACGACTTTTTGGCCGATGTTATCGTTTACGATTACGGTTCTGTCAGCGCCTGAGGTTAGCGCTCTTGTCAAGGTACGGACACACCGCAGCGTCCTGCGTGCGCGATCTAGGCGACGATCAGATAGCGTAGCAGTATCTGCACCGACTGGGTCACACCAAACGCGATCAGAAAATAATTGAAAAGTACTGAGATCGCGCCCGCAGATCGCAGGACGCTGCGGTGTGGCCGTACCTTAAGTGTGGAATCCACACAAATATACCTTATTATTCATATTTCTGTGAATTATATTTCTATGGTGAAATCTTAATGTTGAAAACCTCTGACTTTATAAAAAGTGCAGATAGCATTAATCGCTTTCATCATCTTTTTACACACGACGGAACGGAGACTGAATATGCGTTTGGGGTTAGAGGATGTTTGTTTGTTTGTTTGTGTGTGCAAATCCATGTTGCCATTTTTCTCCAAAACTACTAGTCCGATTTTGATGCAGTTTTCAGTTATGGGTTTGGGTGTAGTTGGTGCATATTTTTAGATAGGTGTTACGGTGATAACTCACCAGGGGGCGCTGCAGTAATCATTTGTTGGTGCAAATCGATGTTGCCATTTTTCTTCAAAACAACTGGTCCGATTTTGATGCAGTTTTCAGTCATGGGTTTGTGTTGGATAGGTGCATAATATGTTCTTTAATAGGTGTTACGGTGACAACTCACCACCCACCAATTTATTCAAAATTTTAATTTTGTTACTTGTTAAATAAACTATTTAAAACCTGTATATCCGAATAGCACAAAACCACCGTAAACTCAACTACTAAATATAGGTATTCCATCGTTTGTATGCCAAAACAACGGAAGACCTATATCCAGCAGTAGGTGGAACTATATTGGTGAATGATGATGATACCTGATAGAAATAAGTAACCTAGTCGTATTAAATCAAGTGAAACCTTAGCATTGGTTATATTGTCCCATTACGAATTATAAACTGGTTAAGACGCTTTGTGTTTTAATATTACCACAAGTTTTATTCACAATTGTAATGACCGGCATTCAATAGGGTTTATTTTTAATTGTGTAAAATAAACTGGCCAAGTGCAAGTCGGACTCGCACTCGTAGGGTTCCGTAGCACAGTAGAGTATTTTAAAACTATATTTTTGCAAAAAATAACTTTGTTTTTCATAGTGTTTGTATAAAAAACAAAGTTACATTTGCGGTCGATATCTAAAAACTGCTAATTTAATCTCGTTCAAACCACTTTTCGTTGAAAGTGTTTATTGAGATTTACAGCATATATTTTTTGTACAATCGGCCCCTGTGCTTGGCATTTGTAGACTATGAGAAGGCCTTCGACTCAATCGAAACCTGGTCTGTTTTGGAATCTTTGCAGCGTTGCCAAGTCGTTGAGAGCTAATGCCCGGTATTTCTCTGCGGGATCGAATCCGCCAGAAGTAATTCGCCAAAGATCTAAAGTTATCCACATAGCTCAACGGATTAGTAAACTGAAGTGGCATATCTGCCGCAGGACTGATTACAGTTGAAGTGTCTACCTCAACGGTCTCCACTCTAGGACAAGTCTTTTAAGACCGCGATTTGGCAAACGTAGCGTAGGACGTCCTGTGATCAGTACCCTTAGTACGAATTTTCATACCAAACTCGATATCGTATATCGAGCAAATTGTGTATGAAAAACAGTACAGCGCCTTTAGTGGTTACTACACTTAACTAATTTTAGACCAATCAGTACCCCTAGTACGAGTTTTCATCGTAAACGCTTTTGACAGATCTCACATAGTTTTCGACTTATTCTGGCTCCCTGATTGGTCTAAATTTAGTGATGTGTAGTAACCACTAGAGGCGCTGTACTGTTTTTCATACAACATTTACTCGATATACGATATCGAATTTGGTATGAAAACTCGTACTAAGGGTACAGGGAGCCACAATAAGTCGAAAACTATGTGAGATCTGTCAAAAGCGTTAACGATGAAAACTCGTACTAAGGGTACAGGTGGTGCGACGACATATGCAAAGCGATGGGCAGTGACTGGAAACGAAGAGCCGAAGATCAGGCTCAGTGGCACATCTAGAGAGAGACCTACGTCCAGCAGTGGACTAAAACCGGCTGATGATAATGACAGCAGTTTTTTTTTTCACTACTTACTTTAAAAGTTAGAGGGGAACACACATATTTTACCACTTTAGAAGTGTCTATCTTTCAAATGATTGACTTTAAGAAAAAATGGTTCTAGGAACCTCAATATCAAATTTAAAGACCTTTCTATAGACGTATAACGTAAGACGTAGCACGTATAGGTTTGATGAAAAAAAAATAGTTTCAGTTCCATGTATGGGAGCATAATATGCAGGGGAGCCCCCTCTATCTTTTTCAGATGATGTATTTCTGTTGCCGCTATAAAAACAAATACAATATACAGAACAAAGTTAAAAATTAAAGGGTTTAAAAAAACGTGTTTTTTACGATTCATAGATCTATCTATCTATCTATCATAGCGCTATCGTGTTTACCTTAATCTCGGAATATGAATCTGAATCTCGGAAACGGCCAACGATTTTCATAAAATTTTGTATACAGGGGATTTCACGGGCGATAAATCGATCTAGCTAGGATTCATTTTCAGGAAATGTTGTTTTATTCGTGCTTTCAATAATCAACTTTATCGATAATCAACTTAAAATATGACTCTTCCCGACATCTATTGGCAAATACAAGTAGCTTTAGTATTATTGTCTCGTTAAAGCAGTTAGTTGCTCTAAATAAAATTTAAAAAAAAAATATTATTCTTCGCCAAAAGATGTCGGGAAGAGTCACATTTTTCTGTTTAAGTGGCAATAATAGTGGCAAAAAATACCGAGCAAAGCTTGGTCAACCAGATATTTAATAATATTAATTACTAACACCTTTATGTTAACGTTCACTTAGTTGGTGTTAGAAGTTCGTTAGATATTCGTTAGATGGCGTTCGGGACCCTCGGTGTGCGGGACAAAAGTCTGACTCGCACTTGGCCAGTTTTATTTTATCATTATTGTATTAAATCGTAAAACGGTTCGCAGAATACACTTAACTACAAGTTTTAACTGTGTAGTATTAATAGTCTCGGAATAAAGTGTCTGTGAGCGACATACAGACGGTCAGACATGACATGGCATGACATGATGAATCTATAAGGGTCCGTTTTTTGCCATTGCCATTAGGCTACGGAACCCTAAAAAGGAAGAGATTCAATTTTTTTTTAAATCTTTTTACCTTAGAACTTCGTCATTTATAAACCGAATAGGAAAATTATTTTTTGCTTGAGAGAAATTATGCTTCTTGTTGGTTTTATCGTAAATTAATAGAAATCTGAAGAGTGATAAACACCTCAAACTTGCTACTGACAGTGACTAGATTTGAAGTCGGTCTTTTTTCGTATTGTAAACGATTTTAAATTATTCAGAAACGCTGCGGCGAGTTCGAGGACGATGATAAAAAAGTATGTTAACTCACCCTTTCTAAATCAAAATATCTCATAGTGTCAACTTCCGCACATGTCCCAAACTGTAAAACTTGACTGTCACAATAATTTCCAAGTAAAATAAGTAAAAAACACACAATTGACTGTTCTCTAAACATTTTTGAGATACTTTTTAGATACGTGCATTGAGAACATTATCGGTTAGAGAGAGAGAGAGAGTCTAGGTTATCTTTAGTTATCAGTATTACACAAATTCCATGATACAGATAAAAAAGTTACTACATTGGCAGCAATACAGTGCATAGATAAAAGATACCGCAGGATTGTAAAGATCATAACGTTGCGTCGTAATGATAAAATTATTTTCGCAGGCCTATCATGACCATAAACGCTTCAGATTAACAGAACTGACATATCAGAAAATTATAAACAACTAGCAAAGCCTCGCAGTTTCACCCGCATATTTCCCGTTTCCATGACAAAACGGATATAAAATATGACTTATTATTACTCGTTGATAATTTAGCTTTTCATTAGTAAAATATTTTTTGAAATACATCTATGGGTGTATTGCTATTTCAAATATTTGTTTGTTACGATTTAACTCAAAAACTAATATTCAGTTTTGAGTAGAATCGTAACAAACAAACGAACTGTCCAGTGTCAGTCTGGCCAGCTACCACCCTCAAGGTAGAAAATCTGTCAAACATCTAATGTGATCAGGCAGCTATCATTGAAAGCCAGTTCCCATATTATCATCATCATCATATATAATATCATAGAACCTAGAGTTCTACCATCCTCGACCGCACCATCACTTACTAACAGGTGAGATAGTGGTCAAACGCTAGTCATCATAATCAGCCGGTATCAGTCCACTGCTGGACATAGGCCTCTCCCAAGTCATGCCACTGAGCCCGATCTTCGGCTCTTTGTTTCCAGTCACTGCCCACCGCTTTACGAATGTCGTCGCTCCACCTGGTAACAGGGCGTCCTACGCTACGTTTACCGATTCGCGGTCTCCACTCTAGAACCAGTCTACCCTAACGGTTATCGGTCCTACGGCAGATATGACCAGCCCACTGCCACTTCAGCTTGCTAATCCGATGAGCTGTGTCGATCACTTTAGTTCTCTGGCGAATTACTTCGTTCCGGATTCGATCCCGCAGAGAAACACCGAGCATAGCTCTCTCCATAGCTCGCTGAGCGACTTTAAATTGGTGGACCAGTCGAACCAAACGCTAGCCGATATGATAAATAAACTGGCCAAGTGCAAGTCAGGCTCGCACTCGTAGGGTTCCGTAACAGTAGAGTATTTTATAACCTTAATTTCTTTGAAAAACAAAGTTATCATTGCGGTCGCTTTATCTCAAAAACTGTTGACTGTATCTCGTTCAAACTAATTTTCGTTGTTAGTTTTAATTGAAATCTACAGAATATATATATTTTTAGATTTTACACTCCCATACTTTAAAAGTTAGAGGGGGGACACACATTTTACCACTTTAGACGTGCCTATCTTTCAAATGATTGACTTGAAAAAATGGTTTTTGAAACCTCATTGTCATTTTTAAAGACCTATTTATAAACCCCGCACGTATAGGTTTGACGAAATTTTTTTTTTTTAGTTTCTGTTACATGTATGGGGAATAATTTCTCACATTATTTCCCAAGAAAGAGGAAAAAAGGAAACTTTTGGTTGTTTAGGTATAATTTATGCTATAATAGCAAATGGATTATTAGGATTTATTGTATGAGCCCATCATATATTCACAGTAGGAATAGATATTGATACTCGAGCATATTTCAGATCAGCTACTATAATGATTGCTGTACCAACAGGAATTAAATTTTTTAGTTGATTAGCAACCTTACATGGAACTCAAATGAATCCCCACCTTAATATTTTATTTTTTTATTTCTGAATAAAAATCGTAAAGCGGTTCACAGAATACACCTACCTACCAAGTTTCAACTGTGTGGTCCTAATAGTTTCGTAATAAAGTGGCTATGACATACGGACGGACAAACAAACAGACAGACATGACGAATCTATAAGGGTTCCGTTTTTTGCCATTCGGCTACGGAACCCTAAAAAATACAAACTAATTATCGAATCTTTCCTTTATCCTTCCTAATCCCCGCAGCTTTGCCCGCATTTAATCCTGGTTATAAACCTTATTTTTGAATCACTCTATGTATTGACGAAAACCGCATTAAAATTTAACAGTATTTATTAAATTTAACAGCAACAAAAAAAAAACAGTTTTTAAAGAACTAAGCGTACAGAGGGAGGGACATACGGCGGGAAGCGATTCTGTTTCATACTATGTAGATAAGAGGACAATCATAGAACCTATCATCATAATCAGCCTGTATCAGTCCACTGTTGGACGTAGGCGTCTCCCAAGATACGCCACTAAGCCAGATTTTCGGCTCATTGGGAGGGATATGCCATAATCGCCACGCTGGGCAGGTGGGTTGGCGATTGCACAACGTAGCTCCACGCAACGGTTACGCTGCTGCCTGTCACCGGCCTGTAGTATTTAGCATTGCCACAATTTTGAAATGGTTATACCGCCATTTGTCGGTCGCCAGAGCCTCTTTTGTTGGTCAGCAGGATGCACCACGGGCAGGTGAGGTTGGCTGGGAGCAATGAGGTGGTATTTGTGCTCCCTCACATCCCAGTACCTATGTTGAAGACTATCTAATTTGTCACAATCTCGGGAATCCAGGATACAGGCCTCGAGCCTAGTTTGTATTTCTCAGTTCACTTATTATTATTATTCAATTACTATTGTATGTGTATCTCTGTTAACTAAAAGTATGTGTTTTGTTATGGCAATAAACATTTTTTTAAGTAGTTTAGGCCTAGCGTGGTACCATCCTCGACCACATGGTACTTACCAATAGGGTATATATAGTAGTCAAACGCTAACCTATTAGATATTAAAATAAATTAAATATTCGCTTAAAAGATTTTTTATATTATTTCTATAAACCTAAATGTATGGTATGTACCTAATAAAACTGGCCAAGTGCGAGTCAGCATCGCGTCTCTTATCGCACACAGACAGACAGACAGCCAGCCAGACAGACAGACAGCCAGCCAGACAGACAGACAGACAGACAGACAGACAGCCAGCCAGACAGACAGACAGCCAGACAGACAGACAGACAGACAGACAGACAGACAGACAGACATACAGACAGACAGACAGACAGACAGACAGACAGACAGACAGACAGACAGACAGACAGACAGGCAGACAGACAGACAGACACAGACAGACAGACAGACAGACACAGACAGACAGACAGACAGACAGACAGACAGACAGACAGACAGACAGACAGACAGACAGACAGACAGACAGACAGACAGACAGACAGACAGACGGACGGACGGACGGACGGACGGACGGACGGACGGACGGACGGACGGACAGACGGACGGACAGACGGACAGACAGCGGAGTCTTAGTAGTAGGGTCCCGTTTTACCCTTTGGGTACCTATAGTTAGTACCACGGGGGGCCACGGGCCACAACCACAAAACGCCGCCACCGGCATATTTCCTATAGTTTTCATACATTTTATATGGACTCGCCGCACACGGTGACACCGGTGGCCGCCACACGCTACATGATAAAATGTATGAAAACTATAGGAAATATGCCGGTGGCGGCGTTTTGTGGTTGTGGCCCGTGGCCCTTGTGCGGGGACCCTAAAATGCTTATATTTCTTTTTTCAATTGGTTGGTCAAAAAAAAGCAAATGATAGCAAAATTTGCTCTAGAAGCATTTTTCAAGGAGGAAACGAGGGAATAAATACATTTGTGGAAAAGTGCACCCCGCGTTCCCTCTTAAGATCGTTTCCAAAAATAATAAAACCACTTTAAAGGCCGTGCTAGATATATTCATTATTCACGTAGAGACTACCGGCCCAGTTCGGGCAAAGGGGTAGATTAAAATCAGCCCTGAGTGGACCCAGTCCACGCAGTACAATGCTGAGTCTACCCCAAATACCAAAATATTGCTTATTGTGTAATTGTTTCTTCTCATATTATGTTGTAATTTGTATTTTTGGTAAAAATGTATTTTTTTTATTACTGGGTTTGAGGTGTTTATCTCTGGATATCTTATATCAGATTTTGATAAAATTACAATGGAATCAAACGGAAAGCATACTTACACTCATAAACAAAAAAATAATTTTCCAAATACGTTAAAAATTACGGAGAACATGACAAAGAAAAAAACAGACGAAATGCGAACCTCCTCTTATTTTGTGAAATCGTTTTAAAATACCAATATTCGTAATAATTGAATACAGTTTCGATCAAATTAAGAAACCTTCATCAAATAAAAAAAATTAAACACTTAAACTAGATGAAGAACAATTTCCTGATCTTTAACAAAAACTATCTATAAAATATCTAACTTGCTTCGTTACGTCTCATTTGATTGTTACCTTCAGGCTTGTACTGATGTTGTTATAGTGACAAGGTTCTAAAATGTTGATTCTAAGTTTGATTATAGGACTTTTGTGTTTTGAAGTGAACTGTGTTGTGAGGGACATGAACTGTCCGGAAGTTACTCCAAGGGAATTGGATTGGAAGGAGGTAAACACTTATATTTGGAACTTTAGTAGGTTTTTTATTAACCCCCAACGCAAAAAGAACCCCTTCATTTTGCGTTGGGGGTTAATAATATAAGTTGACGTATATAACGACGTATCTGTGTATATGTGTGTGTTTGTCTGTGGCATGGTAGCGCCCAAACGGATAAACCGATTTTTTGATGAATGTTATATGAGCTCCCACTTGAAACATAAATTTAAAAAAAATCTAACGAAGAGCTATGAGAGTTTTCTGTAAATAAGGACATACCGGAAAAAGTTCGGGACTGGTCTACTAGAAAAAAAATACCGGCATGACATTTCTTTAATTCTTATAGGCTAGCGTTGGATCACTCACTCACCTGGTGGTCACCTTTCGTGCGTGATTAGTGAGCCTCATTGGTGTCTCCATAACGCCATTGGCTTGACTTCTAAGCGAGAGATCATCGGACCACTAGCTCTCTTGGTGGTAACGATGTTGTAGTCGAAGTTGGTGAACAAGCTAGGCCTAGAACACTCAGACTCTCAAGAGGTAGATTTCCTCCTTGATAAGCTACTTAATATAATTTATAAGATCATTTAAAATACTAAAAGAACCGACTTCTGATGCTGCTATTAATTTTCAGTACCAAGTTTCAGGTGTTTATCTCCATATCTCTGGAGATACTTATCAGACCTCGATTAAATTACCTACTAATAGAAATATAGCAAGATATATATATATATATATATCTTGCTATATTTCTATTATATCTTGACCGATTTAAAAATTATTTATTTTGTTTGAGATATTATGCCTCTCATTTAAATGTTATCGACGTATGACAATTATCTCCGGAGATACGGAGATAAACATCTCAAACTCATTGCATAACTTGATGACATATGCATTAGTATACCTTGACGACATGATACTACTGGCTATTTTGACTATCGCGGCATGTGAAGTCGGTTTTTTTTTTCGTTTTGTTAACGATCTTAAATTATTTTGAAGTCGATTAAAAATACCTACGTTCAAAAACACCTAATTTAGTTTTTAACTTTCTCCAGATGGACGGAACCTGGTACTTGACAGCTGTAGCAACAGACCTCCATATCCAGGGCGAGTGTGCGATGGTGATCTTTGACCATCAGGACACCCTGGGTGTCTCGATCAAGTGGATTGCCAACAACACAGCCAGTTTCTACAACGGATCCGTGGCCTTAGTACCGTACCCTAACAGTAATAGCTCGGGTGATCTGCTTCAAGTTACTTATGATGGTAATATCAGTTAATCTCATACCCTTAGTATAGAATAAACGGCAATAGCCTACTGGCTAAGGCCTGGCAATCGAGAGATCGTGAGTTCGATCCCCAACCATTGCACTATTGATATAAACCCACTCCAGATACAAGCATATTTAGCTTGATTGGAGGGGTTAACTAAACTACTAGTAATGAGCAGCCCAAATTGCTAGTAAGCATTTTGAAAAAAAAAAAAAAATTGTTGTAATTTTGGTGTGTATGCAAAATGTCAAGTTTCTTATCATTTTGCTGTTACATTCGCCACACATTCTGTGGCAATTAGAGATTAATAATCCTCATTTGTTACACATTTAAGGTACGGCTCCACCACCGCGATCTGCGGTGGGCGGCCGCGGTGGCGAGTTACTACAGTAGTATTTGTACCGATTGATTTAAACCAAACGTGATCAGATAGCGATTGAACGCGCGATCGCTACCGGTCGCCACAGCAGATAGCAGTGGTGTGGTCGTAGCTTTACTTGTGAAAGAACATCCGTTTTAGGAAAAATTACAAGGAGAGCATACTCACTTTTTCACGTTCACGCCATTATTTTAATGTTACTTTTTGAAGACACAAAAATCAAAATCTTAGTTTGATTAGGTACCTATGTTTAGTACTGAAATAACTATTAGAAATCCTAATTCATTTGCTACTAATTATAGTAAACCTATGCTTTACTAATAAGTATAGTTTTTATTGCCATGTAAAGGAGCACAATTCAACCTTTGTGCTCCCAGCCCACCTTACCTGCTCGTGGTGTATCCTGCCGACTAGCGACCGAGGCTCTGGCGACCAAACAATGGTGGGATAACCATGCTAAGTAACGAAGCTTAAATACAACAGAGCGGTGATGGACAGCAGCGTCACCGGAGTGAGAGTTACGTCCTACGATCACCCAACCCGCCTGCCCAGTGTGGGTGATTATGAGTATTCCCTTCTATGGCAGAGGCACTACTAAACAAGGAGCCGAAGATCGAGCTCAGTCGCCACTGAGCTCGATCTGCCATAGGAGAGGCCTATGTCCAGCAGTGGGCTACTGGCTGCTAATGATGATGATAATTTTTGTAAATTGTTAAACACAATCCAAAATTTCAGCGTACCAACGGGACTTGAACCCGCGACCTCCGGAATAACATGTTCCGGTGCTTTGCAAATTAATTGGCTTAATTGGCAAAGCACCGGAACATGTTACTCCGGAGGTTGCGGGTTCAAGTCCCGTTGGTACGATGAAATTTTGGATTGTGTTTTACAATTCACAAAAATATTAAGTGTGTAACACTTCAAAGAAACATAATATTTGATTTACGCAGTGCAACATCTCTCGTTGGATTTGAAAACTGTAATGATTTCTTCCGCATGATTAACTTACGTAATAAGTAGTCATAGATGGCGCCACCAATGCATAATTGGGTTAACAAATTCAATCCACTAATTTCGTCGTAACGTTACTTCGCATCATTGCTTAATTGGCAAAGCACCGGAACATGTTATTCCGGAGGTTGCGGGTTCAAGTCCCGTTGGTACGATGAAAGTTTGGATTGTGTTTAACAATTTACAAAAATATTAAGTGTGTAACACTTCAAAGAAACATAATATATGATAATTTTTATTTAAAATTCCACTACATCTGATTCTAGATTACTATTTCCATTGCGTAATATCTTGAAATAGAGAACTGTAGAAAATGAAAATAAACAAAGTTATCTGTGGTTTGACTTTACTGAGACTAAGCCTCGGCGCACACGGGCCACCGGCTACAAGCCGCCACCGGCATATTTCCTATAGATTTCATACATTTTATATGGACTCGCCGCGCACGGTGACGCTGGTGGCCGCCACACGCTACATGATAAATGTATGAAAACTATAGGAAATATGCCGGTGGCGGCGTTTTGTGGTTGTGGCCCGTGGCCCGTATGCGGGGACCTTATTATTTAAAAATCGAAATCTATTAAAAGCATTATGATCATAATATCGATAACACTACTAAGATGCCCATGATTGTTACTGTTTAGATCAGAAAACGGAAACGTACTCATTCCTCGACATCAACTATGAACATTATGCAGTCGTCTTCGCTTGCTATGACAATACAGCTGGAAACACCAGTACATGTGAGTACAAAGACTTTATCTTTTGATCTTCTAGCTATGCCAATCTCTTTGTGTGAATAGAATTCATGGTGGTAGGATACTATCTAGTGTCCGCCTAGCCAGCTACCACCCTCAAGTTAGAAAATCTGTCGTCAAACATCTAATGTTTTCCGGCCAGTGAAAGCCTGGTTCCGGCAGCTATCCTTGAGAGCCAGTTCTCATTCTAGGCCTAGCGTGCTTAACATCTTTGACCGCATCATCACTTACGAACAGGTGAGATTAGCTATTTCTTTATATTATTTATTATTAGGTTTACTACCCGACTGCCCAAAAGGGAACTGCTATGCAAATTTTTGTTAAAGTGTCTTAATTAAATAAATATATAAATAAAACTGTGATTAAGGATTTTAAACAAACGTTTGTACTGTGGTTTATAGACCCATGTTCCCTATATGTCTTTGCTGCCACCTTCAGCTAAAACTGATGGACCGATTTTGATTTGCAAATGCTTTAAGGTTTATCGCTGTACCCCAATTGACAATATTGACATAGGCATTTTTTTTTGTATTGGCTGGGTGGCTATGTGTGTGATTCTGCAGGACGCGGCATACGGCAGACGGCAGCAGCAGACGGCTGACAGCAAATGTGTGCAAATCAATTCACTCCATGACGCGCGGCAGTTGCAGTCGTATGCCGGAATCGGCATCAAACAAATTCATACTAAAAAGTAATGCTGTTTGCCGTCCCGGCACGTGCTATCGCCGTCTGCCGCTGCCGGCTGCTATCTGCCGCGTACTGCTGAATCCACCTTTAGCGTCCAACTACAGCAAATCTTTACATAGTATATAAGATCTTTAAAAAAAACAAATGCCGCGCTATGTATTTATATATATATATACACGGTGAAATTGAGAAACCTCCTTTTTTGAAGTCGATTAAAAACATAGTCGCTATCATTGTCTGTCTCTATACGCTTAGATCACTTAAACTATTCGACGGATTTTAGTGCGGTTTTCATTAATAGATAACTGATTCATGAAGAAGGTTTATAGTTTATAGATTATGCTTACAGGATTAAACGCAGGCAAAGCCACGGTGTGCAGTTAGCTTAGGATAAAAGATTCGCTATGCTCACATAAAACAGCAATTAATTAAACAATGAAGAAACAAACGCGATAAATGAATTGGCCTGGCAGTATGCTTTTCAGGATAAACTTTTTTTTCCATGTACTTTTACTTACCCAGAGGGCTTCAAAGTATGGAGAAAATGTTTAAATTACTCTACTACGTCTACTCTTTTTATTCTCGTGTAAACTACCTAGAAGAGTTCATTGCATCTCTAATCATTTTTACAACTGCTCAGTAACAAAACAATTTAATGGTCGAATGAAGACCGCGCGCGCTCACACGGAAAACCGCGTGACGATGCTATTCTATTTAATTATTCATTTGTGTCATTATAGCTGTTTAGGAAATTGATCGTTTTAGGATTCTATAAAAAATAATTGAGACTGTATTTAAAAACGAATAATTGAGATAGTTGAAAAACTAATTTAACCGACTTCCATGCCCCGCGAGTCAGTTTCGGTAGCAAGTTTGAGACGATTATCGTCATAGATCTGCAGATACATCAGATCTCAAATCAATTACCTTGGAAATGTACTCTACCCATTAAAATAAGAATCATTCGAATCGGTTCACAATTCACAGAGTAATCATCATCATCATCATCAGCCGGTGTCAGTGCACTGCTGGACGTAGGCCTCTCCCAAGATGCGCCACTGAGCCCGGTCTTCGGCTCTTTTTTTCCAGTCACTGCCCACCGCTTTGCGTATGTCGTCGCTCCACCTAGTCACAGGGCGTCCTACGCTACGTTTGCCGATTCGCGGTTTCCACTCTAAGACAATTCTACCCAACCGTTATCAGTCCTGCGGCAGATATGACCAGCCCACTGCCACTTCAGCTTGCTGATCCGTTGAGCTATGTCGATAACTTAAGTTCTCTGGCGAATAACTTCGATCCGGATTCGATCCCGCAGAGAAATACCGAGCATATCTCTCTCCATAACTCGCTGAGCGACTAAACTGGTGGACCAGTCGAACTGTGAGTGACCACGTCTCGGCGGAGACGAAGTAATTGCGTTAAGTTAAAAGAAAAAAAAGCAAAAAAAAAACATAAGTACAGACTAATTGAGAATCTTCACCTTTTGGAAGTCGATTGCAAAACAGATTAACCTTCAAGTTAGAAAATCTGGCGCCAAAACATGTAATGTGTTCCGGCAGCTATCCTTGAGAGCCAGTTCATCACTTACCAACAGGTGAGATAGTGGTCAAACACTAGCCTATAAGATATAAAAAAAAGATTCAGTCAGTTTTAGTAGCAAGTTCGAGATGTGTTTTGCCATATCTCTGGAGATACTCACCAGCAAGACTATTCACAATCATTCGAAAACGAACTCAGAATCGGAAAGTACCTACCTCTCCTTTGACTTGGATCCTTGCAATACTTCGATCTGAAATTTAATACTAAAGATTCGAAAAAAATCAGTCATTCTAACCGACACTTATCGTGATTTTCACTTGCCTTAATAATTTTTGTCAACTCCACCTAGCTAGAAGCCTCCTTACCCTTACATTTTGTTGTGCTTTACGCAACAATAAACATTCTAAATAAATATAAATCAATAAAAAACGTGGCATTTTACTCTCTTTTTGCCTTCCAGATGAGATATGGAAAATGACCCGATCCATTCATCTCAAGGACACTGACGCTGCTAAAATGGACCAAGCGATCTCTAAGCACAATCTTCAGTCAACTTCCTTTGTGACCTTCAACAATACAGAAGATACGTGCTGGGTAAGCTCCAGAAGCTATGTCGATACGTCATCGCTTTTAATGACGTCAGCTGCTGCGTTAACTTTATTTAGAAGAATGTATTGAATAAACAATCCAAATGGATGAAATTATAATATAAATAAGTTAAATTACATAATGTATGAATAACTGCTTAATTAAATAAGAAATTAAAATTGAAACTAATATATAAATTAAAATTATAAACATAATTTTTCTTTTATTGAAAACTCTGTCCTCTTGCGAATAACTTCTGAACTGCGAAATATTTTTAGTTTCTATTACTAACGTGCAGTCTGAAATTTTCATCCGTTATAGTTCACCCAATCAGTAACAGATGGCGCTGAATAAAATTTTAATTGAGTACAAAAAAAACGTTTAGCTTACAATTTCGCCTGATAAAGAGATGATGCGTTCTAAGAGCATCCACAACGTATATCAAGTCAACAAAAAGGAAAATTTACCGCTGTGAGTTAAACGTAACTTCACGTTTGACAGCTGTTAGCAGAAGAACGGAACAAAAACGCTCCCAACGCGCAGTAGTGGTATTTTAAATATAATCACGATCTTACCTCATGATAATTGACGATGCGGTCTAAAATGAAATCGTATTTGTATCAGCGGTGCTATGCTGACATTATCACTTCACTTCACTATGTACCTATGTTCGCGGTAATCTCAAAAACTGCTGAATGGATTTTCATGCGATTTTTATCTTTGACAGAATGATTCATGAGAAAGCTGTGTTATTACTTAAGGTTTTGTCTAAATTGGTGCACAATTCGTTAAGGTTTTGTGTAAATTTTGCACAGTGATAGCCAGCTATTAGATCATACATTTTAATGCAAGTGAAACTGCAAGTCACAGCTAGTATTGTATAAAATACATTTTAAGAGGAAAACTAGGTAGGCTTTACAAGTAACAGTCTACCAACATAATATTCGTTTTTTACAGCCAACTACTGAACGGAACCCTATAATGCGTAGGCCTGACACGCACTTGGTCATTTATTTCTATTATAGCGATCGATTTACAAGAGTAGCGTAACGTGTTACAATGTTATTCTACAATGTTTGTTAGTAAACTTTCGCGAAGTTTAGACACTCGTTGACTTTTATAGCACTTTTTACACCCACGACTTGCGTTCGACTTCGGTTTCCTACTAACCTTAGGTAGTGTAGTTTACTTTCAGTAGCTAAGCTTGTATTTAGTACAATCATAGACTTAAAATAAAAATATGGTGCACTGTAGATGTTTTCACAAATTCAATTTAATCCGTATGCTCTATACATTAGGTTGTAATTGCTTTGTACATCAAAACGGCCCAAACGAAAGGCACCAGTTGAGAGTGTGTCCTTGTCTAACAATCTACCAGTGCTATACATGTACTATAACTATTATGTATAGTATATACAGATATGTGGCCCATACAGCAGAAAGAGACAAACTCCGTTCAAGGTTGGTCTCAAGTGGGCCGGTTTTCTGGTTCAGTTACATAGTACAAGGTCTTTGACTACAATATATAAACATCAGGGAGGGCCTCACGTTCCGATACGATAGTGATACCCTGTATACAAGTGGGCCCTCTTTTATCGTGCTCTGATGGAATAAATAGGTATAATGGATTAGATTAAGCTTTTAAGTATTTTCAGGTTTTTTGCTATTAACATGTATGTCAGTAGTAAAACTGAATGTCATAAGTGAAAATTTACTAAGTAGTTAAGATACTTTAAAAACGTATACAACCGACTTCCACTTCCATGCCGCGTGAGTCAGTTTCAGCAACAAGTTTGAGACATTTATCATTGTATATCTGAAGATACTTATCAATTCTCAATAAAATTTAAATGGGACCACCTTGGAGGTGACGCCTACCTGCAACAAAAAAAAAACATTCAAATCACAAATCAAAAATCACAATCGGCGGGGTAATCGCGAAACATACATACAAAAAAAAACACAAGAGACGAATGGAGAACCTCCTCCTTTTTGGAAGTCGATTGAAAATGAATTACTTGCGAGTTCTAATGGTCTACAACGCCATCTATTGGATTTGTTAAGAACTTATTAGAACTTATACTTTACCCAAATATGAGCTGAATGAGCGTTACATAGCCGAACGTTACGGCTCAGTCTCATTCAATACCTAGCAAAAAAAGTGCTTAGCGCACCTAGAGAAGTTTTCACTTTAAAAATGCAGGTATTGTTTTTCAAGAGCAAACTACAGGTCGTGTGAAAATAAATATCTAGATGTCTCAGGGTCATTATAATAATTGTAGTGCAGGGGAGCATTTTGCTTTTTCACTTATCTTAGATATTATCATGAAAAAGTGGAACATGGACGGCAAGATAAAATAATTAAAATGATATATGGATAGACTTAATGCATGACATGAGAGTAAGTTGGTATTAGATTTTCTCTACAACTTACTTTTCAACTATTTTCAGGAAGGAAATAAAATCACAGATTATAAATAAAACTCTACGATAAAAAGATTCGCTCTTGAAAATTACACCATTTTTTTAAGGACATAACAACGTATTTTAGAGGCATCCATCATCGGATTATATCTGAATTCATAAATTCAGATATAATCCGTAATGGAGTCGTTAAATAATCATTTCACTGTAGTACCTAATTTAATTGTTATTTTTGTATCAGCTTGACTCGTTTTAAGAACTTAAATACTGTTTCACACTATACCGTATCACCAACAAAGTGCAGGACAATGGGTACTAACCAAACCAAACATAGCTAAACTCGACTCTACCACATACACAATACGTTCTTTTTTTCTGTGCTATAAACAAGATTTGTGTAATGTACCATAGTTGAGTTGATTACAGTATAGCCGCAGGTGAAATCGAAGGAGTCAAACTTCGTATTCTTCAGGTAATTTTTGTTGAGGTAACGAGTTGGTATATTGTTTTATTTAGGTAACTTAAGAAGTAAGTTCGTAGGTATAGGCTGATTAACTATAACTAGCCCTTTTGTTGGAATGTTTTAGGCGCTGAGAGACTTCTCACATAGTCTACGATTTGTGTACTAGAACAAACTAGAACGTTTTATTTAAGGTGTTGTCTGATTGTGTTTAGTAACTACAGAACAGAGAGACGACTAAACATGAATGAAGGAATGAAATGACTGAATAGGACTCGGTACATCGAATTAGGTTATAATTCGATGACTCGGTACCAAAAAAGTTGCATACAATTATCAAGGAGAAAATCTGCGGGCATACCCTGGCGGTGTTTCAGGAGCACACAGTCCTTGAGACTCAGAGTATTCTAGGCCTAGCGTATTTACCATCGACCACATCATCGCTTATCACCAAGCGAGATATATCAAGAAAATATATTGAATTAATGATATAATTAGATTGGTTGTAGATACAATCTTCGTTTACATCTGCTTTAAGTGTCCAGCCCGTGACGGAGGATATCCGCACTCAAAATCGTGATAAAGGTTTCCGGATGAAGCTACAATAGTTGTTGAACACTATAATGTCACGTTGATGTTATTAATAGTTCACGATAAAACCATGTTTTGGCTACGATTTTGTCATTAACATTTAATTAAGTAACGAACTTTAAGTCTGTAAATAAGAATATTTAGTAACTACAACGATATATAATATAGACATTATATGTGCTTTCCATCCGAAAATAACTCACAAAAGCAAGCACCACTTCCAAATTCAATACAGAAATACAGTCGTTAATTCAGAAATTCGCAGGTAGCAAATCATAATAAAGATAATCCATACACATCCCTCCGGCACATTATCGTTATACTAGTCTAGGAGGTGACTACTCTTTTTTTTACTGTTGACTCACCATGAGCATGCGTATGATGAGTCTTAGTAAAAAAAATTGAAAAAAAACAAAACAAAAAAAGACATAGTTTTTCCCATAACACTATATTGCAGACTGATTTTATAAGAAAACAAGAATTTTGACATAATAACAAAACAAAACAAAACTGTAAAAGACATAATTAAAAATGGAATCATTATCAAATAGGTTCTACTGGTCGACTGGTCGCCAACAACTATGGGTGGACAGACAAACTCTTGGCATCTCTTTTTTTCTTCACGTATGTTCACCGATTACTCAAAGACGCATAAACCGATTTAAATTATTTTTTTATTTGAAAGGGTATACTTTCCAAGATATTCCATATAATTTTATCAACATAATGTTCAGTATCTCCAGATATATAGAGAGATAAACATCTTAAACTTGGAACTGAAAATGACTAGAGCGAAGTTTAAAGTCGGTTCTTTTAGTTTTTTTAACGACCTTAAATTATATCATTAGAACTTTGATTCCCAAGCATTTGAGATTTTGAAACCATAATTGTGTTTCCGTATTATAATTTCGCAACATTCCGCACATTATAGATACGTGGGCATCACATACTACTCGTTTCACACGACTGTTCTTCCCACGTACCTGTAAGATGTGGAATGATCTCCCACCTGAAACTTTCCCTGAAACCTTCAACCTTGGTAGCTTCAAACGAAGAGTAATGAGAGTGCTCACTAATAAGGGTAGGCAACACACCGGCAATACCTCTGGTTTTGCAGATGTCAATAGGCGGCGGTGACCACTTACCATCAGGTGGGCCGCTTGCCTGTTTGCCGATCTATATTATATTAAAAAAAAAAAAAAAAAAAAAACATCTTGGTTGACATCTCCCAGCCTAAAATTTCAGCACTGTATTGACCTGTTCGATCACACGAAGCATGTACACGGTTCCAAATCACCCCGTCGGGTGTTGGCCCGCGATCGGTACAATGCTGCGAAATTAAATTCTGTTATCGATAATTCTGCACGGTATTCCGATAGGGAAAGAAAACGGGAGGGTAGGCGGAAAAATGGTATGAACGTGACGATTTTTGAGAGCACTTTTCTTTTGTTTTGTTTTGAAGATGAGTTTTCACTAGCATCTACCCTCGTAAGGTTAAAGTACTTTAGAACCTTATCAGTATGAATCTATGAAGAAATATTGTAGTTTTATTGTTATCAATTGGTTAGTTGTTCGTATTATATAAATAAACTAGCTGTGCCCCGCGGCTTTGAACAAGTATTTCATAGCCTAATTCATAGTACTGGCCATCCCTGTGCAAAATTTCAACTAAATCGGTCCAGCCGTTTGACCGTGAAGAAGTCCCATATAAACAAACTGATTGTAGCATTTATAATTTTGGTGTTGAATACTGGTATTAATTGGTGTTGACTAGCTGATATCATGATTTGACTCGTATTTTTCTAAACATAATAATTACAATACATAAGAAACATGAAGAATTATAACATTATTTACAAATACGTGGTTTACGTGGCTACGAAATTACGTAGATTCGTATGGGTATAGCTACGCACACGGCTACAAAAGCTACGATACAATACTGCATGATGCATACAACTCAACTCTGCGATCAATGAGGATAATCGAATACATAGCATTGTGCTCCATTGTAACTCAGCCAAATAACAATCACTTACATAACACTACTTAAATTTAAAATTTAAAACCACCCCCGACTGATTTGTATATGTATAATAGTCGCCTACTTGACTAATGTAAACTACGCTAAACAGGCCGCAGCAGAGTGACGGGTAAGTAGTGCGCATAAGCAGGCCTCCCTCACTCGCCCATAGGCTACTGCGATTTACACCTAAACTTTCGTCAACTCCGGGGCGGTACTATCCGCCAGTCGGTTGTCTTTGCTCTCGAGCGCGCTACGTATATTATTATTCTAATGACGGGATAACTGCGCACGTATTCAATATTAGAAACGATTTAAGTTTTTTATAGTCATTTTGCGGGTTCGACAAAAAAACAAGCATGTTTCATTTTTTTATGCTAACGATACTAAAATGACAAAACGGCGTAAAATTCACTTTCTCGACTTCAAATTCGACTCTTAGTTAGGAATTTTGATGTTATTTTGTGAGGTAAATAAAAAGAATTCGTAATTTTTTTTTATTTCATTGAGTCAGCTCTTTACTGTATCAGGCGCGCGCCAGTAGATCGCGCGCCGAACGAAGTAATAACAACGCTAGGTCGAGCGCCTTAGACACATTTTTGCTTGTATTGTCTGAAATAAACGTTGGTATTGTTTTTTTTGTAGGGGAGTGAAGTATCTGTTACGCAGTAACTATTGTATAATCTGTGGCATAAGCGCCATTTTGATTTCTTTGACGACCGCGGTCAAACGGCTACGAAAGTTGCTATCGTAGTCTCATCAACCAAGAAAGAGCTGATAATATTTAAACGGCTGAACGGATTTTCACAAAGCTAAGGACACTCTCGATGAAGACACCTATCAAACAAATAAAACTAAATCAAAATCGGTTTATCCGTTTGGGTGCTACGATGCCACAGCCAGACACACACATACACAGATACACACGTCAAACTTATAACACCCCTTCTTTTTGCTTCGGGGATTGACACGTGAAAGGTTAAATTGCGATGTGGTACATCTTAACACCAATCATTATAAATGTGAAAGGCGCTTTGTGTGTATGTGTTTGTTTGTTACCTGTTCACAATGAAACGCTTTGACCGATTATCTGAAATGATACAGATAAGCTGAAATATTGTTCATAGATAGCTAGTAGTGTATACCAGGACTTCTATCGGTTAACCTATATTCAAATGGATAGATATATCTTTTTTTATTATTGGCCCAATTGTGTTCCGTAGAAAAGAAAATATTGTAGGCCCAATTGTTCTAGAGAGACTGAAGACCTTAACATAATTTTCACGCAGTTAGTTCTCCAAAATAGCCCTATAATTCGACCTTTGTATTCCATTGTAGAGATTCCCTTTGTCCTGACGAAAAATCGCGAACGACGTGGCGGTAAATGAGACCAGGTCTAGCAATATGACTTTTTTAGGGTTCCATACTCAAAGGGTAACAACGGAACCCTATTAGTAGTAGATACGGCCGTGCCTGTCTGTCAGAGAGCTGTATCTACTAAATTGTAATAGGTAACACTTAAAATTTCTAAGAGAGTATGTATTACTATGGCCGCTATAACAACAAAATACTGAAACCAGAATTAAATTTAATACTAACACGTTTCTTGTATGGAGACCCAATACAAGAAACGTGAAATAAAATGAAATAAAAAAATGTATTTGCTAGAATTTTGGTACATAAAAAGGTGTTATTCAATTATCAATTCCATCAAAATTCTGCCTCGTCAGGCGTACACATTCTTAGTTGGGATCCTTAACTATTATTGGGTAGAACATACATTTTACATTTATTTACTAGTTTTTAATAATTGTTTACTGTGATCTTGTATATTATTATTGTCCAATATAAAATTTCAGATTAAATTCGTGTTTTTATAGGCGTTTTGTACCCGATCTTGTGAATGTACGATTCACAAGATCGGATCTTACATAGATAGAAACTTGCCCATAGGCCGACTATAACAAAAAATAATAAACATTTTATAAAAATTAAAGGGGCTAACCAAAAAAAGTATGGGTGGATGGACTGTGTGATATAAGATATGGATTTAAAAGGAGTGGATGTGGAAATGAGTGCGAATAGACCTAAATGAAAGATATATTGCACCGACCACACTTAAGTTAAATAAGGGTAGAAAGATAATGATGATGACAAATTAAAGGTGGTCCCGTTACAAGAACGTATTTTTTTGACAAAGGACCAAGGGCAAAAATGTATGGGCTCCGTCCACACCAGCCAACACCAATACAGCGCAACTCGACGCGACGTGACGATGCTTCTGGTTTCGCGAAGCGCAGCGAGAAGCTGCGTGATAAAAAATTGAATTTTATTAACTACACAACAAGTAACACATTTGATTGACATAATTCGGCCACGCCGCGCGGCGCAGCTTGAAATCTAAGCGTTGCGGTCTGAACATACCCTTAGATACCATGATGCATTTGGTAACGTCCCCATAGTAAAAAAATATCATCATGCTAAGATATGTCAATTGAACTACATTTAATTTTTGTTGATGGATGGGGACGATTTCGCCCATGGTCCTTTTGCTCAATCGTCAAACGTAACCATAGGTGTTCGAGTCCGACTTGCACTTGGCCAGGTAATTTTACTTTTGACAGGAGCACTAGTATTTTACTTGGTGGAACGATAACGATGTAAACATAAAATTTATATCATATAGGCTAGCGTTTGTCCACTATCTCACCTGATGATGCGGTCGAGGATGGTAGCACGATAGGCCTAGAATAGGAACTGACTCTCAAGGATAGCTGCCGGAACACATTATATGTTTGACGACAGATTTTCTAATTAGATCTACTTAACAAATACTATGTATTACCTAAGCAGGTACATCACAAACGTACATTTTTGGCAGCATGACCTTCTTTACATTTTACACTGCCTCAACGCAGTAGTAGCGCCATCTACAAAAGAGTTTTTTCATTAGTCGAATGCATTTTCCTCTCGAGGCGAGGGCTTGCAGCTGTTTTTCTCGCGTTGTTGTTCAATTGGAGTGCATCGGACCTTTTTTTTACGTAGGACGGTGTTAAAACTTCGGTAACTCTGCTAGGTTAGGGTATTTTCTATCCTATTGAATTTGCTTAACTTCTTATATTTGACTTTGCTGAAACTACTACATACTTGTTATAGCGTCTTCGCAAGAATACTTTCATACGAAAGTCAGTGATTTCTGTTGTACTTACTCGGCACAACCAATTGTACTGTTTTCTCGCAAATGTGTTGAAAAATGTTGTATGGTAATTACAACAAACAACAAACTCGTGACTATCGTTTCGGGCACATGAGTAAATGTGTCTCGGGCTTACATTCGTCTACTCGTTTGTAAAAACCAAATCGCCACATTAGTATCATAAATAACGAATTCATACTATAAAATACAATATTATTAACCGACTTCAAAAAAAGGAGGAGGCTACTCAATTCGACCGTATATATATATTTTTTTTTTAATGTTTGTTCGCGGATAACTTCGTCGTTTATGAACCGATTTTGATTATTCTTTTTTTGTTAGAAAGGAGATATCCCAAGTGTGGTACCAAGGTAATTTTATTGAGGTCTGAAAAGTATCTCCCTCTGGAGATATATCATATCTCTATATGAAGATAAACACCTCAAAATTGGTACTTAAAATTAATAGTGGTCTTGAAGTCGGTTATTTTTAGTTTTTTGAAGGATCTTATTTTAAATAATAGATCTCATCAACAAGCATCAAGCATAAGCTTATTATTTAATAATCGCATGTTGTATAAGTCAAAACAATATGGCAAGATAGTTAATGAAAGTAGTTAAGTAATATATACAGAAACCCTTGCATACAGACTTAAATGTTGTCAGATACATTATAACTATTATAAGGTTTCTAGGGACAAGGCCTATATCTTTTATTCATTGATAAAGTAATTTTAGTATTAAACCTTACTCATCGTAATTTCGACACTAGAAAAACTTTTTGTGGGATTTGATCATAAAACATGAAAAATTAAAATATATGTGTTTATAATATATATTATCACTTAAATATCTGCCTATTATGTATAAAAACTAAGATATTACAATATTAAACTTATGTATGTTTTTTATTTGACTGCAAATTCTTGCATACAAAACCAACAAGCCCGAATCTTGCCCGAAATTCATTCAATATTGCAATATCTGTCCCAAATGCGTTTAATTACAATTTTTGTTAGGTTCTAAAACAGAGTCATACAAAGCGATATTATAGCATTAAAAATGAGTAAAGAAACTTTAAAGCGTATTTCAGACTACGATACACTTTTCTGCTATAAAGTACAGCATGACCAGAAAATTACAAGGAAAACCGGCTCAAATATAGTAAAGCTAAGTGTGAACGTGTCGTAAATAAATTCATGGTGAGCGATATATGAACTATCTACACTAATATTATAAAGAGGAAAACTTTGTTTGTTTGGTTGTAATGAATAGGCTCAAAAACTACTGGACCGTTTTAAAAAAATCTTTCACCATTCGAAAGCCACATTACCCACGAGTAACATAGGCTAAATTATTATTTTTATTATTCTTTTTTATTATTATTTTGGAATAAATTAGGGTTCCGTAAGATATTTGGGTTTTAGCAAAACAACGTTTGCCGGGCCAGCTAGTATGCTATAAAGCTATTATATTATAGCGTAGTCTGAAATGCTTACCACCCAAAAACAAACCTATTCCATACCCGCTTCAAAATGCAATCTGATCAAAAAACCTATCCACTTTGTATAGGAGCAAATCCACAACACGTCCCAGTGGTCAAGTTTTTCCGCAGATCCTTTGTTTCCAGCTTTTTGTCCAAATAACGCTCCACTGTGCACTATGGCGGTTTCAAAGGCCATTCGAATGCACGTAGGTATCCTTGTCAGTCCTATGCAATATATTGGAGAAGAGAATGGCTAGGCGGGTTAGGTAACTCTTTGCATTTGTGTATCAATTTTGTTACGGGTATGAATCAAATTTGTAGGCTGTTGAAAATTTGCGGTGTTAGACCATGCATTTAAGCAATGGCAGATACTTGAAACCGCTTTTAGGGATCCGTACCCAAGGGGTACCAATGGAACCCTACTGAGACTTTGCTGTCCGTGCGTCCGTTCGACCATCAGTCTATCCGCCTTTCACAGGGCTTTATCTCCTTAACCATATTTGTAATTTTTACCAATTATATATTTTTGTAAATTGTTAAACACAATCAAAAATTTCATCTTACCGACGGGACTTGAACCCGCAACCTCCGAAATAACATGTTCCGGTGCTTTGCCAATTAAGCCACGGTGCGAAGTTTCGTTACGACGAAATTAGGGGCTTGCATTTGTTAACCCAATTATGAATTGGTGGCTATATAAATAAAAGTATATAAAGTAATAAATTTTATATTACTACGGGTGCTATAAAAAAAAAACAAAAAATAGTAAAAAATACTGCATGATTAAAGGGGATACGGGGGAAATACCCATAGGAGGTAATAATACCGCATACAAGAAACGCGTTTTTTACTCGATTTTATGTTTTTCGTTTTTTTTTTTATTTTTTTATTTACTTGAGTTGTTGAGTTGTTGTTACTTGAGTTTTTTACAGAGTTATAAACACTTGAAATTTTCACACAGTTGTCATATTACCAATCATAATATTATGGTTGCTTTGACAACAAATCAATAACATTGATATGTTATTAAATGTTAAGGGGGATATACAAGGAACGTGATCATTAGGGGTTCCGTATCCAAAGGGTAAAACGGGACCCTATTACTAAGACTCCGCTGTCCGTCTGTCTGTCTGTCTGTCTGTCTGTCTATCTGTCTGTCCGTCTGTCACCAGGCTGTATCTCATGAACCGTGATAGTTAGACAGTTGACATTTTTACAGATGATTTATTTCTGTTGCCGCTATAACAACAAATACTAAAAACAGAATAAAGTTCAAAATAATAGAGGGTCCCCATACAAGAAACGTGTTTTTTTCGGCATTTCACGCCATCTATGAACGCTTAGTTAGGTAAACGTCCCATAGATGGCGTTATATTGAAATGTCGATCCCTAGTACCTTTGTTAGACGTTAGATGGCGTTATAAAAAATAAAATATTGAATGATTATTATTTTTTGCTGGCGAAAAATGATAGTGGTATTTTTTGCTCGATCTTACAAAATATTGTACTGTGGTACGAAGCCCTACAAGTGCATGTCCGACTTACACTTGGTCAGTTTATTTTTGTTAAAATTCACGCTGTCAGTATTCCTCAATAGGCTGGACTTATACAGCCGGAATGTCTCCCTGAATTCATACTCTGAATTTATAATCTGAATTCCGGCACCTTGCCTCGAAAATATCTTTAAAATTCAGATTGTTCAGTAGTCTCCTTTTTCTGAGCCCCGTAAAACGTCTCTGGCTGGATATGCAACAAAAATATTAATAATCACCCTGTTTTAAAATCTTTACATATTATAGTAAAACGTCTCTGGCTGGATATGGAACAAAAATATTAATAATCGCCCTGTTTTAAAATCGTTACATATTATATAACAAGCCGTTCCCGCTGTCTGTACGCTTAGATCCTTTAAACTACGCAACGGATTTTAATGCAGTTTTCAGCAATAGATAGAAAGATTCAAGAGAAAGGATCATAACTAGGATTAAACACAGGCCAAGCCGCAGGGAGCAGCTAGTAATTAAGAAAATAATATCGTTTAAAAACTAAAAAAGAACCGACTTCAATGCCGCGCTATTCATTTTCAGTACCAATTTTGAGATGTTTATCTCAATATCTCTGGAGATACTTATCAAATTAACGACTATTATACTTATATTACTATATATTACTCGATTACCATGGTACTACACATGGGATATCTCCTTTCGAACGAAAAAAAGAATAATCAAAATCGGTTCATAAACGACGAAGTTATCCGCGAACAAACATAAATATATATATATATATATATATATATATATATATATATATATATATATATATATATATATATACGGTCGAATTGAGAAACCTCCTCCTTTTTTTTAAGTCGGTTAAAAATAGAAACGGAAACTGACACAATGGATTCATCCTCTTCACGTGACCAGAGTAAAGGAATGTCAAAACAATATTGTGCGTCCCGTTAATGTTAGCGAGGCAGTTTGACTTAATTCACACGTGACACGCTGCTCTCACTGAGGCGCTATGATCGTGATACGATGCTGATAAACGCTAGATTAAATACACTGGGCAAGTGCAAATCGGACTCGCACTCCTGCGGTTCCGTATCGCAGTAGAGTATTCTATAACTATGATTTTTCGCAACCAAAAAATTTACTTTGTTTTTCATAGTGTTTGTATGAAAAACAAAGTTATATTTGCGGTCGCTGTATCTCAAAAACTGCTGACTGTATCTCGTTCAAATCAATTTTCGTAACTGAATATATTTTTTCTAGATCGTTCACTCCCTTACTTTAAAAGTTAGAGAGGGGTGGGGAGGACGGACACATTATACCACTTTAGGCGCGCCTTTATCTTTTAAATGATTGGATTTGAGAAAAATTGATTTTAAAAACCTCAATGTCATTTTTAAGGACCTATCCCGTAGATGGGAGTTGCCTTCTCTCTCTACGACCTATCCATAGACACCCCACCCCACACGTATAGGTTTGAAGAAAAATGTTTTTGTTTCAGTTCCATAACATTGTCCCCCCTTAAACTTTTATACGCACGCGTAAGACCAATGTTAGTTAAATTTCTACCTACAAATAAATCCAATCGTACTCGAAGAGATATGTTGTTGCAAGATATTATGTTATTTTGTGCATCTTCCCCCTGATTTTCAATGATTCAAAAACATATTCGGATTCGGAAGCTTTATTTTTAATTTTGAATATTGATAAATTCGCAAGCTTTTTTGTCACGGAAACTTTTCCAATTAGAATCACTAATTAAAAATTAGTGATTCTAATTGGAAAAGTTTCCGTTGAATTGAAAATTATAAAAAGTAACCGATCGGAACATTGTGAATTGCAAAGATCCAAATCGAAGGAAAGACAGTTGCTGAATCCAAATTTGATTTCGAATGATTGAGAATAACCATGCATATCTATAACAAAGAGGCGGCGACAAGCGTGCAAGCAGGCAGTCCTGCCACTCATCATCATCATCATAATCAGCCGGTATCAGTCCACTGCTGGACATAGGCCTCTCCCAAGTCACGCCACTGAGACCGATCTTTGGCTCTTTGTTTCCTCTAGTCCTTCCACTAAAACTAGCAAATTCTATATACGAGTTTATCATCATAGAAATGAGCAATTTGCATTCACTGCCACTTTTCCAGTGACCAGAGCATTTCCAATTCATACGTTGCTTCACACGATCAATTGAAAAAATCCGCGTCGTATCACAAATTTGTTTCGTTTTAATCCTTTTTTAAACGACTTTAAAAAAAGGAGGAGGTTTCTCAATTCGACCGTATATATATATATATATATATTTTATGTTTGTTCGCGAATAACTTCGTCGTTTATGAACCGATTTTGATTGTTCTTTTTTGTTGGAAAGGAAATATCCCACGTGTGGTACCATGTTAATTTTATTGAGGTCTGATTAGATTGGGGGCATCTTAACGATGTTTTAAGGAAATACATCGTTAAGATACCCCCAATCCCCACATGGTGGTAGGATACTATATAGTGTCCGCCTGGCCAGCTATCACCCTTAAGTTAGAAAATCTGTCGCCTAACATCAAATGTGTTCCGGCAGGCAGTTCCTTGAGAGCCAGTTCCCATTCTAGGCCCAGCTTGCTTACCACCTTCGACCGCATCATCACTTACCAACAGGTGAGATAGTGGTCAAACGCTACCCTGTATGATATAAAAAAAAATCGGTTTGATAGACAAAATAAAGGGTGAAATAAAATGCCATATGATAAATATCACTTTTAATCCCTTGTTATTGTATTAGGGCTACCCTAAAATATGATGTAAACATGTGTATGTGTGCACAACCGAAAACAATTTAGTTATTTTTTTTAAAATATGTTACTCGGCTCGGTTCCTTTTATTTTCAGTTAAAATTCAAAGTAGGAAGTAAAGTATTAAATTGTCTCAAGCATTTCATTTTCAAAGCTTGGCTTTGCAATGTACAAGTTTAATTTTCTAGCGATTCATTTCACTCAAGGATATAATTTCGATATTTCCGAAGGAATTAAAGTTCATTTCCGCTGCACCGACCGTGTGGACAAGTTGGAAGTTGCTTGCACAATTATATATTTATTGCAAAAGTTTATATACCATACGAACAACTTACGCAAGTAAGCAAGTTCGTATACTTTATTTAAGATATTGTCGCGATCTTATTTGTCTCGTCGATTTATCGTATTGACTTATACCGATAAGAATAGGTTTGTTACTATTTATGCTTCAATTGTCGTCGGGATATTTCCACTGAGGTCGTCCACAAGAAATGCCACTGCCCTTTTTTCAACCGACTTCCGAAAAGGAGGAGATTTTCAATTCGTCTCTATGATGTTGTTTTTTTTGTACATATTTTACGCGATTACTCCGTCAATTGTGAACCGATACGAATGATTATTTTTTCAATCGGTAGGGTACATTTCCGATGTCTTATTGTCCTATTGTAATTGTAATTTCCTATTCTAAATGTAATTGTAATTTCATTGAGTTCTGATATGTATCTCTGATGACAATAAACGTCTCAAACTTGCTACTGAAACTGACTCGCAGGGCATGGAAGTCGGTTGATTTAGTTTTTAAACTACCATAATTATTGGTTTACCTTATTACCTACAGTTATACTATGCATATACAGTTACAGTGTACAGTTACCTTATTTATTGATTTTGTAATTATTGGTTTGGTAACTTAACCTTGCTTATCATGCTACGAAAACCTACGACATTCTACAACGTTCTACGACGTTCTACGACATTTACAAGTGTTACTAGCGGGTAAAATTATTCCCGTAATTTTTGTGGTCGACGAACAGGGCTCTCATAAGTTCGTCGACCACATCATCGCTCACCACTAGGTGAGATAGTAAGGTGAGTACTTTTCGAAAGACTATTGGCTATTACATGTATAATCTGTGCTATTGGGTTTTGTCATTCCAACACACTGCCATATCTTATCGCTGCAGCTTTTCTCTTGTTTCCAGGGTGAGTAAGTAAGTACTAGAAAAACCAGTGATAACTCAATCAAGAAGAGTAATTAACACTTAAGAGGTACGTAAATAAAATCTTAATTTTTCATGGCAGATTTTGTATAAGCGCCACAAACGTTATCTACTAATAACTAACCTACTGAAACATTAATAAAACAACAATAAAAAATAATATAACAAAAATAAACAGAAACGTTTCATTTCAACAACAGAAATGAGAACTGTTGAGCTTGGAATTGAATTGCTAAAGTCGACTATTGCCACATAAACTAACCGAACGTCGTCTACAATCCAAGCCGTAGTATGTTTAGTTTTCTTTATAGGCGGGTACACACGGGTTTGAAAAACAACGAATCAGTACAACAATTTTTAATGACGAAAAGACAAGCATTTGATCACTATCTCACTTGATGTTTAGTGACGATCCTGAGAATTATCAGCTTTGACGCCAAAAGTAGAGGGTTCGAATCCCCGCCGTACACCAATAAATTTTCCTACAGAAAAATGTATTGTGTCCGCCTTGCCAGCTAGGTAACCCTGAGGGTGTTAAGTCTTAAATTAGGGAATCTGTCACTTAACAGCTAATAATGTCTTCGGGCAGCTGTCCTTAAGATCCAATTCTTATTGTAAGCCTACCGTGTTACTCACCTCGACCACATCATCACTTACCAACAGATGAGACAGTGCTATCCACTATTCGTTATGAAATAATAAAAAATAAACTGGCCAAGTGCAAGTCAGACTCGTAGGGTTCCGTACCACACTACAGTATTTTATCGATATAAGATCGAGCAAAAAATACCACTATTATTTAAAAAATAATAATTAATAAACATTTTATTTCTTATAACGCCATCTAACGTCTAACAAAGGTGTTAGGGATCGGCATTTCAATATAACCCCATCTATGGACGTTTTCCTTAGGGTTTATAGATAGCGTTATATTGAAATGCCGAAAAAAACACGTTTCTTGTATGGGGACCGTTATGTTTAACTTTATTCTGTTTTTAGTATTTGTTGTTATAGCGGCATCTTCTGCGAAAATTTCAACTGTCTAACTATCACGGTTCATGAGATACAGCCTGGTGACAGACGGACAGACAGACAGACAGACAGACAGACGGACAGCTGAGTCTTAGTAATAGGGTCCTGTTTTGCCCTTTGGGTACGGAACCCTAAAAACAACGGGTTGCACTCCGGGAGTGCCGGCAGAAGTGAAAACTTGAACATTAACGTTGTGCATTCGGTCTACTCTCCCTCCGTCTCACGAATTTTCGATCAGGTTACGTGTCCTGACGCGAGTTTAACATTTTTTACCCATCCAAAAATAAAAATGCAAACGTTATCAGCTGTTCAGTCACGCAGTCTAACTCGTGCTCTTTTTTATTCGAAAATGGGTAGCGCTTGGCCTATATCTCACCCGATGTTAAGTGACGATGCGGTCGTTGAAGTAGCGCGCTTAGCCAAAAGATACCTATTCATTCGCAACTTAAAGACACCTAAGTAGTATCTAATCGGAAACACAGACTCAGCCAGGGAATTCCATTCCTAGACAGTGATTTGATTTTTTATTTTAAAATATCTTTATTTTCAATATAAATTTGTTCCTTGGCAGGACGTATGATGAAATAGGAAATAAATCGCTTAGCACGCTGCACGCGATAAAAAAAATAAATAAAGCTTACATAAAGCAGCAATATTATAATTGGAATTGAATTGCTAAAGTCGACTATTGCCACATAAACTAACCGAACGTCGTCTACAATCCAAGCCGTAGTATGTTTAGTTTTCTTTATAGGCGGGTACACACGGGTTTGAAAAACAACGAATCAGTACAACAATTTTTAATGACGAAAAGACAAGCATTTGATCACTATCTCGCTTGATGTTTAGTGACGATCCTGAGAATTATCAGCTTTGACGCCAAAAGTAGAGGCTAAGGCCTGGTGATCGAGAGGTCGTGAATTTGATCACCACCCATTGCATTATTGACGCATGCCCACTTCAAAAACAACCGTATTTAGCTTACTTGAGATGTTAACAAGACTACTAGTAGTGTGGTGCAACCCACATTGCTAGTAAGCTTTAAAAAAACATTAAAACGGTAGTCTATCTGGCCTATATACCCTGGTGCTGTCGGTAAATTTGTTGTCGCTGTTACGTTTCGCGAAAGGTCGCTAATATTTTAATCTGTATGTCACATGTTTAGCTGCATTCTTCACGGCAGCTGAAAAGTTTTAGTTCTCGCGCGGCCAATCCAGCGAAACAATCTGTGTAGCCACTTTCAACTTTCTTTCAGTTGACTCTTGCATGTTTAATTTACTATGCTAAGTGCAGACTGCACTTACCGCAATTAAACGTTTGCATGGATGTTCTGTTCTAATGGGGTACTTGGTCAGTTTTATGTGAGTACATTGAATAGATTTGTGCCAATTTGTTGTTGAAATAATTTCGAATTTTCTCATATGTTTCTAGGTTAATTCGTTGTTGACCGATCACTGATCAGGGGTGGAAGTCTCTACATTGACAGCGATGCGTCTTGTCATCGCTAACGTCTGCTAGAATGAGATGCAGCTAGACAGTTGATATCTGCATCTCTTTTCGTATCGACGATAGAGACTACCGGCCCAGGGGTGGAAGGTGGAAGGTATTCATGTAGAGTCTCTACATGAATAGCGATAAATTTTGACCGATAATCGTCGATAAGAAAAGAGATGCAGATAACAACTGTCTAGCTGCATCTCTTTCTACTAGACGTTTGCGATGACAGGACGCATCGCTATCTATGTAGAGACTTCCACCCCAGTACTTGATAATAATGCATAGAGTGTATGGTGTTACAGGTGACTGCCTGTGGTGGCGTTGTGTAGTGGGCCACTCTCTTCCCTAACATATGGTTGAGGAGAGCGACGCTGGTACATGCGTCAACTCGTGAACGGGTGCCGCAGGTGGAAACTGGTCGGTTTTGGATAATCCTTTAATAATTAAATATATATATATATATATATATATAGAAACATGTAACTACGTAGTTAAGAATAATTAATAAAATAAGAAAGAATAATAATTACATAATAAGTATATATATTAATATAATAAAGGGGAAAAAAAAGTACGGGATCGACTACCATATTAACAAATTATAGACTTTGTTTAAGTGTTAGTGAATATGTGTGGAGTAATTAATATAGGTAAAATATTTAAAAAAAGCATGGACCTCGTGTCTATGGTAATGAAAGGGAGGGGGTTTTAGTCAGTAGGAGTCTGACATAATTGCAGAGCCCGAGCTCTGCGGTATCTCATGAAGGATTTCCCCCTCCAACGGAAAAAATAATAATAATAATAATGCATAGAGTTTTAATAAATTTTCAACTAACTTCACACAAAAAAGGAGGAGGTTCTCAATTATTCGTCTGTATGTTTTTTTTTTAATTAATCGACTTCAAAAGGTGCGTTTTTTGTGATGTTTTGTTGTATTTTAAGGTATTTCATACCTTATTATTTACCTTTGTAGGTTGCGTCACCAGTACGGTGACGTCACGCCGGGAATCGAACCCAGCGCCTACCTAAGAATGTATTGCGATCGAAGCGATTGCGATGTGATGATAATGATTTGAAATACGGATGAAAAGAAACGCGTGACACAAGTTGAATTTTGGTTTAATGAACACGAAATGAAATGAATGAATTACGACAAGAGAAAACAGAATATGATTACAGCAAAGTGATTACGAAGAAAAAAATAAAGCACAGAAAGAAATGAAAGTTACGAACAATAGAAACAGCTAATATTTTACAGCAAAAATATGAATAATGATTACGATAAAATGTACATAGAAATGCTAAGCTTAATACGAGCGCGCGCTTCAAAGGCTAGGATCGCAATGAAGGGTCTCGGCGGCGGCTGCTCCGGTGTGCGCGGTGCGGGGGCGGTGTCGTACGCGCACCGGTCGGGAACAATAAGATCGCGCTATCAGTGGCATGTTTCGCGGTTGCCCAAGCTCATAAGCGCTAGCGTATTTGCCGTCCGCTACACCTTCATGGTTTTCACGCTTGCATGGCTTCACGCATTAGGTTCACGTGACCACAGTTAACTAAACTTCGAAACTATGAAAAATTATCTACCGAATTCCAAAAAAAGGAGGTTCTCAATTCGTCTGTCTGTATGTTTTTGTTTGTATGTTACGTTTACGATTACTCCGTTAATTGTGAACCAATTCGAATGATTCTTTTTAACCGACTTCAAAAAAAGGAGGAGGTTTCTCAATTCGACCATATATATATATATATATATATTTTTTTTATGTTTGTTCGGGGTTAACTTCGTCGTTTATGCACCGATTTTGATTATTCTTTTTTTGTTCGAAAGGAGATATCTCAAGTGTAGTCCCATGGTAATTTTATCGAGGTCTGATAAGTATCTCCAGAGATATTGAAATAAACATCTCAAAATTGGTACTGAAAATGAACATTGAAGTCGGTTCTTTTTTAGTATTTAAACGATATTATTTTAAAATCAGTAGCATACGTTTTCGAGGTGGTCTCGTTGTAATTTCATTGAGATATGATAAGTAACTCCAGAAATATGATGATAAACGTGTCAAACTTGCTACTGAAATTGACTTGCGGGGAATGGAATTGAAATCAGTTGTTTTACTTCATTATAATATTTGACAATATCTGTATAGAAAATATTAAGAACATTTTTCACAATAAGTCACCTCAGCAACTCATAAAAATATCTAAGAATGAAAGGCACCGACACGTCCCTAACATCTCAAGTAATATCCGGCTGCGAACAATTAAAAGTGGTTCAGGCTGTCACTGGCACTTGTTCCGTCGCTTTCATATCTCTAAGTGCCTGTTCTTGTGTGGATTGCGCAACTTTCCAAAGTTTTGTTTTGCTTTCAACGTTTTAGTGTTTCGTATTACTTGAGTGTCGGTAAATTGAATGCTGGGGATTTGTACCTCTTTATGTGACAGCGTTTAAAACATCGTTTATTTCTTGAGTTGTAGTAGATCGTTTGAAGTTTTATAATAATACTAGCTGGCCCGGCGAACTTCGTACCACCTAACAGACAATTAATGTTGTGTTACCTTTTAGATGAACTTAGTTTAGGCTTTTAAGAACGTAATAAATGAATACTAAGAAACATTAAGTTTTTGTATTATGGCAATACAGATATATAATAAAGGTTGGTAAAATGGTTTTTGGAAATACATATGTACACTTTTTTATATTGCTTGTAAGCATACATTTCTGAACGCACGCTTATTGGACAATCAATAAATATGTCAAACAGTTATCATTACCGACAATATTAACATTTTTAAAATCTACATGACTTGAATTCATAAAAACATAAAGAATTTTTACTTGACTTACTACTTTACACTGGCTAAATTCACTAATCGCGTGGAGCCATAATTATACCAAAAAAATACGCGATAATTCGAATATTGTAATGCTATACACACATGGGAAGAATTTTATACTTGACACTGGCTAAATACACTAATCGTACGTGGAGCCATAATTATACAAAAAAAAATACAGCGGAATAAACAATTGAACATCAAATGATTGGCAGTTTTGAAACCCAGGAACATTTTGGCGAGTTTTGGCGGGAACGTGGAAAAGTGTGTGTGGTCTCATTGTATTTTTTACTAAAACTTGTGCTTCCGCGAGTTAATGTGTAACAAATGTGGATTATTAACCATTAAGTGCCGGTGAATGTGTGCGAGTGTAGGGAAACAGCACAATGTTGAAACACATGCTATTTTCGTTCTCACCAAAATTCCACTGAAAATCTTCAGTAAACACCATATCTTTACTGAAGGTATGACTTCGACTAAACTTTTACTTGAAAACTGACCTGAAATGTGACTTTGACCCATCTCTATGACTTAAATTCATTAAAATTTAAAGAATTTCAATACTTGACATTGGCTAAATACACTAATCGTGTGGAGCCATAATAAAACTAAAAAAAAACATTTTGGCAAAATTAATTTTCTTATATAATTTTTTTAGGTCAATTATTCATTGTTCTTAATACTTATTATCATATTCCTGACAAAGATAATTCCAAAAATACAAAAATCATAGAAAATGGTCCAGCCGTTCTTGAGTTATAAGTGTAGTAACTAACACGACTTTCTTTTATATGTATATATATATATATATATATATATAGATATATATATATACATATATAAGAAAGTCGTGATATATAGATATATATATATATATATAGATGTTCTGATACACGGGTACATGGACAAATAAGATTATAATTGAAGTGTCGATCCCTAGCACCTTTGTTAGACGTTAGATGGCGTTATAAGAAATAAAATGTTTATTAATTATTATTTTTAGCTAGCGAAAAATGATAGTGGTATTTTTTGCTCGATCTAATAAAATACTGTAGTGTGGTACGGAACCCTACGAGTGCGAATCCGACTTGCACTTGGCCAGTTTTTCTATTACTCATATAGTGTTTTGCTCCATACTTCTTACAATTTCCATCTAATTTGATGGGACCATAGCATTTGAATAGATGGGACCGCCGCTTATTACATTTTAACTACAATTTACAGTTAAGCTGCTCGATTATGGAATTCGTTATAAGAACTTCTATATTATATTTAATATCTGAAGTCTCAATGTAACTTGCAGCAGTACTTAGCTCCTAATGAATGAATGAATGAATGATTAATTTATTTCTATCACAAAACTTATTTTACACATAAACTTATGTAGTAAATTAATACATAGTATTATCTAGACTAGTTAGTCATTGATGCCCAAACTAGGATAGCCTGTGTATCTATATACTAGGATAGCGTATCAATTCCCCCCGCCAGACAAGAACAAGTAATAGAGCTTACTCGTCTTCGAGCATTTACCAATGGAGATGTTAACGTTGTAATCCGCAAACATTTTTTTCTGCCGATACTAACGGGGGACGAGGTAAACACGCATTGCACACACACAAATCACTCACTATAACGATCACGCACACTAGCTTGAAACACGCACACATTATTAAAAATACAGCGTAGTTACGCATGCTCATATGGCCATATGGCCAGCAGAGGGGTACGCCTTGCGTTAACATCTCCATTGGTAAATGCTCGAAGACATGAGCACATGAGTAAAGAAACGGACATGAGTAAAGAAAATGTACAGAGACAAAGCTTCATACAACTGCGCTGTGACGATGACGTAGACGCGCGTGTGTGCCTGAGCACTAGCGGCCTGTGTGCCGCCTGTCACGTACGGAGTGAAACCGGTTTATAGTGGCTCGGCTGGTGCTTTAACTCAAGGCTGTCGCCCGTGACGCGTCGCGTTATATTATATAATTTTTTATCCCATCTATTCGAAAAGTGGTGGTTTGTTCCTTGATAAGTGCGCGCAAAATAGGTCATTTCTGCCCGAGGGCGGAAAAGTAATTTTTTAATGTTTGGCTTATGAATGTTCTTCTATAGTGCCCGGTCTAAGGAGGTTCAATGAAATTCCTTGACATTTTATGATTTTTTTTTTATACTAGATAGGCAAGCGTTTGACCACTATCTCACTTGATGTTAAGAGACGATGCGGTCAACGATGTAGCACTTTTACCTAGTGGTAAGCGTGCTACATCGTTGACATCGTTAGTTACCTGTTCATTCGCGATTTATTTTAATTTTTTTATTTCATAACATTACATGAAACATTGTAACATGTCATGACATTTTGTAACATTTCGTGACATTTTATGACATTTTGTGACACATCATGACATTTCGTGACATTTAATGACATTTCGTGACATCTCATGACATTGATCGTTGTCGACAATGATGAAGCTTGGTCAGCAGAACAAAAGCAGGTCATGTTTACTTGAAAGAGGATTTTATTACGATGAACATTTTTCTTGTTTTTTTTTTTGTACCAACCCTACAAGAATAGGTAAACGTTTTGTCCGTTCCTTAGAAGGTTTGTCTCTGTTTTTTTTCTTTACTCATGTGATTAGACCTTCCAGTGCCAGTTTTAGTTTTAGTACTGCTAAATTTTGTGAACCATCTTCTTAACACGGCACCAGTCACATTAGTTACACCGTCCATTTACGTGACAACCACCAACAAATATAAATTTCCAGTATCTTTCTTTATTCCCTTAAACCATTTTATTTACGTTTCGCAAAGGGTCGCTATGGGCGCATTCAGACTTGGCTTATTTAGAGGTTTTCTTTGCTGACTTTAGCTGCATTGATAAGTAAATAGCGCCGTGAAATGAAAAGAAAAATAATGTGTTTGATAGAATGGTCAGACTCTCAAGAGTTGCGTTTGCTGGCGTCCATAGGGTTACTAAGTCATTATAAAATATCCTGCACGTGATTCTTTGGTGGTGTTAAATGATGGTTTACGTTTAGAATATGGTTAATACACAGAACTGTAGGGCTATTCTGTAAGCTATCTCGAAAGCGGAATCCGCGGTGAGATTCGAATTTCGTACTACGAAATTCAATCGTAATACGATCGTAATACGGTTGAATTTCGTAATATGAAACTCAAATCTCACTGCGGATTCCGCTTCCGAGATAGCGTAAAAAATAGCCCTACTGACCTAGAATCATGAACTTTGGTGATAAGCAAGGTTTTACAGCACATATAAAGGATAAAAACTTAACACCGTAAAAATGTAGTTTATTTGCAAAAAAAAATGCGAATTAAAATTTGGTACATTAACCATGTCTAGGCATCAGTCTAAGGATCGAACTGTAAAGATAAATTTGTCTTTAAACCTAGTTTGACAAGCTTGTACGAAATCCTTGGTGCGCGAGTCAACTCGCACTTATCCAATTTTTGTATGATAGTTTGCTTATCTGTAAAGGATGGTTAACTCTGACCCGTTCTCCTAGTTGAGCAACGGGACACGACATGTAGCGATGCGATGCTTATGCGAGCAATACCACAGAATAATTAATAGTACCAATAATTCACGCGAATATAGTCGCAGACTGATTAACGCGACAACGCAGGCCACACATGTATACAACGACCGCCTGATATTATTGCGTCACGTCGAATCGCGTCGCGTTACCGCGTTTGTCGTTCACCTATGACAAGGCCTTAGGCATAGAGGAAACATAGAGCCTACAAGAAACGTTCCTCAACACGTATGTCGCGTACTGTAGGGACGATTTACGGCCAAGTACGGGACCCTAGCACGTCTGATAACGTGGACCTACCCTTTTTCAGGACAATTTATAAGCAAAAAGTTGTGATCGGAGCCCTTGAATTTTAATAAATTGAGGGACTAATAAATACGATAATTTGGAGCATGTGTTGAAATATTACGTGGACTTAATTTATTAATAATGAAGGGCAGAAGGGGTACATTCTTTAGGGTATTTGTTCGAAAATGTATCAGAATTTTACTTGACTTTTGTGCTATATTATTTTTTATTCGTATATTTTGACCAAATATAAACATACTCAGCCTATTTGCAGACAAAGCAAACAGAAGGTCCACCTGATAGAAAGTGCCTGTGAACACTGACAATCCAGAGTATAGGTAACGTAGCTCAGTTTCTGTTATGGCCCATGTGCCCACTTATATCAACTGACAAACACATCACCTACTTTTTAACTTAATTAAGTAAAAAGAGGGTGTCGTTCGTCGAATTGGCAGAAATATTTGACTTCCGGCAGCCGAGCGTCTTGATTGTCCAATTACTTTATCTTCTTAAAAATCTTCTTCTTTTCTTCTTTCTTTCTGACTAATATAATTAAAGCAAAATGTTACGCAAGAGTTGAAATTTAATTATGTTTGATGACCTAGCAAATGCATCTGGTTCTAACATCGCGGAAAATATCGTTTGCGCGATACAACCTACTCCAACGCCATCTAGATGCTTTTGTATTAAGTTTAGTTGGTATAGATGGATGGATGTTTGTTACTCTTTCACGCAAAAACGGCTCAACGGATTTGGATGAAGTTTGGCATAAAGATATTTTTTAACCTGGATAAACACAGAATACTTTTAACGCGGGCCAAGCCGCGGGACGCAGCTAGTTATCTATATATATATATATAAAAGAGAAACTAATATAAAACACAGTCGATTTTTACGGTCTGTCCATCTATCTGTACGCTTAGATATTTTAAACTACGCAACAGATTTTAATTCGGTTTACATCTATACTAATATTATAAAGAGAGAACATTTGTATTTTTGTATGTTTGTAATGATTTGGCTCAAAAACTACTGAACCGATTTAAAAAATTCTTTCACTAATACATACAATGGACTTTCGGAATGAAAATAGTTCAATAAATAAATAAATAATTCAATTTTATCATTAACAGTGATATACCTCTATTTTGGTTTCAATTAATAAATAAGGAGTTATTAAACTCTTTCTTTTAAGTCGAAATTAAATGCAGGTATTGCTTCTTATTCAATTAATTATCCCGTTTAATTCAAAGGTACATTCGTGGAGACCTAATTTGCAACCTAAGTCGACAAAAAAACGGTCGAAAAAACACGTTTGTTACGAACGCTGCTCAATTGAAAATAGATAGAAGAATATTTTCTATGCAAGAGTTGTACAACTTAATAAGACCTACAAAACAGTCCGCGACAGCATATGTCTATCTCTTAAGGTTGACTCACAGTAACCATTTTAATCTTATTTTTTTTTGTTAAAAAATATTACATAACTTCCAAGGCTATTTTCAAGTATATGGTATTAATCCTTATCCAAATAATTACGTTAATTAGCTTGGCCACATATTATAGATTAAAATTGTCCTTTACAGTATATAATTAAAATGAAAACTCTAGAATATATCACGAGTTTCACATACACGCATCACAAAATTAATGAAATATTTGCAGTGCTTTCACTGCAGATTAAGACACAGACACACAGATTAAGTCATAGTTACTTCGAAAATATTATTATAAGCTTAGCTATGCTGTAGATCCCTACCGATCACAATCAATTTGAAGTAAATATAGTATAATAATATGATCTATTGTGTAAAATATAATTCATATATATATATATATATATATATATATATATATAAATATATATTATAATATTTTAAACCACCCCGACTGATCTATGTATACCTAATCTTTTCATTAAAAACATTCCAATGACTCTAAACACGACATTTAAAAACTGAGCTCTAAGTTGGTGAGGATTTGAGTATTCTGTAGAGTCCAGGAGATGCCCCAGCATCAGGTCAATGTTCCATGTTCTTACAATATCGTTGAAGAAGAAGATTTTCGAATTGATCAGACCTATGAAAGTTGATTTCATAGCGCAATTAACTAGAACAAAGCTCATAGTTTTATAACGATTGAACGAATTTTCATGAATCAAAGCTAAGAACACTCTCGATGAAGACATCTATCAAACAAAAAAAAAATACTATGAATAATAAAAACAAAATCGGTTCATCCGGTTAGGTGCTTAGATGCTACAGACAGACACACAGATACACACGTTAAACGTATATTACCCCTACATTTTGCGTCGGGGAACGCCGTAAGGTTACGGCGGCAGATGTTCTCCTTGGTCGTAAGCTACTTTTTGGTAGATTTAATGATCCCACAACCACTGTACGAAAACTCATGATTCATGAATGCACATAAAACTTTCATTGGTAGGTATATAGCTCGGATTAGAACCAACGACCGTCGGGTCAGAATCAGGGTAACTATCCCTTACGCCAAAAGGCCGTCTAATATCACTACGTAAGTATTATAAAACAAAGTCCATCACTGCGTCTGACTTTCTGTTCGCAATAATCTCAATAGCAACTGAACGGATTATCATGCGGTTTTCACCTAAGCCAGAGTGTTTATGAGGAAGGTTTAGGTGAATAATTCGTTAAGGTTTTGTGTAAATTGGATGAAATTTGACGATGATTGTTAAATATGTTCATATTTTATATTCGATGCAACAAACTGATGCAAATTTTGTAGGCACGGGTAGAACATATATATGTTCTACCCGTGCGAAGCTGGGGCGGGCTGCTAGTCAATAGATAAAGTGATTCAAGAAGAAGGTTTATAACACATAGGATTAAATGCGGGTAAAACTGCGGGGCGCAGTTAGTATACAACAAATACGCGCGCCTTAATCTATAGATTTTAATATGAAATATCATGCAAATATAAGCTTAATGCAAGAATATATTCACGTCATATGCATCTCAGATTTATTCAAGTGAATTAGCAGCAAATTCCGAGTTTTCTTCGGAAAAATCCAAGAAATTCGTTCTCAAACCGCCGAGTTGAAATCCTCACGCCCGACACGTAAGGTAAGGGTGCGTTTACACTGACAAGTGAGCCAATAAGACACCGAGTGCGTTCGAGTGAGGTGTCGCCTGAAGGGGATGCAGTATATACGAACGTAAGCAGTAAGGGAAGTTTCAAAATAGCTACATTCTTCGAAAAACTCTAGGTAAATAATAAAAATACTAATTAGTATGAGCGTGGCTAGTTATAAAGTCAGCCGCCAACCTTTTGTTATTGTATTAAGTATACAGCTTTACTGTAACAAATTTTTTGAATGGTTTGTAGAAATATATATATGTTTGCGAATACTTGCATAGGGCGTCAACTTAACGTGCGTGCGTGAGCTGGACAAAAATAAAAGAAATGGATTCAATCCAACTTATTTTTTTAATATATTTACAGGTTAATGCGTCCCGTTGGCGTAACGGATAGAAAGCTTGACTTCAAGCCGGGATGTCGCTGGTTCAAATCCTAGTTATGCATTTCTCGATTTTTTTTATGTACATACATAGGTGTTTGTCCAAAGAATAGAATAGAAAAGAAAATCATTTATTCAGGCAAAAAACACTGCAGACAACAACAATACGCATATAAAGTTACTACCTATTTAACTGACTAATAATTATAACTACTACTTATACTAGATACTAAAAAGTAGGTACAACGGTGTGTATACCGTTGCTGTAGTGTACAGTACTGCCGGAAAAGGTCTGGCAGCAGTCGGGACTACAGCGCTGATTTTCAGCACAGACCTCGGGTGACAAGACGGATAACGTTGGTACTTGAAATTATAAATGAACATGTTGCTTTAAAATCCATAAATATAATAAATGAATAAACTTATTGTAAAAATAAAAAATAAAGTGTGAATAAATAGTTATACAATAGGTATGTCATGTAAAGGTGGTAGGTAGAAGTATTAATCTAAGTTCTGCCTGATTAGCTACCAAAAAAAAAGATTACACCATCAAGGAGAAAATCTGCCGCCATAACCTTACGATGTTCCGACAGCATACCGCCCTTGAGAGTCAGGCTATTCTAGGCCTAGCGTGTTTACCATATTAAACCACATCACCACTTACCATCTGGTGAAACATTATAGCCTGTCAGATATAAAAAATAAACTGGCCAAGTGCAAGTCGGACTTGCACTCGTAGGGTTCCGTACCACACTACAGTATTTTATAAGAACGAGCAAAAAATACCACTATCATTTTTCGCCAGCAAAAAATAAAAATTAATAAACATTTTATTTCTTATAACGCCATCTAACGTCTAACAAAGGTGTTAGGGATCTATGATTCAATATCTATGAGACGTTTACCTAACTAAGCGTTCATAGATGGCGTGAAATGCCGAAAAAAAGACGTCTCTTGTATGGGGACCCTCTATTATTTTTAACTTTATTCTGTTTTTAGTATTTGTTGTTATAGCGGCAACAGAAATACGTCATCTGTGAAAATTTTAACTGTCTAACTATCACAGTGCATGAGATACAGCCTGGTGACAGACGGATAGACAGACAGACAGACAGACAGACAGACAGACGGACGGAGTCTTAGTAATAGGGTCCCATTTTACCCTTTCGGTACGAAACCCTAAAAACAAGGGTTTCGAGTCGTTCTTCGTATTGTAAAAATGAATAGGTTTTATTTGATTATATACTTGTCGTTTTATGTAATGCAGATTGTAACAAACTCAAATTTTAACGTGGCTTCTGAAATTAGCGTACATTCCCATACTGTTCTATAGAATAAGTCGTAGAGAAGGCCCGGACGAACGTGCTTCGTGATTGGAATTTAGAATTTTATTACATTCCACGTTTTATTCGGGTATCCGATTTATAAGGGGACTTCATTTGGTGATACTGTGTGTTCTTGAATGCTTGAGCTTTTTAATTCTTTTCTTTCGCGCGGTGCAAAGGGAGTATTCGTGTCTTTGCTCCCGGGTCTAATAAGATTTGTTAAGATTTCATGTCGGGAATACTTCGTTTTTTCGTATAAGTTATGATACGTTTTCTTACAAGATTTTCGGTTTGTTTTTGAAGTCAACATATCTTTAGCGGAGTTGTGAACTTTTTTGGAATTGGTAAAAAATGTTAAACTCGCGTCAGGACACGTGACCTTATCGAAAATTCGTAAGACGGAGGGAGAGTAGAAATGTTTGTAGGGATGGGTAAAAAATGTTAAGGTCGCGTCAGAACACGTGACCTGATCGAAAATTCGTAAGACGGAGGGACAGTAGACCAAATGCACAACGGTTTTCACTTATGCCGGCACTCCCGGAGTGCAACCCGTTCTTTTTTATTTTATGCTTTGGCTGGTTTTCTGACAATTGGTCAAAAATGTATCGGCCTAACTAAGGCAACAAATAAATAGTAGAAGGGTTTTAGTAAAATGACAGAGCTTTTGAGATTTTAAACGGTTTGAACCGTTTTGTTATTATTTGGTGATAGATGCAATGCTGTGACGTACAAATTCTAACAATTCAAAGTCTAGCGTACCGGATTATCTGTTATAGATAACTATTATCACTTACCATCAGGCGAGACATTTGCTTGTCCAGATATCTTATATTTTATGGATATCTATAACATATAGGAATAAACCCAAACACGACATTTGTGCTGTTAGTTGGTGAGAAATCGGGTGCCTTGCAATTACTTCCGTTTTTTGCCATTCGGCTACGGAACGTAGCCGAATGGCAAAAAACGGAACCCTTATAGATTTTTCATGTCTGTCTGTCTGTCGGTTTGTCTGTCTGTCTGTCCGTCCGTATGTCACAGCCACTTTATTCCGAAACTATTAAGACTACACAGTTGAAACTTGGTAGGTAGGTGTATTTTGTGAACCGCTTCACGATTTTTAGACAATAATAAAATAATATATTAAGAGGGGCTATACATGGAACTGAAACAAAGAAAATATTCAAACCTATACGTGCGAGGTGTCTATAGATAAGTCTTCAAAAATGACATTGATGTTCCTAAAACCATTTTTTCTCAAAGTTAATCATTTGAAAGATAGGCATGTCTAAAGTGGTAAAATGTGTGTCCCCCTCCCTTCTAACTTTAAAGTAAGGAGGTAAAAAATCTAATAAAAATATATGCTGTAGATTTCAAAAAAACTTTCAAAGAAAATTGATTTTAATGAGATACAGTCAGCAGTTTTTGAGATATAGCGACCGTAAATATAACTTTGTTTTTCATACGAACTCTATGAAAAGCAAAGTTATTTTTTGGTCACGAAAAAAGTAAGTTTAATAATATTATACTCTACTGTGTTTTTTTTATTAAAACGAAAAATGTTAACTATTTAAAAACAACAAAATATTTTAAGTTTCATAATACACCAAAATGAAAATTGTCATATAAAGTTTGACTTAAATTATTGCAAAATGTTTCAATAAAATGAAAAGTAAACTATTTGTTAATACTCGTACAAACAAACACGTATCGCATTACCTTGTTTCTATAAAACCGCGACTCGTTCATCAAAAGCATATAATTAAGTTTTAAATTGCCTTCATTACCATCCGATAATGCTCTGCTCGTACCTCGCTAAAGCGAACAGTTTGTACTGTACCAATCAGTTGCTGAAGTCCTGGTAGAGATGTTGTTCTACTTTCATTGTACCGAGGTTTTTACAAGTGGTGTAGGTAATTTCCTGTTTTCCTGATATATAATATGTCTTTTAAACCGATCAAGAATGTAAAGAAAGGGCTTTGTAATGAAATAAAATTCCGAAAATAAGTTTATTTTTACAAGCTTTTATTTAACTTGAAATGTATGTATGTATGTATGTATGTCACTATGTATGTTCGGGTGGAATCTTGGAAGCTAAATTAGACCCACTTTCCGAAGTCCGATTTGACGCAAATTTGGTGAACTTATGTATCTTTGGTGACAATACAATAATATGGTACCATGGAGCTGGTCTGATGATGGAAACGGAAGGTGGCCACGGCATCTCTGTGATAAAACAACATAACCCAACCGAATTTGGGCTCGATTGATTCGTCTTTAGGAGGACTTTACACCTAGATGATATCCAGGGTCTGATAATGAAGCTGGAAGGTGGCCACGGCATCTCTGCGATAAAGCAACATAACCCCAGCCAGTTTGGGCTCGATTGATTGGTCTTGAGGAGGACTTTACACCTAGATAATATTCAGGGTCTGATGGAAGGTGGCCACGGCTTCTCTGTGATAAAAAAACATAAACACACCGAGTAAGAACTCGATTGATTCGTCTTTAGGAGCACTTTACACCTAGATGATATTCAGGGTCTGATGATGAAGCTGGAAGGTGGTCACGGCATTTTTGTGATAAAACAACATAACCCCACCGACCGAGTTTGGGTTGAGTTTTTGCTTTGAAGAGCACTTTACCCATAATCACATCATAATATCCGTAGAATTTTTGAAACATCATGCTTACTCTAAAATTCTCAGGTAGTTAGTTATCTTACCTACCAAAAATTTAAAAATATCTTCATAGTAAAAAATGTTTTTTAAACTAAGCTTTTATCTGGGACAAGGAAAGGAAAGGAGGAAGGTAAAATGCTAAAAATAAATTATAGTAAGTATTTTGCGGGTAGATACTTACCTATATTCTTGAAAGCTTGAGATACATAAGTATAGTGAGTACCTAACCTGTGAAATGGATAGTGCCTCAAGCTTTTAAGAATATAGGTAAGTATCTACCCGCAAAATACATACTAGAATTTATTTTTAACATGTTAGTTCCTTGTCCCAGATAAAGCTTGGTTTAAAAAACATTTTTTACTTCTAATTTATTGTAATGTAACTACGAATTCAGGGTTGTTGGAAGGAACCTCCTTGATCAATTTTAGTGACTGACAGAATATTAGATGGTTCTTACGATTTTAAGTGTGAATGGGATAAAAACAAAATCGCGTGAGTTGATTCGGTCTTCACAACAATTTTCTACCTGAAAGAGATGCAAATATACATCTGTCTAGCTGCATCTGATTCTGTTAGACGTTTGCGATGACAGAACGCATCGATATCAATGTAGAGGGGCTTCCACCCCAGGGCTGGCATCGGTCGAAATTTATCGCTATTCATGTAGAGATCTACATGAATAGCGATGAATTTCGACCGATAATCGTTGATAAGAAAAGAGATGCTGATAACAACTGTCTAGCTGCATCTAGAGACTTCCACTCCAGGGTTGGAAGTCTCTACATTGATAGCGATGTGTCTTGTCATCGCAAATGTCTAGTAGAAGAAGCAGATGCAGCTAAACAGTTGTTATCTGCATCTAGAGACTTCCACTCCAGGGTTGGAAGTCTCTACATTGATAGCGATGTGTCTTGTCATCGCAAACGTCTAGTAGAAGAAGCAGATGCAGCTAAACAGTTGTTATCTGCATCTATTTTCTTATCGACGATTATCAGTCGAAATTCATCGCTATTTATGTACAGACTAACGGCCCTGGTAAGCTCCAGATAGGGCTTAACCTTTTTGGATAACATACATAAAAAAACAATATTCAGATGAATCGAGTACCTCCCTTGAGAAGTTGATCATGAAAATTTCTGAACATCAAACACTGCCGCATCTCACTAAACGAACATCGATTGTCCGGACATCGGTATAATCGGATTACCGGCGCGCAGATGACGGTGAATTCAGATTTGCATGCGTAATGTCGCTAAGTGCACTTTTAGAAAGAGCCATTTTGGTCCCCGAGGTATGGGTGTTTTCAGCTAAGGGATCCATTAACGAGAGGGGTAGGGGGAGGTGTTCAGTAGATTATGAAGTCTTGTGTTCTTAGTTTTTGAACGAGAAACGAAATGCTCGAAATCCTTAGATTTATTTGTCGACGATGTTGTAGCAAAAATGAAAATAATCAAGTGACATTTGAAATCTCGTAAAAAGGGTTGTGATCTAATTAAATATAGTTTGCAAACTTAAACAAAAAATAACCGTTTGTTGCGAATCGAACCAGAGACCTCACTTTTCATGACGAAAAATTCAAGGTTCCGGCTTTTCCCTTTACCTATGCTATAGGACCTAGCTTTTTTTATATTTTCAGATATTTTATTTGCGAAAAACACTATTAACAATGTACACAACACACAAATAATAACAATGTAATCATAGCAACATCATAATTTTCAGTTCTTTCCGTAATTTGACAGTATTAGTAATATATATGTCGGAGAACTATCGTTCCCGTGGACATCGTCATTTAGTGGTTGCGGGCTTAGTGGGCGTCATCAGGGTAAGATGCGAGCACAAAACACAATTATCACTGTTTCACACTATTTAATTCAATTTAAACAACATTTTGTTACTTCACAATAATATCGAAAGAAAATGTACAGTTAAGACTGAGCAGCGAGTTCAAGGCACCGATCTTACTTTAAACAACGAACAAATACGCTCTCCACAATGATCCAACTCGATCAGTGGCTACCACACAAATGTGCCTCTCTAAACGTCGGCTACCCTCAAGTAAAGATGGCGCCTCGACCCCGCTCGAGGCACGTGCTCTGCTCTGATTGGTCGTTCAGTTGATTACAATATTCATTACTTTTATAACATTAGTAAGGTTTTTAAGCTATAGAAAAATGTAACAAATCAAATTAAAATAAATTAAGAATTTTAAAAGTAATTAAAATGTAAACAAATTGTATAGTGCGTTATGCACGCTAACAACAATCAACCCGACTCATAGCTTCCTCCGACATATATAATATTCAAACCAAAAACAACGCAGCTCTGCTTAAAAGAGACTACTTTAAGTATTCCGTATGTTAGTATATTTTATTTATATCTCTAAATCACACAAATGTAATATAAAACAGTCTGAAAAGGCACTACAGAAGCTTCAAAGCGTTGCATCTGCCTATAACAGGCAGTAAAAAGCGGTAATTTAACTGGTGTTGCCGGTTGTAGAACCGTTTTAGAGCACTCGGGCTCAGTGGAAGACATTATCCACACGTTCGTAATGACCCCCTTGACGAGGGGGTGTGATTTATGAGAGTTGAGGAACTTCTTTTGTTATTGGCAATATCAGACTTAATATAATAATCCTAAGGCTAGTCATGGCTGAGTTAAGTGAATTTGTAAAATAATGGTAATTGTTTTTATATCTTATAGGCCAGCGTTTGACTAGCGTTTATCTCACCTGTTGGTAAGTGATGATGCGGTCAAAGATGGTAAGCACGCTAGACCTAGAATGGGAACTGGCTCTCAAGGATAGCTGCCGGAACACATTAAATGTTTTGCGACAGATTTTCTAACTTGAGGGTGGTAGCTAGCCAGGCGGACACTAGACAGTGTCCTACCACCATGCGGTGGTTGTTGGTTTCTTAACGATGTTTTTCCTTCACCGAAGGGCCACTGTGAAAAGCGCACATACATTTTTCGATAGTAAAATCCATGGTGCACTGGGGGGATTGAACTTGGTACCTCTGGCATCAAAGCCGACCGTACTTCCGATTACGCCACGGGGCCCTCAAAACCTTACTTAAAATTATACTTTGTTTTTGCGTTATTGTAGTAATAGTCACAGAATAAATAATAGTACAAGCAGTGTATTGTAACCTCAGAATAACAACAACATTATTCTGAGTTTGTTACTACAGTTACCAACATCCATATGCATAAATAATTTAAGATCGTTATAAAAACTAAAATAACTGACTTCATACGTCGTGTTAGTAATACGTAAACTTAGTAATTTTCAGTACTAAGTTTGAGGTGCTTATCTTAATATCTCTGGAGATACTGAACATATATCGAGGATTTATATGGGACCACCTCTGACCACCCTTTCAAAATTCATCGGTGAACGTACATAAAAACGTTCAGTCGTACATGTAACGTCCTCCTTTTTTGAAGTCGGTTAAAGACAATAAGGGCCAGTTGCATCGATTCCCGATAAAGTTTTAGATAATTATTTGACAGATGTCGCTATACAAAAGTTACAAAACATTTTACAATAGATACAAAAGTTTTTAGGGTTCCGTAGCCGAATGGAAAAAAACGGAACCCTTATAGATTCGTCATGTCTGTCTGTCTGTCTGTCTGTCCGTCCGTATGTCACAGCCATTTTATTCCGAAACTGTTAGGACTACAGAATTGAAACTTGGTAGGTAGATGTATTCTGTGAACCGCTTTCCGATTTTTATACAAAAATAAAAAAATATAAAAGTTTAAGGGGGGGCGGGGCATCCCATACATGGAACTGAAACAAAAAAAAAATTCTTCAAACCTATACGTGTCTATAGATAGGTCTTAAAAAATGATATTGAGGTTCCTAAAATCATTTTTTCTCAAAGTCAATCATTTGAAAGGCGCGCCTAAAGTGGTAAAATGTGTGTCCCCCCCCCCCCTCTAACTTTTAAAGTATGGGAGTGAAAAATCTGAAAAAAATATATGCTGTAGATCTCAATAAAAACTATCAAAGAAAATTGGTTTGAACGAGATACAGTCAGCAGTTTTAGAAATATGGCAACCGCAAAGATAACTTTGTTTTTCATACAAACACTATAAAAACAAAGTTAATTTTGTAGTTGCGAAAAATCAAAGTTATAGAATACTTTACTTGCCTTTTACTACTTTTACTTTTGTTGCTTGTTTATAACGGGTAAAGACTTGCATTGAATAACGGGCTACTACGGAACCCTACACTGCGCGTAGCCCGACACGCACTTGGCCGGTTATTTTTAAATATTTTTTTGTGTGTATGTTACGCGATTACCACGTCAATTGTGAACCGATTCGAATGATTATATTTTAATCGTTAGAGTATACTTTCGAGGTAGTTCCATTGCAATTTCATAGGGATCTGATAAGTATCTCCAGAGATATGACGATAAACGTCTCAAACTTGCTACTGAAACTGACTCGCGAGGCATGGAAGTCGGTTGTTTTAGTTTTTAAACTGTATTAATTATATTCAGTACCAGGTTTCTGTACGGAGTAATCGCCTAACGTATTTCGCGATTACTCCGTCAATATTTTTATATGTATGCATACAAAAAAAAACTTACAGACGCATTGAGAATATCCTCCTTTTTGGAAGTCGGTTGATGATAAGCGCGGCATTTGAAGCCGGATCTGTTGGTTTAATGTACGACAAAGTTAAGGTAAAGATTCATTACATTTATTACGGATATTGTAACAGCTGTATATTAATTATTCTCATAGACCAAAACTAAGATTTAAGTAAATGTTAAATTTTACTGAGGGTCAGGTGGCGTAATCGGGAGAACGCTCGGCTTTGATGCCAGAGGTACCGAGTTCGAGCCCCGCCGTGAACCAATGGATTTTTCTATCGAAAAAATTATGTGCGCTTCTCACAGTGGCCCTCCGGTGAAGGAAGAACATCGTCAAGAAACCAACAACCCCCCACAGCATGGTGGTAGGACACTATCTAGTGTCCGCCTGGCCAGCTATTATCTTCAAGTTAGAAAATCCGTCGCCAAACATCTAATGTGTTCCGGCAGCTATCCTTTAGAGCCAGTTCCTATTCTAGGCCTAGCGTGCTTACCATCTTCGACCGCATCACTTACCAACAGGTGAGATAGTGGTCAAACGTTAGCCACACTAGCACAACGTTGAAAAATGGTGACGTGGAAACGTAGAGACTTTTAAGTATTAAATTAACACAGTTTCACTTCTGTGATACTATTAGTTAACTATCAGTTAATAGTACTACGTAACAGTATATTTATTGATAATTTTACAATCCTAAGGGCCAGACTCATCAGTTCCTGATAAAGTCTTAGATAGTTATCTGACAGATAACGCCATATCAAAGCTGTCAAAGATCTGTAAAATAAGTTGCTAATCGGAACCGGTAAAATTGGCCCTAAATTGTTTGCAATAGGACGATTGAACGAGTGGGTGAATTGTAGATCAAAAGGCTGAGCATATATTCTTGGCTAAGGTATTTTATCTACAAAGAAAACATGACGTCGGTCAAGCGCATGCCCGTTATTTTTTCTAGTACCTACCTATTTTAATTGTGGACTATGCGACTAAACAGGCCTTTTTAGGGTTCCGTAGCTGAATGGCAAAAACGGAACCCTTACAAATTCATCATGTCTGTCTGTCTGTCTGTCCGTCCGTATATCACAGCCACTTTATTCCGAAACTATTAAGACTACACAGTTAAAACTTAGTAGGTAGGCGTATTATGTGAACCGCTTTACGATTTTTATTCAAAAATGAAAAAATAATAGCTTAAGGAAAGCCTCCCAATTCATGAAAATAAAACTAAAAAAAATGTTTGCGTGCGGGATGTCTATAGATAGGTATTTAAAAATGACATTGAGGTTCCCAGAACCATCTTTTCTCAAAGTCAATAATTTAAAAGATAGGCACGTCTAAAAAGTGTCTTCTAACTTTTAAAGAAGGGGAGTGAAAAACCTAAATAAATATATGCCATAGATCTATAAAAACTTTTAACGAAAATTGGTTTGAACGAGTTACAGTCAGCAGTTTTTGAGATACATGTATAGCGACCGCAAATATAACTTTGTTTTTCATACAAACACTATGAAAAACAAAGTTATTTTTTGGTGGCAAAAAATTATAGTTATAAAAAACTCTTCAGTGTTACGGAACCCTGCGAGTCGGACTCGCACTTGGCCAGTTTATTTTATAAAGCCTACTAGCAATATGTGGATAACGCATGACTATAGTATGTGCCATATAGATAGGCACTAAAGTGCGTTGACCTTTCAGTGGTCTAGCAGTAGTGACAAACCTTTTATGACTGTGATTATAATTAGGTTTTCTTTTTACTTAGCGGTGTGTTCTAATTTTCATTTGCCACTAAAATATCCAAAGTGTTTTTTCTGAAACATGTATACATATTTATTTAAGTTGGAGTCTGCATTAGTATATTGGGTTTAATGTAAGATTAATGTGTGTTGGAAAATAAATATATAAAATATATTTAATATTATTTATTTTTTATTATTGGTACATTTATATATTATAGCTATCACCTTTTAATTAATAATTCTTGCCGAATTTAATTGATAAAATAAATTAATTTATTGTTGCAAAAGGTGACGCATCTCTGTTGCCTGAAGAAAAAAATTGTTCCAGGTAATGTGACATAACTCGCGTTTTGTATAATTAGAGGTAGTAGTTTCGTTATAAAAGCTGTTGTAATGGTTTTTTTTTTTTTAAGTAGAAAAATTCCAAAAGGGATGGTCGTTAATAATCATTAAAATAAAGTATAACATAGAACACTCTTAGCGCGTTAAAATCCCTTTTTACAATAAAATTGATAATAAATATCGAGATCATGAAAATACGATATTAAATATATCGAATGTGTTCTAGTAATATGTAGAATTGTAATAAACATCAATGATAAATAGATATTTTTGGTTCTAATTTTGGCAAAATTTTAAGTTACACTCATTTTTTCTTAGCGGCTGATGAGAGGTCGATGCACTTTAGTGCCAATCTATATGGCACGGACTATAGTAATCTTGTTAACCCCTCCAACTTAGCTAAATATGCTTGAGTCCACGTCAGTAGTGCAATGGGTGGGGATCTAATTCACGACCTCTCGATCGCCAGGCTGACGCCTTAGCCATTGAGCTATAATATTGCTTATTATGTTTCTTTGAAGTGTCACACACTTTATATAATTATACGAGTACATATTATATTAATTTCGTCGTATCGATGGATAGAACCGTGGCTTAATTGGCAGAGCACCTGGACGTGTAATCCGGGGGGTGCGGGTTCGAGTCCCGTCGGTACGATGGAATTTTGGATTGTGTCTAACAATTTACAAAAATATAAAGTGTGTGACACTTCAAAGAAACATAATATTTGATTTACGCAGTGCAACATCTCTCGTCGGATTTGAAAACTGTAATGATTTCTTCCGAATGATTAACTTACGTAATCAGTAGTCATAGATGGCGCCACCAATGCATAATTGGGTTAACAAATGCAATCCACTAATTTCGTCGTATCGATGGATCGCACCGTTGCTTAATTGGCAGAGCACCTGGACGTGTAATCCGGGGGGTGCGGGTTTGAGTCCCGTCGGTACGATGAAATTTTGGATTGTATTTAACAATTTACAAAAATATTAGTGTGAGACACTTCAAAGAAACATAATACAGTAATATTGTTAACCCCTCCAACTAAGCTAAATATGCTTGAGTCCACGTCAGTAGTGCAGTGGGTGGGGATCGAATTCACGACCTCTCGATCGCCAGGCTGACACCTTAGCCATTGAGCTATAATATTGCTGCTTGAAAGCGCCTATATTATTATTAATAGCAAAGCTATCCAAATATAAAACTTGGAACATTTTCAAATTCAGACAGCAATATCCACGCAGCCTATACAAACTTATTCTAGTGTTTATATGTAACGATTTAACAAGAGCAATATCAGGTATACCGACAACCGCACCAGTAATCCTCTAATCCCCAGCTATGTAGCTCAACGTCTCTTGGATTAGAGGTCGTGTATTGTGTACAACCATAGACATAGACTAAACTAGATACCACAATATGTATCCGAATTGGGTAAAAAGAAGAAATCTGCTAATCAGTAAGTATATTGACACTGCCATTTAAAATAATGTGTTCTAGTTCTAGGTATTTTTTTGTTACTGGTGATCAATAAAGTGTTTATAGATACCTAGATAGTATCTAAATTTGTCTACAGTAGTTGGTAGTTGGATAAAAAGTGATCACTTGCAGTAATTTTTAATATTTAATTTTATAATAAACTATGGTAAACGCCAGAGTTTATTATAAAAAGCCTAGTTAGTACTCAAAGCATTTGTTCTATATATTGATTCTGTAATCTGTCTTATTAATTTATTTTGTGTTTCTATTTAATTTATGTAGGTACATCAAAACTCCTAACTTAATCATTAAAATGTTTGCGTACATACGAGCGCATGATTTTCATGAATATATTGATACTAGCTGATACCCGCGACTTCGTTCACGTACACCAAGAATTTCATCACTGTACAGTTCTGTCAAGTGTCAATCTATCGGGTGTGATCGGAGTTATTTTAAGTTTCGAGTTCGATCTGCAGAGACATCTATGATTTTCGACGTGAAACTATTAACTACTGGGTGCTTGTACAGTCAAATAATAGACCTTAAGTCTAAGATATAGACACTTCTTTACTTTCCACTGTCATGTAAACAGAAAAAGGGACGGACATAGAGGCGAGTTGGCATCGCGTCGCGTCACATCCTCGCACTGTGGCTCCATGAATTTTTGTGCAGTTTGCTTGACGTGTACGAAAATTTGTGAAAAGTCTATGATGAAAAATGTATAATTTGACCATCCTTATGCTATAAAATATCTTCTTGTCCAATTTCGGTAAGGCCGGATCGTCCGTTTAGGCGTGATTATGTAACTAACACAGACGTAACTAACTAGACAGAGTGACAGAGTTACAAACGTGTTAATAATATTGGTCTGATTTAGTCTGTATCACTGTAAAATGTTAACCTCTAAATACCTCACGAAGTGTCTCGCGACTTCATGTTAAATATAGAGCGAGAAGCTCTTTTCTTTGCTCCTCACCTGATTTATCTTTGTCTATGTTACATTTTCTGCTACACGCATGTTCCCTATTATTACATAATATCGTTTAAAAACTAAAAAACAACCGACTTCGATGCCGCGCTATACATTTTCATTACCAATTTTGAGATGTTTATCTCAATATCTCTGGAGATACTTATCATACCTCGATAAAATTACCATGGTATCACACTTGGGATATCTCCTTTCGAACAAAAAAAGAATAATCGAAATCGGTTCATAAACGACGAAGTTATCCGCGAACAAACATAAAAAAAAAAAAAATATATATATATATATATATATATATATATATACGGTCGAATTGAGAAACCTCCTTTTTTTGAAGTCGGTTAAAAATTATACTGGTGCAAAAGCCGGGCCTAGGCTAAAATCACCAATCATACAATTATACCCTGTTAATCATTGGCCGAAGTTCAAGTCATCAGTATCTTCTAGGTAAGCGTGCTTCATCGTCGATATCATCGTCACATCAAGGGACGTAGTGATCAGGAGTTTAACTCTAATCTTACTTACTATTATCGTACTTACTACTATCTTACTTCCTACTAATAATATTATATACGCTAAAACTGCTAAACCGATTAGACTGAAATTTGGTATGTACTCGTAGATAGCCTAAACCCTGAAATAATACATAGGATATTTTTTATCGTGATATTTCCACGGGAACTATATTTACGCGGATGCAACCGCGGGGCACAGTTATTATAGTGTAAAAAAATAAAAAAAAATAAACGAATTTTAAAAAGCTATTAATCTTTGTACATACTTTTTCAGTTACACAATTTAATTAGTTATACATCCATAGTTAGACTTTTGTTACAACTTTAACTGTGCCAATAAAATGTATAACCCTGAAGAATGCTCGATTAACTCAATCGGAAAATCGGCACAATGGATCCTTAAACCTTTCCTTAACAGTAGTGGGGTAATGAAAAACCCTCTCTGGTACAGATTTGAATATGCGTTAAGGAAATTCTACGTGAAGAATAAGAATTATATAAACAGTAGGAATATTTAAATTAAATTAAATAATATTATATACTTCCAATACTAATTATATGTAGATTGGGCTGATTGTGATAGTACAAATAAAATGATATTATTGGTAACATCATCGGAATCGTACGCTAATCTTCATAGATATGAAGCAAACACCTCATACTACGCTTGTGAAGTTGGACCTTTGTGGAGGTGGGTAAACTAGATGCCTAAAAAAATATTTTTAGTTCGTAATTATTCATTTACATTGTTCACATTATCAAAAAATATTGGACACGTATTTTTTATTTTGTCCATTAAACAAAACATGTCGAAGATATAGAGCGTTGTAATTCCGCGTGACGTCACTTTAGCGGTTCGTGACGTCACGAGCCCTATTACCGAACTTTGACGCTGTTTATCTTTGCCAATTTCTATTGTATTATATTTCTATTGTATTAGTCAATTATTATTACAAAATCAATTGAAATTAAATTATGAATTTTTAATTAGAAATATTATTATTATTTTATTTTTTGGATGTAAGGGTGCACAAATACCATCTCAGTGCTCCCAGCCAACGTCACCTGCCCGTGGTGCATCCTGTTGACCATCAAACGAGGCTCTGGTGCCTGACAAATGGTGGTATAATCATTTCAAATTCTGGCGTAGCTAAATACTCTAGGCCGGTGACGGGCAGCAGCGTCACCAGTGCGAGGAGCTAGGTCCTGCAATCGCTAACCCGCCTGCCCAGCGTGACGATTAGGGCATATCCCTCCCAATGAGCCGAAGATCGGGCTCAGTGGCGTATCTTGGGAGAGGCGTACGTCCAGCAGTGGACTGTCACTGGCTGATTATGATGATTATTTTACCTAGGCATCATCCCTGTTGTCATTTTCATGGATCAAGTTTCCAGGACATCAAATAACATTTTATTTGATGTTTTACTGACTGCAGGCAACTCTTACAGGCAAAATGAATGCATAACATAAGTCTGTCAAATTAAATTTATCAAACAATGTATAAAAATAAGTTACTGCTAAAGAAAACATACTGTCTGTTGGAAAGGACCAAGGGTTACCATCTAAGAGGGCCCATTAGTGTGAGTGTTATTGTGACGCCTACAAGTAAGCGAAATTGGAGTTTTGTACATACCCCATGTCATTAGGGGTTGGTATTTATATGCCCGCTGTTTGGAGAGGTGGTTAGTGTCTTTTGAAACTGTTGGAACATCTTGAAAGAGGGTTGGGATACAAGCGAGCCTTCAAAATAGGGTTATTGTAGGTACCGGTTAATATTTATTGTTATGATACTTTAGCACTTTGTTTTTTTTTTGCATACAAACAAACACTTGACTACTGTTTCTTCTGATATTCTCAATGAAAATATTTTTTGGCACAAATAATTATTTAAATGCAAAGTTATTAGCAAAACAATGCGACAACTATGCTTTTCTTCAAAGTTTTCTTCCGTTTGTAGACAAAACGCGTCAACGAGGGCGCGGTTTTGTTAAGGAGCTGTCCAGACGCCTGATTGATGTCTCCTACGACCAATGCTGGCGCTTACCTCGGGCAATGCATTAGTGTCGCCAATCAAACAGGTAATGTCGCTAGCTTTTTAAGTACTCTAGCGACAGACCTAAATTCCGATTTTTATTTTTACTTTTTAAAATTAGGTCATGGTTAATATTGTTTTTTTTTTTATATTAAGTAAATGAAAAAAAACATACAGTTGGCATTATTAATGCTACAATATTGTAGCATTAATAATGCCACAGCGTTTGACGTGTCAACTTCTACCGAGAACTCGTGCCGAGAATGTCTCAATAATGTGCTGAAATATAATTGAGTTTCGATATCGTCCCAGCTCAGTGCTAACTGCCACGGTTTTATGTCATAGTTTTTATTCTAATAAACAAATTATAAATTGTTAAACACAATCCACAATTTCATCGTACCGACAGGACTTGAACCCGCAACCTCCGGAATAACATGTTGCGGGTTCAAGTCCCGTCGGTACGATGAAATTTTGGATTGTGCTTAACAATTTACAAAAATATAAAGTGTGAAACACTTCAAACAAACATAATATTTAATTTACGCAGTGCAACATCTCTCATCGGATTTGAAAACTGTAATGATTTCTCCCGAATGATTAAGTTACGTAATAAGTAGTCATAGATGGCGCCACCAATGCATAATTGGGTTAACAAATGCAATCCACTAATTTCGTCGTAACAATACTTCGCACCGTGGCTTAATTGGCAAAGCACCGGAACATGTTATTCCGGAGGTTGCGGGTTCAAGTCCCGTCGGTACGATGAAATTTTGGATTGTGTTTAACAATTTACAAAAATATAAAGTGTGAAACACTTCAAAGAAACATAATAAACAAATTATAATTCCAGACTAATTTTAGAATCTTGCTAGACTACCTACTAATAAACAGTGGCGTATTACACTCATATTATTAGAGCAAGAGACATGATACATTAATTATAAAAGTCTCAACAAGATGAGTTTCAAGACTTAAACCGAAGTGATACGGTTCAATTAATAATAATTAAAAAGCTTTCCACAGCCTAAAAAGGTTCCACCAAAGGCCCAACTAATTGAGCAACTTCATTAAGCTCGTTCCAATATTGATGGTCCACCGAACTTTGATTTTATTGAAAACATCAGTCCCAACTCAAAGAAAACTTGTTCGACTTAAATGCTGTTTTCAACAAATTATCGTTAAAATTCCTCCGGTAATTTTCACGTCCACTTTGACGGTTTTAAAGGAAGAATTAGCACATTTTAAAGCAGGTTTTAGCGTCTCTCATTTTGGATGTAAATCCATTGAGCTTTCGGTGAATTTTCAACTTCGTACTTTCATTCGTCGCCCTAACACCTCTGGAAGTTAGTTTAGTTTACCTTTCGCTGTCGAGTTTTATAAATCCGTCTTAGCTTTTTGGTTAAAGACGTTTTTTTCAGGATTCATAGATTTTTTTAGCATCTATTGACCGTGATAGAGACACCGGATTCATGCTAAAAGGAGCAGCTCAGAGCGCCCAGGTTATATATTAACCTAGAACCTCGGCTTTGTGTTGAAGTCTGTCTAGCATTAGGCTAAAAATCTTTGAACACACTATATCACAGAAATATTAATAAATTATTAAGCGCTACCTGCCTGTGTAGCTATACGCGTAGACGTAGACGTAGCGACACGTCCATCAATTCAATTCCATCTTAGCCTTGTAATTTCGTAGCACTAGCCGTAGGTAATTGCGTGGCATGGTTGTTATCATTATATTTATACAAAAAAAGATCGAATCAAGTAAATATAAAGTATCTAAGTGGCCCACTATTTAACCGACACAGAAAACGTTCTTAAAATATCGATTCATCTATCTCCGAAGTCCAGATCACAACACTCATAACAGTATCGAGGCGTGATCCTTTGTCTCACACAAGGGTAGGGTAGTCTGAAATTACAGCCCCGTTTATCTGTTATGAGTCGAGCAATCTGCGAGGCGGGTTTATGGCAGTAATCTATGGTTGCAGTAGGGCTGGCCTTTTTTAGAGCCCTCTGTATCGTGCAGGTAAAGTCATTCACTTTTGGGGAAGAGGGGTCCTTTAGTGGCCTACGTGACGTTTAATAATATCTTTGTAAGGTCGATTAAATTTGGCAAGAGTGCGGATACAGATAGATATTTAAATGCAATTGTTATTTTTTGTTACACGAAACATATTGAACAAATACTTTAATGTAATAAGCTATAGGTTAAAAAGCTGAGCTAAGTGGCGTGCCATAGGTGAAGCTCATTTCCAGCAGTGAACTGAGATAGGGTGATCATGTTGATAAAAGTAGAACATCCTACATATTTATATATATATATATATATATATATATATATATATATATATATATATATGTATGTATATATATTGTATAATGGGTCAATGGGCGTTCTTATAGTTAATAGCGATCCATGCCTAAGTAGATCTTCCCAATTCCTGCTAATGTTATAAACGCGAAAGTTTGTATGGATGTATAGATGTTTGTTACTCATTCAAGCTAAAACTACTAAACCGATCAAGCTCAAATTTCTCGTAGATAGTGTTAGACCCTGGAATAACACATAGGGTACTTGTTATCCCGATATTCCTACGAAAACATGTCTACGCGGGTAAAACCGCGGGACTCAGCTAGTCATAACTATACTGACAATATGATGCGCTAAAATTAAATAGCACACAGCCTGCTTGTGGGATAGTAATATAAATAATATCAACAATATAGTTTCGAGTTTGACACAGAATAGAATAGAATAGAAATACTCTTTATTGAATACCAGCACAGTAACATAGTATACAAACAACTTAAAGTCTATTGCATTACAATGGGCGGTCTTATCGCTAAGAGCGATCTCTTCCAGACAACCTTTGTATGGACATTATCGTGGTAAGAATTGGCTGGTAGTGCAGTGTTCAATACATCAATCTACAGTGCGAGCAAAATTATAAATATAAACGAACTAGCTGTTACCCGCGGCTTCACCCGCGTTATTTGAGTCTTTATGACCTTTGCGGTCTAGATCGATGATCTCTTAGGCCAAGTCACCATAGATGACCCCAAAGTCGAACTCAATATCCTTTATTGTTAAAGTCATTCATCAATTGTAGTTAGGTATACGAAGTTGTGCTGTTAAAATGTTTGACTCAACACAAAAGTTCCTCAAACATTTCTTACAAAGAAAAAAACTGGCCAAGTGCAAGTCGGACTCGCACTCGTAGGGTTCCGTAACACAGTAGAGTATTCTAGTATTCTATAACTATGATTTTTCGCAACTATAAAAATAACTGTGTTTTTCATAGTGTTTGTATGAAAAACAAAGTTATACTTGCGGTCGCTATATCTCAACAACTACTGACTGTATCTCGTTCAAACCAATTTTCGTTGAAAGCTATTTTTTGAGATCTACAGAATATATTTTTTATAGATTTTTCTAGGGGGGGGGGGGAACACACATTTTACCACATTACCACTTTAGACGCGCCTATCTTTTAAATGATTGACTTTGAGAAAAAATGATTTTAGGAACCTCGATGTCATTTTCAAAGACCTATCCATAGACACCTCTCACGTATAGGTTTGATGAAAAAGTTTTTTTTTGTTCCTTTCCATTGGGGGGCATCCTATACATGGAGTATGGGATGCCCCCCCTTAAGGGGGGGGGGGGTATGGGTTTCAGCGTAAAAAAAAAACACTTTTTTTGTGATTTTTTATCTCAAATATCGATTGAGCAATTTTATTCAAACCTTCTATACATTATTAAGCATAGTTTTGACTATGTTCTGTAAATTTTTCATGTAAAAATATTGAACGACTAGCCCGTAACAGAGCTTCCCCCAGAACGTCTTGAAAAAAAAAAACAATTTGGGGTGTTCACTGCCATTTAAAAACTAGTGGACCGATTGATTTCAAACTTTGTACACATTTTCTACATATAAAATACCTCCCCCCTACGTTTAGTAATTTTTTTTTTTACATTAAGGGTGTTTCCCACCCACAAAATGGCGGAAATTTTCGTGTAAAATAACGGTTCACACTTTAGATGGCCGCCAAAAATGTTTAAATTAAAAAATAAATAATCAGAGAACGTTGGGGGGAAGATTTGATTATAATTTGTCAAAATTTTTATGGTTTTTCATTTTCAGATAATTTCAAGCCGAGTTACAGTGAACACCGCAAATAGTTTTTTTTTTTCAAGGCGTCTGGAAAAAGCTCTGTTACAGGCTAGTCGTTCAATATTTTTACATGAAAAATTTACAGAACATAGTCAAAACTATGCTCAATAATGTATAGAAGGTTTGAATAAAATTGCTCAATCGATATTTGAGATAAAAAATCACAAAAAAGTATTTTTTTATTACGCTGAAACCCATACCCCCCCTTAAACTTTTATAATTTTTATTTTTGTACAAAAATTGGAAAGCGGTTTACAGAATACATCTACCTACCAAGTTTCAATTCTGTGGTCTCAATAGTTTCGGAATAAAATGGCTGCGACATACGGACGGACAGACAGACAGACATGGCGAATCTATAAGGGTTCCGTTTTTTGCCATTCGGCTATGGAACCCTAAAAAAGGGGAATGGCTGCGCGAGCGTAGCGAGCGCTATCATTGCGCGAGCGAATAATTTTTATGACTTTTTATGACCCTGACAGTTTTATGACCTAATAATCAAGTCACTATAGATGACTCTTAGGACGAACTCGATATCGTCTATTGTTAAAGTCATAAATCACTATTTGGTAAATCAAATCAAGGTTTACCAATTTTTTCTGTTTAAGTATTTGAGTCAGTCTAATGTTAAAACACGCTATTATTTGCTATATGCGCATGCGAAGCGAGCGTGAATTTTTTTATGACTTTTTATGACCCTGACTGTTTTTATGACCTACTAAGTCAACACTGATGACACAGAGGTTAAACTTGATATCCACTAATTTAAGGTAAATAATCATTATGATTATTGAAGGTTGTACTGTCTCAATGTATAAACTCGTTTTGATTATTAAAATACAAAAAATGCTTAAATATTACCTACAAAGTAGATAAAACAAATGCTTGCGCGAGCGCAGCGAGAGCTATCACTGCGAGAGCGAAGCGAGCGCTAAAATTTTTACGGCTTTTTATGACCCTGACAGTTTTTATGACCTACTAAGTCAGCACCGATGACACAAAGGTTAAACTTGATATCAACTTATTTTAAGGTAAATAATTATTATGATTATTATATTAGGTTGTACTGTTTCAATTTATGTCTCGTTTTTATGCATGTGGCTATTAAAATACAAAAGTTGCTGAAATGATTCCTATAAAGTAGATATAACAAATGCTAGTGTGACCGTAGCGAGTGCGAAAAAATTTTACGACTTTTTATGACCCTGAGAGTTTTTATGACCTACTAAGTCAACACCGATAACCCTAAAGTTTAACTTAATATCCACTTATTGTAAGGTAAATAATAATTATGATTATTGAAGGTTGTACTGTTTTAATTTATGACTCGTTTTGATGCATGTGGTTATTTATATACAAAAGTTGCTGGAGTATAACCTACAAAAAAGACAAAAGAAATGCTTGCGCAAGCGCAGCGAGCGCTATCACTGCGCGAGCGAAGCGAGCGCGAAAATTTTTTACGACCCTGACAGTTTTTTTGACCTACTTAGTTAGCATTGATGACACAAAGGTTAAACTTGATATCCACTTATTTCAAGGTAAATAATAATTATGATTATTGAAGGTTGTACTGTTTCAATTTATGACTCGGTTTAATGCATGTGGCTATTAAAATACAAAAGTAGCTGAAATGTTTCCTATAAAGTAGATATAACAAATGCTGGTGTGACCGTAGCGAACGCTTTCACTGCGCGAGCGAAGCGAGCGCGAAAAAATTTTACGACTTTTTATGACCCTGAGAATCTTTATGACCTACTAAGTCAACACCGATAACCCTAAAGTTTAACTTGATATCCACTTATTTTAAAGTAAATAATCATTATGATTATTGAAGGTTGTATTGTACTGTTTTAATTTATGACTCGTTTTGATGCATGTGGTTATTTATATATAAAAGTTGCTGGAGTATTTCCTACAAAGAAGACAACAGAAATGCTCGCGAGAGCGTAGCGATCGCTATTACTGCGAAATTTTTTTACGACTTTTATTACCCGGACAGTTTTTATGATCTACTTAGTCAACAACGATGACCCTAAGGTTAAATGTGGCTGTTAAAACACGAATGTTTTTGAAATACTTCCCACAAAACAGATAAAACACGATGGGCAAGCAAAGCCATCGCGTAAATTTTGATGTTTTTTAGTTACCCTGACAGTTTTATGGTCTCATTAAGACACTTTTTAAGCTTAGTCATTATAGATGAACCTTAAGTTAATTATTTATGATTATGCAAACTCTATGGACCCAAAGTTAACAAAAAATATAGGCACCCACACAGACTTAACTACACTTAACTGTCGAAAAAAGTATTCTTTGCCCTTTAATGCCCTATTAAATGTCTTTGTACAAAATTTCATCTGAATCGGTCAAGCCGTTTTTCCGAAAAGAGGCCACATTAACAAAATTCCATAATAAAAATCTAGACACCCGTGATTGCCAGCCAAAAAAAGTATTCGTTGTCCTTCTATGTGTTATTAACTGTCTGTGTACAAAATTTCAGCTAAAATAGTTAACCCGTTTGACCGAGAGTAGGCCACACATTTACAAAGTTCAATTTTAAAAATGTGGACACCTGGACTCGACAACCAGAAAAAAAACATCCTAAGTGGTTCTGTGCCATATGAACTGTTATATGTATAAAAATTCATCTGAATCGATCAAGCTGTTTAGCTGATAAGAGGCCACACATTCACAAAATTCAATTAAAAAAATCTGGACCCCCTAACTCGATAGCCAGAAAAAAAGTATCCTATATCCTATTCCGCCCTATGACATGTTTTCATACAACATTTCAGGCAAATCGGTCAAGCCGTTTATTCGAGAAGAAGGCTAATATTTACAAAATTCAATAAAACATATCTGGACCCCCTGACTCGACAGCCAGAAAAAAAGTGTCGTATATCCTATTCTACTCTATGAACTGCCTTTATACAAAATTTCAGGCATATCGGTCAAGCCGTTTATTCAAGAAGAAGGCTAATATTTACAAAATTCAATAAAACATATCTGGACCCCCTGACTCGACAGCCAAAAAAAAAGTATCCCATATCCTACTCTGCCCTATGAACTGTCATTTTGCAACATTTTAGGCAAATCGGTCAAGCCGTTTATTTAAGAAGAGGTATTATATTTACAAAATGTAATTTAAAATATCTGGACCCCCTGACTCGACAGCCAGAAAAAAAAGTATCCTATATCCTATTCTGCCCTATGACATGTATAGATACAAATTTTCAGGCAAATCGGTCAAGCCGTTTATTCGAGAAGAAGTCTTATATTTAGAAAATTCAATAAAACATATCTGGACCCCCTGACTCGATAGCCAGAAAAAATGTATCCTATATCCTATTCCTCCCTATAACATGTATTCATACAAAATTTTAGGCAAATCGGTCAAGCCGTTTATTCGAGAAGAAGGCTAATATTTACAAAATTCAATAAAACATATCTGGACCCCCTGACTCGACAGCCAAAAAAAAAGTATCCCATATCCTATTCTGCCCTATGAACTGTCTTTTTGCAATATTTCAGGCAAACCGGTCAAGCCGTTTATTCGAGAAGAAGTCTTATATTTACAAAATTTAATAAAAAATATCTGGACCCCCTGACTCGACAGCCAGAAAAAAAGTATCGTATATCCTATTCTACCCTATGAACTGCCTTTATACAAAATTTCAGTCAAATCGGTCAAGCCTTTTATTCGAGAAGAGGTCTTATATTTACAAAATTCAATTAAAAATATCTGGACCCCCTGATTCGACAGCCAGAAAAAAAGTATCCAATATCCTATTTCGCCCTATGACATGTATTCGTACAACATTTCAGGCAAATCGGTCAAAGCGTTTATTCGAGAAGAAGTTTAATATTTACAAAATTCAATTAAACATATCTGGACCCCCTGACTCGACAGCCAGAAAAAAAGTATTGTATATGCTATTCTACTCTATGAACTGTCTTTATACAACATTTCAGGCAAATCGGTCAAGCCGTTTATTTAAGAAGAGGTATTATATTTACAAAATTTAATTTAAAATATCTGGACCCCCTGACTCGACAGCCAGAAAAAAAAGTATTCTATATCCTATTCTGCCATATGACATGTATTGATACAAATTTTCAGGCAAATCGGTCAAGCCGTTTATTCGAGAAGAAGTCTTATATTTACAAAATTCAATAAAACATATCTGGACCCCCTGATTCGATAGGCAAAAAAAATGTATCCTATATCCTATTCCTCCCTATAACATGTATTCATACAAAATTTTAGGCAAATCAGTCAAGCCGTTTATTCGAGAAGAAGTCTTATACTTACAAAATTCAATAAAACATATCTGGACCCCCTGACTCGACAGTTAGAAAAAAAGTATCCTATATGCAATTCTACCCTATGAACTGTTTTTATACAACATTTCAGGCAAATCGGTCAAGCCGTTTATATAAGAAGAGGTCTTATATTTACAAAATGTAATTAAAAATATCTGGACCCCCTGAATCGACAGCCAGAAAAAAAAGTATCCCTTATCCTATTCTGCCCTATGACATGTATTGATACAAATTTTCAGGCAAATCGGTCAAGCCGTTTATTCGAGGAGAAGTCTTATATTTACAAAATTCAATAAAACATATCTGGACCCCCTGACTCGATAGCCAGAAAAAATGTATCCTATTCCTCCCTATAACATGTATTCATACAAAATTTTAGGCAAATCGGTCAAGCCGTTTATTCGAGAAGAAGTCTTATATTTACAAAATTCAATAAAACATATCTGGACCCCCTGACTCGATAGCCAGAAAAAAAGTATCATTTATCCTATTCTTCCCTATGACATGTATTCATACAACATTTCAGGCAAATCGGTTAAGCCTTTTATCCGAGAAGAAGTCTTATATTTACAAAATTCAATAAAACATATCTGGACCCCCTGACTCGATAGCTAAAAAAAAAAGTATTCCATATCCTATTCTGCCCTATGTACTATCTTTGTACAAAATTTCAGCCAAATCGATCAAGCCGTTTGACCGTGAAGAAGTCCCAAACAAACAAACAAACTGACTTTCGCATTTATAATATTGGTGTTCGAGAAGAAGTCTTATATTTACAAAATTCAATAAAATATATCTGGACCCCCTGACTTGATAGCCAAAAAAAAAGTATCCTTTATCCTATTCCTCCCTATGACATGTATTCATACAAAATTTCAGGCAAATCGGTCAAGCCTTTTATTCGAGAAGAAGTCTTATATTTACAAAATTCAATTAAAAATATCTGGACCCCTGACTTGACAGCTAGAAAAAAAGTATCCTATATGCAATTCTACCCTATGAACTGTTTTTATACAACATTTCAGGCAAATCGTTCAAGCCGTTTATTTGAGAAGAGGTCTTATATTTACAAAATTTAATGAAAATTATCTGGACCCCCTGACTCGACAGCCAGAAAAAAAGTATCCTATATCCTATTCTGCTCTATGACATGTATTCATACAAAATTTCAGGAAAATCGGTAAATTGTAAACTTTAAACTTTAGCGATTTGAACACATAGTAATAAATAAAATATCTAACTGGAATATTTAACTGTAATATCTAACTGAAACACTCAACTGAAATATTTAACTAAAACATTCAACATAAATATGTAAATTAAACTGAAACGAGTTGGGTGCGACGGAGCCGGCAGTCGCAGCGTCGTCGAGTGAAGGCAGCGACGCAGCAAGTCGGCGCGTGCACCAGGGACAACGACCTGCGATGCTCTGCCACCCACTGCACCCGCACGCACCACGAGCTCCACTCCCAGCCACCTGAAACATGAAATAGTTGGGAGTCCGCTATGGATATGTTGTTGAGTTGGGAGCGACGGAGCCGGCAGTCGCAGCGTCGTCGAGTGAAGGCAGCGACGCAGCAAGTCGGTGCGTGCACCAGGGACAACGACCTGCGATGCTCTGCCACCCACTGCACCCGCACGCACCACGAGCTCCACTCCCAGCCACCTGAAACACTTAACCGAACATTTAACCGAACACTTAACCGAAATGTCTAACTGAAATGTTCAACTGAAATTTCTAACTGAAACTTTCAACTGAAATATTTAACTGAAATATTTAACCGAATTTTTTTAACTGAAACTTTTTAACTGAAACTTTTTAACTGAAATATTGAGCAGGCAGTAGCCACTCTGGCAAAGAAGCTGAATTCGATTCATACCAACATAAAGTTTACCTATGAGCTAGAAACGAACAAAACACTGCCTTTCCTTGATGTCAAGGTTATGGTGAGACCTGATGGTTCATTATCACATTCTGTCTATAGGAAAGCGACCCATACTGATAGGTATCTAAATGCCTCGCCGCATCATCACCCCCGTCACCTGGGATCTGTAGCCAGGTCATTAATGGATAGAGATCGTGACCTCTGTGACCCTGAACACCTAGAGGAAGAAATCGCACATGTTCAGGAGGTTTTGATAAAAAACGGCTACAAGGCGGGAAGAGGTCATTCTAGACGCAGATATAAGGAGAGGACCACTGACGTTGAACGGCAGGCAGCGTTCATGCCATACGTGAAGGGAGTGACGGACAAGATCGGTACTGTACTACGTAAATACTCTATCAAGACAGTATTCACTCCCCTAACGAAGATATCAACGCAGGTCCGTTCGCCGAAGGATGTGATTCCTTTTCAGATACCTGGTGTGTACAAAATCGATTGCAGCTGCGGTAAATCGTACATCGGACAGACCAATGTCAGACTCTGGAATGCGCTTCCATTGGAAGTAAAACGCTCACAAACACTTGCTACTTTTAAAGACCGCGTCAAGGCCCACTATCTCTCCTAAACTGCTACTGTTTTCTAAGTTCTATTATATATTTTATTATATTTATATATGTATAATATGTATATGTATAGTATGTATATATGCATAGTTTTGTAAATATATATTGTATTGTATAATTTATTGTGTGTACGGTATTGTTATGTATGTGTATTGTAATGTATAAAATATGTACGTACTTTTGTTATAATGTACTTATTACCTATTCTGATTTATTTATTTATTATTTTTGTTCATTTTTAACTTCTATATACCGCCATGTATGTTAAGTTTTTCTTTCTCCACCCTAAGGTTGTCTGGAAGAGATCGCTTTAAGCGATAAGACCGCCTGTTGTTACACCTTTTGTTAAATGTTTATTTTTTAAGTTTTATTTGTTTGGTGTTCAATAAAGAGTTTCTATCTATCTATCTATCAAGCGTACTATTGCAGAAAGGGTCAAAGAACACATCGCAGCTGTGAAAAACTGCCAGGTCAATAAATCTGCTATCGCCGAGCACTTACTGGAATCCGGACCTAATCACTGGATCGAACTTCATGACCCTAAGATCCTCTCGACCGACCGCTACTATTACTCCCGTATTGTGCGTGAAGCGGTAGAAATAAAGAAGCATCCCAATTTCAACCGGGAGGATGGATTTAGGTTGGCCGCAACATGGAACCCTGTGATTAGCAAGTGTTCGAATCAAAGATCAAAGCAGCAAAAATCTGCCGATATTGTCAGTGTTGTGTGTTGCAATGGCAACTCTGATACAAATTAAAAATTAAATTAATTGGGGGTAGTTTCCAACGATCTCTCCTATAAATAGCGGTGCGGACACTCACAACATTCAGTCGTCTCGTGACCACGATTAATGCAACTTGGTCGAAACGTCGAGTGGATAAGATTTATGTTATAGGCGCGATAAGTCCCGTATTTAAATATTTATAACTGGATATTTCGGTTTAATATTTCGGTTAAATATTCAGTTGGATATTTCAGTTAAAACATTTCAGTTAAACATTTCGGTTAAACATTTCAGTTAAACATTTCAGTTAAACATTTCAGTTAAATATTCGGTTAAAGTATTTCGGTTAAATATTTCAGTTAAATATTTCAGTTAAATATTCGGTTAAGTATTTTAGTTAAATTTTTCGGTTGGATATTTTAGTTAGATATTTCGGTTGGATATTTCGGTTAAATGTTTCAGTTAGATATTTCAGTTAAATATTTTGGTTAAATATTTCGGTTAAATATTTCAGTTAAATATTTCGGTTAAATATTTCAGTTGAATATTTCAGTTAAAAAGTTTCAGTTAAAAAAATTCGGTTAAATATTTCAGTTAAATATTTCAAATGAAAGTTTCAGTTAGAAATTTCAGTTGAACATTTCAGTTAAATATTTCGGTTAAATGTTCGGTTAAATGTTCGGTTAAGTGTTTCAGGTGGCTGGGAGTGGAGCTCGTGGTGCGTGCGCGTGCAGTGGGTGGCAGAGCATCGCAGGTCGTTGTCCCTGGTGCACGCACCGACTTGCTGCGTCGCTGCTTTCACTCGACGACGCTGCGACTGCCGGCTCCGTCGCTCCCAACTCAACAACACATCCATAGCGGACTCCCAACTATTTCATGTTTCAGGTGGCTGGGAGTGGAGCTCGTGGTGCGTGCGGGTGCAGTGGGTGGCAGAGCATCGCAGGTCGTTGTCCCTGGTGCACGCGCCGACTTGCTGCGTCGCTGCCTTCACTCGACGACGCTGCGACTGCCGGCTCCGTCGCTACCAACTCGTTTCAGTTTAATATTTAAGTTACATATTTATGTTGAATGTTTCAGTTGAGTGTTTCAGTTAGATATTACAGTTAAATATTCCAGTTAGATATTTTATTTATTACTATAAATCGGTAAAGCCGTTTATTCGAGAAGAAGTCTTATATTTACAAAATTCAATAAAACATATCTGGACCCCCTGACTCGATAGCCAAAAAAAGTATCCTATATCCTATTTTGCCCTATGTACTACCTTTGTACAAAATTTCAGCCAAATCGATCGAGCCGTTTGACCGTAAATAAGTCCCAAACAAACAAACAAACTGACTTTCGCATTAATAATATTGGTGTTGATCAATAAAACAATCTAGTATATAGTAAGAAATAAGCTAATTACACTTTTCACATAGTTATTCAAATCACGACACGTAATTACCTAGTTACCTAAAGCTTGCTCGTCTATAAGTATAAATTATAATTAATAGATATGAATACTGTATGAAATTAAATTAAATCGTACTGTAGCTGAATAGGTACAGGCGCCTGGGCATGTTCCCCGGTAAGCGCGGGTTTGAGTCCCGTCGGTACGATGAAATGTTATATCTAATATATAAAATTCTCGTGTCACAGTTTTCGTTGCCATACTCCTGCGAAACGGCTTGACCGATTTTGATGAAATTTTTTGTGCTTATCCGGTATCTATGAGAATCGGTCAACATCTATTTTTCATCCCCCTAAATGTTAGGGGTAGTCCACCCCTAAATTTTTTATTTTATTTTTTAGACAAAATTTTTAATTTCTATTTTTTTATGATACAACATACAAAAATACATACAATCCTCAATTTTCACCCTTCTACGATCAACCCTTATTTTTTAATAGCCATATTAGTAATTTAATCATTTTTAAATAGGAAATTATTTATATGGCAAAACAACGTTTGCCGGGTCAGCTAGTTGTATATAACAATGAAATTGAACTCTTATGAATTCGAGATTAATTATTTTGACCTTCTAACAAGCTGTACTCTACTTTTGAAGCTCGATAGGATGATTGAAGACATATTAATACTTTTTTTTTGGATTAGTACAATCAATATATATCATATATTTATGCCAAACAACAAATATTAATAATTTATGATCCCACAAAACGAAAAAAAACCGACTTCACATGCCACGGTAGTCAAAATAGCCGACTAGTATCATGTCGTCAAGGTATACAAATGCTTCTGTCATCAAGGTATGCCATGAGTTTGAGATATTTATCTCCATATCTCCGGAGATTATTGTTATACGTCGGATAAAATTTAAATGGGACTAAACGGGAGGCATAATCTCTTAAACAAAAAAAAAGAAATTTTCAAATCGGTCAAAATTTGACGGAGTTTTGAAGTAACAAACATTTTTTTTTTTTTTAAACAGTCGAATTGATAACCTTCTACTTTTTTTTAAAGTCAGTTAATAAGTTAAATAGATCGTACTTATTACAACAGATTTAAGTGCTATTGATATCGAAAACCTAATAAACATAAAAACATAACACGATCTTAAAATAAAATTAGGCCTGTAACCATAAAAAAGATGTTGTACTGGCAGGAATTTTGTCGATGAAGCCCACCCCTTAGCTTGCCGGATTTTTTGCATAAAATTAAGGGGTATTGAACCTAAATAACCAGCCAAGTGCGTGTCGGGCCACGCGCAGTGTAGGGTTCCCTAGTAGCCCGTTATTCAATGCAAGTCTTTACCCGTTATAAACAAGCAACTAGGTACTTCGTCTTTGTCACTTTAAAGGATTTATTCTAAGGATTTTTTATTTGGTAAATTTTCCAATTAAAATTATCCTATACTTAAGTTCAACGACTATTACTGCTAAACTAATAAAGTTATCTTTACCGCTGTAATTTTCCTTTAAAGTTCATGAAATGCGCTATTATCACGAATTTTTCCAGATTTTTCAAGCCAGCAGTTAAGCTTTTAGTGGGAGGGGGGGAAGACGAAATTGCAGCTTTCTAGCATTAACGGTATCTTAGCAAATCCTCGTATAGACAGACAGACAGACAGACAGACAGACAGACAGACGGACATGACAAAACTATAAGGGTTCCTTGTCAGGACTACGGAACCCTAAAAAATGCAGGGGTGGGTATAATGGAGTAATTAAGGAAATATTTGTGGATTTTCTCATTTATCTGCGCTCGGGGCTTACTAAATTACTCGAGATAAGGAAAGATAAAATAAATACTTAAAGTTGACCCGCAATACAGAGCACTTGCTTACAATAGCTGCTTTAGATAAGCGTTTTTTTCACAAAGGTAGATTCTATTCAACTTGAAATAAAGTTTTGAAGTTCTCTCCATTTTCACATAAGGCCCGCGGTATGGATATTTTATGGGGAGTTGAACTAATAGAAGCGGCAATACTATGTCTAATATACTACTATAGACTATGTAAAATCTTGATTATCTTCTATCTATATCTATACATATAAAAGAAAGTCGTGTTAGTTACTACACTTATAACTCAAGAACGGCTGAACCAATTTTTATGATTTTTATATTTTTGGAATTGTCTTTGTCAGGAATAGGATAATAAGTATTAAAAACCATGAAGAATTGACCTAAAAAAATTATATAAGATAAAATATTTTGCCAAAATGTTCCTGAGTTTAAAAACTGCCAATCAAAGAGAATATAACCACTACGTTAAGAAGAGTCGGGACTCCCATAGAGCAAACTGACCAAATAGCGAAATGTCAAAACGAGAAGTAACGACGTCAAAGTAAGAAATAGTGAGTGAGACGAATATAGACTTCCATCGGACGCGCCCCCCTTTTCATTAGTTTTCATAGATCTTTTTTTTTGTACTGCAGTTTCGGTAGACTGCTGCCAATCATTTGATGTTCAATTGTTTATTCTGCCGTATTTTTTTTGTATAATTATGGCTCCACACGATTAGTGTATTTAGCCAATGTCAAGTATAAAAATTCTTCCCATGTGTGGATAGCATTACAATATTCGGATTATCGCGTATTTTTTTTTTGGTATAATTATGGCTCCACGCGATTAGTGTATTTAGCCATTGTCAAATAGTGAGTCAAGTAAAAATTCTTCAAGTTTTTGTGAATTCAATTCATGTAGATTTAAAAAATGTAAATATTGTCAGTAATAATAAATGTTTGACATATTTATTGATTGTCCGATATGCGTGCGTTCAGAAATGTATGCTTACAAGCAACATAAAAAAGTGTATATATTTCCAAAAAAATTTTTACCAACATTTATTCTATATCAGTATTGCCATAATACATGAATAAACTTAATATCTCTTTTGTATTCATTTATTACGTTCTTAAAAGCCTAAACTAAGTTCATCTAAAAGGTAACACGACATTCATTGTCTGATAGGTGGTATGAAGCTCGCCGGGCCAGCTAGTATATATATAAAAGAAAGTCGTGTTAGTTACTACACTTATAACTCAAGAACGGCTGAACCAATTTTTATGATTTTTATATTTTTGGAATGAATCTTTGTCAGGAATAGGATAATAAGTTTTAAAAACAATGAATAATTGACCTAAAAAAATTATATAAGAAAAAATATTTTGCCAAAATGTTCCTGGGTTTCAAAGCTGCCAATCATTTGATGTTCAATTGTTTATCCCGTCGATACGGTAAACCTCAAATTAATAAGGGTAATCGCTCCACACAATTAGGGTATTTAGCCAGTGTCAAGTATAAACATTCTTCAAGTATTTGTGATTTTAAGTCATGTATATTTTAAAAATGTTAATAAATTTTAATTACTGTCAGTAATGACAATTGTATGACATATTTATTTATGATCAAATATGCGTGCGTTCAGAAATGTATGCTTACTTACCCGTTTTTGGCGGTAACGTGGAAAAGTGTGTGTGATGTCATTGTATTTTTTCCTAAATCTGGTGTTCTTTCGCGTGTTAATGTGTAATAAATATGGATTATTAACAATTAAGTGCCGGTGAATGTGTGCGAGTGTAGGGAAACAGCACAATGTTGAAAAACATGCTATTTGTGTTCTCACCAAAATTCGACAGAAAATCTTCAGTAAACAACATATCTTTACTGAATATGACCTAGACTAGACTTTTACTTGAAAACTGAGCTGAAAAATGAGACTTTAACCCATCTCTACGACTAATATTACTAAAAACTTGAAGAATTTTAATACTTGACACTGGCTAAATACACTAATCGTGTGGAGACATAATGAAACTTAAAAATAAAAGTATGCTTACAAGCTTTTATATTTTGTCTTGTCAGTGTGTAGGTAAATACAGAGATATGCAAGAATGTGATAGCCAATTTATGAGTGCCGTGTTTTTTTATCTATATATTAAGTTTTATCCATAAGGCAAAAAAATATTAGACAGTTATTCATGAAGTAAGTATACTTATTCAGAATTAAAATTAAATACTGGTGATTATATTTTTACAATTAAAATTAAACTCAATCGAACGAATTTCAAGTAAATAACTTATCTATAACAATAATAACATTGTTTCATTGCATCATGTCTTGCTGACACGCGGTTGAAGTACTTGATTGTTGTATTTTTATTCTATTTCTGTATTGCCATAACTTTGATTATTTACTTGATAATCAAAGTGCCATAATACATTACTAAACTTAATTTATCTTTTGTATTCATTGTATTATGTTCATAAAAGCCTAAATTAAGTTCATCTAAAAGGTAACACGACATTCATTGTCTGTTAGGTGGTACGAAGTTCGTCGGGCCAGCTAGTAATGATTATAAAAATATCGACTAATATATGTAATGTATGTGTGCGATTATATATATAATAAATCTATAATATGTCAAATCTTCTTACGTCTTAATCAAAGAAAATCAAAGGAAGAGAGAGAAAGAAGAGAGAGAAAAAGGGAGATAAAGAGAGCGAAAGAGATAGAGAAATAGAGAAGAAGATAGAGAAAAAGAGAGAGATAAAAAGATAGAGAGAAAATGTAAGCTTCAGTCGTGCGTCGGAGCTGTTTTGTACTGTTACTCACCTTTTTAGGGTTCCGTAGTCCTGACAAGGAACCCTTATAGTTTCGTCATGTCCGTCTGTCTGTCTATCTGTCTGTCCGAGGCTTTGCTTTTGGGGTATGTATATAAATTACACCGACAAAGTGGTGAAATAAAATTTTGAAAAATCTTTTTTTTTAGGGTAGCGCCTCGCCTACATGAGAAGTGTTGATGAATTATTTTTTTAATCTTCTACCCCATCGTGTGGGGTATTGTTGAATAGGTCTTTTAAAATGACTTCAGGGTTGCTAATTCCAATTTTCGATTGAATGCTCCATTTACGAAATATTAAACTTTAAAGTGCACATTTTTGTTCCAGTAGGGCGTCCCCCCCTCCCCTCTAAAAGTTTTTTTTAAATTTATTATTTGGGGCTTTGTCGCTGAGCGACCACATCGCCCTATAGGAAACGAATTACAATTAAATTAATTTCACTTAATTCTAAATATAACTAATTGGCCTTATCTAGTGCTAAATCTACAAGTTTATATAATAATTTACATTGTTCTGACATAGGGTCACTTTACATAGAATTACTTAGGCCGATATCCATATCTATCGTAGCACCAAAATGGTTAAATCTAAAAGCTGCGTTCCGGACACACTCCCATAGCACATGTTGCACATCTTCGATCACCCCACAATCAGCACAGTTAGGAGAAGCTATCTTTTTCATCAGGAATGAGAACTAGTTCGATGGGATGTGTCCAGAGCGCAACCTAAGAGCCGTCACTACCATCCTTCTGCTCAATTCGACATTATCAATCCAGGAAAATTTATAAATCTGTGGTTGTATGGTCCTATACCAAATGCCTTTCTCTCTCGATCTAACATCAAAATACTCTTACCAGTGAGTATGACAATGATATTTTATAAGCTTTAAGTGGTCAGAGAACAAAGGTATTATATTTAAACCGATACCGATATATCAGTACAAGCTTGTTTTGCTAAAAGGTCAACTTCTTCGTTTTCTTGTATATTAGTGTGTGACGGAATCTAAGCTCTAAAAGTTAAACTGCTGGCTTGAAAAATCTGGAAAAATTCGTGATAATAGTGGATTTCATGAACTTTAAAGGAAAACTATAGCGGTTTAGATAACTTTATTCGTTTAGGAGTAATAGTCGTTGAACATGGGTGTTGGATAATTTTGTGTTTGTTATTTTGTATTACTTTGTGTAAAGTCTGCGTTTTATTATGTACATACACGGGTATATCCATATTCTCTGATTTTTCATGAATAATATTTTTTTTGAACAGCAATGTATTATTTTATGAGTACAGCGTGAACTTTTTTGTCCGGTCTGTCCCCTTGCTACGAGTCAGGGGCAGCGTAAATTTTTATTTCCTGTTTGACCATTTAAGGGGACAGATTAAAGGGACAAATAGGAATTAACTATGAAAATTAATTTTAATAAATAAACAGTTTTTAAACCTTACAATACCTAAAATACAATACTTAATAGTCTAAAATTAACAATATCTCTTTGTATCCATGAAATCCTTTAATCTAAGTTCCACTAAGCACGAAATACGTAACTAAACCTTAATGTCTAGCCTAAGGGGTAAATTAACCAAACAGTGCCCATTCAAAGATGGTGACCTATACGTCCGTATATGTCAAATGTTGTTGTTGTACTACATTCGTCACATTCGTCAAAGATTATAAAGGGGAACAGAAGCGAAGTTTAAAAAAATATATATATCGAGCGGCAAATAAGTAATTGGTCACCACCACCTACTTACATCTGCAAAACCAGAAGTATTGCCAATGTATTGCCTACCCTTATTAAAGAGCACTTTCAATACTCTTCGTTAAGCTACTCAGATTAAATATTTCTGGGAAGGTTTTAGATGGGAGCTCATTCCATATCTTACAGGTACGTAGGAAAAACAATCGTGTGAAACGAATAGTATTGTTATACTCATGTGTCAGCCCATGTGTCTGTAATGTGGTGATGTGCCTTATGACGGTAAATTTTTTAGATAAAACTATAATAGATGTATTTGTATGGTAATACAAAGGAACTAGTTTTACGGGTATAATGATCTGGATTTAATTGGTTTTGCACCGTTTTAATTAAAGGGAATAAATAAATATTTTGGAAAGTTGTTGCATACAAAGTGGTCGATACCTCTGTGTTTTTTTTTAATAATGTTGAGCGGCAAACAAGCTAGCGGCCTATCTGATGGTAAGTCGATAAAAATGCCTTTAGACATTTATGCAATACTAGAGGGCTTGCCGGCGTGTTGTCTACCCTTAGAGAGAAACATAACTCTACTCTACTATTTTATAATCTCACATATGCCGGAACATGGATCCACGTAAGACACAATAGAATTAATAACGTGTCTGTAAGACTGATATAATAAATATTAATTAGCACCGTTTTACTTCCTTATTTTCAACGTCACGGATTAAAACATATCGCAACTCAAAGTAATTCCGGCAAAATGTGATACGTATAAATGTGATATGATAGCTAAGTGGAACAACAACTATTCGATAGTTGTAGTAAAAAATCTAACAGTGAACTAGTAGTAACTAGTTCACTATTAAATCACACCATCGAATTGAACCTTCTATTTCTTTCACCGGTTATTATTCTATGACCAGCCAAAACTGCCGGCCGACTACGATATCGGCGGACAATGGCCACCAGTGGACTGTGAACCAGATAGGGCCTTAAATTAATTAATGTAAGGGTCAGATATGAATCTTTTGTCCTCAAATAAAGGCCTTAATATTATTATGACTGTTTGGTATGTGTGAATTATTGTTGTTCACAATAGCCGTGAATTGTGGAAAGGTTGCGATACTAAATTTTGTGAAACGATGTCGTTTGTTGTGCCCCAGTGTCTTGGGGTATTCTGATGTTCATTTGTTTCTAGAAGTATTGAAGAACTCCTGCAATGTATTACTCAGTGTTATACCAATGTATCCTAAACTGTCCTACTAATATTATAAATGCGAAGCAATAAAATTCGTTATTTTTTATTCTTTTATTTTTGGCATAGAATAATCGACACGTAAAATGTGTACATAATTGTAAAATAAATATAATTGCTGAGGTCAGCCTGGGCACTTTACATAATAATAATTTTCAACTACCACAGTATCATAATATGAGCGAATTTAAAACAAAACCAGTAGCTCTATAATATGCCACATCTATAAATATTGCAGAAAACTGTATCTAATTCTCTTTTTAACGAGAAATAAAACCCACAATATAAATATCAACTAAGAATCACTTTACCGCAAAAATTCTTGACTAACACAAATTTCACTTAAGTGAGCTTTAGGGATCTTTTATAGGGCCCTGTACGCCCATAAAAATAACAACGTTGTGTAATAACACATTTTTTGTATATATTTTGTATTATAAAAGTATTACCCGGCTTATTTGGGGTAACAGTCATTTTACGGGGCCTCTTTAAGTAAGCCGGTATCTTTCTTTTGTTATATTGTTATTTTAGGAAATATAGATATTTTATGTTGTTAGCTGTAAGATATAAGTTAGTTAATGTTTTTACTCTAGGATACGTACTAAGACAAATATACCCTCCAAATTTCAAGTCTCTACGACTAACGGTTTAGGCTGTGCGTTGTCTATAAGTCAGTCAGACAGTCAGTATGTCAGGACAATGATTCTTATTAGTATTAGATGAATGGTTCCTGATTTATTACTTAAAGTGCGAGTACTGTTTGTAGCTCGGTAGATACTCCTAAACATCCTAATTGGGGGCATTGTACGGGCAACACTATACACTCAGATTAAGCACCTTAACTGGACTGAAGCAGACATAATGGACTTATATAATACAATATGTATGAAGCACAGACGCTTTAACGAGGTCTGACGAACATGGATCGAGACTGCAATGCAAATGTCATAATAATGTTGGTTCAATCTTGCACTATGCTAGGTTAGGATTTGAATAATTTTCAACTAACTTACAAAAAGGAGGAGGTTCTTCATTTATATGTTTTTTATACGTTTGAGGGCCCGGTGGTGTAATCGGAAGAACCCCGCAGTGCACCAACGGATTTTTCTATCCAAGAATTTATGTGCGCTTTTCACAGTGGCCCTCCGGTGAAGGAAAAACATCGTTGAGAAACCGACAACCCTCGCAGGGTGGTAGGACAATTATCTACCTTAGTTATTATCAATAAGTAGATGTGGTTATTACCGTTATTATAGCAATAAATAAATAAATAAAATAAATCTAGTGTTCGCCTGGCCAGCTACCACCCTCAAGTTAGAGGATCTGTCGCGAAACATCTAATGTGTTCCGGCAGCTATCCTTGAGAGCCATTTCCCATTCTAGGCCTAGCGTGCTTACCACCTTCGACCGCATCATCATTTACCATCAGGTGAGAAAGCGGCCAAACGCTAGCCTATTAGATTTAAAAAAAAAAATGTTTTGTTTGTTTGTTTGTTCGCCGATTATTCCACCAACACTGAATCGATTTGAATGATTATTTTATATATAAGGTGCATCTCCAAGGTTTTATTTAATTTTTTCCGTGATCTTAGTATCTCCAGAGATGTGACAATAAGCGTCTCAAACTAGCTGAACTGACTAGCGCGGCATGGAAGTTGATTCGTTTAAGTTTTTAATATGACTAATTTTTCAAGGTTCAAAATATATATATGTAGCTCAAAAGGAAAAGAACATTCTTGTATGATGATTTTGTTGTTGGTGTGCTTGTATATTTAAGTGCATGTTTCATCAAAGACCAACGCGTTTAAGTATAAAGTTGAAATTAATATCAAATCATTCAATCCTTAGCTTTACAATGTTTTTTTGTGTTAGAATGGTTATATTCAGAATGTATAAGTCAGAATGTAAAGCATATTGTAGGGTGAACTCTTAAATTTTATCGTGATTTACTTTTTTGCCATTTTGTTAATGCGTCCTCTATGGGATAAACCTTTGTCCTAATATTACCAAGAACTACACTGTCCTGAAAATGACTAAAGCCTTTGTAACAGCTTTATATTGAGAAGTAGGGGTTTATTAAATAGAAAAGGCGAGAATCGGAAGAGTATATTTTCGAAAAGCAAGCAGTATTTTTTATAACGTATACCAGAGACAACGTTACTTCTCTCTGACTTATAAGGCAGTGTTTGACCATTGTCTCAAGTGCTCGTAAGTGAAGATATTGTCTTGTGGGTGGTATAGCAATTAGCGTGCTATACCTTCCACAAGACGCTAATTAACATTAAAGCTAATCCTATAATGGAAACTAGCTCTCAAGGACAGCTACCGTAACATAACATTAGTGTACCTAAGTGTTTTGGCGAGAAATGAGAGAAGAAAAAGAAGAGAGAAATGTTTTTACTTGATACGATAGCTAGCCAGGCGGAAACCAGACGGTGCCCATCTACAATACAGGACATAATTCAATTCATATAAAATGATTGGATTAGATTGGATATTTACAAAGTCAGGCGTTCACAGAACCCTTATTGATATCTTCTTCATAAGAGTGAAGGTACGACCACACCGCAGCGTTCTGCGTGCGCGATCTAGGCGGCGATCTGATAGCGCAGTAGTATTTGCACCGACTTGTTCACACCAAACGCGATTTACGGCGATCAGAAAACAATAGCAATTCAGATCGCGAACGCGCACGCGGACGCAGTACGCCGCGTTGTGGTCTTACCTTGACTCACTATAAGAAACAACTTGCAACCTTCCGTTTAGTTCATCTTCTTTCGTCAGAGATTGAAACCTTCGTCTCCTTCAAACGGATCATGTGTGTTTGTTTACATTTGAATAAAGAAAAATTGCTCGTGGAATTTTATCCAGCACAAAACGATCACAAAATTCCTCCACAATTGCCCGTACCTAATGCATGCTAAATAAAAACCTTTCCAAATTAATCCCTTTCGTCCCGTATAATTTATAACGGATTGCATTATCACACTAGCTGTTTTTTCAGGGTGCGCTCGAGTGCATATTTCACTTCATTAACGTCCGGAAAATTCCCGGCATTTTTAATGGACGTGCCGCATCTTTGTATATTGAAATACCTATCTATTTTTGTAAAAGGTGGAATGAGCTGCCAGCACTGTTTTTTAAAACGCGCTATGATGCCGTTCGCACTTCTTTTTAATTGTATTTTTGTGTTATGATTTCGTGTTTTTAAATATCGACTACTCCTGTATTTATAATAATTATATAATAATTATAAATACAGGAGTAATATATATAAAAGGAGTAAAATATAATATAAGTAATTTAAACAGGATAGTATATAGCCTATTTTCATTTCGAAAGTCCATTCTATATATTAGTGAAAGAATTTTTTAAATCGGTCCAGTAGTTTTTGACCCAAATCATTACAAACATACAAAAATACAAATGTTCTCTCTTTATAATATTAGTATTGATAATGATTGATCTAGAGTAGTATTATCTAACACAAAAAAAAGTATTTTGTGATTAAAAGTTTACGTGGTTTATCTCAAGTTGTACCCAACATCTACGCAAACAGTGATAGTGTTATTTGGGTTAACTCTATTTATATCGAAATACACAAAATAATGTGAATCAAAATGAATCGCCATTCGAAACAACTTTTATTGAATCTTTTTACACAAAAAATATTGAAAATTAGGTTTTTTCTTATGGTATAAATCGTGATAAATTATTATGCACAAAAAATTCACGAAAAAATGCAAAATAAGCTCGAGTTGTATCAAACGATCTCGTAAACTACAAGAGATATCGGAACGTGAGTTGCACCAAAACAATTGCAATTTTTTTTAAAGTATAGAACTGCTAAAAACGCACTTTTGACATAACTCGAGTTATATCGTTTTGCACAGGAGGCACAGAATTACCTGCGGGGACCTAAACCACTGATAGGCTGTGGTGGTAGCTCCCATCACGGATAAAGAGTCTATTCTCCGTGGCTGTCATTATCCAACGGTCAAGAATAATGTCAAAAAATTATTTGCTGTCATATTATGTTAATTCGAGAAAGCTTAGACCAGGCTTTATTACTGTCTATCGGATTGTGCGTTCCACCATTATTAATATTTCTGTGGTTCCACCCGTCAAGACATACGGACAAAGGCTACGAAAGAATTTACTCACACTTAACGTCAGCAAAACTAAATTCATAACTTTTTCAAAATCTTCTGAGTCACTGATAGGAAATCATAATCAGATAAAAGCTCACATTTGTTGTGGTCAATACTCATGTCAATGTCCACTAATAGAGCAAGTGCCGTCTATCAAGTACCTTGGAGTCATAGTAGATCGGCGACTAACTTGGTCGCAACATATAAAAATTCTTACAGGTAGGGTACGCAAATTAACAGTTATTTTTAAACGAATTAGACATTTACAGGATACGAAACTGTTAATGATGATTTACTATGCTCTATGTCACTCATTGTTATCATATTGCATAGTAGTTTGGGGTGGTACCCACAAAACATTCATGCTGCGCGCTGAGAGATCTCAACGAGCAGTACTTAAGGTGATGCTTTCAAAATCATTTAGGTATCCGACCAAACAATTGTACTCCGAGACCAAATTACTCACCGTCAGGCAGATTTTCATACAAAAGGCTATCTTAAAGACTCACGCGATCACACCATGTGACATATCTAGCTATAATAAAAAACGTCGTAAGGACTCCCTAATAACGACTACAAAATTTTCGTCTGCTTACGCACATAGGCACCATTGCTTTTTCGGGCCATTTCTATACAAGCGCATTAGTAAAGTAATTGATATATATCCGCTAACCTTATTCAAATGTAAAGCTGCTGTTGAAAAATATTTGCTAACTTTAAGCTATACTGATACAGAACACTTATTGTTATGTAATATATAAAACAGACACACACACGCACATGCACACATATACACAAGCTCACAGGAGTACGTACACTCACACAGACACACACACCCGCACACACACACACACACACACACACACACACACACACACACACACACACACACACACACACACACACACACACACACAGCCACCTACTACATTCCTAATATCATTAAGTACTTATATACCTTACAATTTTATAATCACTTAATTATTTTTGTTTTCAATTTATTTTTAATATTATCTTTTTTACTCAAGCAATTTTATATAGTTTATTAACTTCTAGAATATTCACATGCAAAATTTTAAAGTCCCATCAATTCTAAAGATAATTTTTATTTTCATCACTTCAAACTATAAACACAACAAATCAACTCCACACCCTTCTATGTTCCGAGTTGACTTCTAAACCGGTTATATTATCGCACCTGCGAGTGCAATGACAATCGTACTTGGTCTTGTTTACGTTAGATATATCGTATCGAGTATCGAAACAGTATCAGTATGACTACGTATATTTATTTTTCCTTTTTTAAATATTAAATATACTATACCTATGTACGTACGTGAACTTACCTATTCAGATTGTAAGCTACGGAACAATTTTAATATGCAATTATTGCACCTACTGTTTACTACTCGAAATAATAAATAGCACGAATTACCTTCATAGTAAAAAATAATATAACTAGTCTAACAAATATACTACAATTATAAGGTATCTCCTCGGAAGTATTGTATTCGATAGACACCTAACCTACTCGTAAATTACAAAGTAAAAAATACCACAACACTAGTAGGAGTAAGTAGGTACGTCACACGATTCTTGTACAAAACCGGTATGCAATACCTGTGGCACTAGCAGCGTGATATTTGTGACAACTGATAAGAAAACTGGACCTTTATTTTTTATTGATATTTTATTATTACATTTAGGTACTGGCTTACATTTCTTTAAAATATTGATAAATCGAAAAACGTAAATCCTCATGTGATTATTCTAATGTTAATAGGTATCTTATAACATTCGCTCAATGTATACTAATTTGTTCTATTCATGCAATTCAATATTATATATACCCTTAAGTTTTTCAAAAATAATACATACTTAGATAATGTTACCGCACAGTAGGAAGTTATTGTCAGCTGTAACACAGGTTCGACCTAGAACGGCTGACAATGTTCAGTTGTACCCTCATATTAGATAAATTTATTATTAAACATTATTATAAGATATATTTAATTGCACATTGTATATTAGTGATTGTGTTTATTATTATTATATTTTTATGGTATATAGGTTTAAGGTACATGTACTAGATTTGTGTTATTTACTGAATAAATATTTTATTATTATTTTTTATTATTATAAAGAGAATATAAATACTACGTAAGACATACGGAGCCGAGACGTGGACATTCACAGTTCGACCAGTTCACCTATTTAAAATAACTCAGCAAGCTATGGAAAGAGCCATGCTCGGTGTATCTCTGCGGGATCGAATTCGGAGCGAAGTAATTCGCTAGAGAACTAAAGTTATGGACATAGCTCAAAGGATTAGCAAACTATTGAATATCTGCCGCAGGACTGATAACCGTTTGGGTAGACTTGGCCTAGAGTGGAGACCGCAAATTGGCAAGCGTCGCGTAGGAAGTCCTGCAACCAGATGGAGCGACGACATTCGCCAAGCGGTGGGCACTGAGTGGTAAGGAAGAGTTGAAGATCTAACTCAGTGGCGTATCTTAGGAAAGACCTATATGTCCAACAGTGGACTGATATCGGCCGATTATGATGACGATGTTGAAGGATCGGCGCACATACGGTGCAGCACAGATCATTTTTTACTGTGAAACTTATATTTATTATTTTCCAGCTTATACTAAAACAAACAAAATGGTCAAGCTTTAAAACCTAAATTTAATCCCGGCTTTTAGAGAATTTGATTTACTTTTCGCTAAGCCAAATAGGTGTGCTATTTTAAACAACATAGCATTTTTAGGAGCTCTAAATTGGAGTAGCTTTTAGTGTACGCTTTAGAAATCAAAGTGAATTTTAATTAACTCTATTAATGTATTGTTACGTGAGGGGTGATATAAAAATGCCAATCCGATGAGATGAACATTTATTTCCACAAAACACTAGGTTAGCACAATGTTTCACAGTAGTTGCCCAAATCGTCTTGCACAATGATCATATGTCCGTTAACACACACTGAGGTTGTTGGTAATTCACAATTACTTATTTCACTGATTACACTTTCCCACGGCTATTCCTGTTATCTCGAGAAGTTTATGTCACATAATACAAAAAACCGATATAACAGTAAAGGCTATAATAACAGTATATTAATAAATTCACTCATTTATTATTGCTTTACCTTGCATTTATTAACAGTGATATTATATATTACTAGCAGCCCGCCTCGGCTTCGCACGGGTAGAACATATGCCTACAAAATGTGCATTAGTTTGTTGCAGCGAATATAAAATATTAACATATTTAACAATCGTCGTCATATTTCAACCAATTCACACAAAACCTTAACGAATTATGCACCTAAACCTTCCTCATAAACACTCTGGCTTAGGTGAAAACCGCATGATAATCCGTTCAGTTGCTATTGAGATTATTGCGAACAGACAGTCAGACGCAGTGATGGACTTTGTTTTATAATACTTACGTAGTGATATTAGACGGCCCTTTGGCGTAAGGGATAGTTACCCTGATTCTGACCCGACAGTTGTTGGTTCTAATCCTAGCTATATACCTACCAATGAAAGTTTTATGTGCATTCGTGAATTATGGGTTTTCGTACAGAGGTAGTGGGATCATTAAATCTACCAAAAGGCCAAGTGCAAGACGGACTCGCACTCGTAGGGTTCCGTAACAGTAGATTTAATTTTTTGCCAACAAAAATTTACCTTAAAAAGTAAACTTTAAAGTTATCTTTGCGGTCGCTATATCTCAAAAACTGCTGACTGTATCTCGTTAAAACCAATTTTCGTTTAGATTCTATCTATTGAGATCTATTTATTGAGATCTAAAGAATATATTTTTCTAGATTTTTCACTGCATTATTTTAAAAGTTAGAGGGGGCGGGGCGGGGGGGGCACACATTTACCACTTTAGACGCGCCTATCTTTTAAATGATTGACAAAAAAATATTTTAGGAACCTCAATGTCATATTTAAAGACCTATTCATAGACACCCCACCCCACATGTATAGGTTTGAAGAATTTTTTGTTTTGTTTCGGTTCTATGTATGGGATGCCCCCCCTTAAACTTAATCTACCTACCAAGTTTCAATTCTGTGGTCTTTATAGTTTCGGAATAAAATGGCTGTGACATACGGACGGACAGACAGACAGACATGACGAATCTATAAGGGTTCCGTTTTTTGCCATTCGGCTACGGAACCCTAAAAAGTAGCTTACCACCAAAGAGAACATCTGCCGCCGGGCCGCGGCGTTCCCCGACGCAAAAAGTAGGGGTATTATACGTTTAACGTGTGTATATGTGTGTCTGTCTGTAGCATCTTAGCACCCAACCGGATGAATCGATTTTGATTTTATTATTGATAGTTTTTTTTTTGGTCGATAGATGTCTTCATCGAGAGTGTTCTTTTTTTCATGAAAATTCGTTCATTCGTTATAAAACTATGAGCTTTTTTTAGTTAATTGCGCTATGAAATCAACTTTCATGGGTCTGATCAATTCGAAAATCTTCTTCTTCAACGATATGGTCAGAACATGGAAGCATAGATCTGATGCTGGGACATCTCCTGGACTCTACAGAATACTCAAATACTCACCAACTTACAGCTCAGATTTCAAATGTCGTGTTTTGAGTCATTGGAATGCTTTTAATAAAAAGATTATACGTAGAAGTCGGGGGGGTTTAAAAATATTACATTATTATATATATCGATCAATATTATTTTATACAATAGATCATATTATTATACTTACCATATCGACTACAAATTGATTGTGATCAGTGGGGATCTACAGAATAGATAAGCTTATAATAATATTTTCATATAAACTATGACCTAATCTGTGGTTTCACTGCAAATATTTTATAAATTTTGCAATGCGTGTATGTGAAATTCGTGATATCTTCTAGAGTTTTCATTTGAATTATATAATGTATAGGACAATTTTAATCTATAATATGTGGCCAAGCAAATTAACGTAATTATTTGGATAAGGATTAATACTATATACTTGAAAATAGCCTTGGAAATTATGTAACATTTTTTAACAAAATATTAAAGATTAAAATGGTTACTGTGAGTCAACCTTAAGAGATAGACATATGCTGTTGGGGACTTTTTTGTAGGTCTTATTAAGTTGTACAACTCTGCCATACAAAATATTCTTCTATCTATTTTCAATTGAGCAGCGTTCGCAAGAAACCTGTTTTTTCGACCGTTTTTTTGTCGACTTAGGTTGCAAATTAGGTCTCCACGGATGTAACTTTGATTTAAACGGGGTAATATATAGCCTATTTTCATTCCGAAAGTCCATTCTATGTATTAGTGAACGAATTTTTTAAATCGGTTCAGTAGTTTTTGAGCTTACTCATTACAAACATACAAAAATACAAAAATACAAAAATACAAAAATACAAAAATACAAAAATACAAAAATACAAAAATACAAAAATACAAATGTTCTCTCTTTATAATATTAGTATAGAAGTATAGATTACTTTCCGGTCCGGTGATTGTTGTGAACAGACGTGTCAAATTCCGCTCCCACTAAAACTGCAAAGTTTTTTCGTACTAAAACTTTTGTTTGTCACATTATCGGGTAAATAACAAGACACAAGTCACCAAAAACTAAAAGAAGACGCGTTTCGTGGAAAATAAACCTGTTCTATGATGAAAAATCAGTGATTATATCTGCTATTAAAATAACCTCAAAATTACGACATGAGTGTAATACGTTCAATTGAGGTGCAATCCTAAACAAATAAGTACAGTGCCACAAGTATAACTTGGCGGTGGTGATTTTTGGAACTAATTATTTTAATTGAAACTGTGAGTTTGACGTTTGAGAGATTACCGCGACATTATTGTTGATAAATCTGCTACATTAAAATAGTTCAATAATGCCAAAAGTAATTAAATGTGGTTTAAGAGAAACTGTTATCAAAGTACAAAGTAAAAGCACAGTGGCGCACAGGCACGCCAAGTTATACTTGCCGGACTGTAAGCCAACCGTAAGGAAATACTGACATTGACATTTGAAGGGTTGCCATAGTGAGTATTTAAAAAACTTCTATTGTGTGGATTGTCTATGACCGAACATTCCACTTCACACTACAAGTTCTAAATTATTAATACTCCCTCTATACGACGCAATGGATGAACAAATGAACATGCTTTTGGAAAAAATACAAGAACAAATGGATAAACAGACAAAAATAATCACAGAGTCTGTAACACGGAATGTCATGCAGCAAATGGACGAAAAATTTAAGAAAATGGATGAGGAGAACAAGCAACTCAAAAGCGAAGTTTCTGAACTAAAAGAAAAAGTAAAACGCTTGGAATGGTTCAACAAGAAGAATAACTTATTGGTCTTTGGAATACAAGAAAGAAACGAAGGTGAATCTAACTTATTAAAATTAATGATGGAAAAACTCAACTCTTGTCTAAGATTAAACATACAGGATCATGAAATACATAGGATTGGAAATAATAATAATAACAAAACTCGCCCAATTCTCATTTCATTTGTATCAAACTGACCGAGAAGCGAAATTTTAAAAAATAATAAGAAATTGCCCCATGGAATCTATATAAAAGAAGACTTCACGCCTGAAGTACTAGAAACTAGAAAACTACTGCAGCCTAGACTGGAGGAGGAACGGTGCAAAGGCAATATAGCCTATTTAAGGGGCGATAAACTTATAATCAAGAAGCAAACCAATACAAACAGAGAAAAGAGGAAACGAGAGCCTTCTTACTCTCCTAATTCGACGGGAACAAAGGACCAATCGTCTTCTTACACAACTTCCAAAAAAATCAATGTTAAGAACGCTTTTGATTATATGGCTCGACCAAGAAGCAACTCATTAAAAGAAAAGAACAGTAGCTAGCAACTAGAACACACCAGCGACTGGAATAACCACAACAACAACAACAAAAACAATTATGGAAAAGAAACATTTATCAAACCTCCCCCAAGCCGGCTGGTCCCCGTGGGGGAAAATGACCACAACCCTCCAGCAAATACTAAAAAAACAGACAGACTTCTCAGAATTGGAACATTCAACGTAAGATCCTTGGCAACAATAGAAAAATTTATAGAACTCACTCTCTCACTACAAAAAATTCATATCGACATACTAGGCTTAGCGGAAGTTCGAAGATTGGGTTGTAACATTGAAGAACATGATGATTACATATTCTGCTATAAAGGAGAAACATCTGGCCTCCATGGAGTTGGCTTCTTGATCAAAAAGGAACACAAAGCCAAGGTCATCAATTTCTCAGGTCTATCAGAGCGAGTAGCGTTACTGCAAATGAACTACGAGAACCAAATACTCTCTATTATACAAGTGTACTCACCAACTGAGAAGGCTTCGGAGGATGAAATCAATGTTTTTTGTAAAACTTTACAACTAGCACAAGAGCAGGCAGGAGAACATGTTCTTGTTATCGGCGACTTCAATGCCAAAATTGGCCACACAAAAGCGAATGGAAACTTAGTCTTGGGCAGATTCGGCTATGGTTACAGAAACGATAGAGGGGAGAAACTTATCCAACACGCTTTAGAACACAAGCTATCCATTATGAATACCTATTTTAAAATGCGAGAAAATCGCAAATGGACATGGCTTTCTCCTAATGCAAAAATAAAAAATGAAGTAGACTTCATTCTCTCAAATGAACCCAACAGGATAGCAAACATAGAAATTTTGCATGGGCTAGGATTCAGATCTGATCACCGCTTAGTAAGAGCTACGTACAAATTAAAAAAAAAAAGAGAAGTAGGGCATCTTTTAAATCGCAACTTAAGTCATTGAATACAGCAGACGAGAAGAGCTTATATTTATCAAACCTGGAAAACAATATACATGAATTAAACTTATTAAACGACGATGAGAAAACTGATCTTCAAACATTCTACGACAAACTCGTACACATCATCAATAGGAGCATAACATTAAATAGCAAGTCGAAGATAAACGAAATGGATGAAATCGTCAGTAAATCTACACGAGATCTTTTAGAGAGACGCACAGAACTTTTAAAAATGAAGCAAAAAACCCAAGAAATGAGGAAAGAACTTAGTTCGTTGTTCAAATCAACTAGCAAAGCTATTAAAAAAGACTACAAAGATTACAGAAACAATATAATAGAGATAAACCTGATAAAACACAGAAGTGCAAAAAAAGCATACAAACAACTAAACACTCACAAAAACTGGATCCAAAACCTGAAAACAAGGAATAAAGAAACAAGAACTAGACAAGATATCCTACACTGCGCCACAGAATTTTACCGACATCTCTATGAAACGGATACCACTACGAACTCAACTTCCACCACAATAATGGCACAAACGCCTTACGAAAAAGTAGATGACGGACAAGAACCAGAACCAGTAGATGCCATGGAAGTCATCAAGCATATACAAAAATTAAAATTAGATAAAAGCCCCGGACCCGATGGCATTCAGAATGAAGCACTCAAGGCTGGTGCTATTTATTTAGCCCGCCCACTTACCTACCTATTCAATAAAGCTCTTAACATAGGAAGGGTACCAGAACAATGGAAGAGATCTGACATCATTCTATTGTACAAAAAAGGGAATCCTCAAGATATGGGCAACTATCGCCCAATTAGCCTTCTTTCGAGTACATACAAACTTTTCACAATTCTGCATAGCAGGCTAAGTCCAAAAATCGATAGTCTTCAACCGATTGAACAGGCGGGTTTCCGTTCCGGTTTCTGTACAATAGATCATATTCACGTAATGCAACAAGTTATAGAGAAATATAGAGAGTTCAACAGACCACTATACATCGCCTACATTGATTACGCTAAAGCATTTGACACGATTTCGCATGCCGCAATTTGGAAAGCCCTCAACAAATGTAATATACACGAGAAATACATAAATGTTTTGAAAAACATTTATGAGAACACGACAAGTCGGGTCAAACTGGAGAAACGAGGACCAGATATACCAATTCGTAGGGGAGTGAGACAGGGGGATCCTCTGTCACCCAAACTCTTTATAGCGGTACAGCAACACATTTTTGACCATCTTGACTGGCAATCAGAAGGAATCAGAATAGCGGGAGGTCGACTTACCCACCTAAGATTCGCGGACGACATAGTTCTTTTCGCTGAAACAAGCAAGAAACTGGAACACATGATTTGCACATTCAATGAAGAGAGTGAAAAAATAGGTCTTAAAATGAACGAAAGTAAGACGAAAATAATGACAAATAGCAATGAAAACACAATTAATCTGAACGGCAAGCCACTAGAATACGTAAATACCTACATTTATTTAGGAAAACAAATATCATTCAGGAACAAAAACGAAGAAGAAGAAGTTGAACGCCGAGTAAATATGAGCTGGAATAAATACTGGTCTCTCAAAGAAATCTTGAAACGCGACTTCTCTCTTCACCTAAAGAAAAACATTCTGGACACTTGCATACTGCCGATTCTGACATATGGATGCCAGACATGGACATATAATACTAAAATAAAAACAAAACTAGTGACATGTCAAAAGGCAAAAAAAATGGAAAGAAGTATACTAAAAATCAGAAAGTTGGACAAAATAAGAAGCCAAAACATAAGACGAAAGACGAATTTAGTAGATGTCTTACAATACGCTTTAAAACTAAAATGGCGATGGGTGGGGCACCTAGCAAGATATAACGATAGTAGATGGACTATAGAAACGTCAATATGGAAAGGCCCATCTGAAAAAAGACGACGATGACGACCTACGAAAAGGTGGATAAGCGATATAATGGCGACTGCTGGAAGAGAATGGAAGAAAAAAGCAAGGGATAGAGAGGTTTGGAGTAAGCTGGAGGAGGCCTATACCCGTATAGGGGTTCCTATCCATGAAGATGAAAACACCAAAGATGGTTGATTTAAATAAATATGAATAAAATATAAAAATTTACTACATACATATATAGAATATATATATTTGTATTAAAATAAAATGTATGATACAATAAAATAAAATAATATCTAAGATTGTTAAAATAATATTAAAATTAACTAAAATCAATAACTTTAAAAATAATATTTTGTAATGTATTTTATAATGTATTTTATTATTATTATTGTATTTGATTGATGTTGTTTGATATTTATAATAATAGCACTTGTAATTATGTAATAAGGATGGGAAATAAATTGGCTTAATAAATAAAAAAAATAGATTACTTGCTAATTGATTGTTACCGATTCTTAGAGGTTTAATTTGGTGTTTAGATGTGTAGCTGGTCTATTTTTTTAACAATAAAATGAACAATTAAATTAATACACATACGTTTGCATAAAATTGTTACCAAGTCTAATGATGCTTAAATGTAATATTTAAAACCACTCCCGTTTAATTTATGTATATTCTTTTAATTGATAATAATAATTTGAGACCACTCCAATGAGCCAAATACTACTATATCTCTGCTGTTAGTTGGTAAGAAGTTGAAGATTTTGCAGATATCAGGAGATACCCCAGCATCAGATCAACATTACCATGTTCTTGTAAAATCGTTGAAGTAACAGGTACCAAAATTCAAATTAATCAGACCTATGAAGGTTGCTCTCATAGCCTCACCAACTAGAATTGAACTCGTAACGGCCGAACGGATATTTTTGAAACAAAGCTAAGACTACTCTCTACCACAGAATAATGAGTAGTTGTCTCTACTAAGTATTTAGCAAAGAAAAAAAATCGGGCCAGGACATATAGGCTCAATTGTGTCTGTGAATCTGTTTATGTGTATAAACAGATTCACAGACACAATTCAAACTCAAACGTCAAACTTATAACACCCCTCTTTTTGTGTCGGGGGTTAAAATGGGGAAGGTTACTTAGGAAGGTTAGTTACGAAGGTTTATTAGGATACACTTGTAGTGCACGGGTAAGTTTTATGAGCCGTTTGTGTCACTTGAAAATACAATAGGAAATCCCTCGAACCACATTTTGAAGTCAATTCATTTATTAGTATAATATTTATTACTTACTAATCATTATAGATACAAGCCAATGTACTGTCCATCATTTTACCGAATAAAACCGCTATCCAAACAAACAAATACCCTAATATAAATAGCATGATAACGGCCTTCACAAATGACCCTTTACGTCGAACCATTTCTTTCCGGTCCACATTCACCGTTCCCAGAATAATAAACTAATTGCTCTGTAGAGTACTGAAGAGAACCGGATAGCACCGGTTCCATCCGCCCGGAACTGGAAAGGATCGGTTTACGATAGCCAACGTATCAATTATTACACCAGGAAAACCGTAAAAGTTTACTCGAAGATAAATTTTATAGGTTTCCGTTACCGGGACTAGCTGAACGTCTCTTAATAATTCCCGCTTTAAAATGACTAGACGAAAAAATTTATAGCAATACTGAGACCGGTATGAGCTTAGAAGCTTTGGTACTCAAGTTTTATTTATTCGATGCTCTGAAATTCCGCTTCGAAAAATGTTATGATGATTTTTAAATTCGGAATTGCTCCGACCAGTTTCGGACACGTTTGGTGTCCTTCTTCTGGGAGCCACGTCTACCGCAAGAGTGTACAACCGTTCTTAATAATAATATTATGTGTAATCCTCACGATACATTTAATAATCAAATATTTTTAAATTCGTTTGAGTACAGAGCTTTCTATAGTTTTGTTTTTCTATGTTTTCGATCTTTATGAAGTCTACCTGATACGATAATAATAAGTTTTTTTCATCTATTATGTGGAATGGTGAACACGCTAAGCCTAGAATACTCTGACTCCTAAAGGCTGCTTGCTGTTAGAAAACCGTAATGTTAGCTTAGCATGCTTACATCATCGCTTAACACTAGACGAGATAGTGGTCGAATGCTAGCCTAATAAGATATAAAAAATATATTATGTGAGATCATTTATAGAGATTTGAGATATTTAAACTCACATGAAGGCAGATACTCAGGATGATGAGTATCGTGATTACGTAGTACCATTATTATGTGATAGTACAACCTTGCCAGCTCCTGTATTGTAGATTTTGCACATTGATTTAAAAAAAAAAACTATGATAAGCAGCTTTTAACACAGTAAAGGTACGTTCACATCGCGATCTGCAGTGGCAGTTGTGATGGCAATCAGTTGTACAATCGCTGTCTGATCGCGTTTGGTTTGAACCAATCAGTACAGTACAGTTCAATACAAAAAAAAAAGTTACCTGTAAACTCGGTTTACGGACGCTAATTTTACGTGATAACGTCATACGATCGTGCCTCTCTATCCCTTGTTCTGCGCTCTTGCTTGCACGCGGAACGTGACAATATTTCGTGCGTGCAGCCGGCGTTCATCGTCGTCAAAAAAAAAAAAAAACTGGCCAAGTGCGAGTCAGCATCGCGGCTCTTATCGCACACTTAGGGAGGGTTCCGTACATTACGAAACATAACAGAGTTTTAACCTCATATATTTGATTAATTCATATTACCAAGAATATTTGGTTTGGTCGCGATCTAAAAAGACGGGGCTCGTTTACTAGCGCCATCTATGTCATTTTGCCGAAACTAATTAGATAGATGGCGTTTAGAAACACGTTTTTTGTATGGGACCTCCTTTAATTTTTAACTTTATTTTGTTTTTAGTATTTGTTGTTCTAGCGACAACAGAAATACACCATCTGTGAAAATTTCAACTGTCTACCTCTACTACTCTACTACTACGTCTACTACCACGGTTAATGAGCTATAGCCTGGTGACAGATGGACAGACAGACAGCCAGACAGACAGACAGACAGACGGACAGCGGAGTCTTAGTAATAGGTTCCCGTGTTACCCTTTGGGTGCGGAACCCTAAAAACAGATACAACATTTTAACTCAGCTACGATAGTAACAGGAATGAAATACAAAGCTGCCATAAAAACAGTGCCTCTCAACAGTTACAGCCAGCATAAATCATGACATCGACACGTTGCTATCTGAATAGTGGGCCTAGACAACATGCATTCGAGTTCGTTATAGCTATTGGCAGAAAAATCGAGAAAATGTATGGGCTCCCAGCCTCCCACAGTGCTACATTGAATATGAGAGCTTTGCAACCGATGTCTGTTGTATAGAACAAGATTCAGTTTTATAGCTGACTAGCCGTATCTCTCTCTCTAACATTATGAAACGTTGGTAATAATGTTGAGACAGCCCATTTGAAATTAACAAATTATATCACAGAAGTTTCACAGACATTTTATATATTTTATACTCAACGTCAAGCGGTTACCGGGCGATATGCTAGGCTGTACCTGTTCTGCCTAGCCTGGACCTTTTCTGGCTAGGCTGTACCTATTCTGACAAAAATATTAAAATAAGCCATGTCACTTGGTTCACATAATCATAATATATCATCAAAAATGTAATAATTTTGAAAATGATTGACGACATTTTAGGTAATACACTATCAATAAAGTACACTTTATTGATAGTGTACTTAGAGACATGGATGGTGGATCGCAAGTAGATGTGGTTTACACGGACTTTGAAAAAGCATTTGACCGCGTTGACCACATCATACTACTGCAGAAACTTTTTGAGTTGGGCATTCGTGGCAACTTGCTGAGATGGATGGAGTCATACTTGCGCAATCGATCTCAAGCAGTTGTCATCGGTGGATTCCGTTCCGATTTTATGGAGATTTCCTCTGGGGTTCCTCAAGGCTAGATTTGGGTCCTCTCCTGTATGCATCTTACTTGTACGATATTGGTAGATGTTTTCAACATGCAAAGTTTCTTATGTATGCGGACGACACAAAAATATATATGAAAATAACGAACCCGCATGATTGTATAAACCTGCAGTCTGACTTGATCAGGATGGGACAATATTACTCTGACAATCGTATAGGTATAAATATAAGTAAATGTAAATATAGAGAAAGAAAAAAAGTATTGATTCCATTTATCAAATCAATAAAATAGACTTAAAAAGAGTAGACCTAGTTGTAGACCTTGGCATTAGGATGGATGCTAAACTTTCCTTTTCGGATCATGTCCAGCATATTACTAATAAAGCTTACAAAAGCCTTGGTTTCGTTTTGCGTGTCAGTCATTCCTTTTCAGACTTAGGTTGTTTAAAACTGTTATATAATTCATATGTAAGAACTGTGCTCGAGTATTGTTCCATAGTTTGGAATCTTCACTATGTACTCGTAACATATAAAGAAACCATTGAAAACATTCAGTATAAATTTACAAAACAACTAAACTATAGATGTTATATTAGTCCCAATGATTACGAGGAGTCTTGTGTCCACCATAGGTTAACTTCACTTGAAAATAGAAGAACTCTCTCTAATATGACCTTTCTACACGGTATATGCAATGGATATATTGATTGCCCCGAAGTCTTTCACAAGATCATGTGTTTTTGTTGTCCAAAAAAGCGTGCTCGACACACTAGACTGTTTGCAGTCCCTCACTGTAGCACTCAATATGCCCAAAATTCTGTCGCCAAAAGATTGCAAAACACTTATAACCACAAATTTAAGCCTGTTGATCTATTCTGTAATAGTAAAACAAATTTCAAGCGTGACATACTCGAGATTCTGAATCAAGGCATTAGCCCTGAATGTCAGTCCCCAGTGTGACTAGTGACAACAACTTTAATGTTATGAAAACTCACATAGACACACACACATGCACACACATAAACATATCTACACACACAGACGCACACGTATATACCTTTTTATCATTATTTGTATTTTTTTAATGTAGCTTCTAATCGCATAACATAAACACTCGGACACATAAACTGTTTCTTTAATTAAATATGTATATCATACTACTATATATATATACTATAGCTATGAGTATAAATAATGTATACTGTCTACAGAAAAAAATATGTTACATCAATAAAAAATAAATCTGTTATTGGCCTTAAGTATCACAAAATCATTGAAACTATGTTAATTAAGGGCTGTGGATTTTGTTGATAAATAAAATAAAAAAATAAATAAAAGTAATGTGATGACAAAGATCCATATTTTGCCATGATTTTCTTTAACATTATCATTATTAACCATACTATAGATTGCATTTACAAATTTAAATTATATACTTAACCGTAAATTTAGAAAAACAAATATTAAGAACATCGGTAAATCTTTAGCGAGGAGAAAATCTACCGCCATAACTTTATGGTGTTCCGGCAACAAACAGCCCTTGAGATATTAGTATTCTAGGTAGACCTAGAATACTCGAGCGTGTTCACCATGCTCAACCACATCATTGCTCCTCACCAAGCGAAATAGTAGTCAACGCTAGTCGATCAGATATAAAAACAAAACTGGCCAAGTGCGAGTCAGACTTTGTCCTGCACACGGAGGGTAAAAAACGCCATCTATCGAATTTCTAACGAACTTCTAACACCAACTAAGTAAACGTTAACACAAAGGTAGAATAGTATTACATAGTAGTAAGAGTAATAGTGGTAATAGTAATTGTAGTAATTAATATTATTAAATATCTGGTTGACCGAGCTTTGCTCGGTATTTTTTGCCACTTAAACAGACAAATATGACTCTTCCCGACATCTATTGACGAATAATAATACCATTTTTTTAATTGAGAGCAACTAACTGCTTTACTGATATAGTACTTCTACTCGCCAATAGATGTCGGGAAGAGTCATATTTTAAGTTGATTATCAATAAAGTTGATTATTGAAAACACGAATAAAACAACATTTTCTGAAAATGAACTCCTAGCTAGATCGATTTATCGCCCCCGAAATCCCCTGTAGGTATACTACATTTCATTCAATTGTTGGAGCCGCTTCCGAGATTCAGATTAAGGTAAAGACGATAGCGCCACCTTAGCAACTAGATAGGTGGCGCTGCGCTATCGTAAAAAACTTTTTTTAAACTTTTCTTTAATTTTAAAACTTTGTTCTGTTTTTAGTATTTGTTGTTATAGCGGCAACAGAAATACATCATCTGTGAAAATTTCAACCGTCTAACTATCACGGTTCATAAGATACAGCCTGGTGACAGACGGACAGACAGGCATACAGACAGACAGACAGACAGACAGACAGACAGACAGACAGACAGACAGACAGACAGACAGACAGACAGACGGACAGCAGAGTCTCAGTAATAGGGTTCCGTTGGTACCCTTTGGGTTCGGAACCCTAAAAAGACGTGTGGCACTCGGGGACTGCCGCGGTAAAGCTATTGCATAGCATTTTTTTAATTATGGAGTAATTTTTTTCTTTGACATTCATTCTAGTTACAATTTTTGAGCGTGGTGGAAAACATTTTTTTTTTCTTTTATTAAATAAATGAGAAGTGAGCTACTTTTAATATCGTTCACTTTAATATCAAAAATTTTGGTTATCTTTATAGCAGTATTATATATAAATTAACAAAATAAAAAATTATACTGCATTTGTGATAATAATAATAAAATGTAAGTACATAGAGTACTTACTCATTTTCTTCCACTATTTTTTTCGTGACTTTCTTCATTAATAAATGCACTTTGTTTATTCATATTTACAGATAGAGACAGAGTACAGATACTCACTGTTGTACATAGATGATAAATACCTATACACCTATCTGTGTCAGGGCTACATGTATGAAGGCAGTGAGTGTTTAACAAGGAGGAATTATGTAAAGTTTCGAGGACTTGTTCACCCTTGACATAATTTAAAAATAGAATTCGAAATTTATATTTGAATAAGGAACGAGAAGACAAAATCAAAATTAGCCGGTCCGAGGGAAGGTAGCTCCCCTACATGTGAAGTGGGTATGAAATCCGACAGATAGCGTTGTACACCGTTAACACACGCAAGTGTTTCATTTTATCAAGTTTTACCAATAAATTGAATGATGTGTGAAACCAAAGACGACCTTATCTCTACTACGCTAAGGCTTAAAAATGAGGTTCGTTGGGGTGTTAGGTTTATTTTCGTTACGAAATTTTTGGATTCGGTCTCCACGCTCAAGGCCCGCGATAGAAGCTATACAATATCTTAAAAAAACAAATAAATTGCGAACAACCATAGGTACTGCATACAATAGAACGTACGAAACTGCACAAACCAAATAGCAATGCAAAGACCACAATAACATTTCAGCAGACGTAAACCTAACATTACCTCACACAGATGAAATGATGACACTGTAAAGCAATACCCCCAGAATTTTCATCACGGCAACAAAAACTTCCCAACATCGCAGTTACATACAATTTATAGTCGTGCATGGGGTCTGCACAACTTGCATTCGATATTTGTATCAGTAGCCTTTGATGATGATTGAATTATGTTGCAGTTGTTCATAGGCGACGGTAACCACTTATCATCGGGCGGGCTGTCTGCTTGTTTGCCTACCATAACATAAATAAAGCTGGCCAAGTGCAAGTCGGACTCGCACTCGTCGGGTTCCGTAACACAGTAAAGTATACTTTAACTATGATTTTTCGCAACTAAAAAAATAACTTTGTTTTTCATAGTGTTTGTATGAAAAAAAAAGTTATCTTTGCGGTCGCCATATCTCAAAAACTGCTCACTATATCTCGTTCAAACCAATTTAGGTTTTTTTTTTTTTGTTTCAGTTCCATTTATGGGCCCTTAAACTATTCTATTTTTTATTTTTACATAAAAATCGAAAAGTTGTTCACAGAATACATTTATTTACCAAGTTTCAATTCTGTAGTCCTAACAGTTTCGGAATAAAATGACTGTAACATACGGACGGACAGACAGACACACAAACATGGCGAATCTATAAGGGTTCCGTTTTTTGCCATTTGGCTACGGAACCCTAAAAAACATCAATTGAAGTGTCGAACACGTTGCGCGGCATCAGTAAACTTTAGTCTACGTTTTTAAATATAATGTAGATTTAAGATCATTGAATAAACAACAATTGAATAGACAAAATGTTTTTTTTTTATACTTTATAGGCTAACGTTTGACCACTATCTCACCTGTTGGTAAGTGATGATGCGGTCGAAGATGGTAAGCACGCTAGGCCTAGAATGGGAACTGGCTCTCAAGGATAGCTGCCGGAACACATTAGATGTTTTGGTGACAGATTTTCTAACTTGAGGGTGGTAGCTGGCCAGGCGGACACTAGATAGTGTCCTACCATCATGCGGGGGTTGTTGGTTTCTTTTCCTTCACCGGAGGGCCACTGTGAGAAGCGCACATAAATTTTTCGATAGAAAAATCCATTGGTGCACGGCGGTTTGAACTCGGTACCACGGCATCAAAGCCTACCGTTCTCCCGATTACACCACCGGCCCCTATTTATAATGAAAACAAAAATGGTTAGGCCATCACCCTCGGCTGAAGAAGAAGACAACATGTTTCAAATATTTGGTCGTCCAAAAATCTAAATGATTAACTTATCGTAACTACATTTAATTCAATTAGTGATCGTCAATAGTTTCATTTTAATTTTTTTTTTATTTCAGTTTTAGTTTTTTTTACGAAATATAGGGTACTGGTCAAGCCACTATCTCACCACTCATCGAAAATGTTACATTTCGAGCTTTTATCCAAGGACCTTTAATACACGCTAGGTCTAGAATGGTCAGATTTCAGTTGAATAAATGAAAAAGTGGTATAGCACCTAAGTAAAAGAACCAAACATACAAATTTAGAGTACTTTTTATCACGCGGAGAGTAGAAAAAGCATTGTAATGCATGCCGGTCACACATGGTTATAATATTATTATAATCTGTAACAGCAATGCGACAAAAGTTTTCTAAGAAGTCAGTAACAACTGGCGGCAGAGAAACAACTTTGTGTGAACATGAGAGTGGGCCTGGCTCTCACCCAATTATATTTTTTGAAAGTAAGTTTAGTGGCTATATAAATATGTGCCATGAATATTATAGCGGAAAGTAGTGTCGTTTTTAGACCTGTATCATAAAGCTGTGTCATGTCAATCAAACCGATTTCCAAAAAGGACCTCCTCCTTTTTGGAGGTTGGTTGAAAATATCTGTTCTTAAATAATAATCTGTGTATTTTTTAAACCAACCAAAGGGTAAGGTAACCCAAAGGGCACCAACGGAACTCTATTACTGAGACTCCGCTGTCCGTCTGTCTGTCTGTCTGTCTGTCTGTCAGTCTGTCACCAGGCTGTATTTCATGAACCGTGATAGTTGACGGTTGAAATTTTTACAGATGATGTATTTCTGTTGCCGCTATAACAACAAATACTAGGAACAAAACAAAGTTAAAAAATAAAGAAAAGTTAAAAAAAAGTGTTTTACGATAGCGCCGCGCCATTTAGATGATCATTAAAGATGGCGCTATCGTCTTTACCTTAATCTGAATCTCGGCGGCACCAACGATTAAATAAAATTTAGTATACAGAGGATTTCGGGGGCGATAAATCGATCTAGCTAGGAATCATTTTCAGAAAATGTTGTTTTATTTGTGTTTTCAATAATCAACTTAAAATATTACTCTTCCCGACATCTATTGGCGAGTAGAAGTAGCTTTAGTGTTACTTTGTGGATAAAGCAGTTCTGTGGGTAAAGCAGGCCTGAGGGTAAAGCAGGCTCTCAATTAAAAAAAAAATTATTATTATTCGTCAATAGATGTCGGGAAGAGTCATATTTGTCTGTTTAAGTGGCAAAAAATACCGAGCAAAGCTCGGTCAACCAGATATTTAATAATATTAATTACTACTATTACTACAATATAATACTATTCTACCTTTGTTTTAACGTTTACTTAGTTGGTGTTCGGTTCGGAACCCTCCGTGTGCGGGACAAAAGTCTGACTCGCACTTGGCCAGTTTTATTGTATGTATATTGCGCGATTAGTCGGCTAACTGTGAATAAATTCGAATGATGCTTTCGACAGTAAAAACGAGGCGCAAGTCAGCACTAGCATTAAGTAAGATGTAAGGAAAATATAAACATAATCTATATATATAAAAGAAAGGCGTGTTAGTTACTACACTTATAACTCAAGAACGGCTGGACCAATTTTTATGATTTTTGTATTTTTGGAATTGTCTTTGTCAGGAATAGGATAATCAGTATTAAAAACAATGAATAATTGACCTAAAAAAAATAATATAACACACATTATTAATAACCAAAGTGTTCCTGGGTTAAAAAACTGCCAATCATTTGATGTTCAATTGTTTATCCCGTCGATACGGTAAACCGCAAATTAATAAGGGTCATCGCCCTCCATACATTGCTATTTGCTATTCGTGATTGCTTATTGACAATATTTCTAAATATTGTATGTCTTCTTTTAGATAGATAGATAGATTAACACTTTATTGCACATAAGGAATACAGAGATAGGTATTTACAAACGCTTAAAAAACTAACTGTACAATCGGCGGCCTTATCGCTAAACAGCGATCTCTTCCAGGCAACCGGGAGACGATTGGAGATACATTATTATTACTATCGATGGCAGTGTGCATTTATGAAATAACAAAGTATTTAAAATTATTCATCTAATCAAATACAATAGACGCAATACATATAATTAACCGTATAGATATATATTCATACATACTCCATTTATACATATACATATAACTTATGCATATAAATAAACTTATTCATAAATATACAAAATGAAAAAGAGAGAAATAAATAAATAAATAGATTTAGGGAACACAACAGCATTATACGACATTGGGGACTAAGTACTAAGGATAACTACAAGTAACATTGAGACAAATAGAAGTTTTTGACACGAACATTAAATATATGGAGAGAAGTGGAAGTTCTTATATCAACTGGCAACGAGTTCCATAACCGAGCTGCTTCAACTGTAAACGATTTACTGTAGAATGAACTCGTGTGTTGCGGGATACTGAGAGTAAGATTTTCTGATGACCTGAGATTGAGGTTGTTAGAGCAGTGTAAAAATTCGAAACGATCTTTAAGATAGCAGGGATAATATGGGACAAAAAGTATATTATAGAGGATAGAAAGAATGCGGGTATTCCGGTGAAGACGTATGGGGAGCCACTTGAGCTTTTTGCGAAAGTGAGACACGTGGTCATACTTGCGCAAACCAAATATGAACCGGATGCAAAGGTTTTGAATGCGCTCAAGCTTGTCTAATTGCTCCTCCGAGAGATCAAGATAACTGGCGTCGGCATAGTCTAGAACAGGAAGAAGAAGGGATAGTGCAAGCGTAGTTTTAGTGGCGGTAGGAAGAAAATTTCGTAAACGTCGAAGTGAACCCGTAGATGCAAACATTTTGCTGCTCACTGCTTCGAGTTGAGGAGCCCAAGACAGGTTTTGGTCAATTAAAATACCGAGATTCTTAACGACTTTGCTGTATGGTATGGTGACTCCGTCGAAAACCACTGATGGAAGTTGAGCCCAGTCTATTTTTGACACCATACGAGAACTGCCTACAATCATAACCTGTGTCTTGGCTGCGTTTATCTTAAGTCCAAAGGTGGCAGTCCACTGTGTTATGCGACAAAGATCGTTGTTTATTATATTAACAGCATCAGAAAGGTGGGCTAAGGAAGATTGGGAGTAGATTTGGAGATCATCTGCATAAAGGTGGTAGGAAGAAGAAAGGTTTTGGGAAATAGAGTTGATAAAGATTGCGAAGAGAAGGGGAGAGAGAACACCACCCTGCGGCACGCCGGCCGTCGTGTTGCACCAAGAGGAGAACTTCTCTTCAAGACGTACACGCTGCCGACGACCGAATAGGTAGCTACGGAACCAATTAATTGCTTCTGGAGAAGCGTTAATAGAGCGCAGGGTCCCTAGTAGTACATCAAAGTCGATCGTATTGAACGCATTACTAAAATCTAACAAAGTTAGTACTGTAAGCCGACCATGCTCCATGCCCAGACGAATATCATCCGTTATTTTAGTTAAAGCAGTGACGGTACTATGGCCAGGACGAAAACCGGACTGATAAGGATTTAGAAGATTATTACGGGTCAGAAAGGTGCTGAGCTGGGAATGAACAAGCCGTTCGAGGACCTTGGAAAGAAATGGGAGAATGGAGATAGGACGATATTCGGAAAACGACTTTGGATTTATTTTTTTAGGTAAAGGGATTATTTGAGCTTCCTTCCAAAGGGAAGGAAAGTCACCGTGAGTAACAGAGTGGTTTAATATATGTGTTAGGACAGGAAGAATTTGGTCAAGGATGGGAATTATCATGTTTCGGCTAATACCGTCACTGCCCACTGCGTTAGAAACGATGGATGTTACGCTCTTCTTAACATTGTCATCAGAAAATGGAGAGAAGACAAAGGAAGGAAAGTTAGGAGTAGGAATAGAAGAGAGAAGTTGTAGGGTGCGAGATTTGGTAATCCCGTCAAAATTGGTGGATGAAGAAAAATGTGAGTTTAACGAATCAATATCTAAATTACTAGGAACAGAATTTTGACGAGATTTACCTATTCCCAAGGATCTGAGAAACTTCCAGACCTTTGCTGGATCCTCGTTTTCGACAGATTTATGGATGTGCTGACGCTGAGCATCCCTACACACCTTGTTGCAGTGATTCCTGGAGCGGGAGTATTTGGATTTAGTGGTATCATTAGGGCGGGATTTATATTTAGATTTGGCAGCTTCTTTACGATGCATAATTTTCCTGATATCGTCTGTTATCCAAGGAGCAGGGAGATGTTTTAGTTTGATTGATCTCAGGGGAGCATGGGCATCGTAAAGAGTAGTCAGGTAAGAATTAAAAATGGACAATTTATCGTCAGTCGACTCCGCTTCATATAGTGAAGACCAATCAAGGTTTTCAGCATCGGACTGCAGGCTTTCCATGTTTAAAGCACTAAAATTAAGTTGCAGGCGAATGGTTGGTTTTGATTTAGGAGGACGAAGTCTATAGGAAATGAAAATGAGGTCATGGAAAGAAAAAGCATTGGCTGGATACTGGCCATGCTTAGCAACATGGCTAGGGGAAGATACGACAATTAAGTCGAGAAGGGAAGGGGAGGTATTGGGGAAATGATGTGTAGCGTTCAGGGGAAGAATATGCAAGTTGCTAGATTTTATCACTGAATGAAAGGAGTTAGAACGGGCGTCACATTTGAGCAGGCACGTGTTAAAGTCACCCATTAAAATTGTATGACTATATAATGGAGTGAAATCTTCCAAGATTTTCTCAAAGGATGTAAAATAGTTAATACGTAGGGAGGGGCAATAGTAAGCTCCGAGCAAAATCTTTGTATGAGAAAGAAGGACCTCTATGAGCAAATGTTCACAGGCATTGGGTGGTGGAGGCTGTGCAGACATACTTACTACAGAATAGGGAAAGTGAGAACGAAGGTAAATTGCTACACCGCCACCACCACTACCAATACGGTCATTTCTTATCAGAATGAAACCAGGTAGGGAATAGTAGATAGTGGGAAGGCATGGTTTTAACCATGACTCAGAGATTACTATTGCGTGTATATTTTTATTATCGAAAGACGCCAGCATATCGGGGTAATGAGCCGGAATACTCTGCGCATTTATATGGATAGCGTTAAAGTTCAAAGATACATCAGAAAATTCAGATATTAGATTTTGTTCTAGACAAGGGATACTAGTAAAGCTATCTTTACTACTACGATTACTGTCAGAAGAAAAGGAAAAATATTCATCATTGTCCCTGTGACCACCACTGGATATATTCAACATATAATATATATAAATAAATATTTATGATTAAAATATGTATATAAATACTATGAAATGGTTATATGTAATAACAAATATATATTTGTATACGCTCAAATAGGTATTATAGTAAAAATATCAACAATACAAACTCTATAGTGTACATCGAATTCACCCATCCGGTTGTGCACTGGTTTTACAGTATTTTTAAACATAAGTATATTTTAGAAAGAATTAAGGTAACTATGTTATAATGACAAACAAAAAATAAATAAAAAATAATAAAAGAAATAATACACGTTCTAGCGTACTATTATTTCTGATATACACAATTTCAACTTAGTGAAATAATGATGAATCAAACACAAAAATAATATTTACACGCTACGATTGTAAGAAATACAAAGAAAAGTAAAATAAATTAAACGTGAGCAGAACGGAAAACTATGATAATTTATCAACAGGTCTGTCAATGTAGTGCCGCTTGCTACTCAAGGTAATCATTAAAAAAAGAAAATAATAAAAGTACTGGCTAAATACACTACACGTGTGAAAACTTTAAAAATTAAAAAAAAAATTAATAATAACTTGACATGACATTTGATTTGACAGTTCATGTCACATCACAAGTGTCACAATAGTGAAAATATCGAAAAATGTTTGCCTTGCCTCAAATTTGTAATAATTTAATAAGAAATTAGCGGTATAACATAAGAAGAAGTAAAATAATGTGAAATATAGGGTAATCAGACATTTACATTATGAGTAGGTAAACACAGCGATTAGAAATAACTTTTATGTGCCTTAAAACCGACAGACCTGCAGTAACGCATGTTCTTAATTTGCTTTATATGCCAAATACGCAAATAGGCGAACAATTTCGCAAATATACCCTCCACACATGTAATTTTCTGTCACACATAACAAATACAAATACCCATGTGTGGATAGTATTACAATATTCGGATTACCGCGTATTTGGTTTTGTATAATTATGGCTCCACACGATTAGTGTATTTAGCCAGTGTCAAGTAGTAAGTCAAGTAGAAATTAAGACATATTTAATGATTGTCAAATATGCGTGCGTTTAGAAAAGTATGCTTACAAGCACGGAGGATAGATAGCCTTTTTCTTTCAGACCGTGCTTACAAAAATAATCAATACCTAATCAATTTTATTTGTCAGAATGTAGGTAAATACAGAGGATATGCAAGAACGTCATAGCCAATTTATGAGTGCTGTATACATTCTTATCCATAAGACAAAAATAAATTATATTTAGACAGAGATTATCCATGAAGTCAGTATACTTATTCTGAATTAAAATTAAATTCAATTGAACTAATGTCAAGTTAATAACTTATCCATAACAATAATAACAAAGTTATACATTATAGTTATTGATTATACATATTTGATTTTTATTCTACTACTGTATTGCCATAATACATAACTAAATTTAATTACGTTACTAAAAGCCTAAATTAAGTTCATCTAAAAGGTAACACGACATTCATTGTCTGTTAGGTGGTACGAAGTTCGCCGGGCCAGCTAGTTATTTCTAAAGAAAAGTATTGAATATTTTATGAAAGAAAATAAATGTGTATTTCACAAAAAAAAAGAGTTAACATTTGGTATTCGTCATTTCTGTAAGTCCATTATCTATTTTGTAGTATTTATGACATGTGAAAGCGTACACATAAAATTAAATTAAATTTTGATTTTACTGCATAAACTTGATAAAACTATAGACTCTCTTGCGTTCACTCGAAACAAAGACTTTGTACCGCTTGACTGTAGCTGAAAGATAGGATTCTAATCCTATACAAGAACGTAGACGAAGAAGCTTAGAACTAGTACTAAGTAACTAAGTGGATTTGAGACCGGCGACGCTTGAAGCGTTCTTGTTAGTTTAACAAAAAAAAAAAACAAGTGCGAAAGGTCTTCGTTGATTTAAGTCACAAGTATTATCAAACTTTCTATTCTATCTTTTACTTTAACCTTTGTTTTCTGTCTGTGGGTATAAGAAAATGTAAGTATTCACATGAGTACCGCTACGCTATTTCAGTATCGCGAGTAGATTTTCGGTCTCTCAGAGGTCATCGCAATCAGCCAGCTTTGGACTTTAATTTTGCAGTGTCTTTGTGTCAAGGGGTACATTTTAATCGAATTACTAATGTGATTGTATAGTACCAGGGGGCCCAGAGTTATGAATTTATCTTTGCTACATGAGTTCTGTTACACCAGTAGGCAAATTTTGTGCTGTCTACCTTTTAGTTCTAGTTTTTTGTTGTCATTTTGGATGGATGATTGTTGTCTTAGTTGCTTAGCACAAAGATTTGTCCAAGTGTCATGACCGCACGTACTAAATACATGTCTACATAGATTTCCAAAAAAAAACTTTGCCACACCGCTGTTTCTACCTAGATATTATGAAATCCGTGAATTTATTTAAAAGGACGAACTCGGCTTCCTGCAACAAACCTTTAATAACTAACTTAGCGTCCAAGCGCGGGCATTTTATTGGGGTTCCATAATAAATCTCTATTTTCTTATTAAGTTTATTGAATTGTTTCAACCAGCTTTAAAAAAAATTATTATATTATTATATTTATATTCTGTTTGGTAAATACTTTTTAATGAATTTACTTGATATGACTTGTGATCCAAAATACTAAAATACCTTTTGATATATAAATAATATATTTAATCTTATTTTAGTATATCCCCGATAGTCAATCCTCGAACACGTTTTAGTATATTTTAAGCAGGATTTGCTAAAATTAAGGAGCCTATCACACCATTAAATCCATCGACGATTACATTAATAACGACCAAATGAATAGAAAAGATGCTGAAAATACAGTCATATAGCTGCATCTCTCTCTTATTCAGGTTTACCTAATCTCAATTGACCGATCAAATAAAATGATGTTGCAGGGAACGCTCATAAGGCGATTGCAAGCGCGTCATGTTTTAGTGCTGTAGTTTCGTAGCCGTAGTACGAAGAATAATTAAGTGTAATGATATCCCTGTCTTCCCAATTGGTATAATATTTAAATTGTATTTTCAATATTCTACAGAATACCCAGCCATTACAAACGCCAACTTGCCGTTTTTTTTTTCCACTAGAAAATTTATATTATTTCCCGTTTTACCCTTTCAAAGCCTTTGAAGTGGCTTCAGCAAAGGATTCCTTCTGGCCAAAGAGTTATGGCTTAAAAATAGATTAAACATAACCTCGAAGACGCTATCGGAAGAAAATTGCTTTAAGAATTGCCCCTTTGTGCTTTATTTTTATTTTTCCTAACTAAAATTTTCCCCCGAGCTGAGATTCACATTTCAGGTTGTTGGAAATTTATTGGAGCACCTGGTTTTAGAAGATTTTAATTGAGCAATGAAGGTAGGAGAGCCGTAGTCAGTGCAAATTGGTTGACTTTATTCTAGGCTTTACTTTGTCTAAAAGTGTTTTGAAAAGCTAAAATTAACTTCTATTATCTATTATTATTGCAAAAATATAACAAAAACACTATAAATATGAATAAAAAATGTTTATTGCCAAAAACTCATTACAAAAAATAAAAAATGCACCTTCAATTTACACAGTGGTACCGACAAATATTGAGTAGAGAATACTATGAAATCCAAACTATACTTCGGCCGTTCAGAGAATGCGTTCCTGACACCTATCAGTTAGTCACGACTAGTGATGGGCACAACATAACACTTAGTTCGTTACCGTTCCTCCAAAATAAACTGCCGCATTATTTTTAAGATTATTTTCGTTTTAAATTGGCGGAATCATTTAAAACTTATATTTTAGTTATTTAAGTGGAAACCAAAAATAGGTAATATTAATATAATAAAATTGTTTTATTTATTCTTTGTTACAAAGTTACAATCTGTATTTCTATGCAATAAAGTACATTGAATTGAAAGTGCGTACAGAATATTAATCAGACTCCGATTCGCTTGAGGAGGTAGTGTCTTCATCATCATCTTCGCCTACATGTATAATTGTATTATTATCAATAACGGAATCAATCCTGATATCAATATCAATATCTGTCACGGGTTTAGTTCTACGTTTCTTCTTCGGAGTACGTAAAATATTATCTTCCGTGCCAGTAGAGCCGAAATTTTCTATATTAATATTTGTTATCGTTCGTTTGCTAACTCCAAGCGCCTGAGAGACGCGTTCTTGTACTTGTTCGACAGGTACCAGGGGTCCGCAATTTTGCCGCTCCCGCTCAAAGTAATCTTGCAGCTTGATGATTAACTCACGGGCTCCACTTTTCAATGTTTGTCCACGTTTAGGCATTATTATGCACCAAAAGTAAAAATAACGCAATACAAAACACATTCAAAGTCCGATTTAGCGCCGATGTCAGTTTGAAAAGCAGAAACAGTCCATTAAACGAAAGCCGGGTAATCAAATAAAAACAGATCGAAAACACTTGAAGAACGTGGTCTATGCGCACGAAACGACAACAGACGACTGTTTTAGCGTCACAAAATGGCGGCCCATAACGTCATTTGGGGTTACCATTTTTAATCTAAGTATAAAAATGCTAGTACCTAACGCCATTTGGGGTTACCATTTTCAACCTAAATATAAAAATGCTACTTTCTTTCAGCGCGTTCGGTTTGGTCCTTTAGATACCTGTACCTTAGATTTCCGAGTGCGTATTTAAATAGGAAACAATACTAAAAAGTTGTGGTAATTACGCTAAATAATGCCTACTTATATACCGAGATAGAAAGGTTTAAACCTTTATTTTTACTAGTGAGCACTTTATAGGTACATAAATTATGGAACATTACACTAAAGTACTTAATTATTAAAAGACAATAGGTAACGTATAGATCGCGATTCGCAATATTTTAAATTGGGAGGGTAGTAAGAAAACTGACTTCATCATCATGATCATTAACAGCCAGTATTCGTCCACTGTTGGACATAGGCCTCTCCTATGGCACGCCACTGACCTTGATCTTCAGGTTTTTGTTCCAACCGCTGCCAGCTAGCTTGCGTATATTATCGCTCCACCTAGCGTCCTACTGATGAACTAAATCTTATAATTAGTGTACCTACTACAATATCTATTAGCGCATTTGTAAAGGGTGTGTAATTCTATCCCAAATTGTAAATAAATGTTAGATTCCCGGGTAGCAAACATTGATAGCAATCTTATTATATACCATAGCAGTTTTGAGTTGTGAGTAAATGTACCATCGCGTACAGTTGTACGTATCCAGCTTCAAAACATTTTTGGTTGCAAGTGTCAATTATTTTTCTAACCATTCAGAAGAGCCAAAATAAATAAAAAAAATCTTACCAATCAGAAGAGCCAAAACCAAAAACAAAACATAATTTTTGGCTTTGTCCCTTCTTGTCATTGGTCAACAATGTCAACATAGACAGAAGCGAGATGCCAATTAATAAGAGTGCACAGGAAATTATTCCTTAAGGTGGATACGCACAAATGAAGGCGATTGTACGTACTATTCCTAATCATATTTCACTATTCGTTATATTTTTGCCGTTCACAAACAGTTGAAAAAAAAGTTTGGGGTGGTTTTATTAAACCACGATACAAGTGAAGCTTTTTGTTTATGTGTAGCTATGGTAGCTAGGTACTATGACAGCAGTTGACATGGCACATTAGCATGTATACTAAACAAATATGGCTGTGGAAGAGTCCGCCGATAACAGCTGGATAGATGGACGAAAAAACTTAAGGCGATTTAATAAAAAAATCGCTTTAAAAAACACCAACGCCTATAAGATACTATGGAGTATCGTACAGAGATAACAAACCAAAGCTCAGAACACTTGGCTGGCGGCCGCCATAACTCGATTAGGCAGCAGAACCATTGAAGATCGATATTCGCACACATGCACAATGCACTTGCGTCATATTAAGGAAGCCTCTATCCGTAATTCAGTACCAAGGTGTGCTTATAAACACAGACAGGACTAGAGTAAGGCGAGCTGTGCTAAGCGATAATAGACCTTACAAATTACCGAAAAGTAAAAATATTATAGCTAAGTAAATCTCGAAGTAAACGTAATGTAAACAAAGCGAAGGACGCCCTCCAGCTAAGTGGAGCGATGATATACACAAGCTAGCTGGCAGCGGTTGGAAAAAAAGAGCTGAAGATTGAGCTCAGTGGCGTGCTATAGAAGAGGCCTATGTCCAACAGTGGACGAATAAAGGCTAGTAATGACGATGATGATGATTAAGTAAGTCTCAATAGTGCTTAATTGGTGCAATTTTTAATATAGGTCTAAAATATCTGATGGTAAATGATGACGTTATTACAGATGTAACAGGTTTGACTGGGAGTTTTGAGCACAATATTTCTACCACAAACGTTAAAGGGCAAAGTGGGTCCACCAAAAAATGGCTTTAGCGATAGCTAGCTAGCTGTTAGCGAGTGGTTACAAGTAAGGACGCCAAGGAGATTGTTTAGACTGAATAGTTTAGATTAAATTGTTTAGAGAGTGGATTAGTTAAATAGTTATCACGGGTCACATGTTTGCTTAGATAATAATATTGTATGTTTTCATAAAACGAGAAATAGTGGTTTTATCACTGAACTCCTCATAAATTATTACTTATTGCTTTGGATTTATTTGATTTTATAATTTTGTTTGAGTTGGTCCTCATATAGTTTAGATTCACAATTGAATCTAAGTAGGCTAATCATCATTTTCATAAATCAGCCGGTGTCACTCCCCTATCCCAGGGCAGTAGGCCTCTTTCAAGATGCGCCACTAAGCCCGATCTACGACTTTTCTTTTCCAGTTCAGCAGTCCTAAGGCGATAAATAGTCTTTGATGAGTGGCCTTATATGTCACACGGTCATCAGAAAAGTATTTGCTGCTCTTATTTTACCTGTAGGTTACTTATGTATCATACCTAGAAAAGACACGTCGCGAAAAATATTTTCAATTTTATTATGTTCAAATATCATCTCCGAACGCGAGCGAGCGAAATATGATTTGTACGTATATTTACTATTGAGACTCTATATTGAGTTCCAAACTCAATAAGACAAAGCAGATGTTACTTGTTTATGTCATAAGTTCGAACGATGTTGCTAAAGGCATTGGAGTACAGTAAGATAAAATACATATACATATTATCGTTAAGATCTACAGTCATATCGTTAAGTTCTGATAGTGAATTAAAAAAATAGTGGCATAATGACAGACTTTATGCATGTACAACTGAAATGAAATTTAAAAGTTCACAAAAAGGAGTAGATTCTCAATTCACCCGTATTTTTTTATTTTTAACCAACATCACAAAAAAGGTTGAGGTTCGCAATTCGCGAACATAAAAAAAAAAAAAAAAAAATTATTTTATATTATGGTAATTACCTCAGAACTCCGTTATTGATATTCTTAGATTAAAGAAAAATCTTTTTTGTTTTAGATAGTATGCTTTCCGTTTGAATCCATTGAATTTCGTCGAGATCTGAATCATAAATATATCTAGAGATATGGAGAGCACAGAATAATGAATAGTACAAGTACCGAAAGTGACAACCGTGGGAAATTCCGATAGCATAAACAAGTTTGAATAGCGTAATATTACATACTTTATCTGTCGTACATAAACTTAGTATACTATGGAGATTCTCATTAGATTATTCATAAAATGTATTAAAATAAAACTGGCCAAGTGCGAGTCAGACTTTTGTCTCGCACACGGAGGGTTCCGAACCGCAGTATAATAATATGTAAGTATAATATTATATTACCGTGTCAATACCAAACATGCTTATTAACTACAACGCCATCTAACGAATATTTAGCGAACTTCTTACACCAACTAAGTGAACGTTAACACAAAGGTAGGTAATTAATATTATTTATTAATAAGTGAAACAATCGTTCATAGATGGCGCTATGGTAAAAATACGTTTTTAGGGTTCCGTACCTCAAAGGGTAAAAAAAGGAACACTTATAAGATCACTTTCTTGTCCGTCTGTCTGTCTGTCTGTCTGTCTGTCCGTCTGTTTGTCCGTCTGTCTGTCCGTATGTCTGTCCGTGTGTCACCACTGATTTTCTCAGGAACGGGTACACCTAGCAAGTTGAAATTTATACCTGATACTGAAGTCTATAGTCCCTATAGGGTGTATAAAAATCAAGGTCTTGAATTAACACAATAAAAAGATATGGGCAAATTTAGATTTTTGCAAAAACTTGTTAGTAACAATATGTACCTTAATTTTCAACTTTTTTTATTTTTCGGAATTTTTCCTTTACTTGTGCTCTAAGACCTTGCTTATAACCAAAATTGACAATTCTAGGTAAACCGGAAGTACCCTATAGGTTTTTGGTCGAAAACCTATAGGGTACTTCCCGTTGACCTAGAATCACGAAATTTGGCAAGAAGCAAGTTCTTACAGCACAAATTAAGGAAAAAATCCAAAAAATAAAAAACGTTGAAAATTAAAGGGTGGCCCCATACATACATAATTTGCGCCAATTAAGACAGAGATATTGTATGAGCGGTGATACAATTTAGAGGTCCAGCTTAATTGGTTGGTACGGAAGCCTCGGTGGGCGAGTTCAACTCGACTTAGCCGGTTTTATTTGTATGGGGACCCCCTTTAACTTTTAACTTCGTTCTGTTTATAGTATTTGTTGTTATAGCGGCAACAGAAATACAATATCATCTGTGAAAATTTCAGACAGACAGATGGACAGCGGAGTCTCAGTAAAAGGGGTTCCGTTGGTACCCTTTGGGTTCGGAACCCTAAAAACACATTTGAAGTTAGCACAATAAATTCTCTGAACTTACTATTTACTACATTTAGCCGGACACTGTATCAGTTTGACCCCCTCAAAATAATGTCTTTCTTACCTATACCCTCGATAGTTTATATTGTTTGTATTGTGTATATAATAATAATACTTTGTCTATACTAACGTTGACAGATATTGAGGGCCTAGTGGTGTAAGTGGGAGAACGGTCGGCCTTGATGCCAGAGATACCGAGTTCCCCGCCGTACACCAAAGGATTTTTCAATGGATTTTTTGAAAATGTATGTACGTTTTTCACAATGAAGTGAAGGAAAAACATCGTTAAGAAACCAGGTGGTAAAACGCCCACATGGTGGTATGACACTATCTAGTGTCCGCCTGGCCAGCTACTACCCTCAAGTTAGAAAATCTGTCGCCAAACATCTAATGTCTTGTAACTATCCTCGAGGGCCAGTTCCCATTCCAGGCCTAGCGTGCTTACCATCTTCGACCGCATCATCACTTACCAACAGGTGAGATAGTGGTCAAACGCTAGCCTATAAGATATAAAAAAATACATATATATGCTGGGCGCTTCAGGCGATAAAGACCATTCCTTATAGTAAAATATTTAATGAGCCATGCATCGCACCGATCTCTCAGTGGATAGCAATTTTAAGCTGCATATTACTCTACGAATGCTGTACCTATTATACCTCTAGCTCCGATTCTATGTTGCGTCAACATGATGCATCCAAGTTTAAATGAAATTCCGACCCATTATGGAACTGTTACGAAGTTAGATTGTATTGAATTATTCAGCTGTCATAATAGAGACATTTGGAATAGTAATATGTTGAACTTTAGAAAATTTTGATTTCAATCACTTATGTTCCTTTAAACACTAAAAATATTGTTTAAGAATCTTTGAGAGGGACTTAATTCACATTTCATTAAAGCCATTTTTATTGAGGTTGTCTGTCTACCATTGGCTGGCACCGGAAATTATGATAGAAGGAGCAAACCAATGATAGACAACGATTCTAAGTTTTGAGAACAGCGGATGTATAAAGAATTTTTTCTATGATATAAGGTAACAGGACGAGCACGACGCTCACCTGATAGTTAGCGATGTCGTCTTCCTATTACAGATACGGTGGCATGCAACATCACCTCACTGCGCCTCTTACCTCGAGACGTAAAGATGTGACAAAATGGTGGTACCACCCCGCGCGGACTAACAAAAGTCTTCATCATCATCATTTACAGCCAGTATTCGTCTAGTGCTGGACATAGGCCTCTCCTATGGCACGCCACTGAGCTCGATCTAACAAATGTCTTATCATGCAAATAATAATGATAGTCAATACAAAAATACATTTAATACGGCTAATTTATTAGTTGATTAGTTTAATGGGGTAGAATAATGTCTCTATTAACAATTTAGCATACAGGTTATCGGATTCCAATAATCCGTTACCGTTAGATCAATGGCTGGCATATAATATGTTAATGCTATACATTTACCTTAACACTACCGATTAACCGTTTAATGTATCATTCGTTGAGCTATTATTTATACGAAACATATATTTAACGCAATATTTTTTAATAGATCAAATAAAAAGTGACAACGCAACAATAATAATTGGGTATATAGGTACCATAACTAAATACCCAAATAATATGGTACCATTGCATTCTAGGTCTAGCGTGCTTACCATCTAGGACTGAAACTCCGTAATGGCAAATGGTAGGACAGTTCAATTTTGGCTAGTATGTATTGTTATCATTATTTTTCATCGCACGTGATAACCTCTCCACAGAATACTTGTGCCTAAAAAGATTTTAACTTTTCATACTCAATAAACAATGTAGATTAAAAAAGTTACAAACATAAATTCATCAATCAATCTCGACCATATTAAAAGCACTTAGCGGTATCGAAATCCTGTGTTCCTGTGTTATCATAAATAATAAATTTAAGTAACAAAGATCCAAGTGCTTCTGTTTAATATATTCTAAAAAATTCTCCAGAGATGATATCATAGACCGAGAGTTAGGTATACAATACCAAACACGTAATCGATAATCGTATATGGCAATCCTGTGAAACTAAACATATTATGGTGGTATAAGACGCCCTATGACTAGTTGAAGCGATGACATACGCAGAGCGGTGAGCAGTGATAAGAGATAGTTTAAAAACTAAAACAACCGACTTCTAAGCCCCGCGAGTCAGTTCCAGAGCAAGTTTGACACTTTTATTGTCATATCTCTGAAGATACATTTCAGATCTCGATGAAATTACAATGGGACCACCTCAAAAAAAAAAACAACATACAGACAAATTGATAGCCTCCTCGGTGATTATTAAAAGGGTCACCAATAGCGCTAGTGGCTGCAAACATTTTCATGGAGTGGTTTGAAGGCAGAGCACTTCAAAACGCTCCAGTGAAACCACGATTCTGGTAGCGCTATGAGGATGATGTGTTCCCCGTAGTCACGAAGAACACACTCCGAGACTTGACACACACAGGAAGAGAAAGATGGGAGTTTGCCGTTTTTGGATACCTGGGCTATCAGGAAACCAGATGGCAACCTAAGTTGTACTGTCTATCGTAAGCCGGCACATACAGATACATACACATACAGACCTGAAAGCGGATTCACATCACCATCCCGCACACCTGGCTTCTGTAGCCAGCTCACTGATTAACAGAGCCCTGTCTATATGTGAATCACAATTTGTTGACGCTAAATTAAAACATATTAAATATGTATTGGAAAATAACGGCTGCCTGTCACTGTACAGCGGTCTCCAGCTTATCTGCCCTTTGTGAAAGGAGTAACAGACAAGGTTAGTCATTACCTTAAACAAAAATATGATATCAGAACGACCTTTCGATTACCATGACAACTGCAATACATGCTTCGGTCACCAAAGGACAGGGAACCGTTAAGTGGTCCGTGAGTGTATACGATCCCTTGTGATAGTGGAATGTGGTATATTGGAGAAACAAGACACAATGTATCCACTAGAATAGCTGAACACATACGGAGCGTCAGTAATATGGACACTGTTCGGTCGGCGGTAGCAGAACACGCCCATATTTCCAAATCTAGACACTACCTTCGCTTTGACAAAACTTCCGTGCTGTCTTTACGCTTTCTACCTCTAGCTATTTCTATGATATATCGTTTGCTGTACAAGCTGTGAGACTTATCTGACAAAATCTGATAGCCTCGGTCTATCTTGCCTGGTGGTAAGCGATGATGTGATCGAAGATGGTGAACACGCTGTGCTTAAAATTGTCGGGGTTTCGAAGGATTTGTGCACCGTAAGGTGTTATGGCGGCAGATTTTCGTTTTTAGCAATAAGACTGCCTTTTGTAAATTGTTAAGCACAATTCAAAATGTCATCGTACCGACGGGACTTGAACCCGCAACCTCTGGAATAACATGTTCCGGTGCTTTGCCAATTAAGCCACGGTGCGAAGTATCGTTACGACGAAGTTAGTGGATTGCATTTGTTAACCCAATTATGCATTGATGGCGCCATCTATGACAACTCATTACGTAAGTTAATCATTCGGAAGAAATCATTACCGTTTAAAAAAATATAAAGTGTGTAACACTTCAAAGAAACATAATATTTGATTTACGCAGTGCAACATCTCTCGTCGGATTTGAAAACTTTTTTCAACCGTCTAACTATCACGGTTCATAAGATACCACCTGGCGATAGATGGACAGACAGACAGACACACGGACAGTGGAGTCTCAGTAATAGGGTTCCGTTGGTACCCTTTGGGTTCGGAACCCTAAAAAGAGAACTATTCATATTATACTTATTTAAATGCTTCTAACAAAAAATCTTCTAACTCTTAGACTATGAAAAATGTTTGGCCAAAGTAAAAGATGGGGAAAAATTAGTTATCATAAATTTGCGTAAACAAGGATCTCTCGCCAATATGAATAAATGAGATGCGTAATTTAAACATTTGACTATAACGAGGATTTTCGGCGGGAAATTTTAGCTTTTGTATCCCTGCCTTAGATAATGGAAGGAGATGAGAAGGCTTGATAATAAAACGCTTTTAGGAATATTTTTAAAATTAATTTGTAGAGTTAAGTCTGTAGTATTATTATCTACAGTTTTTATAAGACCATAATACCTATGCTTCTTTATTATTGTTATATACCGGCTATAATTCACGTACCTTTAGTCGAATTTTCTCGACCTAGGTTTCGAGCGAGTCAGTCGCTCTTCCTCGGGAGTGAGGTCACGCGGTGAGATCGTGATGTTCACTCGTCGACTTCTCGTTCACCTATGCTTTTTGTTTCTCGAGAGAATCTAGTCATTCGTCAGAATTAACGTGACTATTATTAGAGAGCTGAATTACAGTGATTTTGAAAAATATACCGCAGAACTGATAGCTAGGTAGGTTCAAAAAATGAATCAATTCAAGAGTATAGATTAATAAGCGTTGAAGTAGGTTTTATCCAACGATGTTATTATTAACGACGTATATTTTATTAAACTTGACTATGAACTAAACCAGAAAACCGGCCCGCAAGAGACTAACCTTGAACGGAGAACAACGTTAGAAACCCCTGTGACCGCCGCGAGGGTTTCTTTTATTGAACCGATCCTCGCATTAAAGTTTAGTCTAGTTTTTCTGACTTTAGGCATCTACGTGACATGACTTATTAAACCGTTAAAAAGAAGCGGTATAATAGAATTATTTAATGTCCGTAGTAGGCTAGAATTCAAGCAAGTTGGCAAGCTAGAATAGTTCAAGTAGACTTGTCCAAGAGTGGAGACCGCGAATCAGCAAACGTGGCGTTGACATCTTGTGACTAGGTGGAGCGACGACATGCGCAAAGCGGTGGGCAGTGACTGGAAAAGAAGAGGCAAAGTTCGGGCTCAGTGGCGCGTCTTGAAACAGGCCTACGTCCATTTGTGAACTGACACCGGCTAATTATGAAGATGAAGACGAATAAGCTGAAATGAGTTATAGTTTTATGATAGGAATTAACAGGACAAGCAAGAAATTTGCTTGATGGTTATCGATTACATATTTTAAAACGAAAAAACTGATAAATATAAATCTAAATAAAATAGTAGTGGAGTCCTTAACTGCAATAAAACGACTTTCCTCTTCTCTCTTCTTCGCTGATATACTTTACAACAAGTTCGATTTTATTGCATACAAGCAATTGACCACTATTTCACTGAGGACTATGTCGTTGAATACGAAGTGATGATATACGCAAGCTAGCTAGTAGAGCGCTAAGAAATAAAAGCTGAAGATTGAGCTCAGTGGCGTGCCATAGGAGAGGCCTATGCCGACAGTGGCTGAATACTGTCGTTGATGATGATGATGATGTTGATGATGCGGTCGAATTCCTTTAACTATAGCCCAACTATCTCAACTCGTGTCTCTAACTGACAAACTCTGAATATTATGCCGAAACTTCGCGAACCGATTTGTAACACTTCTTTGTTCGGTAGTCACGGCTGAAGCCTACCACTAAGATTATCAGCTATTTAGCAACAACCAGGGATCATTTGTAGGATTAAGGTTGACAAATCTATATTATTATTTCATGAAGTTCAACAACGATTTCAACTTAGACTAATTTAGCCAAAAGCCCCTAGATAAAAGTTGAAAAAAAAAAACCAGACCAACCTAATCTGTAACGTTGTAGCTTCGTAGCAATGCCGTAGCATTCGTAGCATGAGCTACGACGCCTAGTTTAGCTTTATCAGCTTTATACGTATCATACGTACAAAAAACCACAAACATAAGTTATTTTTCAAAAAAAATAAAACCGACTTCATAACCACAAAAAGGCACTCAAAAGCGAAAAATAATTTACTTAAAATTATTATAAGCGTTACCCACGTCTCTATTTGAAGTCGGTGCCAGCCAAGTCTAATAGGTAGTAGATAGATAATACCTACGAGTACATGTATCTACCTACTTACTAACCTACATGTACCTACTTACTACTACTACATACATAGCATCTATCTAATATCCAATAGACTTGGCTGGCACCGACTTCAAATAGAGACGTGGGTAACGCTTATAATAATTTTAAGTAAATTATTTTTCGCTTTTGAGTGCCTTTTTGTGGTTATGAAGTCGGTTTTATTTTTTTTGAAAAATAACTTATTTTACCCTTTTTAGTGCAAAAAAAGTTTTAATGAAATTACATGCATCTATTAAATTTCGTGTCTGGGCCGTTATACACTGACGGATATATACTTTTTGAAAATTTCAAGTGTGTACCTATAACGGTTAAGAAAATACATATGATGCATCCAAGTTTAAATGAAATTCCGACCCATTATGGAACTGTTACGAAGTTAGATTGTATTGAATTATTCAGCTGTCATAATAGAGACATTTGGCCTAGTGATATGATGAACTTTAGAAAATTTTGATTTCAATCACTTATGTTCCTTTAAACACTAAAAATATTGTTTAAGAATCTTTGAGAGGGACTTAATTCACATTTCATTAAAGCCATTTTTATTGAGGTTGTCTGTCTACCATTGGCTGGCACCGGAAATTATGATAGAAGGAGCAAACCAATGATCGACAACGATTCTAAGTTTTGAGAACAGCGGATGTATAAAGAATTTTTTCTATGATATAAGGTAACAGGACGAGCACGACGCTCACCTGATAGTTAGCGATGTCGTCTTCCTATTACAGATACGGTGGCATGCAACATCACCTCACTGCGCCTCTTACCTCGAGACGTAAAGATGTGACAAAATGGTGGTACCACCCCGCGCGGACTAACAAAAGTCTTCATCATCATCATTTACAGCCAGTATTCGTCTAGTGCTGGACATAGGCCTCTCCTATGGCACGCCACTGAGCTCGATCTAACAAATGTCTTATCATGCAAATAATAATGATAGTCAATACAAAAATACATTTAATACGGCTAATTTATTAGTTGATTAGTTTAATGGGGTAGAATAATGTCTCTATTAACAATTTAGCATACAGGTTATCGGATTCCAATAATCCGTTACCGTTAGATCAATGGCTGGCATATAATATGTTAATGCTATACATTAACCTTAACACTACCGATTAACCGTTTAATGTATCATTAGTTGAGCTATTATTTATACGAAACATATATTTAACGCAATATTTTTTAATAGATCAAATAAAAAGTGACAACGCAACAATAATAATTGGGTATATAGGTACCATAACTAAATACCCAAATAATATGGTACCATTGCATTCTAGGTCTAGCGTGCTTACCATCTAGGACTGAAACTCCGTAATGGCAAATGGTAGGACAGTTCAATTTTGGCTAGTATGTATTGTTATCATTATTTTTCATCGCACGTGATAACCTCTCCACAGAATACTTGTGCCTAAAAAGATTTTAACTTTTCATACTCAATAAACAATGTAGATTAAAAAAGTTACAAACATAAATTCATCAATCAATCTCGACCATATTAAAAGCACTTAGCGGTATCGAAATCCTGTGTTCCTGTGTTATCATAAATAATAAATTTAAGTAACAAAGATCCAAGTGCTTCTGTTTAATATATTCTAAAAAATTCTCCAGAGATGATATCATAGACCGAGGGTTAGGTATACAATACCAAACACGTAATCGATAATCGTATATGGAAATCCTGTGAAACTAAACTTATTATGGTGGTATAAGACGCCCTATGACTAGTTGAAGCGATGACATACGCAGAGCGGTGAGCAGTGATAAGAGATAGTTTAAAAACTAAAACAACCGACTTCTAAGCCCCGCGAGTCAGTTCCAGAGCAAGTTTGAGACTTTTATTGTCATATCTCTGAAGATACATTTCAGATCTCGATGAAATTACAATGGGACCACCTCAAAAAAAAAAACAACATACAGACAAATTGATAGCCTCCTCGGTGATTATTAAAAGGGTCACCAATAGCGCTAGTGGCTGCAAACATTTTCATGGAGTGGTTTGAAGGCAGAGCACTTCAAAACGCTCCAGTGAAACCACGATTCTGGTAGCGCTATGAGGATGATGTGTTCCCCGTAGTCACGAAGAACACACTCCGAGACTTGACACAGTACCTAAACTCAGTACATCACAAGATAGCGTTTACTGTGGAGGAAGATAAAGATGGGAGTTTGCCGTTTTTGGATACCTGGGCTATCAGGAAACCAGATGGCAACCTAAGTTGTACTGTCTATCGTAAGCCGGCACATACAGATAGGTACCTGAAAGCGGATTCACATCACCATCCCGCACACCTGGCTTCTGTAGCCAGCTCACTGATTAACAGAGCCCTGTCTATATGTGAATCACAATATGTTGACGCTAAATTAAAACATATTAAATATGTATTGGAAAATAACGGCTGCCTGACACTGTACAGCGGTCTCCAGCTTATCTGCCCTTTGTGAAAGGAGTAACAGACAAGGTTAGTCATTACCTTAAACAAAAATATGATATCAGAACGACCTTTCGATTACCATGACAACTGCAATACATGCTTCGGTCACCAAAGGACAGGGAACCGTTAAGTGGTCCGTGAGTGTATACGATCCCTTGTGATAGTGGAATGTGGTATATTGGAGAAACAAGACACAATGTATCCACTAGAATAGCTGAACACATACGGAGCGTCAGTAATATGGACACTGTTCGGTCGGCGGTAGCAGAACACGCCCATATTTCCAAATCTAGACACTACCTTCGCTTTGACAAAACTTCCGTGCTGTCTTTACGCTTTCTACCTCTAGCTATTTCTATGATATATCGTTTGCTGTACAAGCTGTGAGACTTATCTGACAAAATCTGACAGCCTCGGTCTATCTTGCCTGGTGGTAAGCGATGATGTGAATGTGTGTGTTTGTTTTGAAGGATTTGTGCACCGTAAGGTGTTATGGCGGCAGATTTTCGTTTTTAGCAATAAGACTGCCTTTTGTAAATGGTTAAACACAATCCAAAATGTCATCGTACCGACGGGACTTGAACCCGCAACCTCTGGAATAACATGTTCCGGTGCTTTGCCAATTAAGCCACGGTGCGAAGTATCGTTACGACGAAGTTAGTGGATTGCATTTGTTAACCCAATTATGCATTGGTGACGCCATCTATGACAACTTATTACGTAAGTTAATCATTCGGAAGAAATCATTACCGTTTACAAAAATATAAAGTGTGTAACACTTCAAAGAAACATAATATTTGATTTACGCAGTGCAACATCTCTCGTCGGATTTGAAAACTGTTTTCAACCGTCTAACTATCACGGTTCATAAGATACCACCTGGCGATAGATAGACAGACAGACAGACACACGGACAGTGGAGTCTCAGTAATAGGGTTCCGTTGGTACCCTTTGGGTTCGGAACCCTAAAAAGAGAACTATTCATATTATACTTATTTAAATGCTTCTAACAAAAAATCTTCTAACTCTTAGACTATGAAAAATGTTTGGCCAAAGTAAAAGATGGGGAAAAATTAGTTATCATAAATTTGCGTAAACAAGGATCTCTCGCCAATATGAATAAATGAGATGCGTAATTTAAACATTTGACTATAACGAGGATTTTCGGCGGGAAATTTTAGCTTTTGTATCCCTGCCTTAGATAATGGAAGGAGATGAGAAGGCTTGATAATAAAACGCTTTCAGGAATATTTTTAAAATTAATTTGTAGAGTTAAGTCTGTAGTATTATTATCTACAGTTTTTATAAGACCACTGGCTGACCCGGCAAACGTTGTTTTGCCATATAAATAATTTCGTAGTAATTTCTAGTGTAGACAAAAAATTGCTTACTTATTGTAAGTATGTATGGAGGAAAAATGATTAAATTACTAAAATGGCTATTAAAAAATAAGGGTTGATTGTAGAAGGGTGAAAATTGAGGATTGTATGTATTTTTGTATGTTGTATCATAAAAAAATAGAAATTAAAAATTTTGTCTAAAAAATAAAATTAAAAATTTAGGGTTGCACTACCCCTAACATTTAGGGGGATGAAAAATAGATGTTGGCCAATTCTCATAGATACCGGATAAGCACAAAACATTTCATCAAAATCGGTCAAGCCGTTTCGGAGGAGTATGGCAACGAAAACTGTGACACGAGAATTTTATATATTAGAGATAATACCTATGCTTTTTTATTATTGTTATATACCGGCTATAATTCACGTACCTTTAGTCGAATTTTCTCGACCTAGGTTTCGAGCGAGTCAGTCGCTCTTCCTCGGGAGTGAGGTCACGCGGTGAGATCGCGATGTTCACTCGTCGACTTCTCGTTCACCTATGCTTCTTGTGTCTCGAGAGAATCTAGTTATTCATCAGAATTAACGTGACCATTATTAGAGAGCTGGATTACAGTAATTTTGAAAAATATATCGCAGAACTGATAGCTAGGTAGGTTCAAAGAATGAATCAATTCAAGAGTATGGATTACTAAGCGTTGAAGTAGAAGAAAAAGCAGATAGTAGCAGAAACAGAATAAAGGTTAAACAGCGGAAGCACGTCCTCTCCCTTCAAGTGCACCTCTCAAACATTCGAGGCTTGCACTCCAATATCCTCTCGGTCCACCACCACCTTGAGACCGAAAAACCGCATATTCTGTTCCTCACGGAGACGCAGATCAAATGTCCAGCTGACGCGGCGTACCTTGCCTACCCAGGCTATGTTCTAGAGCATAACTTTAGGGCGAGGGCGGGAGTTTGTATGTATGCCCGCGATGACATTTGCTATCGGCGTCTCCGCAACCTTGAAGACCCTCAACTTTCCGTCATGTGGATTTTGGTGGACACTGGCATAGAGAAAATTCTTTATGCTAGTGTCTACCGTTCGCACAGCGGAGACAAAGAGACAAACAGGCTCACAAACCACCTCAGTGAGGCGGCTGATGTGGCCCAACAGAGGTATCCTTCTGCTCAATTAGTGCTTCTGGGAGATTTCAACGCCCATCATCAAGACTGGCTATACCCATACCAGAGCACAGACCACGCTGGTCGAGAGATGCGAAAGCTTGATTTAACGCTAGACCTCACTCAGTTGGTCCAGGGAGCAACAAGGATACCGGACGTTGATGGCCATACAGCCAATTGCTTGGACCTTCTGCTGACAACAGAACCAGACCGCTACTCGGTGTCGGTTTCATCACCCTTAGGTAGCTCCGACCACTGTCTGGTGAAGTCTGTATCCGTCTACTCCCCGCCCGATCCCAGCCAAAAAGGCACCCGGCGGGTGTGGCGATACAGGTCAGCAGATTGGGATGAGATGCGTTGTTTTTTCGCGTCTTATCCTTGGCGGCAGGTATGTTTTTCTTCGAGCGATCCCTCAGCTTGCGCGGATGCTGTGACAGAAGTGTTACGTCAGGGTATGGAATATTTCATACCATTTTCTGACGTTCCGGTGTCAAGCAAAGCTCGTCCATGGTTTAATGCCAAATGTAGAGATGCAGAAGCATCAAAACATGAAGCTTACTTAGCCTGGGCTGATGCTCGAACCCGCAAAACTAGAGATGTACGCGAAAAGAAGAAAGCCTTTAACTTAGCCGCCAAGTCCTGCAAAAAGGCTCTCAAGAAGGCTCGCTTCGATCACATACGCCGAACAGGGAACAAACTTGCTTCTTACCCCTCGGGTAGCAAAGCGTTCTGGTCCCTGGCGAAGTCGATCGAAGAGAACTTCTGCCGTCCCTCACTGCCTCCACTACTGAAACCCGATGGATCACTAGCACACTCGGCTGAAGAGAAAGCGAATTTATTTGCTACTCTGTTTGCGGAGTCTTCACGTTTAGATGCTGGCAATGCTGTACCTTCTAGTCTGCCGACTTGCGGGACGTTTATGTCGGAAATCCGCATTTGTCAGACTGAAGCACGCAAAGCGTTGCGCAATCTAGACGTGAACAAAGCTAGTGGTCCAGACGGTATACCAGCTGTAGTCTTGAGGACGTGTGCGCCTGAGTTGGCTCCTATTTTGACACGCCTCTTTCGCTTGTCTATGACGACTGGTCGAGTGCCTAAGTCCTGGAAGCAAGCAAACGTGCAACCCGTGCCGAAAAAGGGTAGTCGTGCAGACCCTGTCAATTATAGGCCTATCTCAGTCACTTCCATACTCTGTAAGACTATGGAACGTGTACTGAACCACAGGCTCCTGGCATACCTAGAAGTGAACGATCTCCTCAGTGACCGACAATACGGGTTTCGCCGAAACCGGTCTACTGGGGATCTTCTAGCGTATGCCACGCACATCTGGAGCGAAGCCATCGAGAACCACGGCGAGGCGCTGGCCGTCTCTCTTGACATCTCGAAGGCTTTCGACAGGGTTTGGCACGATAGCCTTATTAGCAAGCTTCCTTCATACGGCCTGCCCACTGGATTATGTGTTTGGATAGCAGATTTCTTAAGGGATCGGTCGATTCGAGTGGTCATCGATGGCTGTTCTTCCGACCAATTGGCCATAAATGCCGGAGTCCCTCAAGGATCAGTACTCTCTGCACCACTTTTTCTGCTGCATATTAATGACCTGCTTAAACCCGGTATCTTTGGGTACGCAGATGACAGCACTGTTGTAGAGAGTTATACATCCAACGCACGAACCAGTGCATTACAAATCCAGTCTCATAGAGAAGCGATGGTCGAACGCTTGAACTTTTCTTTGAAGGCAGTCTCTGATTGGGGCGATGCCAATCTAGTCAAGTTCAATGCTACGAAAACCCAGGCGTGTCTTTTCTCCGCTAAACGGAGCCCATTTCTACTGGCTCCTACTTTCCGGGATGTGTCCGTTACGATAAGTAACAATCTCGAGCTTCTTGGCATCTCTTTGACACCAACTCTCAATTTCGGCTCTTATATTGAGTCTAGAGCCCAGCTAGCCTCAAAAAAGCTTGGCATTTTGGCTAAGGTGAGACGGTACTTCACACCGGGACAGTTGCTTAATCTTTACCAAGCACAAATCCGGTCGTGTATGGAGTACTGTTCTCACCTTTGGGATGGTTCTGCTAAATACCAGCTGGAGACACTGGAAGCTATTGAGAGGACAGCCAAAAAACTCATCAGCGATGACCTATTAGTAAGCAAGAGACTCCAGAGTCTCGCGCATCGCCGCAAAGTCGCTTGTTTATCGGTTTTCTATCGGATACATTTCGGAGAGTGTGCAATGGAACTGCATGATTTGATTCCCCCATCCCCATTTTATAATCGGACATCCAGAGACACTAAAAGGCGCCACCGATTTATGATGGATATACCATCTACCCGAACGAAGCGATTTGCTTTTTCGTTCATCATACGAACCGCTAAGGAATGGAATACCCTGCCTGAGTCCGTGTTTCCGATTAAGTACAATATGGGGGTCTTCAAATCGCGAGTGAATAGGTATCTTCTGGGTAAGCACGCTACATCATCGATCGCATCATCACTTAACATCAGGTGAGATAGTGATCAAGTGCTACCCAGTTCCAACGATGTTATTATTAACGACGTATATTTTATTAAACTTGACTATGAACTAAACCAGAAAACCGGCCCGCAAGAGACTGACCTTGAACGGAGAACAACGTTAGAAACCCCTGTGACCGCCGCGAGGGTTTCTTTTATTGAACCGATCCTCGCATTAAGGTTTAGTCTAGTTTTTCTGACTTTAGGCATCTACGTGACATGACTTATTAAACCGTTAAAAAGAAGCGGTATAATAGAATTATTTAATGTCCGTTACTACGGACATTAAATAATTCTATTATACCGCTTCTCTCTCTCACTCTGTTATTATCTAACCGTCTATTATTATCTAACCGTGTTATTATCCAACCTGCTTGAATTCTAGCCTACTGGCTAGAATTCAAGCAGGTTGGCAAGCTAGAATAGTTCAAGAAGACTTGTCCTAGAGTGGAGACCGCGAATCAGCAAACGTGGCGTTGACATCTTGTGACTAGGTGGAGCGACGACATGCGCAAAGCGGTGGGCAGTGACTGGAAAAGAAGAGCCAAAGTTCGGGCTCAGTGGCGCGTCTTGAAACAGGCCTACGTCCAGTTGTGAACTGACACCGGCTAATTATGAAGATGAAGACGAATAAGCTGAAATGAGTTATAGTTTTATGATAGGAATTAACAGGACAAGCAAGAAATTTGCTTGATGGTTATCGATTACATATTTTAAAACGAAAAAACTGAGAACTATAAATCTAAATAAAATAGTAGTGGAGTCCTTAACTGCAATAAAACGACTTTCCTCTTCTCTCTTCTTCGCTGATATACTTTACAACAAGTTCGTTTTTATTGCATACAAGCAATTGACCACTATTTCATTGAGGACTATGTCGTTGAATACGAAGTGATGATATACGCAAGCTAGCTAGTAGAGCGCTAAGAAATAAAAGCTGAAGATTGAGCTCAGTGGCGTGCCATAGGAGAGGCCTATGCCGACAGTGGCTGAATACTGTCGTTGATGATGATGATGATGTTGATGATGCGGTCGAATTCCTTTAACTATAGCCCAACTATCTCAACTCGTGTCTCTAACTGACAAACTCTGAATATTATGCCGAAACTTCGCGAACCGATTTGTAACACTTCTTTGTTCGGTAGTCACGGCTGAAGCCTACCACTAAGAATCAGCTATTTAGCAACAACCAGGGATCATTTGTAGGATTAAGGTTGACAAATCTATATTATTATTTCATGAAGTTCAACAACGATTTCAACTTAGACTAATTTAGCCAAAAGCCCCTAGATAAAAGTTGAAAAAAAAAACCAGACCAACCTAATCTGTAACGTTGTAGCTTCGTAGCAATGCCGTAGCATTCGTAGCATGAGCTACGACGCCTAGTTTAGCTTTATCAGCTTTATACGTGTCATACGTACAAAAAACCACAAACAAAAGAAACATTCCAGTCAAATAAGTGACCGCAACATAAATTCTATACTCGAAAAAGTTAGTTCAGTACATTTTGGGTTTAGCGGCAGCTTAGCTCTCGGCACGCCAAAGTTTCTTTGTATGGAGGATTATGTTGAAATGAGTTTTTACGAAAGAACACGAGGACGTTGAATGAACTACTTTTTAGAATTGAAAATTGTTTTTTTAAATTAAAAACTTTACCGAGGTGGACCTGCATAGCTTTTCAAATGATAAAGAGATTACTTTTGTGGTGATTAGCCAGTCGTGACTTTCGAGTAATCAAATTTAATTTAATAATTACTTAACTGCGTCCAAAGATTTATTTCATCACTAAACGAATTTCGAGTATAATTCATTTTCAATGAATGTTAGGGTTAAACTCACGTGGAATGGTCAACATTCTGTTAAGGTACGGACACACCGCAGCGTCTTGCGTGCGCGATCTACGCAGCGATCAAATAGCGCAGTAGTATTTGTATCGACTGGTTCACACCACACGCGATCTGAAAACAATTAAAAAGTACTGAGATCGCGCCCGCTGAGAGCAGGACGCCGCGGTGTCGCCGTACCTTTAGACACTCGACTATTTCATGTCAGTTTAACCGTAACAACAATTATAAACACATAGATTTAGGTAGCGTAGCGCGTTCGTATATGCTTATATATAGTAAATTGCCTGCCTATGATAATATTGTTTAAAAACTCTAAAAGAACCCGACTCTACATTTCCGCTAGTCATTTCTAGTTACACAGAGACACATTGAGTAGGTCGCAAAGAAAGCGTGTAAGCATAGTAACAAGGGTCGGTAACAAAAACCTCAATAACTTCCAAAACATTGCAGCTAGTAGCTTCAGAAAATAAGGAGTGTACTTATTATAGACAATTTCTTTTCTAAAGTCTTTAAGTTCAAGATCATAAAGTTTATTTTTAATGAAAGTAAGTTAAATGTTTTTATTTAAACCACTCGAAAAAAAACCAAATGGCTACATTAAAAAATATAAACCACAATGTATAATACCTAAACTATAAATAAGATACAGAACCTAGGTCACAACCCGGCGGGTAATGTTCCCAAAAAGCAAACGACGTTACCTCGTCTATACTAATATTATAAATAGAGTATTTTTGTATTTTCGTATTTTTGTATTTTTGTATTTTTGTATTTTTGTATTTTTGTATTTTTGTATTTTTGTATTTTTGTATTTTTGTATTTTTGTATTTTTGTATTTTTGTATTTTTGTATTTTTGTATTTTTGTATTTTTGTATTTTTGTATTTTTGTATTTTTGTATTTTTGTATTTTTGTATTTTTGTATTTTTGTATTTTTGTATTTTTGTATTTTTGTATTTTTGTATTTTTGTATTTTGTATTTTTGTATTTTTGTATTTTTGTATTTTTGTATTTTTGTATTTTTGTATTTTTGTATTTTTGTATTTTTGTATTTTTGTATTTTTGTATTTTTGTATTTTTGTATTTTTGTATTTTTGTATTTTTGTATTTTTGTATTTTTGTATTTTTGTATTTTTGTGTTTTTGTATTTTTGTATTTTTGTATTTTTGTATTTTTGTATTTTTGTATTTTTGTATTTTTGTATTTTTGTATTTTTGTATTTTTGTATTTTTGTATTTTTGTATTTTTGTATTTTTGTATTTTTGTATTTTTGTATTTTTGTATTTTTGTATTTTTGTATTTTTGTATTTTTGTATTTTTGTATTTTTGTATTTTTGTATTTTTGTATTTTTGTATTTTTGTATTAATTTTTTGTATTTTTGTATTTTTGTATTTTTGTATTTTTGTATTTTTGTATTTTTGTATTTTTGTATTTTTGTATTTTTGTATTTTTGTATTTTTGTATTTTTGTATTTTTGTATTTTTGTATTTTTGTATTTTTGTATTTTTGTATTTTTGTATTTTTGTATTTTTGTATTTTTGTATTTTTGTATTTTTGTATTTTTGTATTTTTGTATTTTTGTATTTTTGTATTTTTGTATTTTTGTATTTTTGTATTTTTGTATTTTTGTATTTTTGTATTTTTGTATTTTTGTATTTTTGTATTTTTGTATTTTTGTATTTTTGTATTTTTGTATTTTTGTATTTTTTGTATTTTTGTATTTTTGTATTCTTGTATTTTTGTATTTTTGTATTTTTGTATTTTTGTATTTTTGTATTTTTGTATTTTTGTATTTTTGTATTTTTGTATTTTTGTATTTTTGTATTTTTGTATTTTTGTATTTTTGTATTTTTGTATTTTTGTATTTTTGTATTTTTGTATTTTTGTATTTTTGTATTTTTGTATTTTTGTATTTTTGTATTTTTGTATTTTTGTATTTTTGTATTTTTGTATTTTTGTATTTTTGTATTTTTGTATTTTTTGTATTTTTGTATTTTTGTATTCTTGTATTTTTGTATTTTTGTATTTTTGTGTTTTTGTATTTTTGTATTTTTGTATTTTTGTATTTTTGTATGTTTGTAATGAGTAAGCTCAAAAACTACTGAACCAATTTAACAAATTCTTTCACTAATACATAGAATGGACTTTCGGAATGAAAATAGGCTATATATTATCCCGTTTAAATCAAAGGTACATTCGTGGAGACCTAATTTGCAACCTAAGTCGGCAAATAAACGGTCGAAAAAACACGTTTCTTACGAACGCTGCTTAATTGAAAATAGATAGAAGAATATTTTCTATGCAAGAGTTGTACAACTTAATAAGACCTACAAAAAAATCCGCAACAGCATATGTCTATCTCTTAAGGTTGACTCACAGTAACCATATTAATCTTAAAATTTTTGTTAAAAAATATTACATAACTTTCAAGGCTATTTTCAAGTATATAGTATTAATCCTTATCCAAATAATTACGTTAATTAGCTTGGCCACATATTATAGATTAAAATTGTCCTTTACAGTATATAATTCATATGAAAACTCTAGAAGATATCACGAATTTCACAAACTTTATAAAATATTTGCAGTGAAACAGATTAGGTCATAGTTACTACAAAAATATTATTATAAGCTTAGCTATGCTGTAGATCCCCACCGATCACAATCAATTTGAAGTCAATATAGTATAATAATATGATCTATTGTATAAAATAATATTCATCTATGTATATAATAATATAATATAATATTTTAAACCGCCCCGACTGATCTATGTATAATAGCTTTTTCCAATGACTCTAAACACGACATTTAAAATCTGAGCTGTAAGTTGGTGAGGATTTGAGTATTCTGTAGAGTTCAGGAGGCTTCCATGTTCTTACAATATCGTTGAAGAAGAAGATTTTCGATTTGATCAGACCTATGAAAGTTGATTTCATAGCGCAATTAACTAGAAAAAAGCTCATAATTTTAAAACGATTGAACGAATTTTCATGAATCAAAGCTAAGAAAACTCTCGATGAAGACATCTATCAAACAAAAAAAAACTATCAATAATAAAAACAAAATCGGTTCATCCGGTTAGGTGCTAAGATGCTACAGACAGACACACAGATACACACGTTAAACGTATATTACCCCTACATTTTGCGTCGGGGAACGCCGTAAGGTTACGGCGGCAGATGTACTCCTTGGTGGTAAGCTACTTTTTGGTAGATTCAATGATTCCACTACCACTGTACGAAAACTCATGATTCATGAATGCACATAAAACTTTATACTTATATAGCTAGGATTAGAACCAAGGACCGTCGGGTCAGAATCAGGATAACTATCCTTTACGCCAAAGGGCCGTCCAATATCAATACGTAATTATTATAAAACAAAGTTCATCACTGCGTCTGTCTGTCTGTTCGCAATAATCTCAATAGCTACTGAACGGATTATCATGCGGTTTTCAACAATAGCCAGAGTGTTTACGAGGAAGGTTTAGGTGCATAATTCGTTAAGGTTTTGTGTAAATTGGATGAAATATGACGATGGTTGTTAAATATGTTCATATTTTATATTCGATGCAACAAACTGATGCAAATTTTGTAGGCATATATGTTCTACCCGTGCGAAGCCGGGGCGGGCTGCTAGTCGTAAATAAAGTAAGTAAAAATTACCAATTTTCACTAGATTTCAAAAAATGTGCTATGTTATCAAATATGCAATTTTTAGACATTCTAGTATTGTACATTGCCACCACGAGCTGATAGGTACAGCATCTGTTATACGGTTTGGAAAGTACTTGTCTGTTAGATATAAAAAAAATAGTACCCACAAGTTGTTATTTTTATGTTTCGCGGGAAGCATTAAAATAATATGAAACAGTGTTTAATTTTCATTGACGTTAATTTTATTAGATCGCGAATAATAACAAGCATTGAATATAATTATTTTCTTAAAAAATAACAGCGTCTTCATTCCACCATGATGTGACCTACATTTCATAAAATTACCTTACCAATATACCATTATTTCTTGAAAGCACGTACTCAAGAGGCTATTCAATCAAATCTGCCATTGCCCTAATACAGCTTGACTTGGGTCATAGAATCTTGGTAAATAATAAATCCAAAGTCTTATGTGGCGTGCCATAGGTGAGGCCTATTTCTAGAAGTGGACAAAGATAGGCTGATGATGATATAACTATTTTTTGTGCTTTTAAATGAATTAACTAAGATTTCAAAGTTTAATTTTGTGTATTACATCAAATAATCAATAAAAATAATATTCATAGTAATTGCTGCATGGATATCATAAATTAAAGAAAAACTGAATTCAAGTTTGAGTTTTGTCCTCCGGTAGTGTTCTATTTAAAATAATATGATATAGATCTAAGTAATCACTTTAACTTTAATATTATATAGACATTTTGATCTTTTTGGAATTAATTATCTTCTTTTAAATTGTTAGTTATAGTTATATGTTTTATGTTATGTATGTGTAATTTTTTTTATAAAGATTATTCACATTGTGGGTTGCACATACTTAGTATCCTTGTTAACCCCTCCAACTAAGCTACATTATGCTTGTGTCTGGAGTGTGAGTGAGTGGAGAGTTCACGTCAATAGTACAATGGGAGGGGTGGGGACCGAACTCACGACCTTTCGATCGCCAGTCCGACACCTTATCCATCGGGCTATTGCCACCTTATATAATTGCTAAACATCGTGTAAGATAGTAGTCAAACGTTTGCTTATCTGGTATAAACTTACGAAATTATCAAAATCAAGTAAAATAGCGGACTTCTTTATAATATTGTTAAATTTTTGATGAAAATATCTATATTGCATTTAATATTTCGTGGAAAATTAATAAAAAATATTTAAAATAAATATATTTTTATTTGTAAAATATATAGTTCGTATTAACGAGGTTTAACTATAAAGGGAAAATGGTTAATATACCGCGAAATTGGACCCTTCCTTACCATTATGTAATTGGTGACTTATAGCATAATTGGCGACTTCTAATGATAATTGGAGTATGATAGTGAATAATAAGGGTCTGAGGGCAATTTCTTGGGTTTAATATGAAGGTAGTGAATTAATTTCTTTTTTTTTGTAGGAAGAAATTTATCGCCGAAACCACGAAGTGTATTGTCTACATTGTATATACTCAAACATGACATAAACTAACAAACGGTATCCATATATGGTGGGCATTCCAGCAATCCGCACTAAACTTCTTTCATAATCCTAACTGCAAAAGAATGAAACCACAGAAATATAAATAATAAGGTTATTAATATTTCTGTGAATGGAACACATTGCCGGCTGACTTGTTTCCGAGTAGCTATAACTTGGGTCTCTTCAAGTCAAAGGTGAACAGGTATCTTCTAAGCAAACATGCTTCACCCTCAGTCACATCGTAACTTTGCATCAGGTGGGGCAATAGTCAAATGCTTGCTTATCAGCAAAAAAATCAAAGTTTAAGTAATGATCTTAAGTCCTTAAATACTCAGAGAAAACGAAACCTATTCCAGACAAAACGATGCATATTTCCTTCCTTGGGCCTTATTCAGTATGACCAATGAGATAACGCGTTCCTTGACGCGCCACGTTACGTTATTGAAAAATTGTATTCTGTATGCCACACTATAGGTAAATTATACAAAACGCGCGCGTTACACGTCCTCATATGTCACAATATTTTGACAGCTCAAAACATGCTCATAACCTTACCCTACGGCGTTTTAATTGGCATAGAGAATACCATAACGCGGATATAACGTAACACGGCACGGTAAGACTTTAAAATGGTCATACTGAATAAGGCCCCTTGTTTGCCGCTAGTGCTTGCGTCGTTCTTTAGCCCTGTTTGTTCCGTGCACGCCTTAAAAATGGTCGCTGGTTTGGTTCTCAACAAGTCGAAGATTCTAGTGATGCAATTTTTGATCAAGTGCATATTTTGAATTAGATTGGAGTCCAGTTCGCTTTTCATCTGTTCTTTTATTAAACCTTAGAACAAAAATAGTGTATGCGAATAGAAAGTTCAGCCACTTCATCCCAATAACAGAAAAAAATAACACTAGGGGAGTAGATTTTAAGCCTTTTCATTCATTTTGTATCATAAAGGCTACTTGTTTGAACAATATATTGTCTGGTAGTATGCGATGATGTGGCCGAAAATGGTAAACACGCTTAACCAAGAATACCCTTAACTGTCGTTATGTTTTATTCTATGTTAAACATTTAAGACACGAAATAAAATATTTTACTGTTTTCTACAATAAAACACTTTAGATTGTTCATAAATTCATGTAATGTAAGTGTCTAGATCCAAGACACTTAAATTTTTACATGAATTACTTAGATGAAGAGCAACATAAAATACTTAGAAAGAAAATAAAATTCAGAGCTTTGAAAATATGAGTAACAAATATACGTGTAGCTCGTGACTACTCTTACACATGAGTGATTTGAGTAAGTACTCACACTACAATGAGGGTAACCATGAATTGTGAATTGTATAATATTTTGGTGAAGTATATTTTAATTTTAATTGTTATACATTTTTTTATTGCTATAGCAAAACCAAATATATTTGGTATAGTATTTTGTGTTAAGAGGGATATATTTTATTAACTTTGTTTAGTGTTGTATAACATTTTGGCATTGTGTGTGTTCTTTTTTATTGTTATAATTTTTTAATTGTTATATTTAGTATAGTATTTTATGCATACTGTAAAATGTGCGTAATTGTATATAGTAAAGCCGCCATCGGCTTACTATCTCGTTGGCATTAAAACGCATTTGCGTTCAATTGTTAAAAATTAAATTGACATAATTAGAAACCACAATATAAAACGGCCCCAAAATACTTAATTGTATTCCTATGTCACAGTCTTTACATTGTACTCTCTCCCTCTCTCTCTCCTAATATTCATAATTTATATCAGAACAATACACACAGATAATACGGATAAAATATATAAAATGAAAAAGAAAAGTCAATCCGACTTAACACTGCGACAAAGTATGTGTATACATATATATACCTACATTGACATGGACATTGTGTGCTCGCATTTACTCCAGCGAGTTCATGTAACCAGTAATGGTTTTGCAGCTCACGTGTGCGAGATAACTCAAGGGCTGTGTAAATGATAAAAACAAATAAGATAGATTAAAAACTAAAACAACCAACTTCCATGCCCCGCGAGTCAATTTCAGTAGAAAGTTTGACACGTTTTTCGTCATATATCTGTAGATACTTATCAGATCTCGATGAAATTGCAATGGGACCATCTCAAAAACGCACCTAACCGATTAAAAAATAATCATTCGAAGAACCTCCTTTTTGGAAGTCGGTTGAAAATAAACAAAATTTAATTTTGAAACGCACCCAGAGGACACTGAACTGCTTGTCAAGACAAACATCACAAGCCCGTTTATCGTATAAAAATGACAAGTCCTTTTAGTCATATACATCGTTGTTACTATACGAATATAACACCTAGTGCCCGTACAGTATTAGAATATGTCATAGTAAAATTTGTCCAAGCATTTTCGATTAACGACTTTGTTTATATATATTTACTTAGTCCCTAACTAGTAGGTAAACAATGGCATAGTTTATACCTATTAATTATGTGACATACTTTTTATGAAATAAATAAATTTATTATTATTATTATTTTATTATTTAGGCTGTAGTCATTGCAGCTTACCGTCGAAAGTCCCATTTCATTTGCCATTTATGGTCACCATACACCATCCCATTCATAAGACAGCACGACATTCGGCGCTTCGTCTGGCAGCGTTCATAACCCGGGCACGTGATCTCTCTACCAATGCCCACTATTTCTAGTAGAACCTTCAAGTTGAATTTTTCCGATGTCTATCTACCATAGAATCCAATGATAGTAAGTACTTTTGCGAAAAATGAAAAAAATAGCTAAAAGAACTTCACTGACAGCATATTTGTGAGGTCGAGTTCGTTTCGTTGTGTGGCGGAGTCGCAACCTTGAACCTGAAACATAAACTAAATTAATAAATACATAGATACGTAATTAATTAACAAATATATAATAAAGCATAATACTTACGTGTCAGCTGGCGCTGCGGCCATGTAACCCTGTCCTGCATTGCCGAGAACAATAGGCTCAGCCGGTGCGCCGAGATAAGAAACCACGCGGCCGCCGGCTTCCTCGGAATGCCTTCGTCGCAGCACCAGTCTGCAAAGCCTAACCACGCGAAGCGCACGCCACCCGTACTTTCATTTCGATAATTCATAATCACGTATTTTAACCATATTGTATTTTAACATCATTGTCCAAATTTAATTGTCTTTTCATTCCATGTTTCGTTCTTTTCATTTGTCTCGTAAATTCATTTTAATAAACATTTTAATCAGTAGTGCTAATTTGTGTTTCACCTTGCCATAGTTGTATTTTCAAATATAGCTAAATATGAGGGCTATGTTATATTTTAAATTACAATAGCAAAAATATAGGTGTTTGATCCTTTGAACTTTTATAAATGTCATAATATGTATCTGTGTTTGATTACGCCAGAACACCGTAAGGTTATGGCGGTAGATTTTACCTTGACGGTAGTAAGCTACTTTTTGGTAGCAAGTCAGGTAGAAAATCGATATAATAGCACCTACTACTGCATATCATTATGTGCCACCACGTACCTACCACCTGCAGTAGGAGCATCTACAGGTAGAGATACCTTAAAAATTCGGGCTATGCCACGAGGCAATGATGGTTTTTCATTATCAAATTGATCTTACGATGACTTTTACTTATTGTATATTTTCGTTACATGCTTTCACCCCATTAAGATATTTTTTTTGCTCTTCCGTAAGATTTTGAGGGCCCGGTGGCATAATCGGGAGAACGGTCGGCTTTGATGCCAGAGGTACCGAGTTCAATCCCCGCCGTGTACAAATGAATTTTTCTATCGAAAAATGAATGTGTGCTTTCACAGTAGCCCTCTGGTAAAGGAAAAACATCGTTAGGAAACCAACAATCCCCGCATGTTGGTAGGACACTATCTAGTGTCCGCCTGGCCAGCTACTACCCTCAAGTTAGTCTGTCGTCTGTCTGTCAATCTGTCGCCAAAAACATCTAATATGTTCCGGCAGCTATCCCTTTGAGCCTGTTCGCATTCTAGCCCTAGCGTGCTTACCATCTTCAAACGCATCATCACTTACCAACAGGTAAGATAGTGGTCAAGCGCTAGCCTATAAGATATAAAAAATAAAAATAAAATTCAACAAGTTCTTTAAATAAGCCTAACAGAAAAATACAAATTAATACTATGATCTCGGTTGCCGTATAAACAAGAGTTCTAACTAAAAGTACTTCCTGTTCCCTCCAGAAGTTTGTTTGTTTGGAGATAACCCTTGGCCAGTATTGTATTACATTATTTGCTATCAACTCCCCCAACAATGTGGGGTAATGTTACCTTGCCTTTTGAAGGACTATTTTAGTAAAAGGCTCCTGTCAGATGTTGATGTGAATGATAGAAGAATATTTCTAAAAATAAAACTTCAATATCATATTATTTCTATTCAATTTGACTTTTAGGGATCGTGTCAATGACTAGTGGATAAGAATAAGAATAATATTGATTGTTCAAAACTGTGTTTACAAAAAGATGCTAAAATTATCAACAGTTTGTTCTTTTCGAATATACAATAATTACGTAGGGTAACATAACTAGAAAACTAAATTATACGCAGGTATTATTAAGTATACACTATTACTTTTTTTTAAACCACTATTTTATTCTATTTTTATCAATATTTTACACAATCTATACCATTTGGTTTTATATTCCCAGTTACTTAAAATTATTTTTAATAAACTTTACTATGTACACAAAAAACATCAAAAAGCTAGGTCTTATCGAAATATTCGTTCAGGTTGACTAACAGTGGTTGATTAAGAAATCATTCTATGATTTCTTAATCAACCACTGTTTTAGCTTGATCCTGAACAAAGTTCAATTTATTGATTTAATGTCTACTAGTAAATGATTGAACATTTTAATTCCAGATATGACAGCGCTTTTGTGAAACATTGTATTGTTCACTTGTGGTATACACTTATTATATCTGTATTGGCTACGCAAATTATCGGCTCAGCACGATTTTTGACTAAAATAATATTTTTCATTGTTTTTTACAAATGTACAGAGATCTAAAATATACATTTTAGATACATGTCACAGTCAAGAAATAATGTACAATGTAATAATGTACAAATATGTTACGTAAACATCTTCTTTGAAAATACAAAACAATTTTACTGTAAAATGGTCTATATACGTATAAGTGAGCATTTTAATTTTGAATCACTATTTTTGAGTAAATGGTAGAGCAATTTTTTTTATTTCTCAGATCATTTCCGCGATTAAGTAATTTGCCAGAGAACAAAAGTAACCGTCATACCTCAATGCATTCACAAGCTGAAGTAGTAGTAGCACAGACATATTAATATTTCTGTAGCTGGCTGTCCTATTTTTAAAAACAGTTGGCGTACACAAGTTTTTATTTATCTGATAGGTAAGCGTTTGACCCTATCTCGCCTGGTTGTAGCGATGATGTGATCAAAGATGGTGAATATGCATAGGCCTACAATGGTCCAACTCTCAAGGGCTGTGCTGTAGGGTTTTATCGGCGGATTTCCTCTTTGATAGGTAAACTGCTATTTTTTGGTAGCAAGTCAGGCGGAACATTGCGAGCAAGCGGCTCGCAAAATCGCTGGTGATTTCCAAGGTCTTAATAAATTATATAATGAGACCAAACAGGAAGTACTTTATCTCAAACAAAAAAATGTTTTTCCGAATCGGCGCTTTCTCCGTTAAAAATAAATACTTCTAACTACACAATTAAAATCTAATAGCATCAATATTAGTGTTTCTAGTCCACACAACCAAGCATAAAAAGTGTTACACATCATAGAAGAGAATTATCTTAAAAGCTACTCAAGCGGTGCAGGAAATGCGAACATTCACTTTGAATCACTTTCCTAAGAGCCTGTAATCTGTGCAGACGCGTGTTAGCATCAGTGATGCACTTAGTGGAGCTCAATTATTCACTTAACTACTGAAATACCTGCACATGAGGACCCAGTAACGCAGTGAGAGATTAGTTGGCTTTGACGCCAGAGGTAGCAGATTTATAAATATGGTGAAGAAAGCCCCTGCCAATACACCCCAAGCGGGACGTCAGAGAAGGTCTTATTGCCCCCCCCCCAAACCCCCGGCATGGTGGTAGGATACTGTCTAGTGTCCGCCTCGCCAGCGACACCCCCAAGTTATAAAATCTGTCGCCATACATCTAATGTTTGCCAGTAGCTGTCCTGGAGAGCCTGTTTTTATGCTAACCCAGCGTGCTACCTACATAAATATTAATAAAAAGGTATGTGCTACCATCTTCGACCGCATTATCAACAGGTAAGATATTGGTCAAAGGTTAGCCTATACAATACAAAAAATATGGTGATACAAAAAGATTTGCCACAACCGTAATGAAATAAAAAATGTTTTCGGCTTCGTGAACAGTGTCTTTGACAGACACTGTTCACGAAGCTGTAGTACTGTAGTAAAGATAGTTTAAAAACTAGAAAAACCATAGTCACATGCTCCGAAAGTTAATTTCAGTAGCAAGTTTGAGATGTATATCGCCATATCTCCGGAGATATTTATCAGATAATCACAAAAAAATTGTACTTACTAATATTTTTGTAATCGTTTTGTAAATAAAAAATACAGATTTTTACTATATTATATCAATTTCTTAAATAAATTCTAGAACACGATGTAACAGCTAACATAAAATTGTTTTTATATTCCTTTTCAACCTTTAAAAACTACATTTCGAAGAAGAAATACCAATCTTTCCTCAATCTCGGCCACAATTCCTTGTCGCCCACGCCTTATGTCGTCATTTAGTGGCTAATATCGGTCTAATACTTGCCATATATCAGTTGAGAGATAAAGAAGAGCTCCATAACGCGCCATTGATGTCCACTATTTGTTTAAGATAGACATCGGACAAATAAATGAACGATCGAACGGTATTTTGGGCGCCGACTATATAATTTTTTTGTTTGTTCTGACTCTTTTCTTTCGCCATATATTATATACGAGTAGTTTGGAGACTTATTTCGGTGCTACGTTATATTATGCTGCCTATGCGATTAATCTGACATTTTATATTTATAACACTTACATTGTAAATGTAAAACCACACCCGACTGATTTGTATATTTACGTATAATTTGTTCATTGAGACCATTCCAATGAGCCTAAACACGACATCTCAGAATGGCGAGTAAGTAGTGCGAAGAAGCGCCATTTAGTTTTATTTCCGCGGTCAAAGGGCTACAAAAGTTGCTAGAGTAGTCTCATCTACCAAAAAAAGACTTAATATTTTAACGGCTCAACGGATTTTCATGAAACAAAGCTAAGAAAACTCTAGATGAAGACACCAATCAAACAAAAAAAAAAGACGTGTGGCACTCGGGGACTGCCGCGGTAAAGCTATTGCATAGCTTTTTTTTTTGTGCAGTATTTTTTTTCTTTGATATTAATTCAAGTTACACTTTTTGAGCGTGGTGACCGATAAGAAAACATTTTTTTTTACTTTTATTAAATAAATGAGAAGTGAGCTACTTTTAATATCGCTCATTTTAATATCAAAAATTTTGGTTTTCTTTATAGCAGTAATATATATAAATTAACGAAACAAAAAATAATACTGCATTTGTGATAATAATAATAAAATGTTTGTATATAGAGTACTCACGCATTTTCTTTCATTATTTTTTTAATGACTTTCTTCATTAATAAATGCACTTTGTTTATTCATATTTACAGATAGAGACAGAGTACAGATATTCACTGTTGTACATAGATGATAAATACCTATACACCTATCTGTGTCACGGCTACATGTATGAAGGCAGTGAGTGTTTAACAAGGAAGAATTATGTAAAGTTCCGAGGACTTGTTCACCCTTGACATAATTTGAAAATAGAATTCGAAATTTATATTTGAAAAAGGAACGAGAAGACAAAATCAAAATTAGCCGATCCGAAGTCCGAGGTAAATTGAATGATGTGTGAAACCAAAGACGACCTTATCTCTACTACGCTAAGGCTTAAAAATAAGGTTCGTTGGGGTGTTAGGTTTTATTTTCGTTACGGAATTTCTGGATTCGGTCTTCACGCTTAAGGCCCGCGATAGAAGCTATGCAATAGCTTAAAAATCTAAATATGTTCATCCGTTTGGGCACTACGATGCCGCAGAGAGAAACACAGATAGATACACAGATACACGCGTCAAACTCATAACACCCCTTTTTTTATGTCTGGGTTTAAAAACGGGTCATTGTAGTGATCCCCTTATACACAATTGAATTATATTTACTTTTGAATTTCTTTGTCAAGACCTATAATTTCGTTGATTATTTGGACTTATGTTTACAGACCAACTGAAGAGGCAGTAGACTTGCCGGTAGTCATATTATAGCAAAGAACTAATGAACGCTGTAATAAACGATAGAAAACGTAGATCAGCAAGCGTAGCACTGCCCTCAGACGATCGTCACAACGTTGCTGGCAAGTGTTGAATGAAAGCCTATTAATAGTCCACTGCTGGACATAGGCCTCTCTATCATTGGCGTCATTAAGCAAGACCCTGAGTGAATCGTGCTTATTGACGTGTAATTGAAGAGTCTTTTCATTTTATTGTGGACTAATCATTATATGGATGATGATAAAAATCTCCTCACGCATTGACATCCTACTCAATAAAAATTCTTATAGCTACCACCTTCAAGTTGTGAAAATGTGTTACCAAACATCTAGTGTGTTCCAACAGCCATCCTTGACAGCCAGTTCCCATTCCAATTCCAGGTCTAGCGTGCTACCATTCTCGACCGCATCATCACTTACCAACAGGTGAGCTGGTGAGAATGGACGCACGATAACGAACCTGTGGAACATGTTATATCACAATGCAAGTCTTAGAAGACTTCAAGTAAAAAAAAGCTCTAGTGGTTAGTTCGCCTGTCCATGAAACCGAACGTCGAGGGTTCGATTCCCACATTGGACAGTTCTATGTGTACAATTGTACTCTCTGTCTGGCTGTTTATATCCTTGATTTGTATATTTTGTAAAATCCCCCGCAATGCAGGGTTTCTTAGTGCGGGTAGACTTTTTTAAACAAAAACAAACAACAGCCACCTCTATCGAATACGTCATCTGCTTCCACATTACTAACATTATCACCACCTTCATAATTGGTAGCTTTATGCCAGTGAGCCCAAACCTACCTTCGCTTCTTAAAATAAGTTAGCCCGGTTAGTCGCTACTAAGGGGCAATGCACAAAACACCTTAAGCAGGACTCGATTACCGATTTGCTTTTGTTTATCTAACCGCTTGTAGCTCAGTATAGCTTCTAACTTTGCCTATGCTACCATTTCAGATATCGCTACGCCAACTTTGCATATAATTTTTCTAAATACTTGTGAAATTAATAGGATAACTTCAACATCAAACTTAAAATGAGGACTATTTTTAGTGTTGAATCTTCAATTTAATACGTATTTACTTTGAATCATAATAATAATTCAGGCTCTTAAAACTTGCAGGATATACAGGTTGTTTCAAAAAGAATAAACATTAAAATAACAATATCATAACATGCGATGTTTGAGCTAATGATGATATCACATTATGTGATAATTATCTCTATTGATACAAACTGAACACAAATGCACTTATAACAAAAGTTTATATAACATTTTATTTTTACGGAGGTATTTTATTATTATTTAAACAGGGCATTCAATAGGCTAGGACTTAAACATGATTGTTGTAAATATATCATTCACAATATGGTACAGAAATACAAAGAAAAATATTTAAAAATAATCTAGAAGTAATTAAGTACACTTCTACTAAAAACAAGACTGATCTAATGACATTGGCTTTTTTAATTACATATTATTTAAAAGGTATATAACATTCAACATTCTAAACAAATAAATCTGTTGATTCATCGCGTTTAACCAGAACTTATCTATAAAATGCACAAAAAGTCTTAGGACATCTAAAGGAAAATTGCAACTACTGCAAAATTCCGGGAAAACGAAAACGATTTTACATTTTCGCATCACCCTTTAGATGCAAAATTACAGACAAAGTAATCTCTTTCCAGTGATTCGTATGATTTTACCAAATCGAAAATCGTACAAGTTTAATAGAAAATGAATTTTCAGTCGTGAATATTGCCTATTTATAATCATTATAAATGTACTTTTACAGTGCTGAACGAGCAGTTATATAAAATAACGTTCTATTTTTGACCGACTTTACTAAATTAGTAAATTATATCTACTCTCTTAGTTAGTAAGTTGCTTTTTTGTTTGAAATAGTCGTATTGTTGTTCCTAGATTAAGCCGTAAGTACGTAGTATTATTATAACGTTCTGTTACGGAGTACTACTACTTGTGGTTCTATGCCGTAAGCAAGACAAGAAGAAAGGCGTAAACGGTATGTGAAAGTGGTATCTTGTCTCATGATGCAAAATATTTAGAGAGGTTGGGGCACAGACGAGTCGTTTTAAAGAAAATTAACATGACGATAATGGGACGGGCGTGCGGTTTTTGTATCTGGGGGCACTTCCGTGCCCCCGCCAAGACGAGATAAGCGAAGCGCAAGGGCACTACCTACCTTTTCTCGTAGCGCTTCGTCGTATTTGGATAGAATTTTCTGCAAAATGTGTATATCAATCTGTGATCTCGTCTTTTATGTTAAGGTTTTTTATAGTGTTTGACCACTATCTCACCTGGTGAACCTGGAAGCAATGATGTTGTCGAAGATGGTGAGCAGGCTAGAATAGAATATTCTGAATTCAAGGGCTGTTTGCCGTCGGAGCGGCATAAGGTTATGGCAGCAGATATTTTCATTGATGGCGGTAAGCTACTTTTTAATAGCAATTCAGGCAAAACATGGATGTATAACATGCTTCTGTTGGAATATTGGAACAATGCTAGACATAGTGCGAAGCCACTGTCATACGGCATTTAAAACGTTGATATATTTCTATCTCCCTTCTTCGTGCATCGCCCTCTCTCTGCTCTTAGCCGCGCTCCGATGAACTATTTGTGTCAAATAATCTCTGTATCTAATCTTAATAAATCAGTAATTAAAACAGTGATTAACACTAATCCAGTTGTTTTCATCAGCTTCAATCACCTCTTCAATCAATTCACCCCAACGGGGCTCTCATGTGAATCCGTCTAGCCTGTAAAGCTTGAAAGAGTAACAAAAATTCTAATTTTTCTCACTTTCTCATTCACACATGTAACACATAATTATATATTCATGATAATACTCGACCAATTACAAAACAAAAAGAGGTGGAAATCCGACACACTGTGCGACGCAAATGAACATTCTTTTAGCAACGAGGGTAGGGCTATTAATTCCGTCGGGATTAGGGTGCCGTTGAATTTGTTTTGAGAAACAATCATTAAAACAATTACGGGTATGCGGGCAGGAACTTTTTTGGGACACAAGAGTAGGGTGCTGGGTTTTACAACAAAGTAATTGTTGCTCTTGTTGCTGAGTAAAGCAAAGTATGAGATTTTTAAACAACTTTACAAAACGATGACTTCATAATTCGAGGTTTTTGAGTAAATCGATTTTCACATAAGGCCCCAGATGCAAATTTTGTGAGGAGTGATATCAATAGGGATAAAAAAGAGTGTTTTTGTTTAAATTCCGTGTTAGGAAAAAGAGTAATGTTTCTAGATAACTTACCTTAAAAAAAACTAAATCAGTAGCGTTACAAAAAGGAAAATCAACGGTCTATTTCAATGTTTTCAATTGGCAAAACATATTAAATTTAACACGCTTTTATATATCAAGCATTGCACAGACTATTCAGTCTGAAAGAGATTGCAATAAGGTTCAAATAATTTGAATTTTAAGTATCGTATGACAACTAGTAGTGATTATGAATAAAATGCTTATCAGATTATAACAGTAAAGATGGCTATTAGGGTGCGAAAACAAATCCCTAGAAATCATTATCTACAGTCGGTTCTCATTGAAAGCGTCGGAACTATCGCCGTAATTAAACCCATGTTCCGCCAGTTGTGTTTCCGATGTCTTACGAAAACTGATTCTGCCTGTCACACCGTCAATGGTAATTTACTCATCTTGCTATATTCTCGCATATCAATATATTTAAAAATTATCAGATTATCACTTCTACTTCCTTATCTAAAGAAAGGAAATCTAAAAAAAGAAGCACTTTCATCTGTTGTTCAAATAAAATCAAATGTTTATTTTAGTAGTATAAACATTAATAAACCGACAGATGACCACTTTTTGATTGAATTAGTGTCAATATATTTGACTGGTACTTCTATTAGTCGTACGAATATTTTAGTCGTATTTTTATATATAAAAAAACTTAATGCATATTTGGATTTGGATTCTTTTTATTTTAAAACAAAGAATCAGAGTTTTCTAGGCTTAGCGAGTTTACTATCTTTGACCACATCATCGCTTACCATTAGACGAGATAAGAAGGGTTTGACTACTCAAACGCTAGCCTATAAGTTATAAGAAATATTGAAACTCTGACACAAATAAAAAGGATAGTTACCTAATTCTCCTTGCGAGGATATTAAAATTTCAACCGTCAAAAAATATCCGTTAAGTATTAAAAAATAGAGATATATTAAATTAACTTTTACTTACAAAACACCGATTGGAGAAATTTACTTAAGCTCAGCATTTTCCCATCTCGCTCAGCATACGGTGTAATAGGCTGCCGATTAATGTGGCCAGCCATTGTTTCTAATGCAAGCAACACAGTTCGGTGCCTGTATGTTCATTGTTATTGGTGGTTACGCCTCGCTTTGTCGGATACACATTCATGTCAATGGAGCTTAGGAGTAGATTTAACTCTTGACCTGGGCTTGGGATCTGGACTAGTTTAGTTCTGCTAGTACCTTACTTTAAAATACTTAATTTTATTGTTTTATTTTGGACAAGACTTAACCTCTATCTCATTTGATGTTAGGTGATGATGCGGTCTTTGATTTGTGCTTATCTAAGAGATATGCTTATGCACGATAATCAGATTTTTTTAATATATATCTTATAGGCTAGCATTTGACCACTATCTCACCTGTTGGTAAGTGATGATGTGGTCGAAGATGATAAGCACGCTAGAATGGGAACTGGCTCTTAAGGATAGCTGCCGGAACACATTAGATGTTTTGGCGACAGATTTTCTAACTTGAGGGTGGTAGCTGGCCAGGCGGACACTAGATAGTGTACTACCACCATGCGGGGGTTGTTGGTTTCTTAACGATGTTTTCCTTCACCAGAGGGCCACTGTGAGAAGTGCACATACATTTTTCTATAGAAAAAATTATTGGTGCACGGCGGTTTGTACAGCTAATACTGCAAGTTTACGTGCACAGACTGACTTGGTTAGGCAGGAAGTAGTGTCATCGTTACAGTGCACTGGTGCCTCCGAGGTGGACTCAGGCAGTCCTTTACAACTGCCGGAGCCTGCTAGAGAGACCATTGTGTTCAGCGATGAAATGGGAGTAGGTATGGGTAGCTTATTAGACAATAGATTGAACCAAAATGTTTATAACAATTGCTGCCCTAATTTATCAATTACAGATTTATGTAAAAAAATATGCAGCTTTCAGTATCACAAAAATTGTACTATTGTATTGCAGCTAGGTAATAGCACAAACGTTAAAAAAGCTGATATTAATATTCTAATTAAACTTTTGTCAGACATTGCCAGCAGAGGCATTAGGAAAATAATAGTTTGTTCATTCCCGTATCTTAAAACAAGTAGTTGCTCTTATAATGAGCATGCTCATAAATTGAACTTGGCACTGTACAATTTGACGTGTCGCTTCAGCGACTTTTTGTATTTTGAAACCAACAAATTTATTAGTAAAGTAATATTGACAAAGGATACTTTGTATCTCAATAAGACTAATAAGTCGACCATTGCTAAGTTATTAGCATACAATATTTATGACCCTGTTTTACATATTGTAACAGATCACAATGACGAGCCCCAACGTAGTGGTGTTACTATGCAGGGTAATTGTAGCGTAGTAGACTTAGTTAGTTTAAACTAATGTCTAAGACAATGGGGAGGCCTGACTCAATCAACATTTTTCATCAGAATATACAAGGTCTCTCCAGCAAAGCCTTAGAGTTAGAATTATTTCTCAATTATTATAAAGTTGACATAATGTGTATTACTGAACACTGGTTTGAGAAAGGTACTTTGTTACCAATATTAAAAAATTATACAATTGCCAGCACATTCATTAGACAAAAGGCAATTCGTGGTGGCTCACTAATATATGTAACTGAAAATTGTAACTTTAAAGAGCGTAAAGACATAGTAGCTTTGTCTGTGGAACGATGTGTTGAATTATCTTGTATAGAGCTGGGGCAACATATAGTCATCTGTGTATACAGACCTCCATCGGCTGATTATAAAATGTTTGAAACAATTATGGAAGAAGTAATGAGCAAAGTCTTCAACACCTCTAAATCTTTAATAGTTTGTGGCGATTTCAATGTTAATTTAATTGAGCAGTCTCCGCTCAGCGACAAATTAAAAAAATTATTTCTAAGCTTCAATCTGAAGCATCTTTTTAATCAGCCAACAAGAATCACTAGCTCGTCAGCTACCTGCTTGGACAATGTGTTCTGCAACTGTGAACCCGAAAAAATTGCAATTTTTGATAAACTTGGCTCGGACCATCTGGGACAAAGTGTCACTTTTTCATGTAAATTATCCATCAAAGGCCAAGAACATTTTTACAGGCCCATTACCAACAAACGGGTTGAACAGTTTGTGGATATCATTGACAAGCAATTAATGAACCTAAGATTTTCTGAGGATCCTGATGACCTATGCAGTGCTTTATTTCAAATGTTAGATGCAGAGTTCAATGATATTTTTAAAATTAAAATGGTTAGAAAGGGTGCGAAGGTTCGTTCCGATGACTGGGCAACTCCTGGTATTTATAAAAGTAGAAACAATTTGTATAACTTGTACTCACAAAAAACCATTAATTTACATAATACTAAATTCATAAATCACTTAAAATTGTATTCAAAAACTTTTAAAGTTGTTTGTCAGACAGCAAAATCACTGCATCTAAGTAGAAAAATTAAGCATGCCGATGACAAAATAAAATCAACATGGAAAGTCATTAATACAGAAACTGGAAAAATTAAGCAGAGGGACGGTAAAATTATGTTAAAAGTTAATAATAAATTAATCATAGATAATAATGATGTCGCTAACACATTTGTTGAGTACTTCTCACAAGTACCTATTATTACTACTCAGCCTTTAAACTCTTCCCCTAAGGATGCTTTTGTTTTACTATCGAAGTGTGTGAATGTATGTGACTCTATGTTTGAGTTCAGACACATAACTTCAATATCAATTGCACCGAGGAAGGTGCCCACAGCACTCGAAGGCCAGCGAACTATCCCCGTCACTCAGACTGGACCGGTTCGTAAAGAAATAAAGGACCAGGCGAATGGTGACGGAGCCCAGTAATTTATTTTTGTCCTAAACAATAACAAGTCATGATAAGTCATATGTAGATCTCCAGAAGATTCTCATTCCACGTATTATTTTGTCTAAGGCTGATTGTTTTAGCATCTAAGTTCTCATTTGTACCTAACTATCTTAGTTATAATAAAAAGTTTGATAATTATCAAAACTTTTAAAATGCTCAATCAAAAGAAAACCGAGGATCTGTGGGGTATGTCAACCAAAGTACTTAGTTATATTATTAATGCAATTAGCCCTCACTTAGCGTTTATTTTTAACAGATGCGTCGATGAAGGTGTCTTTCCTGATGTAATGAAAAAAAGTAAATTAATTCCCCTATACAAATCAGTGAACAAAAATGACCCTTCAAACTATAGACCAATCTCTATATTACCGGCGCTCAGTAAAGTTTTTGAAAAAGTTATATTAGACCAGCTTTTGGCACATTTTAATATTAATCATCTTTTAAATCACAAACAATATGGTTTCACTAAGGGGCGTTCTACTACTGATGCTGGAGTAGATCTTCTTAAACATATATTTGATGCCTGGGAGAAAGCACAAGATGCTATCGGCGTTTTCTGTGACTTATCTAAAGCGTTTGATTGCGTCTGTCACAAAACGCTAATTTGCAAATTAAAACACTACGGCGTTAACGGAAAAGCACTTGATCTGGTCTCATCCTACCTCAGTAATAGAATACAGATGGTTGAGGTCAATGGCGTCAGGTCATCTGGATCCCTCATAAAAATGGGAGTTCCGCAGGGATCGATCTTAGGACCATTTTTATTTCTAGTTTATATTAATGACTTGCCGTCTTTCGTGCAAAACTTATGTGACATTGTTTTGTTCGCGGATGATACATCCTTAATATTCAAAATAGATAGGATTGCGCCTGGATTTGACGATGTTAACAAATCAATCGCACAGGTTTTGAATTGGTTTACAACCAATAACTTATTACTGAACGCCAAAAAAACTAAATGTATTAAATTCTCGCTGCCAAATGTAAGAAAGGGTGTCATTAATAGCAGGATATTAATAAACGATGTACCGATAGAATTTGTTGAATCCGCTACATTCTTGGGCATCACCCTGGATTCAAAACTACAATGGGGTTCTCAAATATCGGCTCTGGCAGGTAGATTGAGCTCCGCTGCATACGCAGTACGTAAAATCAGAAACTTGACTGACGAATCCACTGCTAGATTGGTTTACTTTAGCTACTTCCATAGTATAATGTCCTATGGCATTTTATTGTGGGGGAAAGCCGCCGAAATCCAATCTATATTTGTTTTACAAAAAAGAGCTATTCGATCTATATATACCATGAAGTCGCGAGACTCACTTCGTGAAAAATTTAAGGAGATTAAAATTCTCACAGTGGCATGTCAATATATATATGAAAATATTATGTATGTACGCAAAAATTTGAATGAGTATGATAAGAGGTCCGATGTACATAATTTCAATACAAGACACAAAAATAGATTAATTCTACCTCAATTCAGGTTGTGGAAAGTTGGTGGTTCTTTTCTGGGGAACTGTATACGATTTTATAATAAACTTCCTAAAGATATTGATCAACTGTCTATAAGCAGATTTAAAACCTTTGTAAAATCCAATTTAATGAAGAAATCGTACTATACAATAAATGACTATATGAATGACAAAAATGCTTGGCCTGAATGCCCCAAGCTCCAAGATATAATATAAATTGTATGATAATATAATTACTTATTGTACATTAAACATTTATTTAATATGAATTAAAAAAAATGAATTAAAATAAGTGACAAGCCCCATAGAGTTTCTTGGTGTTTCTTCTCTGATGGGAGTACTTCCGAAACACCAGTAGATTCAACAGTCAATCAGTTTTCATCTTTTGTTTGCAGATCTAGGGTTGCCTGTTACGACGGTATTATGCGGCTGATAGTCGGACAATCAGTTCCATTCGGAACATGATTTGTACTGCAATTAGTCTGCGTTTTATTTATCTATTATGTTTCATTATTTCACAATTTTTTGGATAAAAATTTTCTGAAGTACTGAAACATGCACTGGGTTGCGGGTGCACGTAATGGTACGGTTGGCAACCCTACATTAATAAGGGGAATTAAACATGTGTTTTAAGTGTGACGTTCGACGTCTAGATGAAAGCTGAATGGCTCAATACCTTTGTTTTATTTTTTTTGTAAATTCAAAGCGTTATGTTTCTGTTATATCTATATTTTTTGTTGAATATGATCTATTTAATGTTATTTGACGTGTGTAAGTGCTAATTTTTAATTTGCCCATATACTGAATAAATGCTTTGACTTTGACTTTGACTTTGAACACGGTACCACGGCATCAAAGCCGACCGTTCTCCCGATTACGCCACCGGGCCCTCACACATGTCCCTTTAGAATCACTGTCTAAAGCTCATATATATACATGCATATATTAAATAACAATTTTTTAGGGTTCCGTAGCCAAATGGGAAAAAAATGATCCCTTATATATTGGTGATGTCTGTCTGTATGCATCTCAATCTCAGTATGCCACTTTATTCCAAAACTATTAAGACTACACAGTTGATATATTTTTACATAGAACTGAAACTAAAAAAAAATTTTTCATCAAACCTATACGTGGTGGATATCTATAGATACGAGTAGGTCTTTAAAAATGACATTAAAGTTTTTATACCATTTTTTCTCAAAGTCAATCACTTCTTAAGTGGTAAAATGTGTGGCACACAAAAATACAGGGGGGGGGCCCTGTATTTTATAAAAGTAAGGGAGTGAAAAATCTAAAAAAATATGTGCTGTAGATGTCAATAAACAATTTCGACGAAAATTGGTTTGAACGAGATTATATAGTCAGCAGTATAAAGATATAGCAACCGCAAATATAACTTTCACGTTTTTCATATAAACACTATGAAAAACAAAGTTAATTTTTTGGTGATTTTTTGTTAAAATATAGTTATAAAATACTCTACTGTGTTACGGACGCGGACCTACGCGAACTAGTGCGAGTCCGACTTGCACTTGCCGGTTTTTCCGTTAGGGTAGAAAGAGACTACTTTTTTCTAAAGCTTTTTTTTTCAATCGTTTGCGGAATAGCGGTGTCTACCAGAGGTTTAAAAACTTAACCGATGTCTTTTCGGTGGAAAATTTGATCAGCCCACTGCATCTTCGGCTTGCTAGTCCATTGAGCCTTGCCATTGGCCTAAAATATATAAAATAAAACTGGCCAAGTGCGGGTCAGACCTTTGTCTCGCACACGGAGATTTCCGAACCGCAGTATAATAATATATAAGTATAATATTATATTATATTACCGTGTCAATACTAAACATGCTTATTAACTACAACTGCATCTAGCGAATATCTAACGAACTTCTAACACCAACTAAGTGAACGTCAAAACAAAGGTAGGTAATTAATATTATTTATTAATAAGTTAAACAATCGTTCATAGATGGCGCTATAGTAAAAACACGTATTTGTATGGGGACCCCCTTTAATTTTTAACTTTGTTCTGTTTTTAGTATTTGTTATTATAGCGGCAACAGAAATACATCATCTGTGAACATTTCAACCGTCTAACTATCACGGTTCATGCGATACAGCCTGGTGACAGACGGACATACAGACAGACAGACGGAAGAGGAGTCTCAGTTATAGGGTTCCGTTGGTACCCGTTAGGTTCGGTACCCTAATAAATCTATTTACGCGATGGTTTAGGTCACATAGTGCACCGCGGCGTCCTGCGTCCTGCGGGCGCGATCTCAGTACTTTTCACGCGTTTGGTGTGAACCAGCCAATACAAATACTACTGCGCTATCTGATCGCCGCCTAGATTGAGCACCCAGGACGCTGCGGTGTGCGTACCTTAATTTTTATGTTAACATTGCATAATAATCTAAGATCATAAATTCTAAAAGAACCGACTTCAAATACTGCGCTAGTAATTTTCAGTACCAAGTTTGAGGTGTTTATCTCCATATCTCTGGAGATACTCATTAGATCTCTATAAAATATAATTAGCACCTAGAAACTATTAGCTTTCAAAAAAAGTAGTGTTTTCTAAATTGGTCCAGCGTCGTTGAGAAATCGGGGAATTATAGAAACCGTTAAAAAACCCGTTAAAAGTTATAGAATTTAAATGAAAAACAAATTTAAAACGCATATCTTTACATGTATTTAAATTAGTAAAATATGATTTTTATGACTGTAACAAAACCAGCGACGATTTTACTAGCAAAAAATGAAGTTTTAAAATTATAACACCTTATTTTTGCATCGGGAGCTATGAAAGTTTAAACCACTCGAAGCAAAGTTTCAACTAACAAACCTCGTTTAGCCAACACGTGGTTAAAATCATGTGTTAAGGCAAGTTTTGTTAGAGTTAGACTAGCTGCATGTTTTTACAACTTTGAAAGTTACTATGAGAGCGTTTTGGGCCCGACAGTGCACAAAGAAGGTTATATTTTTCAATTCTGTCAAAACCATTTATATATAAGTAAAGGTTCGTTAATCAGTTCATCATAACAGTTAGACAAAACGGCCAAATAAGAATAAACTTTGCATTGCCTTTACTTTACCTATTTAGTACGGTATAAAATATAGATTATCTAGTATTCAACGTACGCGAAGCACCAAAGCGCAGCTAATATAAGTAGCCGCAAACGTATAATTGAATGAGGTGCAAATAGATAGTCTTATAGGTGATCTCGTTTTTTTAGGAAAATCCGTCGAGTCTTCTCGTCGCCTATACCGCAGTGCCAAAAAAAAAACTGGCCAAGTGCGAGTCAGACTTTTGTCCCTCACACGGAGGGTTCCGAACGCCATCAACGAATATCTAACGAACTTCTAACACCTACTAAGTTAACGTTAACACAAGGTAATTAATATTATTAAAAATCTGGAAGACCAAGTGTTCGTAATCGTACGACTAACTCAATAGTAGATTAGTAGCCAAGGGCTGTAAGGCATCAATTGCAGCCCGAGATATTTAGGCGCACGAGCGCAGCGAGGGCGCCTATAGTTCGAGGGTGCAATTGATGCTTACACCCGAGCTAACTACTCTGCTTTACATCTCGATTGTGAGGTAAGTAGAAAAAAACCGGCATTACAAGTATAAAACATTTTATTAGTTAAAATGTATAGTGAAATGATTGTTACTTGCTGCTTCAGCTTCCATTTTCATTGAATCGGGAGTGCAGCTTATTTCTTTATCACTTGCAGAACTCATGTTTTTTTCCTAATTAGCACGTAATTATAATAAAATCCTAATAACAAACAATATTTAAAGTAAAAGTTTTCTATTCCCGCCTTTTTTCATCTTTTTTTATTTATTTTTTCAAGAACGAAATTGATCTTCGCCGTTCGATATTTAAAATTGATGACTATTATACTCATACGAAGACAAGGCTGAATAGCGAAGCGACCTCTTTTGTCATTGGGCTGAATGCATGATGTCTATTGCCAGTATGATGGTTAGATGTACGCGAACTTTTTGAAAGAGTGAAGTTATTTTTTAAATTACTTACCGCCCTAGGGCTTTTCTAGCTACATTATTACCCTAGAGCGCTAATTGGTTACCTACAAGCCCCATTTGAGGGTAATAAGGACCTACTTACCGAATATGAGAGATGTAAAGAGAATATAAATACTACGTACATGACTAACTTTCCACTGATTCGAGCTAAATGAAACTCTGTAAGTACTAAAATAGAAGATATAATAATCAATACTGACTGTACACTACTACAAATAAAATTAAAGTAAACAAATCGACCGAGGCCCACAAATTTAACAAATGAAACGCTTGCGCGTGCTAATTTTTCCGGTGCTGCGATCTAGTTGCGTCGACGTGAATTAATTTCAAAGGCTATTACACAGGTGAGTTATTTGTAGTTGATTGCATATTGAACACCGCACAGCTATGCTCGGTATTTTTTGCCACTTAAATATGACTATATGACTCTTCCCGACATATATTGGCGAATAATAATACTATTTATTTTAATTGAGAGCAACTAACTGCTTTAACTGCACAATAACACTAAAGCTACTTCTACTCGCCAATAGATGTCGGGAAGAGTCATATTTTAAGTTGATTTGTTGAAAACACGAATAAAACAAAATTTCTGAAAATGAATCCTAGCTAGATCGATTTATTACCCCCGAAAACACCTGTATACTAAATTTTATTTAATCTTTGGAGCCGTTTCAGAGATTAAGGTAAACACGATAGCGCCATCAATGCAGATTCGTAGATGGCGCTATCGTAAAAAACACGTTTTTTGTTTTCAACCCTTTAATTTTTTACTTTGTTCTGTTCTTAGTATTTGTTGTTATAGCGGCAACAGAAATATATCATCTGTGAAAATTTCAACCGTCTAATTATCACGGTTCATGAGATACAGCCTGCTGACAGACGGACAGACAGACAGACAGACAGACGGACAGTGGAGTCTTAGTAATAGAGTTCCGTTGGTACCCTTTGGGTTCGGAACCCTAAAAAAGACTTTAATCAGTGCCTCCTCCCTTTCATTACATACGGATCGAGACACGCACGGTTCGACTAGCCCACCAAATTAAAGTCGCTCAGCGAGCTATGGAGAAAACTATGCTCGTTGTTTCTCTGCGGGATTGAATCGAACGAAGTTGATCGCAAGAGAACTAAAGTGATCGACATAGCTCAGCGGATTAGCAAACTTAAGAGGCAGTGGGCTGGTCATATCTGCCGTAGGAACGATAACCGTTGGGGTAGACTGGTTCTAGAGTGGAGGCCGTGCATCGGACGTGGACGACGTGACCAGGTGGAGAAACAACATTCGCAAAGCGGTGGGCAGTGACTGCTGACTGGAAACACAGAGCCGTAGATGGGGCTCAGTAGCGTGTCTTGGGGGAGTTTATGTCCATTAGTGGACTGATATTAACTGAAAATGACGATGATGATGATTTCGTTTTAATAAACTGTGTATTCAAAAATAATATAAAATTGTGATATAGACTGGCCGGAGCTGTAAATTCTACTAAAATTGTAACTTAAATGATAATTTTTTTTGTATTATGTATGTGTTTGGTTGATTAAATTGCTATCGGTTCACTGAATTGTTTAAGCAGTGAAACTTTTAGATATTAAGCTCCATGCATCCGCTGTAATAAAGTATCTTATATCAAAGCATAAACTTTAAACTTTTGTTCAAAATATAAAGCGGGCACAAAATATCAACTATGAACAACTAAACTCGTTTAACCGACAGATGGTTTAATCAGGTGTTAAGCTACGGTTAAGTTAGAACTATGTTCGTGTTAGCAAGTTGAGTAAAGTTAGAATGCCTCTGTATTCATCCTTAAAGGTACGCACACCGCGGCGTCCTGCGATCTGCGGACGCGATCTCAGTACATTTCAATTGTTTTCTGAACGCGTTTGGTGTGAACCAGTCGGCACAAATACTACTGCGCTATCTGATCGCCGCCTAGATCGTGAACGCCGGACGCTGCGATGTGTCTGTACTTTAACAGTATTCCAAATAGTAAAAAAATATTATAAACATATTTAAACTTAGTAATAATAGTAGGTAACACATTATTGATTTCTGCTGGAGACAAGTACTTACGTATCCACAATGTCCTCGCTATCACTATTATCGTGCTACCGTCCAATGCTGAACATACACCTCTTCTATTCTATAGTACGCCACTGATCTCACTCTTCGGCTCTTCTTAACTGCGCGTCTAGGAATAATAAAACAAAACTTCTCTAAATGCTATTAGCCTTTCGAGATATAAATATCCTTTAGTTACAACCATAGCTGAACATCACCATACATCACTTAATTAAGGCTCGTCACCCACGAGGCACTTAAGGCGAATGAGCAAAAGGCGGAGCCGGTGACAAGACAAGTTGCAATTAGATTGAGGCGAGGTAGGGAGATGTTGCTATATTGCGGTGCTGCGACTTACTGAGATTGTCTTGTGAACGTAGCTTGACATTGCTGCGAATAGAGATTTTGATGTGAGAAGCTGCTTTCTAGCAGATCGCTTACAATAATTTGTCATGATTATAACGGAAAGTAACGTAAAAATACTTATATAAAAAGTTTAATCTGTCCGTGTGACGTCCGACGAGTTTTCTAGGTATACTATATTCATGTATATTTTATAGTTTGCTCTAGGCAAGCAAGACATCGTCACATAACATCAGGTGAGATGGTGATCAAATGTTTGCCTATAAGTTACCAATAAAACTGCCAAGTGCGAGTCGACTCGCATTCGAAGGGTTCCGTCCTTACCACCGTACAATATTTTATAAGATAGACCAATATTTCGGAAAAAATACGTTTCCTGTATGATGACCTCTTTTAATTTTAAACTTTATTATGTTATTTTATATCAGCTATAATTGTACATATTTTGTGAAAGAATTATACATATTTCAAGTGGCTACCAATTACAGTTCAGAAGATACAGCCCTGTGACAGACGCGACGGACAGCAGTATCAGTAATGGGGTTCCGTTGGCACCCGTGCGTACGGAACCCTAAAACAGAGCGCTACACCCGCCAATTACTCATGATTCATTCAGTAAAGAAACTACCAATATTCCCTATCTTTTTTCCTAGCTATTTATTCAACATGGCGGAGGTCAGCTTTGCTTTGATTCTTTTTTCTCCAGGTCATTCTATCCTTAACGTTAGTTTATGTAAAAAAAATGTGTAAAAATCAAAATGTAAACACACCACCGACTGATCTATTTATAATCTGCTCATTGAAACCATTTCAATGAGCCCAAGCACAAAATCTCTGTTATAAGTTGCTGAGGAGTAGAGTATTCTGCATATTTTAGGAGATACCGCAGCATCAGGTCAACCCTCATAAAGAAATGCAATTTTTAATATAGTCTCTCTATGGCCGACTTTACTTTAGCTAGACTAGAGTTTAGCGACTTTGTTATATCACTTCTTCAAAACATTTTCAACGATATCAAAGGCAGTCAGTTAATTTGAACAAATATTATTCCGTGCAAGGTCTCAAGTAAAACTCTTCTAACAGAATAAACTTTACCGAAGACTTTAAATCGAAGTAAAATGCAATTTAAAGATGCAATAGCCTCATTAATGGCAATTTCAAGTTGGGTTGGCTCTGACATCTCGATTTGCATCGCTCTAGCGCGGACGAGAGGTGGGCGAAGCAAGGTGAAAGACTTGGAGTAAATAAAAATTCAGTTAAATTAAATACTACAACGATTATTTTGTAGTATTTAATTTATACTGAATTTAAGTGAGTATTATTTGTTTTTTGTTGAGGTGCTTTTTTCCATATCTCTAAAACATGCATTGTAGATGTGTCAAGTTAACAGGAGCATTCGTGCGGTAACATAAAACATTCTGGGAAAATGCGGTTGGCAACCCAACATTAATCAGGGGTATTGAACATTTTATTAAGTGTGTCGTTAGAAGTTTAGATGTAAGCTGAATGGCTCATTACTTTTGTTTTTTTTTTTAAATTCAAAGCAATAAGTTATGTTTTTGTTATATTTAGAATAATTATTTTTGATATGATCTATTTAATGTTATTTGACGTGTGTAAGTGCAGATTTTTTATTTGCCCATATACTGAATAAATGCTTTGACTTTTGAATCAAAATTAATGCGTATGATACGCATAATAGACCGGGAGATGGTAACAGAAAATACTTGGTCATTTGTACCAGTATGGCGGTTCTTCAGGGGTCTGTCTAATTACGGAATGACAAAAAAGAAAATGATGGTCATAGCGCTGGTACCGGCGGCCCAATCGCGTGGGTGTTAATCGAATGTGTCGGATAAATAATAGTGTCGAACGATTTGTTCCACAAAAATGCTTGTATTTTCCGATAGTCGATAAAAAAGAAGTATGCGGTAGCGTAATGCCTTACTTCTCCGGTGTGACTTAGAGCCCGCCATACAGTCAGACTTTTCTCCCGCACACGGAGGGTTCCGAATTTCCGAACGCCATCCAACGAACTTCTAACACCAACGAAGTAAACGTTAACACAAAGGTTATTAATATTATTAAATATCTGGGAAACCGTGTGTTTGTACGACTATCCACTGATTCTAGCTAAATGAAGAAGCTATTTAAGTAATGAAATTGAAAATATTTTATTCAATACTGTACACTGCATATAAAATAAAACTAAGTAAACAAATCGACCGAGGCCCACAAATTTAACAAATGAAACGCTTGCGCGTGCTAATTTTTTATGTGCTGCCATCTAGTTGCGTCGAGGTGAATTAATTTCAAAGGATTATTACACAGGTAAGTTATTTGTAGTTGATTGCAGATTGAACACCGAACTTTGCTCGCTATTTTTTGCCACTTAAACAGAAAAATATGACTCTTCCCGACATCTACTGACGAATAATAGCTATTTTTTTCGATTGAGAGCAACTAACTGCTTTAACTATATGCTTAAAAAATAATACTACTTCTACTTCTACTACACAAAGCTACTTCTACTCGCCAACAGATGTCGGTAAGAGTCATATTTTAAGTTGATTATCGATAAAGTCGATTATTGAAAACACGAATAAAACAACATTTCTGAAAATGAATCCTAGCTAGATCGATTTATCGCCCCCGAAATCCCCTGTATACTAAATTTTATTTAATTGTTGAAGCCGTTTCCGAGATTCAGATTCAAATTTCGAGATTAAGGTAAACACGATAGCGCCATCTATGAAGATTTATGAATGGCGCTATCGTAAATAACTCGTTTTTTATTTTAAACCCTTGAATTTTTAACTTTGTTCTGTTCTTAGTATTTGTTGTTATAGCGGCAACAGAAATACATCATCTGTAAACATTTCAACCGTCTAACTATCACGGTTCATGAGATACGGCCTGGTGACAGACGGACAGACGGACAGACAGACAGACGGACAGCGGAGTCTCAGTAATAGGGTTCCGTTGGTACCCTTTGTGTTCGGAACCCTAAAAAGCAATTCAACCATTAGTTCCAGGCTAATTTTTGCACAGCTAATCATCGTCGAGTAGCCATTCACGGAAATCACCTTGCCATACTTTTCCGACGGTTCCCAATGGCCACCATCCACCGCAAGGGAGTAAATTTTTTTTTTGCTCAACGATTTGTACCAGCCTAAAACTTTTTTTAACAGTTCTCTGTATGTTCATAAATAGAAGTCTGATCATGCCATACCCGTGGGAGGTCGCAAATGTATACAATATTTTTCAAAATTCTAAGATTTTATTCGTAATTCGCACGATTTGTACCAGTATGGCACTAATTTTTACTGTAAGTTAGAGTTTAACGAATATAAATACAAAATCCCAAACACCTAGGTGGCGGAAATCTTGTATTATAACCAGATGTTATGTCGTATAATATTGTACGGCTACCGGCGCTCGAAAGATTTTTCGAATTGTAGATAGGTAATCGTGTATATAAGCCATAATGTATGGGAACATACTTTTAAATAACGCCACATAATAATATAATAATAATAGTAGTATGGCAAATATAACAATGGTCACATTGTATCATATAATTTCCGAAAATCCAAATGGCATACTGGTACAAATAATATTTTTTTTTACATCTTTGATCGTGTCCGACAGTCGTCCGCCCCATGGTTACAATCTGGAATATTTTTTTTTTAGTTACAGTTACATCCAAATTAACCATCCAAAAAGTTGAACAGAATACAATGATTCCAATACGTAAAAAATGATTTTACGTATTTTACAGTCGTATTTTCAAAACGTTTCGAATAAATAAGTGTTTCAAGTATGGAAGCACTTTTTCCCCCTATAAGACGTATGGGAAATGTAATAACGGTCACATTTTATCAAATACTTTCCAAAAATCCAAATGCAATACTAATACAAATCGTTTGCGAAAAAAATAAATACTCCTTTGCGGCGGCATGCGGCCATTTGAAACCATCAAAAAAGTATGGCATGGTGTATTTTGTGAATGGCTACTCGACGATGATTAGCTGTGCAAAAACTAGCCTGGAACAAATGCTTGAATTGTTTTTTTTTTAATTAATATATTCGCGTTGGTATGGCGGGCTGTAAGTCACATCGGAGAAGTGTGGCATTACGCTACCGCATACTTCTTTTTTTATCGACTATCAGAAAATGCAAGCATTTTTGTGGAACAAATCGTTCGACACTATTATTTATCCGACACATTTGATTAACGCCCACGCGATTGGGCCGCCGGTACCAGCGCTATGACCATCATTTTCTTTTTTGTCATTCCGTAATTAGACCCCTGAAGAACCGCTATATTGGTACAAATGACCAAGTATTTTCTGTTACTATCTCCCGGTCTATAAGTGTATGTAAGAGACAGATTGCAATCATCGTGCTTATCTTTTATCACGAAATAATTCCCTTTTAGCATTATATACTTGACACTCGGTGACTTATACTGAAATAAATAATAGGGTACCATGGATTTAATAAAAAGGATGGTGCACTGCAGATGTTTTGACAAATTCAATTTAATCCGTATGCTTTAACGATAAGGTTGTAATTGCTTTGTAGAACAAAACGGCCCAATTGAGAGACACCAGGGTGGGAGGGTGTCCTTGTCTAACAACCTGATAGTCCTATATATGTTCTATACTATAAGTATGGTATACGTATGGTATATAATATATAAGTTGTCCATAAAAAAGAAAGGGACAAACTCCGTTCAAGGTCGTTCTCATGGGGGCCGGAGTACGCGATCGTGTTTAATATGTAGCAGATCTGTGTAGGGTGCATATGACATAATTCGATTCATCGATTAAAGTTATGTAAATAGAATAAAAATGTTAGTTTCTGTAAAAATTGAAAATAACCATCTTTTGAATATTTAACCAAAACTTCACGCGTGAACCCACATTTCGGGCAAATTTTATAACACTTTTAACCTGACATTAGCTTAAAATACTGACATTGACAGTTTAGTTTATTATTGACATTGGCATCTAGCTTTTTTTTTTAGTGATATAATTAATTATATTTTTAATGTAATGTGAATGATTGATTTATGTTAATAGGTTAATTTTTATTATTAATATTTGACTGGTAAATTCTATTAGTAAATATGTTAAAACATAACTTACAAAACTTTCTCATATGTTATATATTACAACATATAACTTATGAGAAAATTTTGTACGCCCAAAAGGGCAGAAGAAGTGGACCCATTACCTAAACCACTTGTATTATGATAAGTACAACTTTTGTTACCTTCTTTTTTTATGCAAATAAACTATTTTAATTTGATTTGCTACTTCTGTTTACCCCCAATGTTGCATACCTAGATCCGTCCCAGGCTGTAGCTAACTCCAATTTATATCTAGTCTCGCCTTACTTATTAATCCTGTCCTTTCAAAGAGTCGGCCACTCTTAGTTTTCATAGTTTCTTTAAGAGACGTTAATCACAGTTTAAAACTCTTTAGAAGTAGTAACGATGTTACAGGTAGTTGAAGAAAGTTTCTTGAAAATGTGATGAAATATTGTTATTATTATTGTTTATAGTTATCGTGAGTTTGAATCATGATTATAAAACACCGACTATTATACTCACTACTGTTTGTTGTCGACCGTCTCGACCTAGGTTTCATGCATGTCCGATGCACATTGACGCAGCGAGATCGCGACAAGCACGCGTTCTCGCTGCGTGAACTCCCGAGGATGTGCATGTTTTTCGGAAAGTGATTGGCTAGAAAGGTTTTCTTCTTTTGTTGTCATTATAATATACATGAGTTAGATTCAGATTTATTAATTACAACAACAATGGTGCGTTACATTTGGTATGTCATTTACAATAATAGTTAAGCTTAAAATTAATAAAATTATTAACATTATTTATGTCAGTAAATTAAGAAAAGATAGAATAGTAATTAATTAATAGTAAGAAAGTAATTTAAAAAAAATAAAATACTTCATTTCATTGCTCAAGTCGATCACTATCTCGTCTGATCTTGAAGCAAATGCCAAAAAAAAGGAAATAGACCCCACAGACCTTGCCATAGTTTGTTGAACGGTTTTAATTTAGGAGATCAGTCGTACTTTTGCGAAACACACAGTTTCGTATAAACTTAATAACGGGTGCTCGTCGCGATCTCGCTGCGTAAACTTCCGAGGATGTGCATCGGACATGCATGAAACCTAGGTCGAGACAGTCGACAACAAACAGTAGTGAGTATAATAGTCGGTGTTTTATAATCATATTATTATTGTGTAAGTATCTATAGTGTTGTGTATTTGAATATAATGGTTCCTTACTAAATATTTTACCATATGTTGAAGTAATTTACTGTTCAATTCAGATTCAATTTAGTGAGTTCCATTGTTAGGGTGGACTTCACCATACATTTTCCTTCTAGTTCAACTCTCAATTATTAAGTTTTATACGAAACTGTTTGTTTTGCAAAAGTACGACTGATCTGCTAAATTAAAATCGTTCAACAAACTATGGCAAGGTCTATGGGGTCTATTTCTCTTTTTTTGGAAATTTGCTTTAAGTTTAATTTACCTAGTGATCGACTAGAGCAATGAAATAAACCTAGTAATTTTTTTTTAAATTATTTTCTTACTAATAATTAATTACTACTATAATACTATCTATTCTTAATTAATTGACATAAATATGTTAACAATTTTATTAATTTTAAGCTTAACTATTATTGTAAATTACATACCAAATGTAACGCACTATTGTTGTTGTAATGAATAATACTGAATCATATACAATATATCATATGTATATTATAATGACAACAAAAGAAGAAAAACCTTTCTAGCCAATCAGTTTTCTAAAAACATATCTAATTAATTACTGAACGAATCGTGAGTACTATTCATTTTTAATTATTGTCACAGTTAAACTCACGTGAAGAGGTCAACTGTATGTTAGACATCTGACAGGTTTTGAGGCAGCCTAGGGGTGGCGCTTACTGGGAGCACGCATACTGACCCATGAAGATGTGGCGTCGACGATTGCCTCGATACCAAGTTAGACTAAACAGACTGTCGTCCTCTTCACGTAATAATAAATTTACATATCTAATTATGATTTTTCATTCACAGCCAACTTTTAAATATGACAGTTGAGTATCACTTCAAATTAAAAGAAAATGAGAAAGGAACGCTGAAACTTTACTACCTAACAGTGTACAACTAAATTTTATGTAACAATGAAACAGAGTTTGTACATTTTGTTAAAAAAAACACGTATTTTGGGTCAAACAGGATGCTATTAATATTAACAAACTACTTTAATAAACCCTTCCACGGTATCATCTGTAAGTGCTTTTGGGCAAGTTTATAATCAGTACATTATTAATTAAAGGTACCTGTTCACTTTAACGCTGTATTAGGACAATGGGAAGACCTACTTGCATACAATAGGACCTTTTATCTTGTTCACCTGTAGTATAGGTAAATAGGATTTCACATTACAAAAAATAAATAAAAATAAAACGTGACTACGACAAATATATTAATAAAAACTGGGACACGATTTAAAACTATTTTATAAAACAACTGTACAAAAATTAGTCAGCTTTCTTTTAATTTGTATGTAACAGCAAACTCTAATAAAAAATATGCTAACCTATATTGTGCGTTGACGACTAATCGATATATATATATATATCAATAGTTGAAATTCGTTCACTAGGAGAGATACTACAACCAACAGTATGTCTATTTTTATTGAATATTTGAATCACCTATCATAACGACGCTACGCTATTAATCTATGGTCTGAATCATCCATTGTATGGTCCTAACTAGGTACACGGTATAGTAAACAGAGACCTTAAGGGGCAAGGGCTGGCCAGTACCTTTAAATTAACCGTGAAATATGTACATTAAGTGCTGGAAACTTGGATTGTTGGTTAAGAGGTAAGTAATGAATTAGGTCACGGTACTTACCTTGCGTAAAGTTAAATAATGAATTAGGTTAGTCGCTGTATTCGCTGTTATTCTACAGTTTAAACTTAAAATTTTCAAATAGCACCTATAAAACGTAAAAAAATCAAAGATCTGCGGCCAAAAAGGGAACTGAACGACAGTTGACTCTACCGATATTTCGGAAATACCTCCCATCAGAGAAGAAACACCAAAAAACTCGCTGGTATTTTTTTAATAATTAGTGAATTGAAGTTAAAGAGCGTATTCAATGAGACACATTTAAAAGTAAGCTGCGGGTGACGCTGGAAAGTTCTGCCAATCCAGAGTTTTGCGTACCACAGTATCTATAGACAGCATTATCGCTTCTAATCAGGAAAGCGTATCATTTATAATGTTCATTTTACCATAAATACATTACACATACTTCAGAGCCTAAATTAGATAAAATTAATAACGATATTTGAATTTCAGAACGGTAGAAGAAAGAATGTTATAATCAGAGCTCTCTGCTATCACCACAATCAATCAAGCTACCACTTTGTTTGTCCTGTTACATATATGATAACAAAACTACTCGTATTTCGAAAATGTTACATAACTTGTCCAAAGTTTTAACTGCTTAATTTTTAGGCTGGAACAATTATAATGGTTTAAGAACCAAAAATTTGTATTCTCATAACACAAACCCATAACGTTAATGTTAGTAAGCTACCATTAAAACGATAACGCATTAAAGATAATACTAATTGCCACATTAGGTCATACCTTGCCACATTTGATTATTTGATGAGGGATCTGTATTCATTGCACTATTGACGTGAACCCACTCCAGATACAAGCATATTTAGCTTAGTTGGAGGGGTTAACAAGAATACTATTAAATGTGCAACCCACATTGCGAGCAATCTTTAAAAAAAAATGAGTGAGTGAGTGATTGTTAGTATAATAGAATAGAATATAATAGAAATTATTTATTGTAGTCCCTATATTGATACTAATGACGACAACAACGACAGTGAACGACACAAAAGTCTAATAAATTATTGAAAATCGTTAACAAAACTGCCAAGTGCGAGTCAGACTTATGTCCCGCACACGGAGGGTTCCGAACGCCATCTAGAGATTATCTGACGAACTTCTAACACCAATTAAGTAAACATTAACACAAAGGTGTTAGTAATTAATATTATTAAATATCTGGTTGACCGAGCTTTGCTCGGTAGTTTTTGCCACTTAAACAGAAAAATTTGACTCTTCCTGATATCTAATGACGAATAAAAATACTATTTTTTTTATTGAGAGCAACTAATTGCTTGAACGACACAATAAAACACTAAAGCTACTTCTACTCGCCAATAGATGTCGGGAAGAGTCATATTTTAAGTTGATTATCGATGAAGTTGATAATTGAAAACACGAATAAAACAACATTTTCTGAAAATGAATCCTAGCTAGATTATTATGATTTTTCACACCCGAAAAACTGAATTATATATTTTAATCGTTGGAGCCGTTTCCGAGATTCAGATTCAGATTCCGAGATTAAGGTAAACACGATAGCGCCATTTATGATGCTAGATGGCGCTATCGTAAAAAACACGTTTTTTGTTTTAAACTCTTTAATTTTTAATTTTGTTCTGTTCTTAGTATTTGTTGTTATAGCGGTAACAGAAATACATCATCTGTGAAAATTTCAATCGTCTAACTATCACAGTTCATGAGATACAGCCTGGTGACAGACGGACAGACAGACAGACAGACAGACAGACAGACGGACAGTGGAGTCTCAGTAATAGGGTTTCGTTGGTACCCTTTGGGTTCGGAACCCTAAAAATAACGGGTTGCACTCCGGGAGTGTACGAATTTTAGATCAGGTCACGTTCACGTATCCTGACGCGAGTTCTGACGCCAGTTTAACATTTTTTACCCATCCAAAATAAGTCCACAACGCAAAAACCGACTTCAAATCCCGCGCTAGTCATTTACAGTAATAAGTTTGAGGTGTCTATCTCCATATCTCTGGAGATACTTAGTCTTATTAGATCTCGATTAAATTACAGTGAGTCCAAAGGGGAAACATACTTTCTCACACAAAAAAAAATTCCTAAATTATTTAAAAAATGTCGGAAATCTGAGGTAACAAACATAACAAAAAAAACCATCACCACCAACAATTAATATCCTTCTCCTTTTTTGTGTAGTCAGATATGAAAGATGCGTAACTATGATGATAAAAAAAAGAAACAAAAAAACCAAAAAGGCTGCATGCAAAATTTTTGCTAACCAGAATTTTGCATGACGCTGTTTTTTTATGATAAAAGGTAACAAGACAAACACGACGCTCGCTTGATGGTAAGCCATGTCGTCTACCTGTTACATGTACAGCGGTATGCAACATTTTGGACAGCCAAAACTTTGCATGACACTGCACTGCCCCTGTTACCTCGAGCACAGAATAATGAATAGTACAAGTACAGAAATTGCACTCCCTGAGAGCAAAAAGGCGAGATTAAACCTAGTTACAACGTCGGTAACGTTCAAAATGCGCTTCACGCCTCGAGTGCGACCTTGAATTGGCGTCACAGTATCAACTAATAGTAAATATGAACCGCGTGTTGCGCACAGTGAAATGCACCGTAAGTCCGCACAGCGAGAGTCTGAATAACTCGGTCAACTCGCGGCCTCTCCTATAGGGTTGAATGTTATAAGATAACTTATTGAAGCCTTTAATTGGTAGCAGAATACTTTAAGGTAGAACAATGTAATGAGTATATTTAAAGTGCTACATTCATGTTTAATGTCGAAGTAGGATAAAAGTACTACAGTTATACTTTAATTAAGATAGTTTATGTGATAGTTTAATTAAGATAGTTAAAACTAAAACAACCGACTTCCATGCCACGCGAGTCAGTTTCGGTTGCAAGTTTGAGACGTTTATCGTCATATCTCTGGAGACCCTCATCAGATGTCGACGAAATTACAATGGTACCACCTCGGCAACGAACTCTACCGATTAAAAAAAAAATCATTCAAATCGGTTCAAAATTGACGGAGTAATCGCGTAACATACACACAAAGACGAATTAAGAACCTCCTTCTGTTTGGAAAGTCGGTAGAAAATAATGTTCTACGTTCTATTGAAAATGAGTATGTAAAAACGTATACGTATGTATAAACGTATGCTACGCAATGCTTTGTAGCCCTTCGTTTAGACATACTGAATAATATTTTTGTATGTTAATATCGTAAGCAAGGAATATAATAATGAGGTAGGTACAAGTAAGGCGCGCGGCCGATCGAGAGCGCGCGTGACACTTAACTGACTGAATATGGACCCGAGAGGGTGCGCGGAAGTACTTGTAGTTTCATAGCTACAGCGCGGAGTGCGACAGGCCTGCCTCGAGACATAAAGTTGTTAAGTCTCACGTGCCCTATAATTTCACTGGAAACATTGCCATTCATACCGAAAAACATTCATATTTCATGGCTGAATGAATTAGCAAAGTGGTGATACCACCCCAGGCGGACTGGCAGAAGTCTACTTAAAAGATATTTGTTAAAATTCTGAACATATCCCTCCAACACAACCTAATCTACCTACTTTACCTTCACTGCCGCTTTTGGCCTCTTTCATGTCGGTTTCCATTGATAGTGCCTATAAAATTTAACTATTACGACGTAGTTAAGAGGTGCGGACCCTTTCATGCCGACAGGTACAATTGTGATTTTTATACTGTTATCTGTGCCTGTAAAACACGTTATGAAACATCGCTGTATAACACGCTTATACGTTTTCATAAAATATGGAATTATTGGAATAGTGACAACTCTAAACTGTGAAGACTTTTCGAGTTTAATAGTAAAAAAAGACCCTGTATTGGCAATCATTCGAAAACAAATTAAACAATTCCTTCGACTCGGATCTTTAAAAATTACCATTCTCCAATGGAAAAATTTAGAGATCAAAGTAAAGATATTTAAATTCGAATACCATAAAGGATAGTTAATCATTTTTTTGGGGTAGACTTGTCCATGAATGGACACCGAAAATGGGCAAACGTAGCATCAGACGCCCTGTGACTGGGGTGGAGCAACATACGCAAGGCGGTAGACAGTGACTGGAAAGAAGAGCCGATAATCGGGCTCAGTCTTGCGACTTGACTTGGGAGAGGTCTACGTCCAGTAGTGGACTGACACCGGATGATTATGAAGACGAAAAAAAACACTCACACGTCACGACCTATATACATGATAAGATCGTTTAAAAAACTAAAAAAAGAACCGACTTCAATGCCGCGCTATTATTTTCAGTACTAATTTTGAGGTGTTTATCCCTATATCTCTGGAGATACTTATCAGACCAATTCAATTCAATTCATTTATTCCATGAAACGAAAAAATTGTATTGGAATTTACATACTTACATAATAATATTTAAAAATCATCAACATTAAAATAAATAATACATCAATAAATACCTGAATAACCTGAAATACCTGAAATAAATACCTGACCTGAATAAAATTACCATGGTACCACACTTGGGATATCTCCTTTCCAACAAAAAAATAATAATCAAAATCGGTTCATTAACGACGAAGTTATCCGCGAACAAACATTAAAAAAAACGTATATACGGTCGAATTGAGAAACTTCCTCCTTTTTTTGAAGTCGGTTAAAAAACCTCATCTTGTTTAAATAAAATAACCCTACAAGGACAATCCTTAATACAGGACATTGAATATCTAAACTCAAAATTAGAAAAGGTCCAATAAGAGGTCCATTACATTCCGGTCACGTAAAAAGCCCCAACGACAAATCTAAACGGGCGAGAGGTTAGAATTAAAATTCCCTATGCGAAACATTTACCTATTGTCTACACAAAATATCCTTAATTATGTCGGACGTTCTGCTGCTTTGGGTGTGGTTTAGGGGAAAAGTTATAGCGGAGGATTTCAATTATACTATCTTTCTTTGATAAAATATTAATTGCCGTACGTTTGTAGAGGAAAAATTACTGTCAGAGTAAAAATTACATAAGCGTGAATACCTTTATCTTACATAATCGACTGCTATAAACCACAATATATAATACCTAAACATGTTTCTTGTATGGGGACCCCCTATAATTTTAAACTTTATTCTGTTTTTAGGGTTCCGTACCCAAAGGGTAAAACGGGACCCTATTACTAAGACTCCGCTGTCTGTCTGTCCGTCTGTCTGTCTGTCTGTCCGTCTGTCACCAGGCTGTATCTCATGAACTTTGAAATTTTCACAGATGATGTATTTCTGTTGCCGCTATAACAACACATACTTAAAACAGAATGAAGTTAAAAATAATAGGGGATCCCCATACAAGAAACGTGTTTTTTTCGGTATTTCAATATACTTTATAGTGATTTATATATTATTTATATATTATATATATTTTGCTCGATCTTATAAAATACTGTAGTGTGGTACGGAACCCTACGAGTGCGAGTCCGACTTGCACTTGGCCAGTTTATTAGTATTTGTTGTTATAGCGGCAACAGAAATACATCTGTGAAAATTTCAACTGTTTAACTATCACGGTTCATGAGATACAGCCTGGTGACAGACGGGCAGACAGACGGACAGCGGAGTCTTAGTAATAGGGTCCCGTTTTACCCTTAGGGTAAGGAACCCTAAAAAAGGAAACTTCTCACGCCTTGCGCCATCAACCCGTGTGTAACGTTAAACACGTCCTACCAAACATCGGCTGCACCCCAAAACGTAATGGATGGCTGCGGTGCTTATGGAATTTTAATTATTGCGAATTGTCACTGACAGCTTTTGGGTTAAGCCCATTTAAAAACGTAAGCTTGATTTTTAATTTCACAAATGAACAGTGGAACACGTTGCTAAAACGATCAAACAGTATGCTGAAGCTCACAATCGCAGACTTTACCATCATGTGAACGTTGAGGCTATCTAGCTCTTCGACAACACGGAAATAGCGATACGACTAAAAGGTTATTCGAATTACTTCAATGATTTTTTACTTAGTAAACACAAGTGTAGTGATAGTTAATGCTATTTAAAAGAACACAAGAACAAAGTAGCGGCAATAGCCCAATGGCTAAGGCGTCGGCTTGGCAATCGAGAGGTCGTGTGTTCGATCCCCACCCATTGCACTATAGACGTACAAACCCACAATACAAGCATAATATTTAGCTTAGTTAGAGGGGTTAACAAGGCTTCTAATATGCAACCCACAATGCTAGTAAGCTTTTTTTCCCTTAATAGATACATTATACACAGTGTCTGTCCCTATACTTATCGATAAGCTTGAACGAATTGGTATCAGAGATACGCAGCTTGACCTTTTCAAAAGTTACCTCAATGATAGAGTTCAGAGTGTAAGAATTGGGCAGCATACGAGTGTGGGACTTCCAGTAACACACGGTGTACCTCAGGGCAGCATACTGGGTCCTACCTACTTGTTTTTAATATACATTAATGACCTGTCTCTATTAAAACCAAAACAAGGTAGCATTAATTCATATGCTGATGACACTGTCTTAATGTTTGCTGCGGACACATGGAATGACGTGTATAATGTGGCCCAAGCTGGTTTCAACACTGTCTCACATATACATATACACACATATTGACATGGAGCCATCTCCATGACAATATTTTGTCCCTCAATGCTGAAAAATCTAAATATTTTGCATTTTCTTTGAAAAATTCTTTCCAAAATCAAGACAGTAAAATATTCGCACATACTAAACTTTGTCTCTACAACCGTTTACACGATTGCCCATGTAAAACCTTAGAACCTACTTCAGTATTTAAATATCTTGGAATAACTTTAGACAAAAATTTGAATTTTAAGCAACACTGTTTATATTTAGCCGGCAGAGTTCGTAAAATTATTTTCATTAAAAAAAACTATATAATATAGCAAACCCAACAGTAGTTAAACAAATATATCTAGCCCTCGGTCAATCATTGATAACTTACTGCATCTCCTCCTAGGGTGGCGCAGCTAAAACAATAATCTTACCTTTAGAAATTGCTCAAAGAGCCGTTTTAAAGGTTAGTACTGGACGTCCATCTCTTTTCTACATCACTTTTATACAAATCTTGTGAAGTTCTTACTGTTCGTCAACTAGCTATTCTTAGCATAATAATAAAGCAGCATTCTATGTTGACATATGATCCTAAAATTGAAACTAAGAGACGGAAATACAAAGTATGTACCCAATCATTTCAAATGAACACTCAATTCATACAAAAGTTCATCGCATTTTTAGGACCTTTTCTCTACAACAAAATTAATAAAAAGTTAAATATATACCCACTTTCTGTATTAGAATTAAAAAATAAAGTAATATCTTGGTTGCAAACTTTATCATATAATGAAACTGAAGAACTGTTAAAAGTTATAAAATGAAACATATTTACATAATACCTACATAACGAAAATCACACCCTCTCACACACACCCATTTGCAAGCATCTTACACACAGAGAGGATCACATAAATAATTATATGTAAGTAAGTAAAGTAGTTTAAGAAATATCTTAATCTAACAAAATGTGCAATCATCATTAAGGCTAGTACATAGCTAGATTTCTGGGGGAGGGCGCTGTAAGCTGAAACACAAGCGAAAGCTTAGTTCGGCGACAGATACCTATAATATTTTGTACCATATATACTAGCCATCTTATAGATTTTGTATGGATATTTTTCTTGAATAAAGATTATTCTTATTAAGAAGTGTTAATGTACATGACGGGGGAGGTACCCCACGATTGTTTTTATAAAGTGTGACGCCAGCAGTACTGACGTCACCATCTTCGTCGTCATCATGGTGAAGATCACCCATAGTGGAAGACTTCAAATAAAAATCTTCTGTTCAATTATCAAGTAACTTTATGTGGTTACAACATAATTAATAATGTATTAACACAACGTAATAAATAATGAAGTAAGTAAATTAAATATTTTAACAATCTCAAATGAATTCAATCAACTTAGAATTCTGAAATAGACATTCAAAATTAATTAATCTAGCTTTTAACAATTAATTATCATTTATTGGGAGTGTAATAACACCTTCGCGCCGATATACACATTCTTAGTACATATTACTTACTATACTTATACTACTATACTACTATACTTATTATATATATGTATTATTCTAATAGCAAATTAAGTTGAAATCAAATTACTTATAAGCCTAGTTATAAGGCTAGATTGTAATAGCAGTGAGACATCTAAAGACCAAAAAGTAATACCTTATTAGCAACTATCGACCTTGTCACCAAGATAAAACTAAATATCCATAGTAAAAATGTAGTCCTAGGCATTTTTATTGATCTAAAAAAAGCTTTCGATACCGTTAGTCACATATTATTAGTAAAACAATTAGAGTCCATAAATATTACTGAAAGTGCTTTAAAAATGTTTAAATCATATTTGGATAATAGATTACATATAGTTAAAATGGATACTAACAAATATCAAAGCGATACTTCATGTATAACCTACGGCGTCCCACAAGGATCGATTTTAGGTCCCTTACTCTTCTTAATATACATAAAAAACGTACAAGAGATTGGTCTACGTGGGCACCTAACACTTTATGCCGATGACACATGCTTATTTTATTTTGGGCCATCTATTAACGATATAGTTGCAGCAACACAACAAGACTTAAACAAATTATATTCGTGGTTCAAATACAATATTTTAACTATAAATATTTCTAAAACATGCTACATTTTATTTAAAGCTAAAAACAAAAAAGTATGCCCCCATTTCCACCCCTCATTATCGATAATATTCCTATTCAACAAAAATCTTGTGAAAAATACCTCGGACTGAGAATTGACAGCGCATTATCATAGAACTCTCATATAGAACACATAAAAACGAAATTGTCTGCACTCCTAGGATCTCTCCGTGGCATAGTTAGATGTATACCCCAAAACTTACGCTACACCATCTATAATACCTTGGTCAAACCACATTTGCTTTACCTTATTGAGGTCTGAGGAAGTGCCCCGAAAACCAAGTTAGCTGATATACAAATAGCACAAAATAAAGTTATAATAACCGGCCAAGTGCGTGTCGGGCCACGCGCAGTGTAGGGTTCCGTAGTAGCCTGTTATTCAATGCAAGTCGTTACCCGTTATAAACAAGCAACTAGGTACTCCGTCTTTGTCACTTTAAAGGATTTATTCTAAGGATTTTGTATTTGGTACAAAATTATCCAACACCCAAGTTCAACGACTATTACTGCTAAACTAATAAAGTTATCTTAACCGCTATCATTTTCCTTTATAGTTCGTGAAATGTTCGTGATACTCCACACGATGGGGTAGACGATGAAAAAAAAATTCATCCCCACTTCTCATATAGGGGAGCTACCCTAAAGAAAAATATTTTTCCAAATTTTATTTCAGCGCTTTGTCGGCGTCATTTATTTACATACCCCTACAAAATTACAGCTTTCTAGTATTAACGGTCTCTTAGCAAAACCTCGGACAGACAGACAGGCGGACATGACGAAACTATAAGGGTTCCTTGTCAGGACTACGGAACCCTAAAAATGATATTAAACTACCCATTTTTAACATATACTAAAATTATTTACTCAGAAACAAATATTATGACAATTCGGCAGCTATATATCTACAGCGTATGTGTGTTCATTCGTAAATCACTTAACAGAAATATTCACACTAATATTAAATTCACAAAGCTAAAATAAATTTGTAAACGAAACGTCCGAAATTGCAGAGCTAGTCTCTTAGTATTACCTAAAACCAGAACTAACTATGGTAAAAAAATGATAACATTTGAAGGATCTCAACCATATAACAAAATACCCTCACACATAAAAATGTAAACTCACTTATTCAAACTACGGCTAGCTAAATATATTAAAAGTACATTTTAAATACAGAATACGTTGAGTGAATAGTAGCTCAGACAGTAATACCGATTCTGATCGGCAGCTTCTAAACTGAAATTTCACGGCTTATAAAATAATGCTGCCTCTTTCTTTTCGTTTGAGTTAGAACGGAACGACAAAAATGTTAACGCTATCGGTTAGTTATCGTACATTGAAGTTAGCACCATTGTTATACAAAACTTATTGTTTTAGAAAACTAACTGTAATTTGTTTGTTTAGCCTACGGTGATTATAATCAATTCTAGTTATGATTGTGTTCTCATGTAAGTGACTTTGTCTTAATGAGAATAAAGATCTATAAACATAAATATCTATGCTAAGAAGATATTTATATCTTACTGGTGGCAAAATTTAAACTTCAAATTTGCAGAGTTAATAACCGTTACTGTGGATCTGTGGTAGTAAAAGATTTTATGAATGCACCTTTATCTTGCCTGTTTGAATTGAGATTAAAATTGTAATTCCGCTCTGAGGGATGGCGTTGCATTGCTTGAGACTTGTCGTATTTTCTGCGAATTATTGCCTCTAACACATCAGTGCGATCTGTTAGAAACTTATTGAATTACTCGAGGGTTGGTACTTCGTCGAAAGTATTTCGAAGTTCTTTCCGTTTGGTTAGCGTATTATTATCTAGTTTAGTGGACAATATGTAAATAATTAGAATGTCCTACTTTTCTGTCGGTAGTCCTAAACTAGCGAGTGCACGTAAGTATATCATTAGGTGATTTACAAGACTTCGTAGGGAACTTTCCGACTCGCGTGTGATCGCTTGCAAATTGAATATTGATAAGAACTAGTTTGTTATCAGACCTGTCGCAAAGAAGCGACCACGCGTTTGCATAATTCGACAATGACACTTCGAGATTGGATATGACTCGAGCTGCATCTCCTTCTAAGTAGGAGAGTAAATAGTATAATTTATGAATGTCAGTTATTTGTGTGTTTTTATCGACGAGAGAAATGCATCTCGGAATCGACCCCAGCGGAAATATGATCTGTCAAATTTCGTTATTTCGATTTCAGGTAACTTTAAATTATAACTCTGATCATAATAGTGAGAGTATTCCGTATTCCGACCTCTGACTTGCGGCGAGATTCTATTTTGATGTTTGTATTTTCAATTAAAACCTTAGCCCTTGCCTTGCAGGTAACCAGGACTTGTTCGATTATCTCCCTCTCATCAATCTCCGAATCTAAAAATTCGCAATTCAAAACTTATATTTCTGTTTATAAGAATCAAATTTGTTGGCTAATGATTCAAATTTTGTTGATTTTAGTTTAAGTTCAGCTAATTCTAGGCTACTAAACTCAATTGATTCTAAGGTTATAAGATAATTTTTAAATTAAGCAAATTGTCCTTAAATGGAACTATGTTTTGTATTTAGTTGTTTGAGTGACATCATAGACTTTGATGAATCAGATGCCATGGCTTTGTTGTTAGATATATTACAGAATTATTATTAAATTTGTATTGTATTGAATGAAATGTTGTAAAATAATGTCAATGTTGTATGTGTAAATTACTCGTGAAATATTGTATATGTTGATAAAATTCTTTCTGACTTAGCTGTAGTAGGGTAAGGTCTCACTCTCCCGGCAGTGGTGTCGAGATCCCGCAGGAACCTGTCCCATGGTGACGCCCGCCAGCCTGCCCGTGGTGCGACTTGCTGAGCACATGTGACCGGGGCGCCCCGGTTAAATCTGGAATATTCGGCGATTGGATCAAAACTAGGCATATAACGCTAAATTCTTCTATCTTTGGATATACACAGGCTTTATTTAGATAGTTATTAACAAATTTAGATGAATAAAATGGTATGTAGGTAGCTCACAGAAATGATGATAAATCTTGCTTGAATTTCGTATTCGATGATTAAATATATTTGAAAATGGGATGTATATTATCTTGTAAGTATACAACAACTTAGTGTTTAGCTAATAACTATAGAAATACAATGATTTTTTTCCGAATTTAAATTGTCATATGGTGAGATTGCATCAGAATGATCTTTGGACTTTGCATAGATTGTAGGTAATACGAGATTAAATTTTGCACATATTAGATGGTAAAGACTCGAATAATTGAATTTACGTGATTTATATAAACTTTAAACGCAGTAAAAGCAATAACATTAATTTTAATCGTTAGAAAATGGTATGGGTAGGAAGAAGGAAGGAACACTTATCTTTCTTTTTGCTGTTGTTCCGTGACAGTGGCGAAGTCTTATTACTGTTGCTTCGCTGCCAGATCTACCGGTGTATTGACTGCAATGTGTTTTCCACCTCTTCAATGATTATGCGTTAATATTGAGTGAATTTCTTCGTTATCACGTCGTAAGCTTCTCGCCACTTGGCACGTCCATACCGAATTTTTATTTTGTCGTGTACGAATTTATTCGCCAAAAAAAACTTTCGTCTATTATAGAGACACTGCGAGTTCCTAGGATTAAATAAAACCCGTAAAATATAGTGAATGTTGTACATTGCTTTGAATTGTTAGTTTTCAATACAGACTTGTTGCCGGTCGAACGTTGAAGTTAGAATGAATTGAGATATATTGACGTTTTATGTAATAACATTTGTCAGAGGGTAATTTGTGTAGGGTAGATTTAATAAGTTATTTTTCAAAAAAAATAAAACCGACTTCATAACCACAAAAAGGCACTCAAAAGCGAAAAATAATTTACTTAAAATTATTATAAGCGTTACCCACGTCTCTATTTGAAGTCGGTGCCAGCCAAGTCTAATAGGTAGTAGATAGATAATACCTACGAGTACATGTATCTACCTACTTACTAACCTACATGTACCTACTTACTACTACTACATACATAGCATCTATCTAATATCCAATAGACTTGGCTGGCACCGACTTCAAATAGAGACGTGGGTAACGCTTATAATAATTTTAAGTAAATTATTTTTCGCTTTTGAGTGCCTTTTTGTGGTTATGAAGTCGGTTTTATTTTTTTTGAAAAATAACTTATTTTACCCTTTTTAGTGCAAAAAAAGTTTTAATGAAATTACATGCATCTATTAAATTTCGTGTCTGGGCCGTTATACACTGACGGATATATACTTTTTGAAAATTTCAAGTGTGTACCTATAACGGTTAAGAAGATACAGATCTGTAAAGTGCGCACATATAGACACACGGACGGACGGACGGACGGACGGACGGACGAACAGACAACAAAGTCTCAGAAAGTGTTCATTTGGTAGCCTTTGGGTTCGGAACCCTAAAAAAATTGACTTTAAATGCCGCGCTAAAGTGAAAATATTCACTAGTAATAATGATGTCATCAAGGTCTCATAGGACAATGTCCAAAATGGCCCTGTGCAATAAAAGCATCTGACACACGATAATTAATTGTCTATTTTATTACAATAATTCCAAATACTTTTATAACACGGACTAGTTGTATTCCAAATTGAATATTAAAAAGTATTATTTGCGATTATTAACATTAATTGCCGCCATATGGCCAACAGGGTACTGAATCACTCTACTACGTTATAAGAGGCACTTCCCTATATTGTGGATACCCGAATTATGTAAGCACTGTGTAGCCAACCTAACAACGGAAAGTATTATTTACGTAGTAACTATTATATAATATGTGGTTTTATGCTTATAATTTTTTTTGCTGTGTTGATTGGTACAAAGTACGTTCATGATTCTGAGTTATTTAATTATGTATGCAGTGTCGCGGGACTGAAATGGCCGCCATCTTCGCCAAATGTCATGTCATGTCAAAAAATATTAGGTATGTTTAAAAAAGTTTGCACTCTAACAAGACTTTGCCCGGTAGAACATTCCTGTGAAGACAAATTATTTATATTTATACATAATTATTTATTATAATTATTAATATATAATTATTTATTGAGGGCCCGGTGGCGTAATTGGGAGAACAGTCGGCTTTGATGCCGTGGTACCGAGTTCAAACCGCCGTGCACCAATGAATTTTTCTATCGCTAAATATATGTGCGCTTCTCACAGTGGCCCTCCGGTGAAGGAAAACATCGTTAAGAAACCAATAACCCCCGCATGGTGGTAGAACATATCTAGTGTCCGCCTGGCCAGCTACCACCCTCAAGTCAGAAAATCTGTCGCCAAACATCTAATGTGTTCCGGCAGCTATCCTTGAGAGCCAGTTCCCATTCTAGTCCACTTCTCTATCTTCGACCGCATCATCACTTAGCAACAGGTGAGATAGTGGTCAAACGCTTGCCTATAAGATATTACAAAAAAAAATTCCCCACCTTTATTCTATCTCGCTCACAGTTACCGTAAGAATATCTTATATGCAATAGCAACCTCCATTGTGTATAATCTTCTTGGGACTCTTCTACTAAAACTAGTACAATCTCCTATGTTTGGGGTATTTATCTCCATATCTCTGGTGATACTAATTAGATCTCGATAAAATTAAAATGGGACCACCTCGGAAACGTATCCTACCAATTAAAAAAAGAATCATTTGAATCCGTTCACAATTGATGGAGAAATCGCGTAACATACACACAAAAAAAAAAAAAAAAAAAAAAAAAAAAAACATACAGACGAATTGAGAACCTCCTCCTTTTTTGTGAAGTCGGTTAAAAATATATTAATAAAAGTTTGACGTATGGACTTGTGCGGATACGCGTTGGAGAAGCGGTAATTTCAAGCCGCGACAGTAAACATACATAAACAGGCTTCTTCAGAAGTACTTGATACTTTAAAATATTTATATTTTCAACGCTTTTTTTAAATCTTTGCGTAAACTGCTTGTGAATTTATGCGAAAGAAACGCCGTAAGTTCGTACTTCCAATATCGGACTCGGTGACTTATGAACGTTGGTTTTGCTCACTTTTCCTGAGAGTTAACTCGTAACTTGGGCGGACTTAGAGTAAGAATGAAAAGATGTGGTATACTAAAGGGTTTGTGATACGATATAATGAAAGGTTTGCTCTACACAAGGAAATGGATGGCAGACTATGAACTATAGAATAGGACATAAACAATTGGCCAAAGATAGAAAAATTACGCAGTTTTTAACAGACTTAACATATAAGGAGGAGGTTCTCAATTCGTCAGAATCTTTTTTTTATTATGTTCACCGATTACTCAAAGATGCCTGACCCGATTTGAAAAATTCTTTTTTTGTTTCAAAGGATACCCTTTCCAGGTGGTCCTATTTAAAGTTTAACGAAATCGATAGAGAGGTTTTTAATATATCAACATTTGTATTTTTGTAAATTGTTAAACACAATCCAAAATTTTATCGTACCGACGGGACATTTGTATTACTGGTTACTTTGACTGGCGCACCGTTTGAAGTCGTTTTTTTTTAAAATTCTAAAATAAAATCAAGACAGATATCGTGACTTTATGATCGACATACCGAAATATTAATTAGGTAAGAAGATGGTAAAATAATGTTGATTCGTGTCATGTTTCAAAGTATAATTTGATTTGTAAGAGACCATTTTAATGAGGCATAAACAATAAATTTAAATCGTTTACAAAACGCTTGACTACGTAACACAATGCTACGGGTATACAACGTGCAATAGGGAATATGCATGAAGCTCAGATTTATTGGAAATATTTTTTTTTTCGATTCTTTGTTGTCCTGGAGTTATATGTAAAACCTTTCTTTTTATTGAATTCCATTTTATTTGCTTAAAATAAAAAATTTAATATGCAATTAAAGCGAGGGAAATTTAAGTTTGTAAAACAGATCACCATTGGTCGAATCGAAAGTTGACGTCATTATGCACTACTCCACGTGTTAGAAACATTGAGCACGGGAACATAAAAATAAATGTATGGTGTGGTCTTATTGTATTTATTTCCAAATATTGTGTTTTCCGCGTATTATTGTGCAAAAATGTATATTACTAACCATTTAATATAGATAAAAATGAGTACGAGATTAGAGAAACTGTATAATTTAATAAAAACATGCCGTTGGCTAAATACGATAATCGCGCGGAGTCTTAGTTAATGAAAAAAAAGCTAGTTTGCTTCAAGCGGCGTGTGTCTGACGTAAGTGCGTGACGTCACAATGCATTACCAAAGATCCCGGGAAATGATGGCGTTTAAACTGCTCAAATTTATTTGAATATTTAAATGTTTATTTAATAATATCGTTTAAAAACTAAAAAACAACCGACTTCAATGCCGCGCTATTCATTTTCAGTACCAATTTTGAGATGTTTATCTCAATATCTCTGGAGATACTTATCATACCTCGATAAAATTACCATGGTACCACACTTGGGATATCTTCTTTCGAACAAAAAAAGAATCATCGAAATCGGTTCATTAACGACGAAGTTATCCGCGAACAAATATTTTCTAACTTGTGTGAATGTTAAAAGTTGACTATGATTAGTATGTATATAACGACAGAAATTACTATATATTTATTTTAATGTATATCAACACCAATATTATAAATGCGAAAGTCAGTTTGTTTATTTGTTTGTTTGTTTGTTTGTTTGTTTGTTTGGGACTTCTTCACGGTCAAACGGCTTGACGGATTTGGCTGAAATTTTGTACAAAGATAGTACATAGGGCAGAATAGGATATAGGATACTTTTTTTTTGGCTATCGAGTCAGGGGGTCCAGATATTTTTAATTGAATTTTGTAAATATGAGACTTCTTCTCGAATAAATGGCTTGACCGATTTGCCTGAAATTTTGTATGAATACATGTCATAGGGTAGAATAGGATATAAAATACTTTTTTTTTGGCTGTCGAGTCAGGGGGTCCAAATATTTTTAATTGAATTTTGTAAATATAAGACTTCTTCTCAAATAAACGGCTTAACCGATTTGCCTGAAATTTTGTATGAATACATGTCTTAGAGCAGAATAGGATTTGAGAAACTTTTTTCTGGCTGTCGAGTCAGGGGGTCCAGATATTTTAAATTGAATTTTGTAAATATAAAACCTCTTCTCGAATAAACGGCTTGACCGATTTGCCTGCAATGTTGTATATAGACCTCTCATAGGGAAGAATAGGATATAGGATACTTTTTTTTTTAAGTATTGGGTCAGGGGTTCCAGATATTTTTAATTGAATTTTGTAAATATGAGACTTCTTCTCGAATAATGGCTTGACCGATTTGCCTGAAATTTTGTATGAATACATGTCATAGGACAGAAAAGAACAAAGGATACTTTTTTTTTGGCTGTCAAGTCAGGGGGTCCAGATATTTCAAATTGAATTTTGTAAATATAAAATCTCTTCTTGAATAAACGGCTTGACCAATTTGCCTGAAATGCTGTATATAGACAGTTCAAAATGGGTAGAATAAGATATAGGACCCTGTTTTTTTGGCTGTCGAGTCAGGGGCCCAAATATTTTTAACTGAATTTTGTAAATATAAGACTTCTTCTCGAATAAACGGCTAGACCGATTTGCCTGAAATGTTGTATGAATACATGTCATAGGGCAGAATAGGATATGGGATACTTTTTTTTTGGCTGTCGAGTCAGGGGGTCCGGATATTTTAAATTGAATTTTGTAAATATAAAACCTTTTCTCGAATAAACGGCTTGACCAATTTGCCTGCAATGTTGTATACAGACAATTCATAGGGTAGATAGGATATAGGATCTTTTGTTTTCTAGCTGTCGAGTCAGGGGGTCCAAATATTTTTAATTGAATTTTGTAAATATAAGACTTCTTCTAAAATAAACGGCTTAACCGATTTGCCTGAAATTTAGTATGAATGCATGTCTTAGAGCAGAATAGAATTAAGGATACTTTTTTTCTGGCTGTCGAGTCAGGGTGTCCAGATATTTTAAATTGAATTTTGTAAATATAAAACCTCTTCTCGAATAAACGACTTGACCGATTTGCCTGAAATGTTGTATACAGAAAGTTCATAGGGTAGAATAAGATTTAGGACCCTGTGTTTTTGGCTGTCAAGTCAGGGGGTCCAAATATTGTTTATTGAATTTTGTAAATATAAAACTTCTTCTAAAATAAACGGCTTAACCGATTTGCCTGAAATTTAGTATGAATGCATGTCTTAGAGCAGAATAGGATTAACGATACTTTTTTTATGGCTGTCGAGTCAGGGGGTCCAGATATTTTAAATTGAATTTTGTAAATATAAAACCTCTTCTCGAATAAACGGCTTGACCGATTTGCCTGAAATATTGTATATAGACAGTACATAGGGTAGAATAAGATATAAGACACTTTTTTTCTGGCTGTCGAGTCAGGGGGTCCAAATATTTTTAACTGAATTTTGTAAATATAAGACTTCTTATCGAATAAACGGCTTGACCGATTTGCCTGAAATGTTGAATAAAGACAGTTCATAGGAAAGAATAGGATATCGGATACTTTTTTCCGGCTGTCGAGTCTAGGTGCCCAGTTTTGCAAATGTGTGGCCTACTCTCGGTCAAACGGGTTAACCTTTTTAGCTGAAATTTTGTACACAGACAGTCAATAAGACATGGAAGGACAACGAATACTTTTTTTTGGTTGGCAATTTCGGGTGTCTAGATTTTTATTATGGAATTTTGTGAATGTGTGGCCTCTTTTCGGCCAGACGGCTTGACCGATTCAGATGAAATTTTGTACAAAGAATAATAGTATAGTATATAATAGGGCATAAAAGGGCAAGGAATACTTTTTTCGGCAATTAAGTGTGGGTGCCTTTATTTTTTGTTAACTTTACATAGAGTTTGCATAATCATAAAAGTTTGACCTTAGGTCCATCTATAATGACTAAACTTAAGATGTGTCCTAATAAGGCCATAAAACTGTCAGGGTCATTAAAAGCCATCAAAATTTACGCGATAGCTTTGCTTGCCCAACGTGTTTTATCTGCTTTGTGGGAAGTATTTCAGAAACATTCGTGTTAACAGCCACATTTAACCTTAGGGTCATAGGTGTTGACTTAGTAGGTCATCAAAACTAAAACTGTCATATAAAGCCGTAAAAATTTTTCGCGCTCGCTTCGCTCGCGCATTGATAGCACTCGCTGCCCTCGCGCAAACATTTGTTTTGTCTACTTTGTAGGTAATATTGTAGTTTCAGCATTTTTTGTATTTTAATAGCCACATGCATCAAAACGAGTCATAGATCAAAACAGTACAGCCTTCAATAACAATAAAGATTATTAACCATAATAATCATAATGATTATTAACTTTAAAATAAGTATCAAGTTTAACCTTAGGGTCATCGATGTTGACTTAGTAGGCCATATCAACTTTCTGGGTCATAAAAAGTTATAAACATTTTTCGCGCTCGCGCTAGCACTTCTTTTATTAACTTTGTAGGTAATATTTCAACATTTTTTGTAATTTTTAATAGCCAACCACATGCATCAAAACGAGTTTATAAATTGAAACAGTACAACCTTCAATAATCGTAATGATTAATAACATTAAAATAATTAGATATCAAGTTTAACCTTTGTGTCATCAGTGTTGACTTATTACGTCATAAAAACTGTCTGGGTCATAAAAAGTCGTAAAAATTTTTCGCGCTCGCTTCGCTCGCGTAGTGATAGCGCCCGCTGTGCTCGCACAAGATTTGTTATATCTACTTTGTAGAAAACAATTCAGCATTTTTTGTATTTTAATAGCCACATGCATCAAAACGAGTCATAGATTGAAACAGTACAACCTTCTATAATGATAAAAATTATTAACCTTAAGATAAGTGGATATCAAGTTTAACCTTAGGGTTATCGGTGTTGACTTAGTAGGTCATAAAAGCTGTCAGGGTCATAAAAGGTCGTAAAAAATTTTCGCGCTCGCTTCGCTCGCGCAAGCATTTATTTTGTCTTCTTTGTTGGTAATATTTCAGTAACTTTTATATATTAATAACCACATGCATCAAAACGAGTCATACATTAAAACAGTACAACCTTCAATAATCATTATTGTTGTTAACCTTATAATAAATGGATATGAAGTTTAACTTTTGTGTTATCGGTGTTGACATAGAAGGTCATTAAAACTGTCAGGGTCAAAAAAAGTAGTAAAAATATTTTGCGCTCGCTTCGCTCGCGCAGTAATGGCGCTCGCTCCGCTCGCGCAAGCATTTGTTATATCTACTTTGTAGAAAACATTTCAGCAACTTTTGTATTTTAATAGCCACATGCATCAAAACGAGTCATAGATTAAAACAGTACAGCCTTCAATAACGATAAAGATTATTAACCTTAAAATAAGTGGATATCAAGTTTAACCTAAGGGTTATCGGTAATGACTTAGTAGGTCATAAAAGCTGTCAGGGTCATAAAAGGTCGTCTACATTTTTCGCGCTCGCTTCGCTCGCGCAAGCATTTGTTTTACCTACTTTGCAGGTAACATTCCCGCAAGTTTTGTATTTTAATAGCCACATGCATCAAAACAAATCATAAATTAAACAGTACAACCTTCAATAATCATAATGATTATTAGCTTTAAAATAAGTATCAAGTTTAACCTTAGGGTCATCGATGTTGACTAAGTAGGTCATAACAAATGTCTGGGTCATAAAAAGTTGTAAAAAAATTTCGCGCTCGCGCTGGCACTTCTTTTATTAACTTTGTAGGTAATATTTCAACATTTTTTGTATTTTATAATAATAGCCAGCCACATGCGTCAAAACGAGTTTATAAATTTAAACAGTGCAACCTTCAATAATCATAATTTTTAGTAACATAAAAATAAGTGGATATCAAGTTTTACCTTTGTGTCATCAGTGTTGACTTATTACGTCATAAAAACTGTCAGGGTCATAAAAAGTCGTTAACATTTTTCGCGCTCGCTGCGCTCGCGCTGTGTTAGCGCCCGCTATTCTCGCGCAAGCATTTGTTATATCTTCTTTGTAGAAAACATTTCAGCAACTTTGTATTTTAATAGCCACATGCATCAAAACGAGTCATAGATTAAAACAGTACAACCTTCAATAATGATAAAGATTATTAACCTTAAAATAAGTGGATATCAAGTTTAACCTTAGGGTTATCGGTGTTGACTTAATAGGTCATAAAAGCTGTCAGGGTCATAAAAGGTCGTAAAAAGTTTTCGCGCTCGCTTCGCTCGCGCAATATTAGCGCTCGCTGCGCTCGCGCAAGCATTTGTTTTATCTTCTTTGTTGGTAATATTTCAGTAAATTTTGTATATTTATAACCACATGCATTAAAACGAGTAATAAATTAAAACCTTCGAGCATTTACCAATGGAGATGTTAACGTTGTAATCCGCAAACATTTTTTTCTGCTGATACTTACGGGGGACGAGGTAAACACGCATCGCACACACACAAATCACACTAACTTGAAACACGCACACAGTATTAAAAATACAGCGTAGTTACGCACGCTCATATGGCCAAAAATGGCTATATGGCCAGCAAAGGGGAACGCCTTGCGTTAACTTCTCAATTGGTAAATGCTCGAAGATTAAAACAGTACAACCTTCAATAATCATAATAATTATTAATCTTAAAATTAGTGGATATCAAGTTTAACCTTTGTGGTATCGGTGTTAGGAGGTCATAAAAACTGTCAGGGTCATAAAAAGTCGTAAACATTTTTCACCATCGCTTCGCTCGCGCATTGATAGCGCTAGCTACGCTCGCGCAAGCATTTGTTTTATCTTCTTTGTAGGTAATATTTTATCATTTTATGTATTTAAATAGCCACATGCATCAAAACGAGTTTATAATTTTTAAACAGTTCAACCATCAATAATCATAATCATTATTTACCTTAAAATAAGTGGATATCAAATTAAACCCTAGGGTTATCGGTGTTGACATAGTAGGTCATAAAAACTGTCAGGGTCATAAAAGATCATAAAAAAAATTTGCGCTCGCTTCGCTTGCGCAGTAATAACGCTATATAGCATATAATAGCGTGTTTTAACAGCCTCATACATTAGACTGACTCAAATACTTAAACAGCAAAACTTGGTAAACCTTGCTTAGGTTTACCAAGTAATGATTAATGACTTTAACAATAGACGATATCGAGTTCGACCTAAGAGTCATCTACAGTGACTTGATTGTAAGGTTATAAAACTGTCAGGGTCATAAAAAGTCATAAAAAATGTTTGCTAGCGCAGCTATTTACCATAATTTCTTTGTAAGAAATGTATCAGGAACTTTTGTGTTGAGTCAAACAATTAAACAGCACAACTTCGTATACCTAACCAAAATGATTAATGACTTTAACAATAGAGGATATTAAGTTCGACTTTGGGGTCATCTATGGTGACTTGGGCTAAGAGATTATTGATCTAGACCTCAAAGGTCATAAAGACACAATAACGCGGGCGAAGCCGCGGGTAACAGCTAGTAATTAATAATTACCTTATTAATTTTTAACTTAACATAAAAAATCAATGTAAAATTTTGAGAAAAAAAAAAAAAAAATATGATGAAAAGGCACCTTTTTTCTATTGTGCCTTTCAGAAATGCCGTTCAGAAATGTTAAGTGGTAAAGGCACAAACGTCAATGTGCCTTTTTATTCAACATTTTAAGGTGTAAGGGTTAAAAAGAAAAGGTATAACTAACAGTTGTGACCTTTCTTTCTACGTTAATTGCTTAAGTATCGGTATAAAAAATAAGCACAATTGCCACATGAGCCTTTTATACTTGATGAACGTCAGTTATGCCCATTCAATTAAATATATAAAAGTAAAAAGGTAAAACTAAAAGTCATATCTCACAATATGCCCTTTTCTTGTAATAAAACTCAAAAAATGGTGCAGTTGTGCCCTTTAAGCTTATACTATCTCTGTTAATTTTGTAGCTATAAATCCACAAAAAATCAGGCAGTTAGGCCTTTTTTTCCTGATTCTGAATATATATATAACTCAATTTCACAAAAAATGTTAGTTGTGCCCTTTTTCAGTAACACGGCAGAATTCCAGCAGTATTTTATTTTTTTATTATGTTATATGGATGTAATGAGTGAACTAAAAATTAAAAAAAAAAACATGCATATTCCCTATTATTATTAGACTACAAACGTCCTGCAGCTTCGCTTGCGTTAAAAATTATCTTACGTATTAATCCAAGTTATAAAATATCTGTATGCCGTGTTTTATCTAAATTGGTTGAGCCGTTTCCACGTGAATGAGTAAAGAATATCCTGAATTTATAATCGTAGAAGTATATTGTATTATAGAAATTATTATCTTTGTTATATTATAGCCTATGTTATGTCGTCGCGTGCGCGGTTTAATTTGCACGCTAATATAGAAAAAGTCTAGTGCACAACACTTCACAAAACAACACAATAGTAGGTATTTATAAGTTATTTACGTGGCGTGGATTTACTTTTAAGTGGATCGGTAACTAGCAAATTCCTTCGATGACGGTGGCGCGGGAGATTCTCTTTGAATCTTTGACACTCACGACGGCACTCGCTGCCTTATCGTAAGACCGAGATAGATATTAGCAGGCGTGCATATGTGAAGGAGATAAAATATAGGTTGCGGATAGAATACAGGAAAGGGAAATGCTGCCAACTTAACATAGACAATTAGAATTTTGCGAATACTTGAAATTAAATAATTGCTTAGAAAATGGCGTAAAAAACCTATTTATACTCGTTTTATATATACACATATTTTATGCTACATACATTTATATATGTTATATAACAAGGAGTATACATTAAGTTAATTTCATATAAAACTGAAGTAATTACACCACATTTAGTTTTTTTTGGACATCCGCGTCGTTGAAGCACTGACACGAAAGATTTATGTGCAAATTCACTTAATGCACTCCTGTTTTATTAGTTTATACTTTTCAATCACACTCGGTTAGATTAAAAATCTATATTTATATATTTTCAAACGTTTATTTATAACTTTGAAAGCAGGGAGTTGTTGCGTCAATGAATTTAGATATTTTCCATAAAGTTTGTTGTTTAGTAAGAAATTTCTCAGTTACCGTCAACAAGACGATTACTTTTACCCGTGATGCTAAAAGAGGGGTGTTATATTATAATTGTGTCGTATGTATATCTTTCTACGGCATCGTAGATCCCAAAGGGATGAACCGATATTAACTTTTTTTTTTGTTTGTATGGTAACTTAATCGAGAGCGTTCTTAATTCATCACCATCATTCTACTTAGTCCACTGCTGGACATAGGCCTCCCCAATTTTATGTCACTGAGCACGATCCTCGGCTACTCTCATCTACCTTGCGGATATCATCGCTCCACCTAGTCTGAGGACGTCCTACGCTACGTTTGCCGATTCGCGGTCTCCACTCAAGAACTCGTTTACCCCAGCGGTTGCGGTTCTTCGGCTAATGTGGCCGGCCCATTGCCACTTCAGCTTGCTAATTCAGTGAGCTATATCAGTGACTTTGGTACTCTGTCGGATCACCTCGTTCAGAATTCGATCCTTAACTCTGAGCATATAGCTCTTTAATTTGTGGACCAGTCCAACTGTGAGTGTCCACGTTTTGGCTCCATATGTCATGACTGGTAGATAGTTCTTAGTTATGATTTAAGACGATTATTTTCTAGTTGATGAGGCTAAGATAGCAATTTTACAAGGTCTAATTGATTCTTAATTTACTATAAATGAAAAAAAAAAAAAAAAACAATAAACAGCGGATGCGGCAGAAACCCTCAAACGGAGGAAATATGCTGCCATGGGTGATGGCTACATTTTTCTTCCGTTTGGGGTCGAAACAATGGGTCCGTGGGGTCGAGATGCGCGAGGTTTTGTAAAAGAGCTGTCCAGACGATTAAAAGACGTCACTCGTGACCAAAGAGCTGGCGCTTACCTCGGCCAACAGATTAGCCTAGCAATTCAACGAGGTAACGTCGCCAGCTTTTTGGGAACGTTACTGGCAGACAGCTGCAACCTAGGTTCTGTTTTTAGGGTTCCGAACCCAAAGGGTACCAACGGAACCCTATTACTGAGACTCCGCTGTCCGTCTGTCTGTCTGTCTGTCTGTCTGTCTGTCTGTCTGTCTGTCCGTCTGTCACCAGGCTGTATCTCATGAACCGTGATAGTTAGACGGTTGAAATTTTCACAGATGATGTATTTCTGTTGCCGCTATAACAACAAATACTAAGAACAGCACAAAGTTAAAAATTAAAGAAAAGTTTAAAAAAAAGTTTTTACGATAGCGCAGCGCCATCTACCTAGCATCAAGGATGGCGCTATCGTCGTTACCTTAATCTGAATCTTGGAAGCGGCTCCAACGATTAAATGAAATTTAGTACACCTACAGGGGATTTCGGGGGCGATAAATCGATCTAGCTAGGAGTCATTTTCAGAAAATTTTGTTTTATTCGTGTTTTCAATAATCAACTTTATTGCTAATCAACTTAAAATATGACTCTTTCCGACATCTATTGGCGAGTAGAAGTACTGTGTCAGTAAAGCAATTAAGGCCCATTTAGACGGGGAGAGTTTCTCGTACGTTTCCTTACGAGAAACCATACGCTACTATCACAAGTACTAATCACTATAACACAATCGTAACAAAATGTTTACATACAGGCAAGAACTAAAATCTCACCTACGATTATGTCATACGAGATTCGCATATGACTTATCGCTAGGCGATAATTGCCTAAGTTTGTTTACACAACAAAAGTAGGTATAGTAAGCAGATTCTTGCTTATGAGCGTCTCGACTTGTATAAACACGATCTCGTATGACATTATTCAAGTTCATACGAGTATCGTACAAATCGGATTGAACGGTTTTGAGTGCGAGAATCGAAATACGAGAAAATTCTGTTTAGACCGACACTATCAATATTCTATTGCGAGTCAATTGTCGCCAGAGTGGAAGAGCGAGAGGTGTGAATGTTTAGACATATAATCTTCTTTATATTCCTTCAATAATCGTATCTTCGAGACGAGAAAAGTTATTCTACTTTGGTGAAATCAGGTCTTAGTTGGCGTTAGTGTTCGTAAGATGGCGTTGTACTGAATAAGGACGCGGCTCCTGTATTAATAATTGTTTGGAATTGACACGGTAATGTAATATAATAAAATCTGGATGGCCGAGATTTGCTAGAAATTTTTTTTTTGTAAATCGTGTTTTATGTAATTTTTTGGCTCCCAATAATAGTCTTCTTACAGAAGAACAAACTTGGAAAAATTAGTCATCACGTCTGGACTCGAACCGGGATCCTTTTAATCGCCATCCGAACGATCTCCCACCGAGCTATCGTAACAATGTAGCAATGGCGAAATTTTCCTTCATATTCTAATAATATTGTAGGAATTTTTCATTACCTGAAAACAGGGATAAATCAACTTTTTCTGAAAATGAAAACCTAGCTAGATCGATTTGTCAATTTATTACAAGAAACGTGATTTCTTTCAGCATTTTTTGCCCGATTTTATAAAATGTTGTAGTGTGGTACGGAATCGGAACCCTACGAGTGCAAGTCCGACTTGCACTTGGCCAGTTTATTTATTTATAACATTTTACGTATTTATATTAGTTTAAGTAGTTTTTATTCTTAATTTATTTTAAGCTGTATATATATGTACTATTTGTAAATATTGTTTAATATGGAAATAAAAGAATGTTATACTTTAAATAGATATAGAAAAGCAAAAAGTAAAAAAAAAAAGAACATAATAATATACACATAATAGTAACCTTTACCTGATGCTGAAAAATCTAATAGAATCAGCAGGATTCCCAAATCTTTATCAACCAGTGAGGGTCCAGTGGAATGTGGAGAATGATCGACCATGACGCCAGTGGTACCAAGTTCAATCCCAGTCGTGCACCAATGGATTTTTTTATCAAAAAAAATATTTACGTTTTCATAGTACCCCTCTGGTAAAGGAAAAATATCGTTAAGAAATCCTCTACCCCCGTATGGTGGAAGGACACTATCTAGTGTTTGCCTGGCTAGCTACCGCTCTAAGGTTAGTAAATCTGTCGCCAAACATCTAATGTGTTCCGGCAGCTATCCTTGACAGCCAGTTCCCATTCTAGGTATATCATGCTACACCTACCATCCTCGGCCGCATTATCACTTACCAACAGGCAAGAAGTTGTCAAACGCTAGTAGCCATTAGGTATAAATAAGAAACTGAAAAATCAGCCGATCTCAGTCAGAGGTTTATAAAGGTACGGTCACACTGCGGCATCCTGCAATCTGCGGGCGCGATCTCAGTACTTTTCAATTGTTTTCTGATCGCTTTTGGTGTGAACCAATCGGTACAAATACTACTGCGCTATCTGATCGCCGCCTAGATCGCACGCTTAGGACGCCGCGGTGTGTCCGTACCTTAAATGTTTATTAATTTAGTTGTTCTTAACTTTTGAAAATATATGTCTTCTATAATATAATAGTTTAGATAAACAACTGGATCACCAGTGTAATTAGAACTTTTTAACTTCAACATCTAATATCTCAAAGTAACGAACGAGCTCAGCATAGTAACGTGCAAGTAGCCGGCAATCTTGAGTTTAACATACCGCTTCTCTACTTATATATTTAAACGAGCAATATATCTCGGCTGTAAAACGGCTTTATACGTTTGGATAAAAAATTTAGTATTTAGATAGGGGTTAATTTTTAAATTTTTATTGTCACTTATTTTTATTGACACTATTATTCGTTTTATTTACGGGATATTTTGCTTTTAGAGTATACCAGATATATTTTTAGTAAAATTGTAATTAAACACCTAAAAAAATAAAACGAGCAAAGCTTGCTCTTTGATATACTTATCTCTTTTTTTAACAAACAGCATTGTTACTATAAGGTATATTTTACTTGTCCTCTTAACAAAAATAATTAAAAAGAGAGATTGAATATATTATTTTTCAAGAGTAGTGATTGACTTTGACCCCCAGGGCGTAAGTCACATTTGACCCACAAACAAATACCTGATTCATATACGATATCAAACAGACAAACTGAATTTAGCATTTATAACGTTGGTGGTATTACATTTTGGTATTATATTTATACGAATATGATACATGTGAAAAAAACTCTTTATGTATGTTTGTAACAATATTCACATGAAATGGCCAAATTAAGTTAATTTAATCGGTTGAGTGTTAGTTAAGAAACATGATTAGTTGACATTTTCTTGACCCAAATTCATGAATAAATCACGATAAACAAAAGATACAACGAGAACTACAATAGCGATGGATCACACCTATTCAAAAATTCATTTTCTGTCAAAGCTTTTAGGTCTCTCAATACATTGTATAATGGGACCACCGTAGAGTATCCATGAAAAAATTGTCATTCATATTGGTTCACAATTGGCGGAATAATCACGTGACATAAAAAAATGAAACATACATACGAATTGAGAACGAGTCCTCATTTTTGAAAGTCGTTTGAAAATAACATCAGCTTCCGAACTCGATCAAAACTTTCAACCAAATCCTAACTCACCAAAATCCATAAAACTAACTAACTAAAAAATAACACTATCAGACAATGCCCTTCAGACGAGAAGACCAAATGTAATAGAAATAAATGCTTCAAGCAAACGGTGTTCTTATCACACTCTACAGGCGTCGCCGAATCGAAATGAAAATATAACAACAAAAGTCAACAAAGCAAAAAATTAGTTTTATCCGAAAATAGTAAGAAAAAGCAACGGGGCGTAGTGCCGCAGAAATGGGAAATGTTGAGCTGGCTGGTACTCGCGTTAAGGTCCCGAGATAAAAAAAAATGATAATTTCAAATGAGTTAGTCAATTGGATAAGGTTAAGTAACACCCTTCCATCTTCCGCCTTCCAAAAATCTTCTCGCAGGTAGAGAAACATAGAATTGTTTGGTCTTAATTAATGTAAGTATGTAAGAAATGTTAAAGCTACGTAGAGGTATTCGACAAAAAGATAGTATAATCTGCAAGCGCAAGGAACTACTAGTGTGTAATAAGAATTGTCTACTTAAAAGTGAAAGATTCACTTTACGACAAAATTTACTTAAAGAGACTGACGAAACTTTAAAAATGTAAATACAAAATGCAACTTAGTGTTGACAAAGGCAAAGTAACTTTGTACAGATATTCAGCCCTTTAATAAAAGTGTCATTCATTTTGTAGGCTAATGTATCCAGCAAACTTAATAAAGTTGCGAAATGCGAGTCAGAGTCGCACATGAAGGGTTCCGTACCACCGCAAAATTTCTTATTTAACAAAATCGACCAAAAATGCCCCTAAATATTGTATAAACTCACTTCAATTTTTAATCAAATTAAATAAAATTATTATTTCTTGTTATATCGGCTATAATAATGTTTACTTTGTGAACATTTCTAGTGTCTACTACGTCTGTAGCGCACCAAGGAGCACTTGTGACACACCGCGAGTCAGAGTTTCCTAGCAGAGTAATGCGGAAAATAAACACTAAAGAATATTCTGAATAATATTAATTGTTATGAAATGTTATTTGCAATAATTTCATTAGTCAAAATTAAGATTGTAAAATCAGTCTTAACATGGCTCATGCCTTTATAGGCATGAGCCATGCAATAAAAACTAAAACTCGACAGCTTCAAATGCAGATAGTGTACAAGGCATCATCCATTCTCAGCATTGCTCGATCCTCCGTCATCTCAATTTGGCGGTGAGACGAGGCCGTCCCGAAGTGACATGCCGTCGTGTAGTTTTTAAGGTTTCTAGGGCAATTTCATTATTCTTCAGCCTGACCTAAATTTACTGGAAAAATGAAGGTGAGCTAAAGAATTTTCTCATGATAAGTCATTTGTTTTAGTGATTACAAATAAAAATTGAGAATTTAACTAAGCTTCAGTAGCGCTCAGCTGTAGCACATGAGTAAAGAGTTCCTTCTTTACTCATGTGGCGTTCGACAAGTTAAAATCTACTGACAAAGTTTCTTGTAGAAGCGAAGCGTATGTTGAAGGGCTATTTGATTTCAAGTTACTCACTGCTACACCTCATTGCTTCTATTTCTGGTTTAACTTTAAAGATAATTACAGAGAAAGCGACGAGGACTCAATTAATAGTCGGAACAAGCACTAAATATACTTATTATAAAACTTACGTTCATTGTAAACTTCTGTTTTTAGGGTTCCGTACCCAAAGGGTAAAACGGGACCCTTTTACTAAGACCGTCCGTACGATGTCCGTCTGTCTGTCTGTCTGTCCGTCTGTCACCAGGCTGTATCTCATGAACCGTGATAGTTAGACAGTTGAAATTTTCACTGATGATGTATTTCTGTTGCCGCTATAACAACAAATACTAAAAACAGAATAAAGTTAAAAATAATAGAGGGTCCCCATACAAGAAACGTGTATTTTTCGGAATTTCACGCCATCTATGAACGCTTAGTTAGGTAAACGTCCCATAGATGGCGTTATATTGAAATGTCGATCCCTAACACCTTTGTTAGACGTTAAATGGCGTTATAAGGAATAAAATGTTTATTAATTATTAAGTTTTGCGGGCGTTAAATGATAGTGGTACTTTTTGCTCGATCTTATAAAATACTGTAGTGTGGTACGTAACCCTACGAGTGCGAGTCCGACTTGCAACTGGCCAGTTTATATTAAATCGGACGTGTCGGCGAACGCCCCGATTTTTAGGGTTCCGTAGCCAAATGGCAAAACACGGAACCCTTATAGATTCGCCATGTCTGTCTGTCTGTCTGTATGTCTGTCCGTCCGTATGTCACAGCCATTTTATTCCGAAACTATTAGGACTACAGAATTGAAACTTGGTAGGTAGATGTATTCTGTGAACCGCTTTCCGATTTTTATACAAAAATAAAAAATATAATAGTTTAAGGGGGGGCACATCCCATACACGGAACTGGAACAAAAAAAAAAATTTTTCGTCAAACCTGTACGTATGGGTATTTATGGATAGGTCTTTAAAAATGACATTGAGGTTTCTAAAATCATTTTATCTCAAAGTCAATCATTTCAAAGATAGGCGCGTCTAAAGTGGTAAAATGTGTGTCCCCCCCCCCCCCCCCTCTACCTTCTAAAGTAAGGGAGTGAAAAATCTAGAAAAAATATATTCTGTAGATCTCAATAAAAACTTTCAATGAAAATTGGTTTGAACGAGATACAGTCAGCAGTTGTTGAGATATAGCGACCGCAAGTATAACTTTGTTTTTCATACAAACACTATGAAAAATAAAGTTAATTTTGAAGTTGCGAAAAATCAAAGTTATAGATTACTCTACTGTGTTACGGAACCCTACGAGTGCGAGTCCAACTTGCACTTGGCCAGTTTATTTTTACAAGCTTTTATTTTACTTGCAATGTATGTATGTATGTATGTATGTATGTATGTATGTTTGTATGTCACTATGTATGTTCGGGTGGAATCTTGGAAGCTAAATTAGACCCACTTCCCGATGTCCGATTGGACTCAAATTTGGTGTACTTATGTATCTTTGGTGACAATACAATAATATGGTATCATGGAGCTGGTCTGATGATGGAGACGGAAGGTGGCCACAGAATCTCTATGATAAAACAACATAACCCCACCGAGTTTGGGCTCGATTGATTCGTCTTAAAGAGAAATTTTCACCTAGATGATATCCAGGGTCTGATGATAAAGCTGGAAGGTGGCCACGGCATCTCTGTGATAAATCAACGTAACCCTACCGAGTTTGGGCTCGATTGATTCGTCTTGAAGAGAACTTTTCACCTAGATGATATCCAGGGTCTGATGATGAAGCTGGAAGGTGGCCACGGCATCTTTGTGATAAATCAACGTAACTGTACCGGGTTTGGGCTCGATTGATTCGTCTTGAAGACAACTTTTCACCTAGATAATATCCAGGGTCTGATAATGAAGCTGGAAGGTGGCCACGGCATCTCTGTAAATGTAATGAACTAAAATGTTAAAAATAAATTCTAGTAAGTATTTGGCGTGTATACCTACACGCCAAATACCTATATTTTTAAAAGCTTGAGGCACTGATGTATGGTAATTATCTAGCCTGAAAAACGGGTAGTGCTTCAAGCTTTTAAGAATATAGGTAAGTAGCTACACGCCAAATACTTACTGGAACTTATTTTTTAAATTTTAGTTCATTGTTCCAGATAAAAGCTTGTTTTTAAAAATATTTTTTACTTATAATTTATTTTAATTTATGTTCTCACTGTACTCGAAGATGCTTTAACCGATTTGAAACAATCGTTTTTTAAATGGTACCCTTTCCCTTTAGTAATACATATGTTGAAAAAAAAAACGGCTCTATCGATATAATATATCAACATTTGTATTACGATGCATTTACTTATCTCGACGACATACTACTAACTACTGGCACAGATTATACAATAGTTAATAATTCTAACTAAATTTTTCATTCCATTATTCTTCTAGCTGTTGTTGAATTGTCTTGTTTTGCAGATTGTTGAAAGTTTCGCTTAACAATTGTTTGAAACAAGTGGTTGAAGTTAGCCTCTTCAGGTTTCATGTTGAAAACAGTGTTTCGCGAAAATAGTGCCTCACGAAAACAGTGCCATTTGTCGTAGTGCTTTCTTCTCTTGTTGCTTAAGCGCGATAAGTTTAGACGGAACTGCTCTGCAACATTGTTGTTCGAAATCAGAAGCTCCGATATATAGTATTGTTTAAAAATTTTTTAGGCGGGATCGTGAAAAAGTGTGTGTAAAACTTATGATTTTCCGCGCGTTATCGTGTACGTGATGGTGAATGAAGTAGTATGAATGTAGTAATTAATAGTAAGGGAGTGCACAATGTTGCAATAAATGCATCTGAAAATTGTCAGTACAGTCCACGTCTTTACTGAGAGTATGAACTTGGACTGGACTATGACTTTAACCTAACCTGATTCGAGACTTGGACTGGACTTTAAAACTTTATTTTAAAAGAAAAAAAGAATGTATAGTAAAGTATCTAGTACCATCATCGCCCTAAACTAAGTTTAGCAACTGAAATTCAATTTTCCCGGAAATATCACATAATACCTTTGATTTTGATAGCATGTACGAAAACCCTGTGCTTCCCACAGGGTTTTCGTACATGCTTGGAGATTGGGAATACGTGATAGTTTGATGGTGAACGACAAAATGCTTGGGAACATTGTTGGCACTAACAATAATTATTATGAACAATAATATAAGCTTTTATTTTATCAAAATTATCATATTTTATTTATCGCATAGGCTAGCGATTGACCAGTATCTCACCTATTTGTAAGTGATGATACGGTCGAGGATGGTAGTACGCTAAAATCGCGAGTGAATATGTAACTTGAATATTGAATATGTAAGTGGCAATAGTCCAATGACTAAGGTGTCGGCCTGGCGATTGAAAGGTCGTGAGTTCGATCCTCACCCATTGCACTATTGATGTGAACCCACTCCAGACATATTTAGCTTAGTTGGAGGGGTAAACAAGGCTACTAGTAATGTGCAATCTACATTGGCAGTAAGCTTTAAACAAAACAACTTTTGGATATACGCGCTAAATAATCGACCGCACCATGTATGCATGCACTCATAATTATTTTATAAATTATCTTTATCAAATAGTGGGCAGCGATAGCGCTTCCACATACTTCCACTTCCTCATAGAAAAAACTAAAAAATCAAATAAGTAAAAAAAAACTAAAGTAAAGTTGAAATTTTCTTTCACTAATTATGCTCATTTCTAAAGGATATTTTTCATTGGACGAAGCTCCAAGCTCCGGAAACGATATCAATTAAAGATACTTGAAACGCTGCTGATTGGCAATCTATACCTACGGCACTCTATAGGAATAATAAAACGAATAAAACTTTAGTGACAGGTTTCGAATATTTTCTCTTTGGTCTTTTATTATTTTTAAGCCTTTTGCAACAGTTGAATAGGTTCTTTTCATTGCTTGCATAAACTACGTTGTAATTAACACACACAAATAATAAGCATCATTATAATTTTAATAAATAAGAAGTTTGCTATTTCTTACCCAAGCATTTACAGATATCGGATGGCTCGGTCACATAGGGAAAATGGAGGAGGCGAGAACACCAAAACGTCTACTTGAGGGAAAACCCGACGGTCGCGTAGCAGTCGTAGTGAACCCAAGCTCCGTTCGCTGGATGGCGTTGCGCAAGATTTCAAAACAATCATTGTCAGGGCTGGCGACAGAAAGCCAGGAACAGACCAGTCTGAAAACACATCTTGGAACAGGCCAAGGCCTACCCCGGGCTTTAGCGCCAAAGATAGTGATTATTTATCGACATCAGAGTGTGATAGAAGAGTATGGAAGACAGTTTGAGATAATTGCGCTAAGTGGATAGTACTAAAATCAGTTGTCCTGGGCCTCGTCTCACAAAAGTATTCCATTTTCAGACAAGCAGGCTTGCTTTGCGTCGGCTTGGCGATTGAGTGGTCATGAGTTCAAGCCCCACCCATCGCACTATTGACGTGAACCCACTCCAGACACAAGCATATTTAGCTTAGTTGGAGGGGTTAACAAGACTACTAGTAATGTTCAACCCACAATGCTAGTTTAGTCGTTATTTTTTTTATTAAGCTTAATAAAAAAAATAACGACTCCATCTTAGACCACATCGTCATTTAACATCAGGTGAGATAGGATTGTTTGTCGGTCCAGAATAAAAAATAAAAAAAATAGTTGAAGTCAAATCATTACAAAATAGATCATCGCACATTTTAGCCTTGAGAAACATTTTTTAACGGACTTTAAAATTAAACGAGTATGTTCTTAATTCGTCTGTATGTTTTTTTGCATGTTTGTTACACGATTACTCCGCCAATTGTGCACCAATTTTAGTAATTCTTTATGTCATGATTAGGGTTTATTTTTGAAGTGATACCGTTGAAATTTTATCAAGATCTGATAAGTATCTTCAGAGATATAGCGGTAAACATCTTAAACTTTCTACTGGAACTGACTCCCGCGGCATGTAAAGTCGGTTTATTAGTTTTTAAACTTAATTCTAATCCTAATTATTATTGCTCGAAAATATGTCAAATAAACACGATCTATCTGCGGGCCACAGTATCAACTTCTTAACACGCATAATAGAACTAATTATTAATTAATTATTATTTATTCAGAATAAATCCCATTTTGTTAGTAAAATCTGTCTTATAACTGACCCCGGTTTGAAATCAAAGGACACAACCGGTACTCGTACATATCGATCGATATCTGCCTACAAAGGTAACTACAGAAGGGGCTAACTTTATGACTGACTTGCTCTCGCGTTACCAAAGCAAGGGTGAACACCCTATGCTAATTGCAGGGGTAGCCGTGATATTAGAGTAGACTGGCCCGTTCGTTTGAGGGATTTGAGAGATTTTGTATCTGTCTGTTTATGATACCTACATTGTTATAAGATTTCTGTTAAGTAGCATAAATCTAATACTATAAGAATCTTTGTCCTGACATACTGACTGACTCACTGACTCACTGACTCACTGACTCACTGACTCACTGACAGATAACGCACAGCCTAAACCGCTGGTCGTAGAGACTTGAAATTTGGAGGGTATATTTGTCTTAGTACGTAAGGGTGTACTAAGAAAGGATTTTCCAAAATTCACCCCTTAAGGGGATGAAATGGGGGTTCAAAGTTTGTATGGAGAAACAAGATTAGATCGTCTTTTCTATCCGAAACTTCACATAAGTGCTTCAATAAAAAAATAAGTAAAGACGTGTTTCAGGTTTTTTTGGAATTCCACCCCTAAGAGGGTGAAATGGGGTAATAAAGTGTAAAATCAATATTTTTTCGGATTGCGCTGAAATTTGGCATGCAAATAGTTATTACGACGTTAGTTCCCACTGAGAAAGGATTTTCCAAAATTAACCCTCGAAGGGGATGAAACGGGGTTCAAAGTTTGTATGGAGAAACAAGATTAGATAGTCTTTTCTATCTGAAACTCCACACAAGTGCTTCAGTAAAAAAATAAGTAAACACGTGTTTTAGGTTTTTTTTAATTCCACCCCTAAGAGGGTGAAATTGGGTAATAAAGTGTGAAAATCAATATTGTTTCGGATTGCGCTGAAATTTGGCATGCTGATAGTTATTACGACGTTAGTTCCCTCTGAGAAAGGATTTTCCAAAATTGACCCTCGAAGGGGATGAAACGGGGGTTCAAAGTTTGTATGGAGAAACAAGATTAGATAGTCTTTTCTATCCGAAACTCCACACAAGTGCTTCAGTAAAAGAATAAGTAAACACGTGTATCAGGTTTTTTTGAAATTCCACCCTTAAGAGGGTGAAATGGGGTAATAAAGTGTAAAATCAATATTGTTTCGGATTACGCTGAAATTTGGCATGCAGATAGTTATTACGACGTTAATTCCCTCTAAGAAAGGATTTTCCAAAATTAACCCTCTAAGGGGATGAAACGGGGGTTCAAAGTTTATATGGAGAAACAAGATTAGATAGTCTTTTCTATCCGAAACTTCACACAAGTGCTTCAGTAAAAAAATAAGTAAACACGTGTTTCAGGTTTTTTTGTAATTCCACCCCTAAGAGGGTGAAATGGGGTAATAAAGTGTAAAAATCAATATTGTTTCGGATTGCGCTGAAATTTGGCATGCAGATAGTTATTAATTACGACGTTAGTTCCCTCTGAGAAAGGTTTTCCAAAATTCATCCCTGAAGAGGATGCAGCGAGGGTTCAAAGTTTGTATGGAGAAACAAGAATTGATTGTCTCTTATATTCGAAACTTCACACAAGTAGTTTAGTAAATAAATGAGTAAATACGTGTTTCAGGCTTTTTGAAATTCTATTCCTAAAAGGGTGAAGTGGAGTAACAATGTCTGAAATCAATATTGTTTCGGATTGCGCTGATATTTTGCATCCAGATAGAAATTTTGACGTAGGTATCCGCTGAGAAAGGATTTTTCAAAATTCACTCTTCAAGGGATGAAGCGGGGGCTCAAATTTTGGATAGTCATTTTATTCGACATTTCACACAAGTACTTCTGTAAATAAATAAGTAAATACGAGTTTCAGACTTTTTCAAAATGCCACCCTAAAAGAGTGAACTGGGGTAAAAAAGTCTGAAAATCGATATAGTTTCGGATTGCGCTTTATTGGGTTTTCGGGTTTTAAAAATATGAATCCTGATTTGTCTTAGTCACGCGATAACATGAAAACATGTGAACCAATTTGGTTAATTTTTATTTGATGTCTTTAATGATAGAATCGTTTTTACAAAAGAAAAGTTTTAAGTAAATAAAAGGAGTTTTTAACGCGGGGGTAGCCGCGGGGGACTTCTAGTACCAATATAAGCCTTGTACAATATCTGTAATGCTTTGTATGAAATAAATAAATACAATGCCATATTTGGATAGACACCGCAATTTTAGAGCCATTTTTGTAGAGGTAAGATTAAAAAAATCTTGTTTTAATATAATGTGATATGTAAACAACGTAATGTACGTAATATGTATCATTTTTTTTATAGTAAATTCAAATAAGAGCGATGGCTAAAATTTGACCCAGTATCGACACTCACTATTTTGTATTTAATAGGCTATCGTTTGACCACCATCTCGCCTGGTGGTAAGAGATGATGCGGTCGAAGGTGGCATACACGCTAGGCCTAGACTGGTCTGACTCTCAAGGACTGTGTGCTGCCGCAGCACCGTAAGGTTATGGCGGCAGATTTTCTCTCCTTGATGGTGGTAAGCTACTTTTTACTTCTTTTTATTTTATTTTATTCGGAAAACGAACGACTAAATATATTAAATAACAACTAATTATTCTACGTGTAAGTCAATTACAAGTCTTTTCTCTTTTCTTTTTGGTAGCAAGTCAGGTGGCACATCGATATTATACTCCAACCACTTACATTGAAATATACAGCAAAACACTTACTGCTTTTCATTATTGGGTCAAAAATAAAGTTTACCAACGCAGCACAGCCGCATAATAAACCCTAGGCAATATTACCAAAAATATTAATTCCATGCATGTTAAAATAGTAGGGTCCAATTTAATAAGGCCACCAGTAAACTGTGCGACATCTGGGTATTAGTAGTCATAGGGCAGGCTTCGTAAAATTCTAAATATTTCCTTCTACCGTGGGCTTAGCATCTGTCTCGCTCATCTTCTTAATAAATAAACAAAATTGTTTTGTAGAGATTTACTGAGAAATATTTTTCTTGAAGAATTTGTGGTACGTACGAGTACGCCTAATGAAACTAGCGAGAAACACTTTGTTAATAATTTAAGATCGTTTAAAAAACTAAAAGAACCGATTTTAAACGTCGCGCTAAACAAAGTAGCCAGTAGTAAAAACATACAGACGAATTGAGAACCTTCTCCTTTTTTGTGAAATCGGTTAAAAAAAGAAATACATTTTGATATTTGGGGATTTTTTTTTACCAATTGACTTTATGAATAGAGTTAGGGCCAGTTTCACCGGTTCCCGATAGCGCTAATATAAAAATAAACCTCGTCAAGTGCGAGTCATTACGTCGCACACTTAGGAAGGGTTCCATACTACAGTACAACTAGAAATATAACAGAGCTTTAACCTCTTCCTCTTATTTGATTAATTGATTATACCAAAAACATTTTGTTTAGTATACAAGTTCACGGAAAATCTCGTCAGCGCGATCTAGAAAGACGGGGCTCGTTTACTAGCGCCATCTATGTTATTTTGCCAAAACTAAGTAGTAAGGTTAACACACAGCTTAACAAACAGGAACTAACACCCAGATGACACTTAGACTTTCATAGATGGCGTTATACTAAAAAACACGTTTTGTATGAGGACCCCCTTTAATTTTTAACTTAATTTTGTTTTTAGTATTTGCTGTTCTAGCGGCAACAGAAATACACCATCTGTGAAAATTTCAACTGTCTAACTCTCACGGTTATTGAGATACAGCCTGGTGAGAGACGGACAAACAGACAAATAGACAGACAGACAGACAGACAGACAGACGGACAGCGGAGTCTTAGTAATAGGGTCCCGTTTTACCCTTTAGGTACGGAACCCTAAAAAATTACAGATTTTTGACAGCTTTTATATGGCGTCATGTGTCAGATAACTATCTAACGCATTATCAGGAACCGGTGAAACTGGCACTAAATGTGACATAGATGTGATGCATTGTTTTAGTGGTCTAAAATCGTATTCGCATTATTGCATTTATAATTAAATCGGTTATAACAGATATAGGTAGAATATTATTTGTGTTTTATATAAAAACAGGTATACCCATGGCGATCGATAGGTCGTGAGTTAGATCCCCACCCTACCACAGTTTTACAATACTATTGACGTGAATCCACAACAGACACAAGCATATTTAGCTTAGTTGGAGGGGTTAACAAAACTACTAGTAATGTGCAACTCACATTGCTATATATGAATTTTTGAAAATTCTTTCTGAACAGATAGGTTGTAACGTCGTTTTTTGATAAAATTCGAATTTTCATTACTTCCTAAATGCCATAAAAAATAACTAGATATTCCCTTAAAATCAAACCATAAAATACAAATAATTACCATATTATATCAAACATTTTATTTCCACGCTATCTACTATTTTTTCTCGATACTTCTCTTCCATCACTTAGGTCAAGTTTCCCCAACTGGTCGCGCCACATGGCGGACCATTGAGCAACAAACCGTAATTAAATGCAATCTATGCTTCCCAAATAATAATTCTTAAATGGGAAACCATTCCAAAATATGAATACCATTTTAATAACGTAGGAATACGGGAATCCGATTAATCATCACAAATATTAATCAATAATGCAAGGCTTTTTTTTGGCGCCATCTGTCCGAACCGAAAGACAACGGGAGCGAAAACAGCAGCTTGCACTCCGGCTAGCGATTCGCATCGACCGACGGCCGTATGTAACGGTAGTTCTGCTGTCTTAAGAAAGGGGGCGCTGATCTAGAAACATAGACTAAGAAAAAGAACCCCTTTCACCTTCTTTGAACGCGTGTTAGTGTGATCCTATTGCTCAGTCCATGAATCAAAGTGACGTTGACAACTATTCTAATACGAACTGTCAACTGTCAATTGACAGCGACTGGGACACACCCCGAGTTGATACGAGCTCACGGAAGCTTTTTTGTACTTCTTTTTCGTCCCGACCCGATCGCGAAGGGATCGGCTCCCATTACGAGCTTCCAGGAGCGCCTTAAAAGTTTACCAATATTCTCTAAGAAACCCCGAAAGGACCGCCACCATGTTCCAGGGGGGCTCGACATACCCTATTAGCGGGCCGACCACGTGGGATCCCGGCGAGGTAGCCCCGACACACCCGTGAACCATAACCAAGCGGAGACAACCTCCGATTCGCCGGCCTACACCTAAAGAGGGTAATCTCCTCACCTGACCCCGTCAGCCTGTGCTAAGGTACTACCTCACCATATTTCAAGCAGGGTGTGCCATACTTCATATTAACCACACCCCTGGCCACACCTAGTGGAATGCCGCATTCAATTTTATCATCGGTTCACCGGGTGATCATCATCTTCACCTCATTGTAACCCTATCATCGAGAGAACCCCCCAAGGGAGATTCTGTCTTCGCCCCTCATCGGACTCGTCCATTTAATCACCCCTTCATTTTAATTATAGGGAATGGTACAACAACTAAAATATTAAATAATTATAATCTCACCCCGTCATCGCTTGCCCTTCAGGCATGATAAAAAACCAATGTAGGCCTGACGGTGGCTTTCTTATAACTCGACTGGGCGAATCACTTAGTTGCAATTTATAATTTATACCGACATTATAGTTCTGATTGAAAATATAGTTAAGATTAAGCCCGGTATACACGGATTATCTCAACCGATCCTAAATTTTACGGACGGTTCTGTGGTGCTGTCAAATACAGGTCTTCAACCTTCCGACAGGATTAGATTTAAGGAATATGTTTGTAAATTACCTCTGGCGGTTGGCGACAATCAGTGGAAGCTTTGGGAGTTTTTTTTCCATCGGACTCCCAAAGTTTTCTAAATTCATTGTGAGACGGCACACCGACCCAGAAGACCCTAGGCCGGTCTAATCGGTAGATTTAAGTTAAGTTTTAAGCGGTGGTGGTACCTAAACTCTCGTTAACCGGTGGTGGGTAAGGATAAGTTTTGTTTTTTTCGTTTTATATAAATTCTAATAAAATCTTGTATGGAATTTTTGTTGTTTCATTTTCAATCAGGAACGTTCCTTAGGCAACTAAGAACCCTTAATCACACTACTAACGTCATAATAAATAACTATTTGTAGGCCAAATTTCAACGCAATGCAAAACTATATTGATTTGCACACTTTGTTATCCCATTTCACCCTCTCATGGGTTGAATTTCGAAAAAGCCTGAAACACGTAATTACTTATTTATTTACTGAAGCATTTGTGTGAAGTTTAGAATAGAAAAGACCTTTTAATCTTGTTTGAATTTTGTAAAATTCTTTCTCAGAGGTATCTAACGTTGTAATAACTATCTGCGAAATTTCAGCGCTATCCGAAACAATATTACTTTCAGACTTTGTTACCCCACTTCACCCTTTTTGGGGTGGAATTTCGAAAGAGCCTGAAACACGTATTTACTTACTTAAGTACTTGTGTTAAGATTCAAATATAAAAGACTATCTAATCTTGTTTCTCCATACAAAATTCGAAACCCCGTTTCATCCCCTGCAGGGGTGAATTTTGGAAAATACTTTCTCAGAGGGAACTTACTTGAAAATAACTGTCTGCATGCCAAATTTCAGTGCAATCCGAAACAATATTGATTTTCACACTTTGTTACCCCATTTCACCCTCTTAGGGGTGGAATTTCAAAAAAACCTGAAACACGTGTTTATTTATTTTTGTACTGAAGCACTTGTGTGAAGTTTCGGATAGAAAAGACTATCTAATCTTGTTTCTCCATACAAACATTGAACCCCGATTTCATCCCCTTAAGGGGTGAATTTTGGAAAATCCTTTCTTAGTACACCCCTACGTACTAAGCCAAATATACCCTCCAAATTTCAAGTCTCTACGACCAGCGGTTTAGGCTGTGCATTGTCTGTCAGTCAGTCAGTCAGTCAGTATGTCAGGACAAAGATTCTTATAGTATTAGAAGATTGTCTGTTCTGATAATAAGTGGACAACTTATTTAGATTACAATTTTACCTTATTGAATTCTGATATAAAAATCTTGATACACAATAGGAGCGACCAAAAAGGAACGCAATGTCAATTTCCTGTAAAAGAGAATATTTGAAATGGCACAAAAGAAATATCATCACATTTTTTTATCGACTGTGATAAATTGATACACACTGAGAAATAATTACTTTAATAAGATTTTGACACACGACACAAATAAAAAAAAGGATGGGTGTTGTAAGTTTGACTATTGTTGTTTTAAGTTTGTGTAGCTGTGTATCTTACATACACTGTGTATATGAGTGTGTCTATGTGTGTCTATCTGTGGCATGATTATATCTGTAGTTGTAACTAATGCGAGACCATACACAAATTTAAGTTTGTGTTAAACATTTCAGTGTTTATCTTCTAAGCTCAAGATTCTTTAACTATGGAATAAATCCGTTTCCGGCTTGCAGTTCCGAAGATGCAAATATCTTGAAACGTTTTGTACCCACAGAATTCAGATTTTCTAATTATACATTAGTACTTACTTGAGAGAACGCATGCATTTAAATTGCTTGCAATTTCCTTTGTTTGGCTCATTTGGAAACATACGGAAATATATGCTTGTGGTTCGGAATTGCGGTTATATTTACCCGACAGACCCGGAAGACCAAATTCAGTGTAGAGTTTCAATTGTATTAAAAATTATATTAACATAGAATTTGACTTTTTTATATCTTAAGGTACGGAGACACCGCAGCGTCCTGCGTACGCGATCTAGGTGGCGATCATATAGCGCAGTAGTATTTGTACCGACTGGTACACATCAAACGCGATTAGAAAACAATTGAAAAGTACTGAAATCGCGCCCGCAGATCGCAGGACGCTGCGGTGTGGCCGTAACTTAAAAGTCTAGCGTTTGACCACTATACGAGTATCACCTGTACCTTTAGTGTGAGTTTTGATGGTAAACGCTTTAGACAGATCTCACATAGTTTTCGAGTTATTCTGGCTCCCTGATTGGTCTAAATTTAGTGAAGTGTGGTGACCACTAGAGGCGCTGTACTAATTTGTATACAAAATTTATTCGATATATGATATCGAGTTTGGTATGAAAACTCATTCTAAGGGTACTGGTGGTAAGCGATGATGTGATCGAAGATGGTGAACACGCCTAGAATACTCTGGCTCTCAAAGGTAGTGTGTAACACCGTAAGGTTATAGCGACAATTTTTTTCTTGATGTTGGTAAGCAACTTTTAGGTAGCAAGTGAGGCGGAACATCGATATTATATGCTCCTTCCAACTGTAGATGAACATCCGTGCTAAGATTTGAACTGGCTTCATCTCGCTTAGAATCCAAGCCCTCTATCCTTTACGCCAACGGAGACCTAAATTTGACCGTGAAGGGGAAACAAATATTGTAAATAAATATAATATATATAAAATAATATATTATTTATATTTAGTATATTATATTATTTATTTATTATATTATATTTATTATAATTAAACAATTTTCATGCGAACCGCCAGGGAATGGAATGCTCTGCTTGAGTCTGTGTTTCCGGCTAAATACAATATGGGGGACTTCAAATCGCGAGTGAATAGGTAGGTATCTTTTGGGTAAGCGCGCTCCATCATTGACCGCATTTCTTAACATCAGGTGAGATAGTGGTCAAGTGCTGCCCAGTTCTATATATGAAATATATATGTATATATACAAACTGACTATCGAATTCAAATTTTATCTAGGTGTTGAATTGATTTTAGCATAGCGCGTGTATATTTCACACTTTATTAAAATTGCAGCATGTAATTCAACCCCGTATATTTCATAACTACATAGGCAAAGGTGCTTTGTTCAAAACTAGTTGGACCAACTATGACAAAGTTTTTTAAATTAAGTGACTGCAAGGTTTATTTATATGCGTAAGTTTTACCGTTACGCCTGTTTATATTACCTTAAAGTTTATTAAGTGGCAACAGAAAATGCTGGAAATGGGTGTCTGAATTTGGTTATTATGATCTATGAATTTTATTTACCTACAAGCGGATACCCAGCGTGTGTTACTACACTAAACAAGTTAATTATTGAAGAGTATAAAAAACCCGACTGCGTGAAAAATAGATTTATTATTTACTACCAAACTCCAATAAAACATATAAGATATATATATTCGTAATTCCCGATACAAATTCTTTATTTTGAAACCACACTCGATGTATTTTGAAAACATTATTTTTTTAGATTACTTTTTGGCGCCAAACATCCCTAATATGGATTTTTTTTTAATTTTGATGTGCCCAGTGTCACTCTCACGACTAAGACTAATCTATTGACACTACTCAAATAAGAGACAAGCACTAAAGCACTTTTAATTGAAATATTCTATTTATTAACCGACTTCAAAAAAAGGAGGAGGTTTCTCAATTCGACCGTATATATTTTTTTTTTTTTTATGTTTGTTCGCGGATAACTTCGTCGTTTATGAACCGATTTCGATTATTATTTTTTTGTTCGAAAGGAGATATCCCAAGTGTGGTACCATGGTAATTTTATCGAGGTATGATAAGTATCTCCAGAAATATTGAGATAAACATCTCAAAATTGGTACTGAAAATGAATAGCGCGGCATTGAAGTCGGTTGTTTTTTAGTTTTTAAACGATATTATATCTTACTAGCTGATACTTCTTTCACGAACACCAAGAATTTAGTAGCTTATATTAATTCTTATGCTATAAAGAATCTCCATGCTAAATTTCAGTAAGATGGGATCGTCCATTAAGGTGTGATTAAGTAACAAACAGGCAGAGTGACAGAGTAACAGAGTTACAAACGCTTTTTCAACCGACTTCCCAAAAAGAAGGAGGTTCTCAATTCGTCTGTATGTTTTTTTTTAAATATTAGTGTGGATATGTATAGGCTAGCGTTTGATTACTTTCTCGCCTGGTGGTAAGCGATGATGTGGTAAGCTTCTTTTTGGTCGCCAGTCAGGCGGAACATGGATATAATATCCTCTTACCACCTGTGGTATCACGCTTGTTTAACAACTTCAGCAATAATTTTCGTTCCCTTTAAATATATGGTGGATTGTTCAAAATTATTTGACAAACAAAACTTGTAGAAACATAAACAATAAGACTCGTGTATTATTCAAATCTAAAGACACCTACTTACTTATTCGAGCGTAATTTGTAAACAAACCTGTCAACGTCGTATATCTTATTTGCCCCATATTAATGTATGTACACTAGCGTACAAAATATTGGAGTAGAGAGAAAATTTTAAAACATTTTTTTTATTTCTCATAACGTATCAAATGTACATAATATTGTAATTTTATTTGCCAAGAAACATAATTTTAATGATATTGTCAAGCAACTGATCGTATTGGCTATTGTTGATACTAGTGCGGTAAGTTGGTTTTTAGGGTTCCGTAGTCGAATGGTAAAAAACGGAACCCTTATAGATTCGCCATATCTGTCTGTCTGTCCGTCCGTCATGTCACAGCAATTTTATTCCGAAACTAGTAGGACTACAGAATTGAAACTTTCTAAAATTGAGGATTCTAAAATCATTTTTTCTCAAAGTCAATCATTTAAAAGATAGGCGCGTCTAAAGTGCTAAAATGTGCCCCCCCCCCCCCTCTAACTTTTAAAGTAAGGGAGTGAAAAATCTAGAAATAAAACTGGCCAAGTGCGAGTCAGACTTTTGTCCCGCACACGGAGGGTTCCGAATTTCCGAAGTCCGAACGCCACGAATTTCTAACACCAACTAAGTAAATATTAACACAAAGGTAATTCATAATTCATATAATTAAATATCTGGAGTGTTCGTACGCCTAACTTTCTTCTGATTCTAGCTAATTGAAGCTCTTTAAGTACTAAAATTGAAGATATATTATTCAATTTTCCGTATATATAAAGTACTCTGTGATTCATACATACAAAATAATACTCGTGATCTTTAACTAAGTAAATAAATCGACCGAGGCCTACAAATGTAACAAATGAAACGCTTGCGCGTGCTAATTTTTCCTGTACTGCCATCTAGCTGCGTCGAGGTGAATTTATTTCGTATCGTATCGTATCGTAAAAAACACTTTACAATAAAAACTTTCAACCAAAATTGGTTCGAACGAGATACAGTCAGCAGTTTTTGAGATATACTGACTGCAAAGATAACTTTGTTTTTCATACAAACACTATGAAAACCAAAGTAATTTTAGTAGTTGCGAAAAATCATAGTTATAGAATACTCTACTGTGTTACGGAACCCTACGAGTGCGAGTCCGACTTGCACTTGGCCAGTTTTTTTACAAACGAGTAGACGTTACCATAATCACGAGTTTGTAATCACCAATTCCGCACGTGTGTCGTACAACGTGTTCCAACACATTTGCGAGAAAACAGTACAAATTGGTAAAAAACAAACATAATTATATCCGTGGAAAAGTCAAAATTATATTTGACGTTTCTTATATGAAAATGGTGCGAATTTGCAAATGGCGCCACGTGTAGTGAACATAACTACATTTTTTCGTCTCGTAAGCAAACCAAAGACCTTCTATTTAATAACTCGACTGCGCAAAACTGCGCTGATGAGACCGACCTTGAACGGAGTCTGTCCCTTTCTTTTGTATGGACGACTTATATACATACTATACGTATAGTATATAACATATATAGCACTAGCAGGTTGTTAGGCAAGGACACACTCCCAAAAGGCACGCGGCCCAATCGAAAGGCACTTCGGTGCCTTTCGATTGGGCCGTTTTGTTCTACAAAGCAATTACAACCTTATTGTAAGAGCATACGGATTAAATTGAATTTGTCAAAACATCTGCAGTGCACCATCCTTTTATATGACGTCTATGATGCACACGTATTACGCAAAAGCGCTGCCAAAGAGGTTCTAACCTTCAGCGTATTTATTCTCACAATGTAAAACTCTTTGGTGGAGTTTAAAAAAATACTGTTAAAGATACGAACGGCGCCATACAACTGAGCGTGCGGCAAGTACGTAGTACCTATTTTATCGCACGCTACGTTGTATGGTGCGTAATTTTTAACTTTCGAACACATTTAGACATTATACCAAATTGGTATAATATTGCTGGTTTGTAGACTTCCAACCAGCTACAGTTTCGGGCAAAGCGTAGCCGTGCGCTACGATACTCAAACCTTTTTTTAGTGTATCTCGACAAATAGTTTATGAGATGATAAGAATAGCATTTCTTAACATGGACTTCTGTTTTTAGGGTTCCGTACCCGAAGGGTAAAATGGGACCCTATTACTGAGACTCCGCTGTCCGTCTGTCTGTCTGTCTGTTTGTCTGCCTGTCTGTCTGTCTGTCAGTCTGTCTGTCTGTCTGTCTGTCCGTCTGTTAACCAGGCTGTATCTCATGAACCGTGATAGTTAGACAGTTGAAATTTTCACAGATGATGTATTTCTGTTGTCGCTATAACAATATATACTAAAAACAGAATAAAGTTAAAAATAATAGAGGGTCCCCATACAAGAAACGCGTTTTTTTCGGCATTTCACGCCATCTATGAACGCTTAGTTAGGTAAACGTCCGATAGATGGCGTTATATTGAAATGTCAATCCCTAACACCTTTGTTAGACGTTAAATGGCGTTATAAGAAATAAAATGTATGTTAATTATTATTTTTTGCTGGTGAAAAATGATAGTGGCATTTTTTGCTCGATCTTATAAAATACTGTAGTGTGGTACGGAACCCTACTAGTGCGAGTTCGACTTGCACTTGGCCAGTTTATTATACTTATCTGATTATCAGAATCAACCCTTGACTGCTAAGTTTGTGGTTGCTCTTTCACGCTGAAATGGTGGTAGTCAGTAAAAAAACGCTAGCACTTGTCACTCGCAAAAATTGTGACCCATTATTCTTGTCCTCTTTTACACCGTACCTACTGCAGCCTAAAACCGTTGTTCACAAACACAAAACTCAAATATTTATGGAACTTACACGTACCGTATTTGCTTCTGAATATTCGTATTGCCTCGCATTTGTTGATACGCAAACCTGCGATGTTGAGATTCTACCAGTATTTTGTCGGTAAATGGGCGTATGTGGTTCATTTGCTAGCAAATACCTACGCTGAGAAAATAATTTAAAGGAATTCATTGCACGAATACGGTACAAGAAAATAATACAACAAAGGTTGGTACGTTCATTCTTTCTCTACACAAGGTATGTTAAAATCAACACCAATATTATAAATGGGAAAATCAGTTTGTATGTTTTTTTTTTATTTTTTATATCTTATAGGCTAGCGTTTGACCACTATCTCACGTGTTGGTAAGTGATGATGCAGTCGAAGATGGCAAGCACGCAAGGTCTAGAATGGGAACTGGCTCTCAAGGGTAGCTGCCGGAACACATTAGATGATTTTGGCGACAGATTTTCTAACTTGAGGGTGGTAGCTGGCCAGGCGGACACTAGATAGTGTCCTACCACCATGCGACCATGCACCATGTTTGTTTGGGACTTCTTCACGGTCAAATGGCCGAACCGATTTAGCTCAAACTTTTTTAATGGATTAGGCTATATGTATATAGGATACTTTTTAACGCAGTTGAAGCCGCGGGGCACTGCTAGTAAGTGAGTTGTATTTCAAGAGTTGGACTGAATTTCGGAACGACTGGTAATGATAATTTTATAACTGAATATTATAAAACAAAGTCCCCCGCCGCGTCTGTCTATCTGTCTATCTGTATATTTGCGATAAACTCAAAAACTACTGAACGCATTTTATTCCGGAATACACCAATAGATAGAGTGATTCATGAGGAAGGTGTAGGTGTATATAATGTTGACGTTTTGTGTAAATTGGTTGAAAAATGACGATATTATTTAAGATTTTAATTCATACACGACGCAACAAGTGAATGCAAAATAGTAGTCATATAAGCTGTGCCCGTGCGAAGCCAGGGCGATGCGCTAGTGTACCACAAAACTTTCATCGATTTGTATATTTTATCTTAATTTCAAACGGACCTGTGACAAAAAAAAAACAATTAAGTGGTCTATGTTGTTAGCGTTTTGCTGTAATAAAACCTGCATGGTGCATCTCACTGAGCAGGTGGCGCCTCTGGCGGTCAAAATAGAAGATAGAGCTAGGAATTCTGTGGTTATAGTCTTATAGAGAAAAGAGCGGGAGATCAGTATTGTATTAGGGCGAAAATAAATGCTTGTTTATAAATTGTAATACAGATTTTTGTTTATTTCAGAAGTGGCATAAAGCTCACAACGCGTACGAGGCGAATCGTCCGAGTGTCGGGCGGAACATTGCGTGATCGCGTGACTAAACAGGAGTTTGGCGGCCTGTCGAAGCCTACTACTCTTCGTATGGAACAAAGGCGCTAGGCGCAACGAAGGTTGGTTCAATCGAGATTTATGATTAAACCACTAAATTTCTATTGAACTGAATGTGATTATGTGTCTCTGTTTCCTACTAAGTTCTGACACAGATCACTATAATAATAGCTAGCTCAGTTCTGAAAGATGATCCAATGAGGAACAGGAGTGAATTGGAACGGACAAGATAAAAAAAAGCACTAGACTTCGCAACAAGCATGCTGGGCAGCCTGTACTGAAGATGAATATTGGAGCAGACAAACTGCCAGCATTGGACCTCGCGGCAGTAGGTAATCATGCTGGATAGACCAGACTATACTGAAAACAAAAAGTCTATACTGAGAATGGAAAGTTGAGCAATAGCCCTGCCTCTGATAACATGATGATACACATCACAAATTTAGCATATAATACTTACCGACAGAGAGTGGAGCTACTATATAAATAACAGGATGGCTGAATGAATATATAATAATTATCAGGACTATGATTGACTCGACTGTTAATGCACAAAATACTGTTTGTCTGAGGACAGACATTGGTCAGGATGGCCGAATGTTAGCGTTTTGCTGTAATAGAACCTGCATGGTGCATCTCACTGAGCAGGAGGCGCCTCTGGCGGTCAAAATAGAAGATAGAGCTAGGAACTCTGTGGTTATAGAGAAAAGAGCGGGAGATCAGTATTGTATTAGGGCGAAAATAAATGCTTGTTTATGAATTGTAATACAGATTTTTATTAATATTAGCAGCAGAGTATACTAGTAGATAATAATAAAAACTGGCCAAGTGTAAGTCGGACTCGCACTCGTAGGGTTCCGTAACACAGTTAAGTATTCCATAACTATGATATTTCGCAACAACAAAATTTAATTTGTTTTTCATAGAGTTTGTATGAAAAACAAAGTTATCTTTGCGGTCGCCATATCTCTAAAACTGCTGACTGTATTTCGTTCAAACCAATTTGCGTTGTTAGTTTTTAATGAGATCTACAGCATATATTTTTTTTAGATTTTTCACTCCCATACTTTAAAAGTGAGAGGGGGGGGGGGTGACACACATTTTACCACTTTAAACGCGCCTATCTTTCAAATGATTGACTTTGAGAAAAAAATGATTTTAGGAACCTCAATGTCATTTTTGAAGACCTTTCCATAGACCCCACACGTATAGGTTTGAAGAATTTTTTTTTTTTTGTTTCAGTTCCATGTATGGGATGACCTTAAAAGTAAATTCTGTAGTCCTAACAGTTTCGGAATAAAATGGCTGTGACATACGGACGGACAGACAGACAGACAGACATGACGAATCTATAAGGGTTCTGTTTTTTGCCATTCGGCTACGGAACCCTAAAAAACACAGGTACATTCACGTCCGCTACCATCTTCGGCTCATTGGGAGGGATATGCTCTAATCGCCACGCTGGGCAGGTGGGTTGGCGATCGTAGAACGTAGCTCCTCGCACAGGTGACGCTGCTGCCCATCACCATCCTGTAGTATTTAGATACGCCATAATTTGAAATGTTTATAACGCCATTTGTCGGTCACCAAAGCCTCGTTTGTTGGTCGGCAAGATGCACCACGGGCAGGTGAGGTTGGCTGGGAGCACCGAGGTGGTATTTGTGCTTCCTTACATCCCTTATATCATAATAACCATTGATAGATCGCTATAATGTAGACACAAAATGAACACAATAAACACCTATCAAACAAAAAACCTACATCAAAATTGGTTCATCTGTTTGGACGCTACATTCAATTGCCATAGACAGACATTTATTTTTATAATTGCATTACACAGATTTACATATACATACTTTCGTAAAACTTATAAGACCCCTCTTTTTGTTCGGGGGTTAATAAAATGAATATTATTTAATCAAGGATAACGTTCTTAGATTTAAAATAACCGGCCAAGTGCGTGTCGGGCCGCGCGCAGTGTAGGGTTCCGTAGTAGCCAGTTATTCAATGCAACTCTTTACCCGTTATAAACAAACAACTTGGTACAAAATTATGTAACACCCAAGTTCAACGACTATTAACTGCTAAACTAATAAAGGTATCTTAACCGCTGTAGTTATCATTTAAAGTTCATGAAATGCACTATTATAAAAAAAAACAGATTTTACAAGCTTTAGCTAGCTAGTTTTAGCTTTTACAGGGGGAGGGGGACGCCCTACTGGAATTTTGACTTGAAAAAATTTGCACTTCAAAGTTTAATATTTTGTAAATGGAGCATTCAATCGAAAACTAGTAGTAGCAACCCTAAAGTCATTTTAAAAGATTATTATTCAACGATACCCCACACGATGGGGTAGACGACGAAAAAATAAATCACCCCAACTTCTCATGTAGGGGAGCTACCCTAAAAAAAAAATTTCAAAATTTTATTTCACCACTTTGTCGACGTAATTTATATACATACTCCTACAAAATTACAGCTTTCTTGTATTAACGGTCTCTTAGCAAAACCTCGGACAGACATACAGACAAACAGACAAACGGACATGACGAAACTATAAGGGTTCCTTGTCAGGACTACGGAACCCTAAAAAGACTGGGTTCTTTTAACATTTAGATGTATTGATTCGCCTCGGAACGAATCGCGTTAGAGATAGATGCCTATTTGATATTATGTATTTATACATGTCATATTTGATATTTTAACTATTAATTTATTTAGAAAACCTTGGTATTTATTTACAGAAGAAGTACTATTTTAAGTTTCGCGTAATATTATATTACATTAATATATTTTTAAAACTACCTAACTATAAACAAACAAATATTTGATATATTAAAGTAAGAATACTTACGTTCATAGTTAACGATATCACCACCTTTATCCCTTTTTCGCGTGGAACGTTACTACACGTAGTTTTAAAAATAAAAAATAACTCATGCACTCAACTCACGGGCTAAAATAAAACAGACGCCTACAAAACTCTTACATCAACAACGCATCCGCACAATGCTATAACTTTTTTGGCAGGCGTATATAAGTAAGCCGCTTACCAGAAGTGCGCTATGCGGCGGATTCGGAACAATTATTTAATGCGGATTAACGGGAACTGGGCAGTAGCTGAGATTCGAAAAACCCGCCTATACAATACAATACCATACAAGATTCTTTATTGTACACCAAATAAAACTAACTTAAAATACAGTCACCACTTAAAACTACAGTACAACTTGTAATGATGTTGAACCTCTTATTTTATTTTATTGTTATTTATATATTTTTTATTATTATTTTTTCTACACCTATACCGCCATGTATGCTAATCTATTTCTTTCCACTCTAAGGCTGTCTGGAAGAGATCGCTTTAAGCGATAAGACCGCCTGTTACCACATTGATTTATTTACCATTTTTTACTTTTAATTTGTAAGGTGTACTAAAGTGTTTATCTACCTATCTACAATGGGCGGACTTAAAGCTAAAAAAGCGATTTCTTCCAGTCAACCTTTGGATGGAGAAATGGAGATGCAGGCTGAGCAAGGTTGGTGGTGTGATCATAAGTGAGACAAAAACAATAATTATTATTAATCACTTATAATACCACACGAGCTTCAAAATTATCGGGTATTTCCCGATAGGTTCGTTGCAAACAAATGAAGGAGTCAAGTTTTTTAAAAAATCACGAGCGCGTAGCGCGAGTGATTTTTCCTGAAAAACTTGACGACTTTATTTGTTTGCAGGGAACCTTGAGGGAAATGCCAGATAATTTTGAAGCTCGTGTGGTATTCGGGGGATTATTTTTCCGACTCAAATATCGACCAATAGAATTGCACCATTCGACGTCACGTGGTACAACAGAGAAAATATTCAAAAAATTATCAGTATAATACCATGTAGGTTGTACCACGTGACGTCGAATGGTGCAATTCTATTGGTCGATATTTGGGTCGGAAAAATAATCAATATAATAACCATATCATAAACTACAAACTTTACTAATAAAACAATATAACATGAAAATATATATTATACACATAGAGGTTACGAATATAATTATATTTGTATAAACTGCGATTGAGATGACTTGATCAATGATTTTGTTAATTACACAAAACGGTAGACTACTATCACATGAGTAAAGAAGGAATTATTATTATTATTTTCTTTGTTTTTGGCTTCTGTGATAATGCCACCATAATTTCGCCAATGTCGAGTTTAGTCGGAAAGACCTTAGGACGCTTTTTATACATTATAAACACAGAATTGACAATTGATTGAATTTTGTGACATTTCATGACATTTATGACATTTTATGACATATGGCACATCATGACATTTCGTGACATCTCATGATCATGATCGACATACATCGTTGTCATTGTTCCGAGGTTGTCGACATTGATGAAACTTGAAAATTAAAAAGCAGGTCATGTTTACTTGAAGGAGGATTTTATTACGATGAAGATTTTTCTTGTTTATTTTTGTACCAACCCTACAAGGTAAACATTTTTTTACAACTTAAGAAGGTTTGTCTCTGTTCCTTCTTTACTCATGTGCTACTATTACCTATTCTGTAAAGGGCCTCGTTGTTGACTGACATTGGCTTCGGATGGACCGGGCGTATTGCAACTTACGACCTGAGATATTTTACACATGCCTTGACCGGCCGGGTGGGAATCGCAAGAGCCAAGTAATGATAGTATTGTTTTTTAATAAAAAAATTAATGACATAATTCAGAATATAATTAGCATGAGGTTGCCAAATAACTGAAAATAAAAACTCAGGCGTCCTTCTTAGCTACCTATCAGTTGGCCACTGAATGGGGGAGGCGTAACTTACTTGTCATACAAAATACGCGTAACTTGGCTACGCGTTGCCAGGTCGCCATAGTATCCAGTCTCCACGTAGGGGTCGGTCGGTCGTGGCTACGCTTCTAAATTGACCGAAGAGATAAGAGTATCAGACCGAAGCCAAGTGAGTTAACTGTCGTACAATTCAATACGAATTGTTTGATATACTTTTTTAAGTTTTCATGGTCTTTGACACTATTATTAGAGTTATTATGCTTTTCGTTTATTGTGAGTCACCGATATTTCGATGCTGTTACAATTGCCATGTTCACGGACTATCTAAAAAATATGGGAAACTCGCAACAAAAAAAACATGGCGAATATTCCATAAATAATTCCAATAATACGAATTGTTTGAATACGTAGCGGCGCCGTTGCCATGGCGTCCCAATGTGTTAGCGCTCTAACATAAAACCACATATTATAAAAGTGAGATCAAACTCTTAAGTGCCCCAGAGACGGTCATTTGCAATTGTCATGTCATTGATGGACCAAATGATCGTTTTTAGAGGCACTTGAAGCCATTGTCATTCGCAACTACGAGGTTAAAAGCAAATGATGGAAATATTGATTGAAGCCCATTGACAATAGGGTATTTTACTCTATATGAGAAAAAATCTAAACATATATTATTGAGATAGCTTACGCAAAAAGCAGTCGGAAAACTTTATTTTAGTTCATAAAATAGCAAACTAAATTTTCAAATTAAATCCAAAGGTTTTAGCTTTTTCTAACGATATTAAATAGTAGTCGCCACCGAGAGTCGCCAGTAGTCGCCATGTTATTACGTCATACGGCTAAGGAAACTTAGAGGTGTCAACTGTCAAGTATCATATTACTGCATTTGCTTACTATATAGCACACTGTAACATGATCACAAAGCAATATGGCGTCCACTGCATCCAGCGTTTTCGTAATATTACGCACGAAATTTGAAAATACAAAATTTTTAATGCATTTTTATGGCACTTGACGATAAAATAAAAATGTTGTGATTTTTTTAGTGGTTCATTAGCACTATAAAATCTAATTGAGACACTTTTCAAAAATGGATGAAATACCCTATTTCGAATGACCGTTACCGGGGCACTTTACGTACTGTCCACCAACGTGTACAATCTCGAAAGCTCTACATTACATGATGAGCCATTGCCCGTGCGGGGACAGTACCGGCCATACTGCCCGCAACTGCGCTAAACTGCGCAACTGCCTAATTACGCTACAAGATTACATATTCGCAAGGTTTTCTACACAACAATTATAACAATAATACCTGTTTTGTGTAGCAAAATAATAAGACTTCTGCTACCCTCTGTTACTTTTGTCTGTGGCTTGAAGCATCCAACAAACAACAAAGTTAAACAAATGACGCCAATAATTTCGCCAAATTCTAGCATGATATTGGTGCAAGCTAATATAGAAGAGAGGTTGCGATAGTTGCACTTAAGGTACGGACACACCGCAGCGTCCTGCGCAATCCAGGCGGCGATCAGATAGCGCAGTAGTATTTGTACTGACTGGTTCACACCAAACGCGATCAGAAAACAATTGAAAAGTACTGAGATTGCGCCCGCAGATCGCAGAACGCCACGGTGTGGCCGCACCTTTAATTGTCTGATCCACAGGGTTGGACTAGTTCCTGCACCTTCTCACCACCTGATCAGATCAGTCCGAGGAGAAAAACTGACACTATAACCTTCCAGTATTCCGGCGGCACACAGCCCTTGAGAGTCATTCAGGCGTTACGTGTTCACCATCTTTGATGACATCATCGCTTACCACCAGGCGAGATAGTGGTCAAAACAATAGTCTAAGATAGATAAGATTATTAATAATTAAGATAGTTTGAAAACTAAAACAACCGACTTTAATGCCCCGCGAGTCAATTTCATTAGCAAGTTTGAGACGTTTATCGTTATATCTCTAGAGATACTTATCAGATCTCAATGAAATTACATTGGGACCACCTCGAAAACTTACCCTACCGATAACAAAAAGAATCATTCGAATCGGTTCAGAACTGACGAAGTAATCGCGTAACATACACACAAAAAAAAAAATAATACAGACGAATTGAGAACCTCCTTTGTTTTTGGAAGTCGGTTTCAAAAAATAGGGGTGCGTGACACCTTCTGCTGTTCGAATTGAGTTTTGAAAAAAAAATTGAAAAAAAAATAAACGTAAAGTAAGTAAACATAATACCTATGTACTTGTACACTTACTTAACAATAAACGCAACAGAAAACTTATCAAAAATAAGTTATTTTTCAACAAAAATAAAACCGACTTCATAACCACAAACAGGCACTCAAAAGCGAAAAATAAATTACTTAAAATTATTATAAGCGCTACCCACTTATCTATTTGAAGTCGGTGCCAGCCAAGTCTAATAGGTAGTAGATAGATAAATCCCTACATGTATCTACCTACTTACTAACCTACATGTACCTACTTACTACTACTACATGCATAGTATCTATCTACTATCCAATAGACTTGGCTGGCACCGACTTCAAATAGATAAGTGGGTAGCGCTTATAATAATTTTAAGTAATTTATTTTTCGCTTTTGAGTGCCTGTTTGTGGTTATGAAGTCGGTTTTATTTTTGTTGAAAAATAACTTATTTTACCCTTTTTAGTGCAAAACAAGTTTTAATTAAATTACATGCATCTATTACATTTGGTGTCTGGGCCGTTATACACTGACGGATATATACTTTTTGAAAATTTCAAGTGTGTGCCTATAGCGGTTAAGAAGATACAGATCTGTAAAGTGCGCACATATAGACACACGGACGGACGGACGGACGGACGGACGAACAGACAACAAAGTCTCAGAAAGTGTTCATTTGGTAGCCTTTGGGTTCGGAACCCTAAAAAAATTGACTTTAAATGCCGCGCTAAAGTGAAAATATTCACTAGTAATAATTATGTCATCAAGGTCTCATAGGACAATGTCCAAAATGGCCCTGTGCAATAAAAGCATCTGACACACGATAATTAATTGTCTATTTTATTACAATAATTCCAAATACTTTTATAACACGGACTAGTTGTATTCCAAAATGAATATAAAAAAGTATTATTTGCGATTATTAACATTAATTGCCGCCATATGGCCAACAGGGTACTGAATCACTCTACTACGTTATAAGAGGCACTTCCCTATATTGTGGATACCCGAATTATGTAAGCACTGTGTAGCCAACCTAACAACGGAAAGTATTATTTACGTAGTAACTATTATATAATATGTGGTTTTATGCTTATAATTTTTTTTTGCTGTGTTGATTGGTACAAAGTACGTTCATGATTCTGAGTTATTTAATTGTGTATGCAGTGTCGCGGGACTGAAATGGCCGCCATCTTCGCCAAATGTCATGTCATGTCAAAAAATATTAGGTATGTTTAAAAAAGTTTGCACTCTAACAAGACTTTACCCGGTAGAACATTCCTGTGAAGACAAATTATTTATATTTATACATAATTATTTATTATAATTATTAATATATAATTATTTATTGAGGGCCCGGTGGCGTAATTGGGAGAACAGTCGGCTTTGATGCCGTGGTACCGAGTTCAAACCGCCGTGCACCAATGAATTTTTCTATCGAAAAATATATGTGCGCTTCTCACAGTGGCCCTCCGGTGAAGGAAAACATCGTTAAGAAACCAATAACCCCCGCATGGTGGTAGAACATATCTAGTGTCCGCCTGGCCAGCTACCACCCTCAAGTCAGAAAATCTGTCGCCAAACATCTAATGTGTTCCGGCAGCTATCCTTGAGAGCCAGTTCCCATTCTAGTCCACTTCTCTATCTTCGACCGCATCATCACTTAGCAACAGGTGAGATAGTGGTCAAACGCTTGCCTATAAGATATTACAAAAAAAAATTCCCCACCTTTATTTCTATCTCGCTCACAGTTACCGTAAGAATATCTTATATGCAATAGCAACCTCCATTGTGTATAATCTTCTTGGGACTCTTCTACTAAAACTAGTACAATCTCCTATGTTTGGGGTATTTATCTCCATATCTCTGGTGATACTAATCAGATCTCGATAAAATTAAAATGGGACCACCTCGGAAACGTATCCTACCAATTAAAAAAAGAATCATTTGAATCCGTTCACAATTGATGGAGAAATCGCGTAACATACACACAAAAAAAAAACTCCTCCTCCTTTTTTGTGAAGTCGGTTAAAAAATATCCTAATAGCGTCCTACGCTACAAAATGAATTCTATAAGCATGTACTGTTGCTAAAGCTTTGATTAAATCTATACTAAATCCTACTATTTCATTCTAAGCCCATTCAAGCGAGATAACTCAGAAATTGTGCTTAATTAAACCAGTTAATATGCCTTAATGTACACGAATTATGTATTCTGGAGAGTTCTATGGAACCACAGTTTTAACAAGAAAATACTTTACTGCTTTCATAAGCGTAGAATTCTCGTAAGCTTTTAGTTGTGTAGTTTATGTTTCTTTTCAACCGACTTCCCAAAAATAAGGAGGTTCTCAATTCGTCTGTATGTTATTCTTTTCATTTTTTTTGTGTGTATGATACGCGATTATCAACCGACTTCCCAAAAAGGAGGTTCTCAATTCGTCTTTATGTTTATTTTTTTTATTTTTTTTGTGTGTATGTTACTCGATTACTCCGTCAATTGTGAACCGATTCGAATGGTTATTTTTATAATCGGTAGGGTACAATTTCGGAACGGTCCCATTGTAATTTCATCAATATCTGATAAATATCTCCAGAGATATGAACATAAACGTCTCAAACTTGCTACTGAAATTGACGTGCGGGGCATTGAAGTTGGTTGTTTTAGTTTATAATTATTTTATGTGTATAGAGGTTATAGGTGTCTAGAGATTACGATGAAATTGAACTTAATAAGTACTTTTAACATTTAAAACCACTCCGAGTAATCACTGTGTAATCAGTTCAGTAAGGCCATTCTAATGAGCCTAAAAATGACATTATTTATTTCACAGATTCATAAAACACCATGTTCTGTCACTAAATCACGCAGAAACGGATGAATTGGAATGAAATACACAGATAAAACAAATTATAAGAAAAACATATTTTTAAAAACAAGCTTTTATCTGGGACAATGAACTAAAATGTTAAAAATAAATTCTAGTAAGTATTTGGCGTGTAGGTAAGCTACCCGTTTTTCAGGCAAGGTAATTACTATTATATTTCAGTGCCTCAAGTTTTTAAAAATATAGGTAAGTACCTACACGCCAAATACTTACTAGAATTTATTTTTAACATATTTGTTCATTGTCCCAAATAAAAGCTTGTTTTTAAAAATATTTTTTACTTATAATTTATTTTTAACTTTTTAGTAGGTAGGTATAGATACCGACTACCTACCTACTACCTAAGTATTTTAGAGAAGGCATGATGTTTTAAAATATTCCACGGATATTTGATGTGATTATGGGTAAAGTGCTCTTCAAGGAAAATCAATCGACTCGGTGGGGCTATGTTGCTTTATAACAGAAATGCCATGGCCTCCTTACAGCTTCATCATCAGATCCTAGCTATCATTTAACTGTAAAGTACTCCTTGACGAATCATTTTAGCCCAATTTCACTGGGGTCACGTTATTTTATCACAGAGATGCCGTGGTCACCTTCCAGCTTCATCACCAGTCGCTAAATATCATCTAGGTGTAAAGTTCTCTTCAAGACGAATCAATCGAGCCCAAACTCGGTAGTGTTTTGTTTTTTTATCACAGATATTTCGTGGCTGCCTTCCAGCTTCATCATTAGACCCTGGATATTATCTAGGTGTAAAATTCTCTTCAAGACGAATCAATCGAACCCAAACTTGGTAGAGTTACGTCGATTTATCACAGATATGCCGTGGCCACCTTCCAGCTTCATCATCAGACCCTGGATATCATCTAGGTGAAAAGTTATCATCAAGACAAATCAATCGAGCCCAAACTCGGTGAGGTTATGTTGTTTTATCACAGAGATGCCGTAGCCACCTTCCGTCTCCATCATCAGACCAGCTCCATGGTACCATATCATTGTATTGTCACCGAAGATACATAAGTAAATCAAATTTGAGTCCAATCGGACATCGGGAAGTGGGTCTAATTTAGCTTCCAAGATTTCACCCGAACATACATACATAAATACATACATACATAAATACGTACATTGCAAGTTAAATAAAAGCTTGTAAAATTAATTTAAATTAATGATTAAGATACTTTTTCCAGTACTTATATTTATTGTTATCGCAAGTAAAGCCGCTGACACTGCAAATAGTTCTTAAAACTTGTACGACAGGTGTTAAAACTAGGTTCAAATCTCAACACTCAATCCTATAAATTACCTAAGCATCCATCTTGGATATAAATCCAGACACAACAAAAACCATCTGCGAATAAAACAAAGACGACGACAGCGCTCGGGGCTTAATGAAGAACTAATTAAAAGTTGCTGGAATATTATTTTAATAGAATAACAGTATGAAATGTAATGAGATAATAATTGAGATAGTTTAAAAACTAAAACAACCGACTTCCATGCCCCGCGAGTCAATATCAATAACAAGTTTGAGACATATATATTATACACTTATCAGATCTCGATGAAATTACAATGGGACCACCTCGAAAACGTACCCTACCGATTAAAAATAAACTGGCCAAGTGCAAGTCGGACTCGCACTCTCGTAGGGTTCCGTAACACAGTAGAGTTATATAGTATAACTATGGTTTTCGCAATTACAAAATTAATGTTCATAGTGTTTGTATAAAAAACAAAGTTATGTTTGCGGTCGCTCTATCTCAAAAACTGCTGACTGTATCTCGCTCAAACCAATTTTCCTTGAAAGTTGTTAGTGAGATCTACAGAATATATTTTTTCTAGATTTTCCACTCCTACTTTACAAGTTGGAGGGGGGGGACACACATTTTACCACTTTAGACGCGCCTATCTTTTAAATGATTGACTTTGAGAAAAAATGATATTAAGAACCTTAATGTCATTTTTAAAGACCTATCCAAAGACACCCCTACATACCCCACACGTAAAGGATTGAAGAATTATTTTTTTTGTTTCAGTTTCATGTATGGGGCCCCCCCTTAAACTTTTATATTTTTTATTTTTGTATAAAAATCGGAAAGCGGTTCACAGAATACATCTACCTACCAAGTTTCAATTCTGTAGTCCTAATAGATTCGGAATAAAATGGCTGTGACATACGGACAGACAGACAGACAGACAGACAGACAGACAGTCAGACAGACAGACAGACGGATAGACAGACAGACAGATAGACAGACATCTATAAGAGTTCCGTTTTTTGCCATTCGGCTACGGAACCCTAAAAACTTACACACAAATTGAGAACCTCCTTTTTGGAAGTCGGTTGAAAAGGAATTAAACGTACGCGTTCCTTTGCTATTTATATGCAAATTTTTCTGTAAAATTAATTTTATAAGTGCACATAACATCAAACAAGGAAAGTTCACTGTAAGTTACAATGAAGACAAAAAAAATCATATCTAAAACACCGTGACACTTAGGACTTCTATTCCTGACCACGGCGGCGGTCACGGCAACAGCAACGCTAATAGCACCCCCTAAGAATCACCGGACTCACGGTTTGACTAATCTACCAGTTTAAAGTCGCTCAGCGAGCTATAGAAAGAGCTATGCTCGGTGTTTCTCTGCGGGATCGAATCCGGAACGAAGTAATTCGCCACAGAACTAAAGTGATCGACATAGCTCAGCGGATTAGCAAACTGAAGTGGCAGTGAGCTGGTCATATCTGTCGTAGGACTGATAACCGTTGAGACAGACTGGTTCTAGAGTGGAGACCGCGAATCGGCAAACGTAGCGTAGGATGCCCTGTGACATTCGCAAAGCGGTGGGCAGTGACTGGAAACAAAGAGCCGAAGATCGGGCTCAGTGGCGTGTCTTGGGGGAGGCCTACGTCCAGCAGTGGACTGATACCGGCTAATAATGATGATAATGATGACTTAGGACTTCGTGTCTACCGAGGAAAACTTGCGTATGACCCCCCAACCCCAAAAATGTTTTTGTCAGCCCACCCACTAAACATCCTGTATAATAAACAATTTTTACACAGAATAAAAGCTCTATCAGATTTTTATATTGAGACTCTATCACCCCATACTGGTTTTACTTCAGGGCAAGCTTTCCAAGTTGTTGTAATTTGTTAATGCCTTAAAATTAATTATGGCCTTTGCTCAAAGTTTGTTTTGTGCGAATAGATGCACCATGTTTCGTTGGTCGCGAGAGTTTGGTGTTTTTGCTCCATGGATGAGCTCGTGTATCATAGTTTGTGTTGTTGTTCATATGTTTTTTATTAAGTTTAGCTAACTTGTTTTCATTTTCAGAGTTTCTGGAACTTTACGATAATTTGAAAACGGTTTCTGTAGTTCTAGCTTATTATATTTTATTCGACTTTCAATAAGATGGTAATGTTTTTGAGTGTATATTATATTTATGTTAATATTTTTCTGTAAGTGACTGCCTAGATTTTAATTTGCAAGGTGTCATTTGGTAGGTACGTCTTTTATTATTTTCTTGTAGGCCAGCGTTTGACCACTATCTCACCTGTTGGTAAGTGATGATGCGGTCGAAGATGGTAAGCACGCTAGGCCTAGAATGGGAACTGGCTCTCAAGGATAGCTGCCGGAACACATTAAATGTTTTGGCGACAGATTTACTAACTTGAGGGTGGTAGCTAGCCAGACGGACACTAGATAGTGTCCTACCACCGTGCGGGGGTTGTTGGTTTCTTAACGATGTTTTACCTTCACCGGAAGGCCACTGTGAATGCGCACATACATTTTTCGATAGGAAAATCCATTGGTGCACGGCGGCGATTGAACTCGGCACCTATGGCATCAAAGCCGACTGTTCTCCTGATTACGCCATCGGGCCCTCAAAATACCCCATATAGGCTATTTTTCGAAGTGGAATCTCTTTATTAAATTAATTTTATTAATTTCTTAGCTGGAGTAAAATTTGACGGAACTGACGTAGCGTCACGGTTATAGATATATATTTTTGAAAACAATAAAAATGCCTGCCTGTGGTAATAGCTTATAATTTACGTTTTCTAATTCCCATACGTATCTCTGAGGCCTACTAAACCTCGGAAGGTCTAGAATAATTAAACAGAGCTCCGAAAAAAGCAGTTTCCTTTAATTTGCGCTAACATAAAATTCTGGACACGCACCCCATAACGCTGCTGACTGTGTGAAACTTTGGTGGGTGGGACACGTGATGAGAGAAAAGAGTATACGCGTCAAAAAAATGTATTTTTTGTAATTCTAATTGTTTTCGACTATATATCAACACCAATATTATAAATGGGAAAGTCAGTTTGTTTATTTGTTTGTTTGGAACTTCTTCACGGACAAACGGCATGACGGATTTGGCTGAAATTTTGTACAAAGACAGTTGATAAGGTAGAATAGGATATAGGATAATTTTTTTTTGGCTATAGAGTCAGGGGGTCCAGATATTTTTAATTGAATTTTGTAAATATGAGACTTCTTCTTGAATAAATGGCTTTACCGATTTGCCTAAAATCTTGTATGAATACATGTCTTAGGGCAGAATAGGATATAGGATACTTTTTTTCTGGCTGTCGAGTCAGGGGGTCTAAATATGTTTAATTGAATTTTGTAAATATAAGACTTCTTTTCAAATAAACGGCTTAACCGATTTGCCTGAAATTTTGTATGAATACATGTCATAGGGCAGAATAGGATATAGGATACTTTTTTCTGGCTGTCGAGTCAGGGGGTCCAGATATTTTAAATTGAATTTTGTAAATATAAGACCTCTTATCGAATAAATGGCTTGACCGATTTGCCTAAAATATTGTATAAAGACAGTTCATAGGATAGAATAGGATATCGGATACTTTTTTTCCGGCTGTCGAGTCCAGGTGTCCAGTTTTGCAAATGTGTGGCGGCCTACTCTCGGTCAAACGGGTTAACCGTTTTAGCTGAAATTTTGTACACAGACAGTCAATAAGACATAGAAGGACAACGAATACTTTTTTTTGGCTGGCAATTTCGGGTGACTAGATTTTTATTATGGAATTTTGTTAATGTGTTGTCTCTTTTCGGCCAGACGGCTTGAAAGATTCAGATGAAATTTTGTACAAAGAAATTAAATGGGGCATAAAAGGGCAAGGAATTTTTTTTTTCGGCAGTTAAGTGTGGGTGCCTTTATTTTTTGTTAACTTTACATAGAGTTTGCATAATCATAAAATTTAGACCTTAGGTTCATCTATAATGACTAAACTTAATATGTGTCCTAATAAGGCCATAAAACTGTCAGGGTCATTAAAAGTCATCAGAATTTACGCGATAGCTTTGTTTGCCCAACGTGTTTTATCTGCTTTGTGGAAAGTATTTCAGAAACGTTCGTGTTAACAGCCACATTTAACTTTAGGGTCATAGGTGTTGACTTAGTAGATCATAAAAACTGTCAGGGTCATAAAAAGCCGTAAAAAATTTTCGCGCTCGCTTCGCTCGCGCTTTAATAGCGCTCGCTACGCTAGCGCAAATATTTGTTTTATATTTTGTAGGTAATATTTCAGCATTTTTTGTATTTTAATAGCCAGCCACATGTATCAAAACGAGTTTACAAATTGAAACAGTACAACCTTCAATAATCATAATGATTATTAACCTTAAAATAAGTGGATATCCAGTTTAACCTTTGAGTTATCGGTATTGACTTAAGAGGTCATAAAAACTGTCAGGGTCATAAAAAGTCGTAAACATTTTTCAGCATCGTTTCGCTCGCGCATTGATAGCGCTCGCTACGCTCGAGCCAGCATTTGTTTTAGCTACTTCGTAGGTAATATTTCAGCATTTTTTGTATTTAAATAGCCACATGCATCGAAACGAGTTATAAATTGAAATAGTTTAACCTTCAATAATCATAATGATTATTAACCTTAAATAAGTGGATATGAAGTTAAACCTTTGAGTTATCGGTATTGACTTAGGAGGTCATAAAAACTGTCAGGGTCATAAAAAGTCGTAAAAATTTTTCGCACTTGCTTCGCTCGCGTTATGATAGCGCTCGCTCCACTCGCGCAAGCATTTGTTATATTTACTTTGTAGAAAACATTTCAGCAACTTTTGTATTTTAATAGCCACATGCATCAAAACGACTCATAGATTGAAACAGTCAACCTTAAATAATGATAAAGATTATTAACCTTAAAATAAGTGGATATCAAGTTTAACCTTAGGGTTATCGGTGTTGCCTTAGTAGGTCATAAAAGCTGTCAGGGTCATAAAAGTTCGTAAAAAATTTTCGCGATCGCTCAAACATTTGTTTTATCTTCTTTTTTGGTAATATTTCAGTAACTTTTGTACATTAATAACCACATGCATCAAAACGAGTCGTAAATTAAAACAGTACAACTTTCAATAATCATAATGATTATTAACCTTAAAATAAGTGGATATCAAGTTTAACCTTTGTGTTATCGGTGTTGACTTAGGAGGTCATAAAAACTGTCAGGGTCATAAAAAGTCGTAAAAATATTTCACCATCGCTTCGCTCGCGCATTTATAGCGCTAGCTACGCTCGCGCAAGCATTTTTTTTATCTACTTCTCGCTCGCTTCGCTTGCGCAGTTATAACGCTATATAGCATATAATAGCGTGTTTTAACAGCCTCATACATTAGACTGACTCAAATACTTAAACAGTAAAACTTGGTAAACCTTGGTTAGGTTTACCAAGTAATGATTAATGACTTTAACAATAGACGATATCGAGTTTGACCTAAGAGTCATCTACAGTGACTTGATTGTTAAGTTATAAAACTGTCAGGGTCATAAAAAGTCATAAAACATGTTCGCTCGCGCAATGATAGCGCTCGCGACGCTCGCGCAGCTATTTACCTTATTTTCTTTGTAAGAAATGTTTCAGGAACTTTTGTGAAGAGTCAAATCAATTGAACAGCACAACTTCGTATACCTAACCAAAATGATTAATGACTTTAACAATAGAGGATATTGAGTTCGACTTTGGGGTCATCTATGGTGACTTGGGCTAAGAGATCATCGATCTAGGCCTCAAAGGTCATAAAGACACATTAACGCGGGCGAAGCCGCGGGTAACAGCTAGTGAGACTATAATTGAGGCTAACTGAGTTAATAAAAGAGTAATAGGTTTAAAGATTTTTAATATTTTAAGAGATACCTTGGATACTTTTATAGACCATTTTAGCCATGATCTTATCAAAGATAAATAAATAATAAAGGTAAGAATACAAACTGAATACAAACATGATTTGTGTGTGTGTGTTCGTGTGTCGGCTTTATCTTCAAACAGCTATATAATGATACCATATTGCATTGTCACCAACCGTAATATATTTCAAACTGCAATCTTCAGCGCAACCGAATACCAGCAAAAGGTTAAAAATGGTTAGTAAGTTTTGACTCAAAGTTTTAAATATTTAGTGGTAAATAATGGTATTTAATTTAAAAAAAACGAAACACAAAACGTACACTTAAATATTAATAATTTAAGATCGTTACAAAAACGAAAAAAACCGACTTCAAACGTCGCGCTAGTCAAAGTAGCCAGTAGACGTAGTAACTATTATATAATCTGTGCCAGTAGTTAGTACTATGACGTCAAGATAAATAAATGCAACGTAATACAAATGTTAATATATTAAAAACGGCTCAACCGATTTCGTTAAAATTTTAATAGGACCATTTGGAAGGGGTAAAGGGTAGGTTTTCGTGAAGTCGGTTAAACATTAAACTAAGCTAAAATTAAAGGATGTCCGTGTCCGTGTAAAGTGCTAAGAAAGCTGGCTGCATTCCCGCGTGGAATCGCTATAGGAATTATTATTATAAAAATTTGTGAGCATTGATGTAACCCGCTTTAAGCTTGTAATATGGGCCACAAAAGACCGCATACTGAAATCCGCAGTTCGCACCTACATAGCACAGTTAGGCCAAAGTATAGTAATCACTACACGTTCACAGCTTCTTTTCTACTGATTATGTTATTGCAATATCATTACAATGGTCATTGTTTTTCGTGTATTGTTTTCTGAAGCTGCTTTGTACTCCGAAAGCTTTTGTTTGCGAGATTAGTCAGTGTGTATTGTACCTGATAGCGTGACCCCAATTCTTTTAGCTATTGAATTGCTGGTATTGGTATCTCGACATAGCTGATTTTGACAGTTTTCGTAGGTTCTAGTTAGCAACCTGCTATCGCAATGAGATTGAATGGCCAGTAGCTTTCTACTAGAATATTTTGATATTCTACAACTTTTCGCAATTTCATTTGTATTTGTTACGTACAGATTGTACGCGATTATTGTGTGCGTTCAAGTCGGTGTTGGGAGCATCTCTAGCTACATAAATTTCATAGCATTGCTACGCATTCTATACATACACTACATAATGCACAATGTACTACATACAGTCCGCGCGCAGCGAGAAAAAAGTGTTTTGTATATTTTTTACGTAATAGTGCGATTTATTTTCGCAACGAATATAATATTGGTGCGATGGGGGGATGGGGAAGGAAGGCAATGGGGCAACTATGTATAATATGTATTAATATAGATAAACAAAGCATTTGTGACGGCAAATAAATAATTATTAACAACAACAAAAAATCAACATCAATTTTGCTCTCAATTTTCATTTCCTACTTAGACACGAATAACTTAAGTAGCTCATTATATTTTGTCTTCGTTAAGTGCAGTCGGAAGGACGTTACGTAAACATAATTAAACAAACGAGGCACATTCAATTGTTATTCCGACCAAAAATATGTTTAAAAGCTTCTCGACATTAATTTATTGACGGTAAATAAATGTATACAAGTAGGACTTCAACAAATAAACAAAAATCTACTTGTTAATTAGTTGGGTTGTTGTCACACCATTAAGTAATAGGTATTCGTGTGGCGATCGTCATTAAATGTATTGAATACCAAAATGTAGCTTATTTTGTTCCCTATCTATGTCTAGATCTAAAATGTACAGAGATAGCCAATTTAGTAGGAAAGAACATAGGGTACGGGTACAAATGCGGGCGAATTCACGGGGTGCAAATAAATAATAATGTATTTTTATTTCTTTGTTTAAGCTTTTTTTGGTGTTTGAAAGTTTTCGCGAAAATTATTCATTTTAATGTGAAAGTACCGGAACGTACTTTTTTTGTATCGGATAGGCTAGTTTTTGACCAGGTATGGTGGTGGGACACTGTCTAGTGTCCGCCTGGCCAGTGCTACAACCCTCAAATTGGAAAATCAGTCGCCAAATATGTAATGTGTTCCGGCAGCAGTCCTTGAGAGCCTGTTTCCATTCTAGCCTTCCATATTAGACCTAGCGTGCTACCATCCTAGACCGCATCATCACTTACTAACCAAAGTGAGATGTGCTGCGTTCAGAATACCGTAAGGTTATGCCGGCAGATTTGTATTGTATGTATGTATTTGTATATAGTTACACAACGGTGTCACAAGTGACCCGAAATCTAAATGAGACTAAGTGTAAACATTTTAGGTAAGCAAAGTTTGTACAATGCTACAGTTAAGTATTTCCGATGACAGACAAGCACTTGCTCAATTTCTTATTTGATGAAAAGAAAGAATGTAGAGTTTACTGTGTTTACCTGGTAATTACTCGGAAAATGGACCTAAGAGGAAATATAAAATAATGGATAAGAAAAGGCGGTTTTGCATTTACAATTTTTCAAGTAATTGTGGTCAAAAATGCTATTTACAATATCTCACAAATTACCACTCAGTATTAAGCGCAAGCTTGACAGAAGAGATGTAAGAGATAGGATAAAGAAGCGTCTGAGTCCGGTCCTCTTATTATCATATTTTGCATCACCTGACTTTCTTACATTTTGTATGAAAGTCCATTTAAAAGACATAACAGATATAGAGAGAACGGGGCAGCGTAGTCTTTGTCTTGCGTTTTTTCTGTTGTGCTTAATGGCGTTTGCACACTTAATGCGATTCGTTTCCATTTCTGATTCTGATCGGTTTATCCACCCTAGTAACTGTATGGACGTTTGTGCACTCATACGTAAACGGTTAGTGTTCGTACTTTTGAATACATTTGTTGAAATACAAATCAAATACATAATTGTGCTAACACTAGGACGTGTATTTTCTATCTACCTATTTCACGCATCTATCACGAATCGAATACGAACCATACACGAATAAGTGCGCAAACGCAATAAGGAAACCTACTTGTCAAGGAGAGCAGCTGGGTTTTATTCTCAATATATCGAAAGAAAATTACGATTCAGAAACTGTCTCTCCTACGACTCGAATCTATAGAATTCACAATGCTCCTATGGATACTTTTGATATTTCTATTCGAAAAAATCAGTGATTCTAATTCAAAAAGTATCCGCGACAAAAAAGCTCACAGATTGAGAAACAGGCGGCTGGAGGCAAAGTGCGAAATGACATACTCTAGCTAGTCCAATGTACACATAACAGTATTTAGCGTAATGTTGAGTTGTAAGGAAGATAAAGACAGGGTTAAAATTAGTCTTCAAAAACTCGTCTTATTTTGGACATTTACTTCATCGAATTTTTATTTATAGTTGATAGCAAGCCAAGAACACTCACACCTGATAAACATGAACATCTCACCTGATGTTAAGTGAAGATGTGGTCGACGATGTAGCACGCTTGCTACAATTTAGCTGTCGACTCTATTTGTTAATAACAAGTTTTTGAGGGCCCGTTGCAGCGGTGGCGTAATCGGGGGAACGGTCGGCTTTGATGCCAGAGGTACCGAGTTCAAACCCAGTTGATTCATCACAGCGACCCTCCGGTGAAGGAAAAACTTCGCTAAGAAACCAACAACCTCCGCATGGTGGTAGGACACTATCTAGTGTCCGCCAGGACAGCTCCCACTCTCAAGTTAGAAAATCTGTCGCCAAAAATATCTAAAGTGTTCCGGCAGCTATCCTTGAGAGCCAGTTCCCATTCTAGACCTAGCGTGCTTACCATCTTCGACTGCATGATCACTTACCAACAGGTGAGATAGTGGTCTAACGCTAGTCTATGAGATATAAAATAAGTACTGGTATATTTCAAAGGTACATTGCCTAATATATTTGATTTTTTATTGCAGACTCAAAACAGAATACTTAACTATTAAAAGTATTCTACGCCATGTTCGCTCTCGTAATAACTACTGAACAACTTTTACTCAAAATATCTGCGCATATTACTTTCAGCTTGAACTTCGTACATTGCCTTTGGAGTCGTAATTAGTTTAAAATTCAATTTGTGCTTTATAAGTATATTCGTGCAATACGGGTGAAATTTGAGTGTACATTATCATATAAGTACCTGCTATTGCTAGCTTCTGTCTGCAGTTTTGTTTGCACATCATACTCATCATCATACTGTCTCATGAGATGGATTTTTAAATTACACTTTTTACTTACTCGCAGTTTGCTTTGGGCGACGAAACGCAGCACAATTGATATTTTCAAAAACCTTATAAGCTATGATTTGACGATTATCTCGCCTGTTTAGTTGGTAAGCGATGATGTGGTCGAAACTGGTGAACACGGTAGGCCTAGAATACTTTGTTACTCAAGAGCCTCAGTATTACGGCCTTACTTTAGTCCGATCATACATAGCACAATTATACCAACCGATCTTCTCAGCAATCTCAGCTGATCTCAGTGAACTTATTAGTCGTGTCCTAAGCCTACCACCAGTAATACCCATTATCACCCAGGGATGACTCGTAGAATTAAGGTCTAAGCTTACGAACGTAGTTGGAGGTACTATTCATTATTCTGTGGTCGTAGTAAGGTAAGAAATGACCCTTTCGTGGGTGACAGTAAGCCCAAAATAGAAAATATGTAATGTTTCTGGAAGCTGTTGTTAAACTTGACATTGTATGCGTACTGGTAAGCAACAATGTTGTAATTTTAATTTTAAAGTCGTTTAGTTAACTGTTAAAGTCTAACTTTCAATAAAAACGGTAAGGACTTATTATATAAGCAAAATTTATCAACAAACACGTGTAACAATAAAAATATGTTTTGAAGATATAACTGATTTTAACTTTACTTTTTCTAAGTTCAATTTCTTCCGATTGCCAAAATCTTCACGGACATTTCCGCTCTTAATATAAAGTGACTATTAAATACGATCTATCGCCAACGTAATGTTCAAAAAGTGGAACAATGACGTAATCAGTTGCCTATTAAATAAAAATGGAATTATGAAACATTGTGAAGAGCTCTCGCAAATAAATGGTAATGATGATCGGAAGCAATAAGGAAGTCAAATAGGTACTGTAGATATATTAAAGGAACTCACTGGATACGACATTTATAAGAAAATTAGTATTTACCAGCACGGATCTAGTTAGTCGTTCATTTTAAAGTAGTTTTGTAGGTGTGTGATGTCTTAGCGCCTTTTATAATAAGCATGGCAATTCATTAAAGTAATAATGTGGGTTGGGTAGAATTTTGTTAAGAACCGCAATTACTTTACTGCCGACTGGTGTTTGAAGTATTTCTCTGTTTCTCTATATTCCCGAATCCTGGAGAGATTTAGGTAAACTAAGTCTTTTATGATATAGGTTATCGCGTATCACGACCAGATTAGAGACGTTTTAAAGAAAGGGCAACTCAAAAGTACCTAAAACCGGCGAGCATGTAATAAAGGCGCTCATGAAAGTGGAAGAAGCGAAAGAGGTATGTCAGAATTGAAGCATGTGAAATAAAGTAATATCTGCTTGCCCCTACGGGAAAAAGGACTGATTTTATGTATGAATATGTATTAATGATATAACTCAGTAAGGTAACCGGACACGCGAGCGACCCTGCTTCACTGCATTGCGTTACACACGTAACTGTACTAAAATATGTAGTATATGTGTCATTTTAGTAGTGTTTACTATGCAAATAACTAGCAAGTTCTTGTCGCTCCACTATTAAATGCAATACTGAAACTCTTTATTTATTAGAGTTAATAAAGAATAGCCAAGGTACAAAAAAACCTATGGGCGGTCGTAGGGCTTGATGAATGTTTTGGGACAATCTAAGCATAGCGTGTTCACCAACTTCGCCCCATCATCGCTTACCACCAGGCGAGATAAGTGGTCATACCTATCGGATATTTAAAATATTGAAGATTACGCAAAAACAATGCAAAAATGGCACATCTAGCAAGTCATATTGCAAAAAAAAATCAGTATCCATGTAATGAAAGAATAAAGAAATCGCTGAGAAATAATAATTTCTCGCAGGCCATCGGGCGCACATTCCTCTCACGTATTTAGACAATGAGATATTTTTTCCTTAGCACAATGGAAAATTGAGGCTGGCACCTTCCGCATTGGGCCTTTCTGGGTGACCTTTTATGGAAAAAAACTTTTGGAGCAATATTCCTTCTTTTTGATTTTGCGTTCAGTTATCTTTTGATGTCATTCTTTTCTTTCTCGATTACCTCTAGTCTTTTAATAACTCAATGATAGATGTTTCTGTCGGTAGTGGCAGTAGTGAAGAAACAAAAAGAGATGTAATAAGATAAAAGTGAAGTTGTCTGACGCCTAGGTCTCACATCCTTCAATTTCCAGGTATAACACAAATCCATCTTTGACCGTATCATCACTTCACACCAGGAAAGATAATGGCCGAGTGCTTGTAAAAAATAATGAATAGATATATTACCTTTATCTGGTTGTAATATGACATAAACTACGTATTATTTTATGAGCCAAACAGCAGCAAAAATATCACACATTAATCAAACGCGAACCAAAGTTACAATTGAAATCAGTTGCACAACGATAATGATTCGGCAATTAATTAATTTTGTTTCGGGGTTCAATTGATTTCATTTATTATCGGACCTCTGTACTGAGCAGAGAATACTATTTGCAATAGGTATGTGATTATGTATTTAATACATACGTCCGGTACATTATTACAGTTAATCATAACCAGATAATATTATGTTCCTTTGAAGTGTTTCACACTTTATATTTTTGTTAATTGTTAAACACAATCCAAAATTTCATCGTACCGACGGGACTTGAACCCGCAACCTCCGGAATGACATGTTCCGGTGCTTAACAATTAACAAAAATATAAAGTGTGAAACACTTCAAAGGAACATAATATTTGATTTACGCAGTGCAACATCTCTCGTCGGATTTGAAAACTGTAATGATTTCTTCCGAATGATTAACTTACGTGATACTAATTGGGTTAACAAATATAACCAGATAAATTAAGTGTTTTATATCTTATAGGCTAGCGTTTGACTACTATCTCGCCTCGTGGTAAATGATGATATGAATAATTTTTTTCAAAACCTATCGAGTGGAATATCAAAATAAAGGGTTTTACAAATGGTTAACAAAACTATAACTACTAAGACTTTATTACCCGCCTTACTAAGATTAACTAGAGAACCATGGGCGGAATCGTCCCACTCCATCATCAAAAATTAAATGTAGCTCAAATGACATATCATGGCATGATGATATTTTTAGGGTTACGTACCCAAAGGGTAAAACGGGACCCTATTACTAAGACTCCGCTGTCCGTCTGTCTGTCTGTCTGTCTGTCTGTCTGTCTGTCTGTATGTCCGTCTGTCACCAGGCTATAGCTCATTAACCGTGATAGTTAGACAGTAGAAATTTTCACAGATGGTGTATTTCTGTTGCCGCTAGAACAACAAATACTAAAAACAAAATAAAGTTAAAAATTAAAAGGGGTCCCCATACAAAAAACGTATTTTTAAACGGCATCTATCTAATTAGTTTCCGCAAAATAGATGGCGCTAGTAAACGAGCCCCGTCTTTCTAGATCGCGACCAAACCAAATATTCTTGGTAATATCAATTAATCAAATATATGAGTTTGAAACTCTGTTATGTTTCGTATTGTACGGAACCCTCCCTAAGTGTGCGATAAGAGACGCGATGCTGACTCGTACTTGGCCAGTTTTATTTTATTATGGGGACGTTGACCAAATGCATGGTTCTCGTGGTATCTAAGGGCCAGTTCAGACCACGCGGTGCAGCTCGACGCAGCGAGACATGCGGCGCGGCCGAATTATGTCAATTAAATGTATGTCTTATTGTGTAGTTGATAAAGTTCAGTTTTTTATCACGCAGCTTCACGCTGAGTTGCGCTAAACCAGAAGCATCGTCACGTCGCATCGCGTCGCGCTATGTTGGTGTTGGCTGCTGAGGACGGAGCCCATACATTTTTGCCCTTGGTTCCATGGTTTAGAATCATAAATGCTAAAAACAAAAAAATATTAATTTGTAACGCACTCGAGTTCTGTTTTTATTTTTATCAATAATTTACTTGTTTCACTTTGCATTGCTACTAAAATAAATTCGCCCAATATCCAGTGTAAACGTAGTTCGAGATCGACTAAGGCGTATATAAAATATTCTATTTTTTCAAATCGCTGTACAGAGAGTAACCAACAGAAACATAGTTTCATTTTCATCAACAAGATTTCATCAAACCTCAAATAGGTCGACAAAATTTCACATCTCGTGTCCCTATTCTGGAAACAGTGTAAGCTGTCAAAACAGTGTTGTTAACTCGAAACGCTCGTTCGTATCGCTGTTTGTCAGTGCTGAAGTGCGACAAATAGTGGCAGCTGCGCTTTGGATGGTGACGGAAATACTATGGAATAGGGATGTGAAAAATTACGTTTAAATTAAGAAATGTTATAGAAAAGCTCGGTATTTTTCGTGCATTGAAAAAGGTAAAATAAGAAAGGATATAAAGTACAATATGCAGTGGGGATAGTGTTTGTTTCAGCTGAGCAGCGTAAAAATCATCGAGTCTTTACATCGCCAATCCTACAGAGTCTCAAGACCAAAGTCTTCAATCAATGCGTCCTACCCGTCATGACATACAAAGCCGAAAAGTGGACAATCACGGTTGGACTGGTCCACTAAAGACGCTCACCGTGCTATGGAAAGGGCTAAGCTTGGAGTTAATCTGAAGGATAGAAAACAACAAGGTGATCTGACACACAAATTCATCGAATCGTCGTCGAATTAGTAAGCTGAAGTGGCAATGGGCCGGCCACATAAGCCTAAAACCGATAACCACAAATGATAAGTGAGTTCTTGAGTGTAGACCACGAATCGGTAAACGTGGCGTACGAGGCCACTAGCTAGGTGGAGTGATGATGTTCGCAAGGTAGCTGGCAAGAGCTGGAAGAGATAAGCCGAGGATCGTTCTTAGTGGAGTGCAATTGGAGAGGCCTTTGTTCAGCAGTGGACTAATAATAGGCTGATTATGATCTATAATAAAGTAGTACATATTAATTATTATCGATAAGTATATCGATATTATCTACTGCCTCATCACTAACACAATATGACATAGACTCGTTAAAGCGTAGTCTGCAACGTCGTCATAATCATAACTCAATTAAATCCTTATTTATTCGCTTCGTTAATTCATAAAGCTAAATTATAGTCTGCGGACAAGTATTTATAGTATAATAAGTATTTCTGTTTTCAACTGACTTCCGAAAAAGAGAAGGTTCTCTATTCGTTGTATGTTGTTTTTGTACGTTTTTTAAGGTACGGCCGTACTTTTTTACGCGACTACTCCGCCAAAAATTGTAAACCGATTTGAATGAATCTTTTTTCATTGATAGGGTTTATCTCCAAGGTAACCATTTAAATTATCCAACATACATACTTTCACAATTATTTTATTGATCGGAGTAGGTTAGTTAGTTAAATTGAAGTGCGACCGTGCTACATATGGATGGTTTCGTTGCACAAAGCAACACCTCTCTGTGATCATATTTCACTGAACATAACAAGCATAAACAAGAGAGTCAAGACTACTGCGACTTAAACTTATTCTCTCACTAAAATTTGAGGTCAATGGTGTGTTTGGTAATACAAATAATGATCAAAGAAAACCTAATAATTCTGTTGTAGATACAATTTTGCCAAGATTCAAGTCAAATAGGAGGCTTTTTCAAATCCTACTTTGTTTTGGAATACATAGTTTTAAACAACGATGCAGGTGTCCAACTAATATAATAATCCTAATGCTATAAGCCAATATTAAGGACTGAATTAAACAATATATATTCAAAATATAACAATTAGATAAACCCATGAACATTAAATGGTTATTAAACAAATATCGGGTAACATTCATAATGGGCTGGCAACACCGGCTAATTGCCATTTAGTGAGTAATTATACAGGCGTGCGATGCTAACCGCACAACTGTATTTTGATGCGGTTTTCGACTGCAGAGAAAATTATAGCCATTTTAAGGTTTTCATTACTGGTAACCGTCGAGACGCAATTACCCATATTGCCAAAATTATTCGTTGGCCATACAAAATTAATAATATTAATATAGTTGTAACAAACAAAGTAATTTTGTTGCTTATTGTAATGCAGTGTGCGTTATTTTTACCCGACTACGGCGAAGCAAAAAGGAGGGTTATATTTTAATCAATAAAATGTTTATTAAAAGTAAGTTTTTTATATAATACACGATACATATTGAATAGTTTGTACTATAGCGATCTCAGAAGAGAATATTTTCTTGTTTCATACTTTTTAGGGCGTGATTTTTCAGTAGTCGGGTTTTAGTTTTTGAACTTATGTTTTAGTATAATAGTACCTACTAATATTAAATGAATCCTTTGTGTGCGAATCCGATCGAGTCAGTCCAACTTCAACTTGGCGTTAATTTTTAAAAGATTTTACTTAACATGCATTGTATGTATATTTATTTCGTTGTATTTAACAAGTAATAGATAGAGTATTTCCATATGCGCAGGTTTAAGCACTCCTTGCAAAGAATAGCAGAACCCTCTATAGGCCTAAAATGGGAACTGCATTATTCAAATAGAGATAGCCTACTTGACAATTTGAGACAATTATTAATTCTTGCAGCGGATACTTTTAACCAACATTTATCCAGTCCAACCATTTAAATTTAACATCTTTAGGGCCAGTTTCACCGGTTCCTGATACCTCTATTAGGAACTTATATAACAGATATTTGTCAACTTTTATATGGCATTATCTATCAGAAAACTTCATGACACATTATCAGGAACGGGTGAAACTGACCCTTATACTCAGTAACAACTGCACTAATTAAAACATTACTGTTGCATGTTCTCAATCCACCCAAATTATAAGTTACAAATTGAAAACAAACTTACTTTTAAGGACGTTGTGGGATCAACAAAAGTTCAATATCTCTTTAGTTTCAAGCAATTTTATTATAGGTTCTTATTGTGACAAGGTTTGTAATGAGTTTTTGTGGTATATATAAACGTCCCGCATGCTGATTGGTGGTTGAAAGTGGTTGTATAATTTTAACGCAATTATGTTTAATTTAAATGATTAAAATGCGAGGCAGCTGTCACAAGCAGAAGTATAATTATAATGTTGATAGATAGTAGGTACGTAGTTACGCCATTGCCCGACATCATTATCTAAAATCTAATTTAATTGTATACCTTTAAACGAGCAATTTCTTTTATATAATTATGTGTATATATACATATATATTATATTCAGAATTTAGGAAACGGCTTCAACGATTTTCATGAAATTTAGTATGCAGTGGCTTCCGAGGACGATAAATCGATCTAGCTATCTAGGTCCTATCAAGGTTTATTTTTAGAAAACGTCATTTTATTCGTGTTTTCTAGCAATGCAAATCTGCTACAATATTATTAGAATATGAAGGTAAATTTCGCCAACTTCTACAAGGTTTATGATAGCTAGGTGGGAAATCGGGCGGTCCCGAAACCATAGTACCCTGGTTCGAGTTCAGATAAGATGATTATTTTATCCCTTTTCTTTTGTGAGAAAAACTATTGGTAGCCAAAAATTTCAAATAACACGTATACCAAAAAAATAACTGAGCAAAACTCGATCATTCCGGTACTATTTTTTTAGCTAGTTAATACTTAGCTTATCTGAGAGATACTGCTTTGTGCGATAAGAATTTTCTAGCAGTATCCAACTAATTCATACAACTAGACGATGATAAAATATAATCTATGTTGATAGTTTGATTATCAACATTAGATTGTCAACGTTTTGTTGTCAAATCAATGGTAAAATATATCAGCTGTTTTTAGACTATGAGATTTTTTCTAAATGATGACGCTATGAGATCAACTTTTATAGGTCACATCAATTCAAAATTCGGTATCCTCTTACTTCAATAATTATTTTAACAACATGGTAGCATTGACCTGATGCTGGGGCATCTCCTGGAATCCGCAGAATACTCAACTCCTCACCAACAGCATATATATCGTGTATGGGCTCATTGGAAAGAGCAGATTACATATATTATGTGTTTCGGCAGCTATCCTTGAGATCCAGTTCCTATTCTAGGCCTTGCATGCAACCATCTTCTACCGCATCATCACTTAACAACACGTGAGAAAGTGATCAAACATAAGCCTATCTTCTTATACTGTAAGAATCTAATAAACAACGCACAGCCCAACCGCTTATCGTAAAGATGTGAAATTTAGAGGGTATATTTGTCTTAGTACGTAAGGGAGTATTAAGAAAGGATTTCCAAAATTCACCTATGTGTGAACGCCTATTCTGTAGCTTCAGGCGTAAAACAACGAAAATAGAGCTAAAATACTTATCAAAGGATACTTTTGTTGACGCTTACGTTCCACTGAGGTGACAAAGATCGTAAACGGTTGCACTAAATATAAATTGAGCATGCTTCAATCAAGATGGTAGCTTATTTTGGGCCGTCTCAAGTTACGTCAGTAGCTGACAAAACATTCAAAACACATAAAATGGGGAGTACTTAATGAAAAAGCTGTGCCGCTGGTAAGAACAAATTAAGAATTAGTATATGTATATATGTATAAATTTATTTATTAATTATGATATTTCTTATAGAATCCTTTTGGAGGAGAACATGAAATAATACAAAAAAGAATTTTGTAAATTCGTCGGCGTTATGCACGAACAAACATACACAAAATAAACATCTGAATTTAGAACCTCCTCCTTTGTGGAAGTCGGTTGAAGGTCGTTTGTGGGTCCAGTGGAGTCGTGGGAGAATAGTCGGCTTTGATGCCAGTGGTACCGAGTTCGATTCCCGCCGTGCACCGATGGATTTTTCGATCGAAAAATGTATGTGCATTTTAAACGTTGCCCTCCGGTGAAGGAAACATCGTTAAGACCCAAAACCTCCCAACCCCCGCATGGTGGTAGGACACTATCCACCTGGCCAGCTACCACCCTCAAGTTAGGAAATCTATTGCCAAAACATCTCGTGTTCAGGCATCCTTGAAGGCCAGTTCCCATTCTAGGCCTAGCGTGCTACCATCCCCGACCGCATGATCATTTACCAACAGGTGAGATGGTCAAACACTAGCCCATCTCATGTAAAAAAAAATCAGAACTAAAGCTTATGATCATTGTCAAGTTATTTCATGGAGGTAGGAAATATACATAAACATAGAGACGTCGCGATACATTTGCCTTTATGGAAATAACTTCTAAAAGAGGTGCATAACTATACGTCATAATGAAACTTAAAATGGCTGCCATTGATTGTCTATTGGTCCATTGATGCCCTTGAATGACATACTCCTAGCAATGGACCAATGGACAATCAATGTCAGCCATTTTAAGTTCTATTGTGACGTTTAGGTCTCCACTTTTTTGAAGTTATACTTCTTTTGGCGCGATAGAGAAAAATTATGAGAGTGAATTTTTACGATGCGCGCGCACACCGACACCTAAATTTAACATCGTGAAGTTAGTTTTAGGTGGTACGATGCGCGCGCACACCGACACCTAAATTCTACACCGTGAAGTTAGTTCTAGGTGGCATGACTATGTTCAAGTTGTATATGTCATATTTAACGTTCTATTTTTACGTTAATAAAACCTTTTTTATTAAAATAAAATCTTTTTGATTAATTTTAATATTTATCGTTAATCTCTACTGCATTTTAGTTTTTTTTTTCCATACGCCACAGAAGTATAACTTCTAACGCGTGTACATAAGTACTAACACTCTTTTTTTTAGGGTTCCGTACCCAAAGGGTAAAACGGGACCCTATTACTAAGACTCCGCTGTCCGTCTGTCTGTCTGTCTGTCTGGCTGTCTGTCTGTCTGTCTGTCCGTCTGTCACCAGGCTGTATCTCATGAACCGTGATAGTTAGACAGTTGAAATTTTCACAGATCATGTATTTCTGTTGCCGCTATAACAACAAATACTAAAAACAGAATAAAGTTAAAAATAATAGAGGGCCCCCGTACAAGAAACGTGTTTTTTTCGGCATTTCACGCCTTCTATGAACGCTTAGTTAGGTAAACGTCCCATAGATGGCGTTATATTGAAATGTCGATCCTAACACCTTTGTGAGACGTTATATGGCGTTATAAGAAATAAAATGTTTATTAATTATTATTTTTGCTGGCGAAAAATGATAGTGGTATTTTTTGCTCGATCTTATAAAATACTGTAGTGTGGTACGGAACCCTACTAGTGCGAGTCCGACTTGCACTTGGCCAGTTTATTGTAGGTATTTTGTGTCCTTTTAATTATTATGCGTCAATTAGTTTAAAAATTATGTACACTTTATTACAAAACCCGTATTGGAATCTCTGTGAAGAGGACTATGGATGTAATTAATACTCGGTTTGAAAAAAGTAAATAAGTGAACGATGAATTCTAGAAATAAATATTCTGTTATTTGTGTGAATGAATTATTAAAGTATAGATATATTGTGCGACTTCGCTTGTACATATTTTTGGCCTAATATGATATTATATCATACAGTAGACGGAATGGCTTGAAGATTTTTTTTTAATTTCATTATAATACGCTTGTACAATGTAAGTTGAAACCTTTTTGTAAAACGATGAAAATCTTTAAGACAATTGCTTTAACAATATTAATTTTTAACCGAGTTCAAAAAAAGGAGAAGTTTCTCAATTCGACCGTATATATGTTTTTTTTTTTAATGTTTGTTCGCGGATAACTCCTTCGTTTATGAACCGATTTTGTTTATTCTTTTTTTGTTGGAAAGGAGATGTCCCAAGTGTGGTACCAAGGTAATTTTATCGAGGTCTGATAAGTATCTCTAGAGATATGGAGATAAACACCTCAAAATTGGTACTGAAAATTAATAGCGCGGCATTGAAGACGGTTCTTTTTAGTTTTTTAAACGATCTTATTAGACTTTAGATTTTTCATCCAAAACACGGATAATTCTCGGATGTATTGTTTCATTTTACTCAAGCGTATTGCTTTATATTGTGTTAGGTACTTGAAATACATGTACGAGTATTTGACCTAGTTGTGACTGTGCGTCATAATATTAATATACTTATTTGTTACACATATAGAATTAATCGGGTTTTATCGTAACTTTTTACATAACTTTTCATAAGTTATCATGAGGGATCACTGTTGATTCTCAACTGAAAAAATGACACCAAATATATTCAAGAATACACCCCAATCTATTTATAATAATTCACAGTCTAAAGATCGTCACGAGCGAGCTCAGTGAATTTGAGACTTGTCTTTTATAAATTGCATTCCTCGCGGCGACTGTACGGAGACCTAAGAATTATGGCTTCACGTCTTATTTGATGAATTCGGCCGTACGAATGAGATACACCAGTTTATTTTGAACTCTGGCTTTACACTTGACGATTTCTGGTGTAGTGTGTAACAACTGACAATCTATGAGAGCTTGAAGTGTGCATGAGGAATGGAAAAGTTGATGAAAAATGTAACGGCAGTAATGTAGCATTTTGCGCGTCATGTGTTATACTGCGCTAGTAACCCTGGCATATGTAATTTTATTAATGCTTTTAATCGACTTCATAAAATACTCAATTTCAAGTTCTCAATTTGCTTGTATTTTTAGGGTTCCGTACCTCAAAAGGTAATAGAAAGAACCCTTATAAGATCACTTGTCCGTTTGTCCGTCTGTCTGTCTGTCTGTCTGTCTGGCTGTCCGTCTATCTGTCTGTCTGTCCGTGTGTCACCACCAATTTTCTCAGAAACGGGTGGACTTAGCAAGTTGAAATTTATACCAGATACTGAAGTCTATAGTCCTTATTAGGTTTATGAAAATCAAGGTCAAGGTCAAGGTCAGTCAACATGATAAAGATATGGGCTAATTTAGATTTTCGCGAAAACTTGTAAGTACCAAAATCTACCTTAATTTTCAACTCTTTTTTTTGGTATTTTTCCTTTACGTGTGCTGTAAGACCTTACTTCTTGCCAAATTTCATGATTCTAAGTCAACCGGAAGTACTCTATAGGTTTTCGACTCAAAAATAGGGTACTTCCGGTTGACCATACATACATAGTTATGCCAACTAAGATGGGCCTGTGAGTTATATGAGCGCTTATAAAATTTAGAAGTCTCGCTTAATTGGTACCAACCAACGTTGGTACGGAAGCCTCGGTGGGCTAGTCCAACTCGACTTGGCCAGTTTTATTTTTATGTACGTTACAACAAAACCTCGTCGTTTATGAGTCGATTTGGAAAATTATTTTTTTGTATAAGTATACGCTTTCCGTTTGGTACCATTGTAATTGTATCATTGTAAGATCTGATAAGTATCTCCAGAGATATGGAGATAAACATCTCAAACTTAGCACTGAAAATGACTAGCGCGGCATTTGAAGTCGATTTTCTTCGTTTTGTCAACGATCTTTACAGCAATTATTTATTGCACGTTACTTTTCATACCAGAAAACCTCTTTTTTTACTGATTATTTGGCGGTACCACCAGGGTTAACATACATTTACCACCAAAAAAAACTTTTAAACACTTACGGTCAGCCATCCGAACACTAAGCAATTTTTATGTTCCTTCTTGATTACTTTTTCAGGAATCAAAATAACCTATCATATTGTATCAACTGATGTCGAATATATTAAGGAACATACAAAAAAAAATTACATTCGCATGAATTTCCGTTTTTCTGGAGTCGGTTAAAAACAAAACAAGCACAACAAGAAAATAATGCAACTCACTTTGTGTAAAGTTTGACAGAACAAGACGTTTCCGAGATTTAGATTTTGAGAGACCATGTTCAAATGGTTGCAAATGAAATAATACCAACCTATTTAGATCCTCTAAACATCTCAGTGCCTGAACAAAATTCTAACAAGATTTAGGAGTTGGTAGATCACGTTTAAATGGATGGTTCTACTCGTGGTTAGAATGGCATATCTAGGTGCTTGTTTTGGCTTGAATTTATTTGATTATATTAACGCCTTTGTATGATAGATATATGTATAAAAGTTTTAGTCTATGCGCTATTATTTATTCTGTGGTAAGAGGGTGTTAATTTAAAGATTTTGTATATATATAATATCTGTTAATGTAAAGAAATATGCCAGTGAAAATTACTTGCATGACTCGACGTCTAGACTTCTCAAAGTTTCGCGCATAATGCAGTGACGTGCAAAATTTTTGGCAAGTAATAGTTTTGCTAACTATAGTCTATAGTGTTATAGGCAAACGTCATCATTTACGTCATTATCAGACGTCATATTTGTGCTTATTTTCAACCACCTTTAAAAGAGGAGGTTCTCAAATAGTTAGTATATTTTTTATATATGTATGTATATTATGTATCTACCTACATCAAAACTTCGTCATTTAAAAATAAATAAACTGGCCAAGTGCAAGTCGGACTTGCACTCGTAGGGTTCCGATTCCGTACCACACTACAATATTTTATAAAATCGAGCAAAATTTTTTTATTTATTTTTGTATTTTATATATTAATTCTTGTGATAAATTGATAAATCGATCTAGCTAGGCTTTCATTTTCAGAAAATATTGTTTTATCCCTGTTTTTAGGTAATGAAAAACTCATACAATATAATGGCGGCAATAGCCCAATGGATAAGGTGTCGGACTGGCGATCGAGAGGTCGTGGGTTCGATCCCCACCCCACCCATTGCACTATTGACGTGAACCCACTCCAGACACAAGCATATTTAGCTTAGTTGGAGGGGTTAACAAGAATACTAGTAATGTGCAACCCACATTGCGAGTAACCTTTTTAAAAAAAAAAAAAAAATTTGAATATGAAGGTAAATTTCGCCATGGCTACATTGTTACGATAGCTCGGTGGGAGATCGTTCGGATGGCGATCAGAAGGATCCCGGTTCGAGTCCAGATGTGATGAATAATTTTTCCAAGTTTGTTCTTTTGTAAGAAGACTATTATTGGGAGCCAAAAAATTACATAAAACACGATTTACAAAAAAAAAATTGCTAGCAAAGCTCGGTCATCCAGATATTATTATATTATATTACCGTGTCAATTCCAAACAATCATTAAAACAGGAGCTGCGTCCTTATTCAGTACAACGCAATCTTACGAACACTAACGCCAACTAAGTGAAAGTAAGTGTAAGTGAAAGTAACACAAAGGTAATTAATATAACTAGAACAGTCAAACATTCATAGATGGCGATATAGTAAAATGCCGAAAAACACGTTTCATGTATGGAGATCCCCTTTAATTTTTAACTTTATTCTGTTTTTAGTATTTGTTGTTATAGCGGCAACAGAAATTCATTATCTGTGAAAATTTCAACTGTCTAATTATTATTAAATATCTGGTTGACCGAGCTTTGCTCGGTATTTTTTGCCACTTAAACAGACAAGTATGACTCTTCCCGACATCTATTGACGAATAATAATACTATTTTTTTTTATTGAGAGCAACAACAGGCCCATTTAGACGGGGAGAGTTTTTCGTCTCGAAGATACGATTATCGAAGGAATATAAAGAAGATTATATGTCTAAACATTCACACCTCTCGCTCTTCCACTCTGGCGACAATTGACTCGTAATAGAATATTGATAGTGTCGGTCTAAACAGAATTTTCTCGTATTTCGATTCTCGCACTCAAAACCGTTCAACCCGATTTGTACGATACTCGTATGAACTTGAAAAATGTCATACGAGATCGTGTTTATACTAGTCGAGACTCTTATAAGCAAGAATCTGCTTACTATACTTTTGTTGTGTAAACAAACTTAGGCAATTATCGCCTAGCGATAAGTCATATGCGAATCTCGTATGATATAATCGTAGGCGAGATTTTAGTTCTTGCCTGTATGTAAACATTTTGATACGATTGTGTTATAGCGATTATTGCTTGTGATAGTAGCGTATGGTTTCTCGTAAGGAAACGCACGAGAAACTCCCCCCGTCTAAATGGGCCTTAATTGCTTTACTGACACAGTACTTCTACTCGCCAATAGATGTCGGGAAGAGTCATATTTTAAGTTGATTATCAATAAAGTTGATTATTGAAAACACGAATAAAACAACATTTTCTGAAAATGACTACTAGCTAGATCGATTTATCGCCCCCGAAATCACCTGTAGGTGTACTAAATTTCATTTAATCGTTGGAGCCGCTTCCGAGATTCAGATTAAGCTGATCCATCCTTAATGCTAGGTAGATGGCGCTGCGCTATCGTAAAAAACTTTTTTTAAACTATTCTTTAATTTTTAACTTTGTTCTGTTCTTAGTATTTGTTGTTATAGCGGCAACAGAAATACATCATCTGTGAAAATTTAAAGCGTCTAACTATCACGGTTCATGAGATACAGCCTGGTGACAGACGGACAGACAGACAGACAGACAGACAGACAGACAGACAGACAACTGCTGTACCAACAAACAACAAATACTAAAATCAGAATAAAGTTAGAAATAATAAAAGGTCCCCATACAAGAAACGTGTTTTTTTTTCGGCATTTCACGCCATCTATGATCGTTAGTTAGGTAAACGTCCCATAGATGGCGTTATATTGAAATGTCGATCCCTAATACCTTTGTTAGACAGTTAGATGGCGTTACAAGAAATAAAATGTTTATTAATAATTATGTTTTGCTGGCAAAAAATGATAGTGGTATTGTTTGCTCGATCTTATTAAATACTGTAGGGTGGTACGGAGCCCTACTAGTGCGAGTCCGACTTGCACTTGGCCAGTTTATTGTATATATATTATACGTTACGTTGAAACGGTTAAGAAGACTTTTATATCTTATAAGCTAACGTTTGACCACTATCTTGGTTGGTAAGCAATGAAGTAGTCGAAGATGGTGAACACTAGGCTTAGAATACACTGACTCGCTCGCTGCCGGAACACCGTAAGGTTATTCGGCAGAATTTCTTCTTGATGATGGTAAGCTACCTTTTGGTAGCAAGTCAGGAGAAACAGATATACATGGATAGATATGGATAAAGTGGATTAAGTTTTAATTTGCGATACTGTTTTTCGAATTTGACAGCTTTATTCCGGATTTAATATTATAGGCTACCTTGACCCAAAATTCGCAAGAAACATCACAGTTCATAGCTAGTGATAATATTATATATGTCGTAGGCATATATAATATTAAGATAATATTATATAGATAATATTATCTTAATATTATATAGATAGCTTAATTAGCCATTTAATCAACAACCTAGCCTCTTTACTAAACCGCGCCGTTCAACTAGATTCCTGAATGATATCCAGGCGTAGTGTTTGTTACATAATTTAGTAAACTAGCTGGCTAATACTTAGGCCATTCGTATAATGTCTTAGTCTGACACTAAGGCAAAACACTAGGAACAGTGACCACCGCGTCACGAGAAATAAATATAAAATGTACATGTAACATGTCACTGTTCCGAGTGTGTTGCCTTAGTAATCCGATCAAATTAAGCCAAATGTGGGCTATCAGTTTTATAAATTGGTATAGTTATACCTTGTGGTATTCAGATGAACACACTAAAAGGCCTCAAGGGTGGGGGGTGTGCTGAGGGTGTAAGGGGGGGTGGAAGATACGATTATTTCCCCTGATTTTATTAATTTTCTTGGACTTTAGTGTCAGACTTATGAACAAGTTAAGCAAGTAATGAAACGTCATCGATCCAAGTCATTTGCCTAGCTGTTTGATCAAATAGCTGGATAACATTGAGGAATCTAATTGAACGGCGCTGCTTAGTAAAAAGACTAGTCTATTGATTGAACGGCTTATTAAGCTATCTGCCTGCGACATAAACATTGTTCTATAAACGAGTTATTTACAATGTAACCATTCAATAATCCAAGTTTACGAGTGTGTCCTGTGCACCTCAAGAGATCAATTTTCTTGGAGCCTTTGGTCTATTCATTTTGTAGAGGTGATAGTCGCGTTTTAATTAACTGCCGATAAATGTGACGATACTCTCACAGTCATCCTACTAATATTATAAATGCGAAAGTAAGTGTGTGTGTGTGTGTGAATGTTTGTTACCACGTATCTCGATAACCAGTAAACCAATTTTAATGAAATTTAAAACGTAGGTAGTGTAGGTTCTAACTTAAGACATAGGTTAATATTATTTTTGAAAATCATCCCCTAAAGGGGTTAAATAGGGTGATAAAGTTTCTATGGAAAATGTTATTCCTTTGTCCGATTCACTCAAAACTCGGTACAAACAAACCTTAAAACAAATAATGAGACACGAGTTTTTTATTTTTTCAAATCTACCCCTAAGGGGGTGTAAAATGATTTTGTTTGAAAAAGTCATAGAAAATTCAGTAGTTAATGTTTGTTTTCACGTATTCCTTGTCCCGATTCACTTAAAACTCGGTACAAACAAACCTTAAAACAAATAATGAGACACGTGTTTTTTATTTTTCAAATCTACCCCTAAGGGGGGTGTAAAATGATTTTGTTTGGAATAGTCATAGAAAATTCAGTAATGTTTGTTTTCACGTATTCCTTGGCCCGATTCACTTAAAACTCGGTACATATAATCTATTCAACAAATAATGATACACGTGTATTTTATTTTTTCAAAACTACCCCTTAGGGGGCTTGAAAAATGATTTTTCTTTGTAAAATTATAAAAAAATCAGTAATATTTGTTTTCACGTATTCCTTTTTCCGATTCACTCAAAACTCGGCACAAACAAACCTTAAAACAAATAATGAGACACGTGTTTTTTATTTTTCAAATCTACCCCTAAGGGCGGTGTAAAATGGTTTTAATTTTGTTAGGAAAATTCATAGAAAATTCAGTAATGTTTGTTTCCACGTATTCCTTGGTCCGATTCACTCAAAACTCGGTACATATAATCTATAAAACAAATAGCGAGACACGTATTTCTTTATTTTCCAAATCTACCCCTAGGGGGTCTGTAAAATGAATTTTGTATGGAAAAATCATATAAAATCCAGTCATGTTTGTTTTGACGTATCTGCATAACTAATTAACCGATTTCAATGAAATTAGACACGTAGATAGTGTAAGTTTTAAAATAACATATAGGGTAATTTGATTTTCAAAATTCAACCCCTGAAGGGGTAACATAAGTTGATAAAGTTTCTATAGAAATGTTATTCCTTGGTCTGGTTCACTCAAAACTAGGTACAAATAAAACTTAAAACAAATAATTAAACATGTATTTTTTATTTCTTTCAAATTTACCCCTCGCCTAGGGGGAGTGAATATGTAATTTTATCTGGAGAAATCATAGAAAATACATTAATGTTTGTTTCCACGTATCTGCATAACTACTAAATCGATTTTGATGATATTGGAAATGTAAATAGTATAGGTCCTGAAATAAAACATAATAAGGTACTTTAATTTTCAAAAATCATCCCCTAAAATGGTTAAACAGGGTGATAAAGTTTCTATGGTAAATTTTATTACATAGGTACTTGGTTTGATTCACTCAACATTCGTGTGCAAAATGAAATTTGTAAGTATAGAAAACATGTATTTCCTGGTTCCATTCACTATGTAGGGAAATACAGTTATACAGTTTAACGTAAATAATGAAATCTGTATATATAAACGGAAAACGTTACCGAATGACTGACTAACTGACTGATCTATCAACGCACAGCTCAAACCACTTAACGCATTTGGCGAAATTTGGAATGCAGATAGTTGTTATGAGTTATTACGAAGGTTTCCGCTAAGAAAGGATTTTCCAAAATTCACTCCTTAAAGGGATGAAACGGGAGTTCAAAGTTTTTATATAGAAACAACATAAGATAGTCTATTTTATTGGAAACTTCTCACAAGGACTTCTGTAAATAAGTAAGTTAATTATGTTTCAGGCTTTTTCGAAATTCCACCTTTAAGAGAGTGAAATGGGGTACAAAAAAAAAATAAAACAAAGTTTGAAAATCAATATGATTTTTTTGGTTTTATATAAATGAGCCGCTATGTCCCTTGGTCACGCCATAACTTGAAAACGGGTAGACCGATATGGTCTACGTCTAATTCAGTTTTTCATGTGTTTTTAAGAAAAAATATTAAAGAAATGAATGAAGTTATTAACGCGGGCGAAGCCGCGGGGCACTGCTAGTTACTGAAATAAATCATCAAATAAAGTAAGTCTGAGCTTGTCATATTTAGTGTGTAGTTTAAAGGAGGAGGTTCTCAATTCGCTGATTGCTCAAGAAAACCAGAACCGATTTAGAAAATCCTTCTTATGTTTAAAAGGCTATACTTTCCAAATAGTCCCATTAAAATTCCATCGAGATCTGATGTTTATATCCAGATACATATATTCCTCAAACATGGTACTAAAATGACTAGCACGGCATTTGAAGTCGGTTTACAATGCTCTATTCCATAATTTTTGATATTTCGTTTCGAAAAATTCAGTGATTCTAATCGGAATGGTTTCCGCAACCAAATAGCTCACGGAATAATAAATATTTGAAATTCAAAATTCAAACTTCCGAATTCGAATGTACCTGAATGCAATCAAAATAACTATTTAAAAATACTTGTGGTTAAATCTTTATTTTGTGTAAAAACTTGCAACATGATCGATGCTATGTTGTGTTTTTTAGGGTTCCGTACCCAAAGGGTAAAATGGGGCCCTATTACTAAGACCCTGCTGTCCATCTGTCTGTCTGTCTGTCTGTCTGTCTGTCACCAGGCTGTATCTCATGAACCGTGATAGTTAGACAGTTGAAATTTTCACAGATGATGTATTTCTGTTGCCGCTATAACAACAAATACTAAAAACAGAAAAAAATAAAAGATAATAGAGGGTCCCCATACAAGAAACGTGTTTTTTTCGTCATTTTACGCCATCTATTAACGCTTAGTTAGGTAAACGTCCCATAGATGGCGTTATATTGAAATGTCGATCCCTAACTCCTTTGTTAGACGTTAGATGGCGTTATAAGAAATAAAATGTTTATTAATTATTATTTTTTGCGGGCGAAAAATGATAGTGGTATTTTTTGCTCGATCTTAGAAAATACTGTAGTGTGGTACGGAACCCTACTAGTGCGAGTCCGACTTGCACTTGGCCAGTTTATTTATGGGATCTAAGATGGAATCATAAGCATATACTAAATAATAGTACACCTAAAGTGGTAGACGTCAATCGTAACAGCAAACGAAGCCACTGTTTCCAATTCATATACAAGTTAATACCTAGCAACGTTTTTTCGTTCGGTGGGTGGCTTAGCTGGCTTAGCTTCTCTTTTCGCTAGTAATAATCCATTAAAAATCACAAAGGTATTACGTACCTTAAATAATATGATCTAAGCAAAGTCGGGTGGATAACAACGACTCTCTCTATATCCTATTTAAAATATTAGATACTTTAAATTTTATGAACAGATGAACTGGTTTGGCCCCTTATGTAGGTTATGTGTGGTGTATGGGTTATGGAAAATGATCCACGTGTTTCCTCTAGTATGTAAAATACAGCTCAACTCATGTTTATTTTGTTGACAAATTGGCATTCGCCTGCAGCGGCAATTTGAGACGTGACGAAGATGTCATATGAAGAGTTTTGACAGGAAAATATAGATTTAGGATTTTAGGAAATTATATACGTACTGAACGTCTAAATATCAACTAGATAACAGATGCATTGAGTTGACCAGAGCATGTATACGTAACATATGCAGACGTCATCGCTTACCATCAGGTAAGATGCTCACCTGATGGTAAGTTCTGTTACTTAACATCAGAAAATTTAAATGTGAGCGTCATCATGATCTCCTAAATTTGATTTTAGATCATTGATGGCCCTAATTGAGGGCCCGGTGGCGTAATCGGGAGAACGGTCGCTAATTTTATATAATAAGTCGGCCTACAATAGGAACTGGTTCTCAAGGATAGCTGCCGGAACACATTAGATGTTTGGCGACAGATTTTCTAGCTTAAGGGTAGCTTGCCAAGTGGACACTAGATAGCGTCCTACCACCATGCAGGAGTCGGTAGTTTCTAAACAGATTTTTTCTTCCTGTCCACTGTGAAAAGCGCAAATACATTTTTCTATAGAAAAATCTATTGGTGCATGGCTGGGATTGAACTCGGTATCTCTGGCGTCAAAGCCTACCATTCTCCTACGACACCACCGGGCCCTCAAAATACTTGATAAAGCAGTGCAATATCTTTCGTCGGATCTGAAATCTGTAATGGTTAATATTAATTGCAGATGGCGCCACCAATACATAATTGGTTAAAATGCGAACCAGAAGTTTCGTCGTATAAGTGAGCGTCGTCCATAACCAAGTTGGTTAAAACGCTATAGCGTGTTACCCCGTAGGCGTGGGTTCAAGTCCCGTTGGATGGCAACATTTTGGATTGTATATAATATGATAAACCTAGACAGATAACACTTTACATATAGCATGTAATACTTAAATTAAAAATTTAAAACACCCGCGACTGATTTGTTAATATATAATTTGTTCATTGAGATCATTCCAGTCAGCCTAAACATGAATTCTCAGAGTTCAGAGAGAAGCGTCATTTTGATTTTTTTGCCGTCCGCGGTCAAACGGCAACGAAAGTTGCTATCGTTGTCTCATTAACCAAAAAAGAGCTGGTAATATATAAACGGCTGAACAGATTTTCATGAATTGTTTCATGAAAATCCGAATCTAAGAACACTCTCGATGAAGACAACTATCAAACAAAAAAAAAAAACTAAATCAAAATTACAAGACACACACATACACATTTACATAGATACACAGATACACACGTCAAACTTATAACACCCCTTCTTTTTGCGTCGGGGGTATAAAAAGTCATCCCCTAGACTCGTGATTTGACTTGATCCGTACTGCACTGATATAATATCATGTCAGTGGCAAAGTTCTCCAATTCCCGAGTATAGCACGGTCGAATAAAATGGCACACTTTATACAACCTGTCACCAGCAATACAGTCAAAATGTGCACGTAATTAGTAAAGTCAGTCTGTTTATTCCGACAAACTTAATGTTCAGCTTAATGATGATTAAAGCGTTGGTTTGCAACTAAATACTGGATTTAACTGCAGCAGTTTCTATTCATGGGTTATGCGTATGCACTTGTATATTCATATGGAAATCCAAATTAAAATGTATATAAGATCGTTTAAAAAACTAAAAACAACCGACTTCAATGCCACGCTATTAATTTTCAGAACCAATTTTGAGGTGTTTGAAAGTGAAAGTGAAAGTGAAAAAGTTTATTAATGACACTTTAGGTATTAAAAAAAGGTACAAAAAACTTAAGATTAATCCGTATAAATCTTTGACAAAAGTGTCACTAATCGGCCCCACCTCGGCATAACTGTTGGTCTAAAGACCAACGCTGGTCTTCCGGTGATGCCGGTCGGCGACGTCACGATACAGGCTAACAGGTAACAGTAATAACATACACACAGGCTAAAGGTACAGGTACATAAAACAGTAAAATAATAATATTAAATAGAAGTTGTAGTAGATGCACGTCGTAATGTCAAGTCAAAGTCAAATTGAAGTAATAGTCCGTTCCAAGTCACACATTCAGACACCCTCGGTAAATAAGTAGACTTTACTGAAAGCTATTCCTTTTTTTTGTTTTTGTAAACGCAGCGCAATGTGCTATTTTCCTACTCTCGTGCACGTTCCTCGGCACCTAATAGATTTATATTATTATTGTTTATCTCCATATCTCTGGAGATACTCATTAGACCTCGATAAAATTACCATGGTACTACACCTGGAATATCACCTTTCTAACATCAAAATCGGTTCATAAACGACGAAGTAATCCGCGAACAAAAAAAAAAACATATATACGGTCGAATTAAGAAACCTCCTCCTTTTTTTGAAGTTGGTTAAAACACGTTATTAACTTTGTCTGTTTTGTACCTTATTACGCCTAAAGGGATGATTCGATTTTATATAAATTTAACAAGGATATACTTTATAGCATTAGGATGAACATAGGCTACTTTTTGCGAAATTAAAATCATGATTTTTACACATAACTTAAGTAACTCAGATCACAACAGAGCCTTATAATGTAACTCTTGGTGTACGGGAACTACTCGTAAGTCCCGGGTATCAGGTAGTCATACATATAACAAGGCAACTTTATAATAAACCTCGGTAATTGGGAATTGTTTATTTTTAGAATTTAAATATTAGGTGCCTGTCAATATTTTCAGTAGGTACTCAAGATTATTAATGAAACGGGGGTTGCAATCTAAAGAGGCGGTGGAGCATTAGTAATTTCATTAGTGCTCTCAAGACACCTAATTTAGTATATTCACCTTCTTATTTTGTGAGACGGTATCGCTTATCACGGTAGATACCCACCCTATCCCTTAGAATCGAGCCTTAGACCGAACATTCTACACTGAAGTTTAAATGCCTATTTTTCTTAAACACCTAAAGATTCTGCACACTCTACAGCAGATGATAATAAATGCAAATATACGTCAGTCTAATAGCCTTGTAAAACAATAGTAAACCAACAGCTGACAACTCAAACCAATCAAAAACAGACATACTAAATTCCTACTCTAGACTAAACACGTCATAACCAGCTCTATACATCTACAAATATTAATAAGCCGCCTTAGGCATGATTTATCTGCTTTATCTGCGTATACTGCGTTAGCCAGTATATGCTTGGATAGCAGATAAATCAAGAGAATCAGCGACAGATGCAAACAAACTTGTACGTTTACATGACGTACGGGATGTCAGCGGCAATGTAGTCCAATGCGTGTTAATTAGAGACGCTGCTAAATAAAGGAGAAGGAGTATGATGTACAGACAGATAAATACAATGCGACACAGCAGCTCACTTTAATTAGTCAGGACAGGCAGTCTGCAATGTTTGCTTTGTTTGAAAAATTAGTGGCGAATCGCTACGCCCGTGTGTTTATTTGTGGTTCATTCGCATTAAAAAGGTCAATATTAAGGTATTTTATTTCTTGTCAATGTGCTAAAAAGTCAGATTACAATTTATGATCGTACAAGACGAAAAAAAACCGACTTCACATGCCACGATAGTCAGAATAGCCAGTAGTATCATGTCGTCAAGGTATACAATGAGTTTCTATATCTCCGGCGATAATTGTCATACCTCGATAAAATTTGAATGGGACCCAACGGAAGACATAATCACTCAAACAAAAAAAGAATTTTTCAAATCGGTCAATATTCGACGGAGTTCTGAGGTAACAAATATAATTTTAAAAAAAACAGTTGAATTGAACCTTCTCCTTTTTTGTGAAGTCGGTTAAAAACGAATTAGGATTTCATATAAAATCATAGTTAATACCATAAAAAGAAAAACAAATTCTTCTTAATCTTCTTGGAAAGAAAAGTAAATCTTACTGTAAACTAAGGTCTAATAGTGCCTAGTAAAATAATATTACCTATGTTTTGGATCGATTGCTTGATGTTTTCTGAGCTTGTTCTGTACACATCCTAACAAAAAAATAATTAATAATGCAATGCAGTTTAGCAAAACATTATTTCCATAGCTGCTATTTGCTTATTATCACTTCGTCAAAGTAACAATGTTTCCATGTTTATTTCAATTGAGTGAATGAAAATGCTTCATTGGCTCCGAAAAAGGACTACGGCGAAGGGACATTTCTTCAAAATATTGTTTCCGCAGCCGATTTGTTACCCTCTCATTTTAATACTTTGTCATAATAAAATATTTCTTTTAGTTGTTTCAGCATCGTTGAAAATAGGCACATATTTTTCAGAGACAAGGGATTATAGCGTCTCTTAAGCGTACACGAGACAACTCTATTTGTACTTGCCTCTGAAGCCAGAACGTCAGCTACTTAGACTGTTACACAGGATCTGTCAAGGGCCTGTAATTTGTAAATGGTGCTAAAGCATACTATTTACTGCTTTTGATTAGCTCGAAATGACACACTACAGTCACTAAGTGCCGAAAATAAAAAAGATTCTATATTTACCTATATTTTTACCCCATATAAGTTCTATAGGAGTTAGTTAACTACAAAAATAATTACATGAACTTGCCAACTGATAATTAATCGACCTATTACAGCAAATAAGTCAAATTGATTAGAGATCGTCACCACCGGTACCGCTTTCAATTAATAAAAGCAGTGATTTGTCAAAGTTCTGGCATCTCATGCCGATGTTTGACAAAGCTGAGCAATTAGAGTTGGGATCGGTTTCACTGTATGGATTGAATTCAGATCTCCGTCACCTCCTTATCTCATTGCCACCACCATCCACTTTTAAGCAAGCTTTTTTCATCCAAGACCCTATTGTTCCTTATCATCAGTTGAATTAAGAAATAGTGGTTAAATACTAGTCAGACGGCGTTAAAAAAAAATTGTCCACAAAATGCCATAGAAATTATGGATTCGTAAATTGCTTTATTTCAGAAAATAAAAATATAAGTTATTCCTTGACTTTATTGAGCGGATATACTGTAAACATATTAAATAATAATATTAGTAATATTGAAGGAGCTGCAAAAGAAATAGAGAGAAATATAAATAACCAAATAAGAAATTAATTAATCGTGTCTTATCTCATTTCCACCTTCCTACGATCAACTTGTTCATGTCAACACAATTAAGATAACATGACATGTTTGCTAGGCGTATCTATCCCCATTACACAATCAAAGGGCGGCTATTATTAAAAAGTTACGGCAGTGAGTATAAAATATTCCCTTTATGCAGATGTGACATTGCAAAATCTGTGTTCTATTTTGAGATGAGTGCCAAAGGATTTTCTTGGCGGTCCGTGATGACACAAAACGTTTTTTTAAAATTAGAATGCAGAATGTGGAGAATCCTACTTATTCTCATTTTAATCGGATACATTCGAATTCGGAAGCGTTGTTTTGAATATAATTTATTATTCCGTGAGATATTTGGTCGCGGAATCCCTTCCGATTAGAATCACTGATTTTTTTTCCGAGTTAAAATGACAAAAGTTATGGATTAGAGCATTGTAAATAATTGCAAAGATCTGAGTCAAAGGAGAGGCAGATTTTGTATACATATTAGCTTTCAAAGTGTTTGTGAATAGCCCTGCTGGTTTGTTTCAAGACTAAATATAGTTATAGCAGTTTTATGAATTAAAAGTAACGGAAAATGATTTTGATGATAGTTTGTTCTAATGTCCCCCACTGCTGTCCGTTTTAGTGGGGGTCGTTGGGAGAACGACCCCCACATCATGATTACGAACTAGTCATGATTCTCCAGTACTGAAAAAAAATATTAGAAGGAAATGCAGGCTGCATTTTTGCATACGTAGCCCGCGTTTTCTCTTACGATTAGGCAATGTGATAAAAGTGTTTTACCACGTGGCTATATTAAAAGCACCCTAACATAGTCAATTGAAATATGTGTCATATTATCAAAATAATATGCATATTTAGGGCAAGTTTCACCGGTTCCTGATAATGCGTTAGATTATAGTTATCTGACAGATGACGCCATATAAAAGCAGCCAAAAATCTGTCAGATTTCTTCATATTAGCGCTATTAGGAACCGGTGAAACTGGCTCTTAATGTATGTTTTTTTTTGTATGTATGTTACGCGATTACTCCGTCAATTATGAGCCGATTTGAGTGATTCTTTATCGGTAGGTACGTTTTGGTAAAGTACTTAGATCACGCCCGCAGATAGCAGGACGCCGCGGTGTAGCCGTACCTTAAGTCGCCGTCAAAGCCGACCTCAAAGCACCAGTGACACAGACTAAGTAGACTACGGCACTAGTTAGTATACCTTTATGAGACTATTGCACTAGGTACCCGATGAGACATACTATTCAAAAAGGCAAATTATGTTTTTTTTTTAAATGTCATATAAGCAAACGTTAGACCACCTACCTCACCTGATGATGCCGTCGAGAATGGCCGCACGCTAGGCCTAGAATAGGAACTGGCTCTCAAGGATAGCTGCCGGAACACATTAGATGTTTGGCGACAGATTTTCTAACTTGAGGGTGGTAGCTGTCCAGGCGGACAATATTTGTTCTAAACGTGTTCTACCACCATGTGGGTTAGGTGTTTTCCATCACCGAAAGGCCACTGTAAAAAGAGCACATACAATTTTTATTCTGTGGTCGTAGTAAGATTGCGATAAGACTGCTCTAGACTTTGCAGTAGGCTCCCAGATTTACTTCTTCATTACCTTCAGTAAATACCTAATCCAGACTAATATTATACAAACCTTTGTAACTCTGTCATTCTTTCTGTTTCTTACCTAATCACGCCTAAACGGTCGATCCAATCTTAATGAAATTTAACAAGGAGATAATTTAAACCATGGACATTAACACCGGCTACTTTTTGTGAAAATAAAATCATTATTTTTACACATAACTCTAAGAACTCACATCACACAAATGTTGATTGACAGAGGTTTGCAGTGATAAAATGTTTGGTGTACGTGAACGAAGTGGCGGGTATCAGCTAGTAATAATTGTATGCCTACTGATACTTGAATGTGCTATAATTTACACGGTATCAAATATCAAGGAAGGTCATCAGTGATTATAATCGTTATCGAAACAAGTTGTTAATACGCTTTTATTAGCTTCAGACGTATGTATGTTTGTATGTTAGTATGTAACGGAATATTTGAACATGATTTTATCCCCCTTCAAAACGTCGGATTGACTCGAAATTTGGCATACTTATTAAGGACCGATGACAATAAATAAATAAAAATAAAAAAATAAAAAAATCGACTAAGAAATGAAAAATAAATAATAGTTTAAAAAAACTAAAAAAATACGCTTTTATAGAAAATCCAACTAAAAAATAGAAAATAAATTTTAATAAATTTGAATTAAAAATAGTGTAAGAAAAGATGATTTTATTGTAAAAAAAAGCGTGGCGTTTCTATAAAAGCGTATTTTTTTAGTTTTTTTAAACTATTATTTATGTTTAAGAACATAATATAAACATGTTTTTTCTGATTATCGTAATTCTAAGTTGACTATCAGTATTTAAATCCATTGGTGCACGACGGGGATTGAACTCAGTACCTCTGGCGTCAAATCCGACCATTTTCCTACTACAACACTGCGCCCTCAAAATTATTATTATTTAATGTAGTCATTGACATTGACATCGAAAGCTCCCTAGATCGTAGATGGTTGTAGTTCTTGGCCCCCTTCTAGAACAAATGTATCTCTTTTTATGCATCATGCACTTAGATGATGAATATACGAAACAATTTGTTTTTTTTTTTTAATATCTTATAGGCTAGCGTTTGACCACTATCTCACCTGTTGGTAAGTGATGATGTGGTCGAAGATGGTAAGCGCGCTAGACCTAGAATGGGAACTGGCTCTCAAAAAAATGGCGTTTATGTAAATAAAAACAACAGTATTATTTTCTTAAAAACGTATTTTATTTTTTATTTTATTGTGCTTCTCATATTTATTAATTGGACACCAGTCCGGAATTTCATACGCGTGATTCTATTATTAAAATGAATAAACAAATAAATAGCTCACAAAACAAAAATTTTGAAACAAAAACAACAAACGTACCGAATAATTACAAATTAATTTACATTGAGATACAGGGGTATACAATATAAATACAATTATTTTAACAATTCTGTTTAACTTAAATTATACTGCAAGCTATTTACCTGTATTAAAATCACAATTATATAAACAAGTGGAAAGTATATAAATAAGCCATTGGGTTAATCAAAATAATAACAAATATTTCGTTTGTGTGGGCGAAAAAAATTCTAACTGAACTCGTTTTCAATTAAAAGTCTTGGGGGCTAGTTTCACCGGTTCCTGGTATCTCCTATTATAAACTTATCATACAAATGTTTGATAACTTTTATTAGGCGTCATAGCTGTCAGATAACTATTTGTCTCTTTATCACGATCCAGTGAAAATGGCCCATAGAGTAACTTTAGCTATTTAGAGTTAGATTTTTAAAAGTTGGGAAATTGATACAAACTAAAAATGTATGGCTTCATTTTTATTGTGATGTTTTTCTTTCTCAGTTGGAATTCTGTTGATTCACCCAATTATATTTAAATTTTTACTAAAATTGCAAAGTGCTTACTAGCACGCTACCATAAAACATACTCTCATTACATAAACACAAACATTTTAATAAATTAGATTATGAGGCATTTTGTATTATAATTGGAATAAAACATCAAGAGTTTCCATTTCGCAAAGTAAAAACAAAAACATAATATAGAAGTCCAAACTTCTAAAATTAGTAAAAGTTTCAATAGATAGAAAAATGATAAAGATGAAAAAAAAAAATAGAATATTATATTAACTAATAGTGTTTACTATTAATAAAAAATATATAATTAAGTACTTTGATTCGAAAGAATAATAGTCAAAGGGCCATATTTAAGCACTGGTCTATTTATTGACATCTGAGTTTTAAGTTAAAACTGTAAGTTATAAGGCGTGAATTTTACATCTCTAAGGCTCAGTTTCACCGTTCCTGGTAAAGTTTCAGATCAGTAATCTGACAGATCACGCAATACACAAGTTGTCACAAATCTGTCAGATAAGTTTCCAATCAGGCTATCAGGAACCGGTGAAACTGGCCCTAAGTATTACAAAATAAGCAGGAATTAATTTTACGTTTATTGTAGTACATATTTGGAGATGCAAAAATCATGTGCAATAACTCACAGCTTTGATTAAAAATTCGGATGCTTATTACTGAACCAGTGTCAATATTTGGTCCTTTTACCCTAGTTGAAAAATATTATGTGAAACATGTTTCAAATAGTCTGATTAGGTAGCTTACTAGTACATTAGTTGCATAGTAAATACATAAGCACATAATATATTTTTGGTACCAAGAAACATTTCATACAAACTCAGCACTCAAGAGCAAAGGATTTCAGGTTATGCGACATCCACAAAATCCTCTAAATCTTTCAATATTTCAAACTTCTTTGAGGTGAGAATTCTTTAAAGAAGAAAGTAAAACTCATACCGTAAGCGCTTTTTTTATACAAGATAAGTAAGCGTTGGACCACTATCTCGCCTGATGTTAGAAACTCTAGAAGATACCTGTTGAGTGGTGACGTGAAGACCCCCAGATTGTACTTCACAAAACACAGACTCTGATAGAGAATTCCAATCCCTCGCTGTGCATACGATAATAATGTGGATGCAAAGCTGCTTAATACTTGCCTGAGTCATAAATCTTGGATTAAGTATTTAATGTTTAAATTCGTTTTCCTATAACTTTCTTGAAAGTAAGACCAGAACTGAAAGAACAAGGCGTAACAGCTTCACATCATGATTCACTCTTGCCACAGCGAGATAAGTCTACATTTCCTGAGGATGTTTTAGTTAGTAGCGAAACTTGAAAGACTATTCAAGCCTTGTAGTTGCAGTTCTGGCCTTACCTTCAAAATAAGTTGGTCAAGCTGTAAACACTAAATAAATTAATCTTTACTAACTACTAATAGTCACGTATTTTGGCAAAAGTACGTCAATTATTTGTATAAGACGCTAATTTCTCAAGTTTTGGTTGAGTGAAGTTGTTTAGAGGATATTGTGATTGCAGCATAAGAAGAAGACGTAGAAAAAATATGTGATAGACTTAATTAATGATCCGTGAGAATATGATATGATTATAAAATTCAACTTACTATAAATAATTTGTTTAGCTAATTTTGTACAGTATCTACAGAGTCAAAAAACAATTTACACCTCCCTTTTTACAAGACCAATTCTGATAATTCACAACAGCTGTGATAATTTTATGGACTAGCTCAAAATAAATTACTAGGACGAAAGTTCTATCACTACCTAAAGTATGGTCACTTGAAATTTGTACAAAATAAGTGTTATGCCTAAATCTAAAGAAAATAATTTCATTGGAAAGTACTAAATTAAAGGGCAAAGAACGTTGATGAGCTCACGAGAAACTTCAGTAAATGATAATATAGAACGGCTCGGAATATACCTGCAGCTCACAAAAAGTTACGTCGCTTAAATTCAACACATTCCTTTAAATAGCACGTTTATCACAATGGCAGTGAAAGTCCCTGATTCAAGCCAAGAAAAGCTAATCAACGTTCTTATACCCCATATAAAAGGGACGAGAACCTCCTAAGCGGTTGCCATTTTGTACAGTACTAAGAAGTTGTCTCTACGAGGCCTCGTTAAGGTTCATACATATTCGGCAGTAATGAATACTGGTTTCGAGAAAATTAGGCCATTATTTAGCCCGGAAAAGAAACTACTAAATGCAAAATTTGTTATTTACTGACACACGGCACTATTATGGCACAGGACTTCCATCCAAAATGTTCATGACATGGGTATTTCGGCCGATAGCCTATGCCTGGACGATGCTCGAGTACCACACGTACCGCATGTGTTATTGCTGTAGCCTGAATCTGATCCAAATGAGGAATCTCCGCTTGGAGGCTTAGGGGAAGCTCTGGGACCTCTCCAGCAGGCGATACCCGGTAGCTCCCCGCCTGGCCATGCACCTCCAGCACCTACCGGCATGGGACCCTGAGGTCGTGCTCCTACAGTTCCAACTTGAGGATATAACCTCAGCAAGGCATCCAGTAATACTCCTTCATGGAATTCCGAAGGATCAGGTGGATGGATATGGCGCGGCATTCTTTGATGCGCTCGTCGTCTCTCCAAAGATTTTGGTCGTCTATCTAAGCGCTGTGGCCTGGGTCTATGCGGCAAAGACTGAGGACCAGGGGGTCTAGAGCAAGTTCGACATGGCGCTGCTTCTCCGACTAAACTTAGTTCGTCTTCCGCAAAATGGTCGTCACTGTGTAAGGAGTCATCAGATCTGTGAGGCAGTTCCTCGTACAGTGGAGCTCCACAAGCGTCTCCGCCGCATGAATTGCCTCCTCGCCATGTCCCTCCCGATCCGCAAACGAAGACACGACCAGGACAGTTTGGCCTTTTTGTCTCCACCATCTGCGAAAGCAAAATGAATCAAAAATTAATTTGACGACAACTTTTGCCTTCTAGCGATAAGTGTTCATAAAAACTTAATTCTTCGACATATTTGTCTTAAAGTTTGTAGACTCAGAGAGTTAACATAATTTAAAGTAAATTAGAGATATCACGAATAAATAAAGTCTAGACTGAAATACAAACAGATTTACAGTGGATAAACATGAAAGCTCGCTTAAAATTATTCAGTCAATTACAGCAAAATAATTAGAGAACTTACAAAACATTTTACTTTTGTAGGGATTCTAATCTGATTTTGGTTGTGAGACATCTGTCTATTTGAAGAAGATTTAGAGCACAATAGGCGTCTATTTGATGAACGGTTCTGATAAATTAAATTAGGGAGCAGACACTTTAGAGGGGCATACGCTAATTAATTTAGTCTGAAATTAAAATTTCGGAAGATTTGTTTTGCTATAAATTCAAGGCATTCCAAGGCGGGCAAACCATTTTCCGGGCACAATCAAAATGAATTATGATTCCATTTCATTGTACATCTTTCATCAATGTTTTGTTTTCACAGAACCGATGTAGATTGTTTTATCATTTACTTTTATTAGGGAGAAATCTTGTGAATGTGCAGATTTCATCTAATTTAGAAAACTTTACATAGACTCTGTACAAAAAGAGAACCATCATGGCGTTACGCGTTAAGTTAAAGGTAAGGAAGGAAGGTACATATTATACCTACCTACCACCCGATAAAGATAAGAGTAGGTACCAAGTATGTACCTACCAAGTATCAAACATTTTTAGTCGTACTAGTAATGACAGCAGTGTTGTCATTGCAAAACAAAAGCAGTAAATTAAAACCACCAACGACCGACGCGACCTCAATTTCTACGACGGTTCTCGTAACTGATCTCAAAAATTTACCTCCAACTGTGGTTCCAGTTCAGGTCGATGTGGTAATGGAGGTCTTCTCGGCAGATCCTGAAGGTCTTCGTACAGAGGAGCGGGAGGTGGAGCTCGTCTGGTAGACCCTGAGCTCTGAGTTGGAGCTGATGACTTGGATGGCAGGAGATTTGTGACTTTCCGTTTGTGTCTGGTGAAGAAAGAGATGAAAATATTTAGTTATTGCTCAATAGATTTAAAAATGGTACATCTTATTTGTAGTGGTAAGACTTCCGTCTGGGGCGGTACCGCAACTCAGCCAATTAATTCAGCCGTAAAATATTTTTTTTTTCAGTTTGAATGGCAAAGTGCCCAGGAAAGTTACAGGGCATGTGAGACTTATTAACATCTTTTTGCCTCAAGGATACCTTGAGGCGCAGTGCAGTAACATGCTAAATTCTGTCTACATGAATTGCCACGATTAAGTCACCTAACATCAAACAAAAAAAAACTAAATCAAAATCGATTAATCCGTCTGGGCGCTACGATGGCACAGACACAGACACGGATCTCTGCCTTTTCGCGGAAAATTGTTTGGCAGTTTATCACCTTTTATAAGTTTGACACAACTCTTTTTGCGTCGGGGGTTAAAACACATAGTTAAAGTACAGTGTTAAAAATTACATTGAGAATTGCTTACTGTACTGTAACATGGATAAAATACTAAACCACTCTTTAAGAATATTGCAAAGGTCCAAAAAACACGCCCCGCGATTCTAGTCCCATCATCCATGCATGATACCTTTTAAACACAATAGATTAAAGATTTACTATAAAGACATTATATACGCTCAGTTTCAAATATCCTCTAAAGCAGATGTTCAAATATGAAAAAGGTAAAATTCTCAGGTAGCTGCAGATAATGATTTCATTATATTTTGACGATATAATGATGTGGTATGATTTTAATAAGTATAATTGGATTTTTTGGTTGAGAATTTTGAGAGAAGTTTTTCATAACAGTTTTTAAAGTTGTTTGATCTTTATAAAGGCTTCTTTCAACATAAATGAGTTCAGTATGTGTAAATTTTTTTGATCAGATATTCAAGTTACGAGTACCAATTCTATTCAGTTTCATACGCTTTATATACGAAATCGTTTTTACCAAAATTAATACAATATTTATATTTTTGCTAGTGGTGACCTTAACTGTAATAGGTAGGCTTGTAATTTTCACAAAATATGTATTAATAGGGGCGCTAAAAACAGTAAAAAGTTAAAAATTAAAAGAGGTCTCTATGCTACGTATGTTTTCGGCAAATTTTGGTCAATCTTATTAAATATTGTACTATGCTACGGAGCCCTACTTGTGCGAGTCCGACTCGCACTTGGCCAGTTTATTTATTAAAGATCTTTTTTTTAATTATATATGATAACAAGACAAGCATGACGCTCGCCTGATGGTAAGCGATGACGTCTACCCATTACAGATACAGCGGCATGCAAAATTCTGGACTGCCAGAATTTTGTATGTCACTGCACTGCGCCTGTTATCTTGAGACATAAAGATGTTGCGTCACACATGCCCTGAAATTTCACTCGACACCTTGCCATTGTAACCGAAAAACATTCCTATTTCACGGCTGAAAATTAATTAGCAAAGTGGTGGTCTGCGGATTAGCAGAAGTCTTACCACTACAAAAATCTATTGTAATAGATGCTCTACAACATTTCGGTGTAAAAAAAAAAACCAGAAATGAGGCAGTGCAGCTGAATGTCGCACGTCGTGTACCTCTAACCCCAGTTGACACCCTTAACTTTATGTCACTTGAGTTTACGTTTACGAGCCATGACATCCTTTATATCCCGACTTTAGTTGAGTTTGGTCAGCTATTTCTTTTAAATTGTTAGCGCATGAGTAAAATGGTTAGGTCAGGTCACTAAATATATTTCAAACATGGTGCAAGATACTGACAAATGTTTATTGTTTCAGCATTGAATAGTAACGCATTTCTTGACAATATCACAAAAAAAAAAATAGTACAAGTAGACAATATGTGGAAACCCAAGTATTTCCGGACTCACGTGAAAAGTGGAGAGTTTTGATATTGTTGGTATACCAAAAAAAATTAAGATCTATTATAATAGATCTTAATTTTTTCATGTAACTACTATAACAACAATGTAAAATTGATTGGTGCAGCAGGTATGTCGAGCGTATCCTTATTTAAAAAAGTACAAAACGATTCAGTACGTGAGGTTGTTTAATATCTTACTAAGTGCGGATTTTACCAAACTCGTATTAGAGTTACTAAAATTAAATTAAGTAAATCATTGAAAACGTCAAAAAATGTATGCTTAAGTATTCTTTAAATAACGACGACTCTAAAGTATCTTTATCTGCGTTTGGTAAAATTCGCACTAAATATATAATTACTGCAATGAAATTCTTATGTTTAGTGATGTTGTAAAGAAAGTTGAGAATTTGGTAAGACGGTATATGCTGTCCCAACACCTATAGCACCATTCCTGCATAATCATGGTCGTCATGAAACATAGCAGAATACAAAGTCTACTATTTTGCGTGAGACACGGTAAATAATTGTGGAGTTGCCTAAGGCAAGGAGTGATTTCACGATATTTTCATACACCGTTGGGCCAGCCGGTAGAGACCGACTTAGGCGAACGTATCACGACCAGATCGGAGACGTTTTGAAGAAAGACCAAGTCAAAAGCACCTTTAACCGGTGAGCATGTGTGAAGGCGCCCATGAAAGTGGAAGAAGCGAAATAGATATGTCAGGATCGTAGCGTGTGGAAAGAAGTAGTCTCTGCCTACCCCAACGGGAAAAAGGCCTGATTTTATGTATGTATGTTCATACACCGTACGAGTACTTTGTGATGATCCATTAGTGGCAATTCAAATGTTTGAACCCACGACCTCTGCATTGGATGTAGGCTTTATTCAATGTGTTTCAAGGCTTTTAAGTTATTTATTGCCAAAAATAGAGCTATGTTACGTAGCTAGTCTATGTAGTGACAACGACTACGAATGAATAATTAATTGTTTATATATAAAGTATAGTTATATCTATACTAATATTATAAAGAGAGAACATTTGTATTTTTGTATTTTTGTAATGAGTAAGCTCAAAAACTACTGAACCGATTTAAAAAATTTTTTCACTAATACATAGAATGGACTTTCGGAATGAAATAAGGCTATATATTATCCCGTTTAAATCAAAGGTACATTCGTGGAGACCTAATTTGCAACCTAAGTCGGCAAATAAACGGTCGAAAAAACACGTTTTTGACGAAAGCTGCTTAATTGAAAATAGATAGAAGAATATTTTCTATGCAAGAGTTGTACAACTTAATAAGACCTACAAAAAAGTCCGCGACAGCATATGTCTATCTCTTAAGGTTGACTCACAGTAACCATTTTAATCTTAAACTTTTTGTTAAAAAATATTACATAACTTCCAAGGCTATTTTCAAGTATATAGTATTAATCCTTATCCAAATAATTACGTTAATTAGCTTGGCCACATATTATAGATTAAAATTGTCGTTTATAGTATATAATTCAAATGAAAACTCTAGAAGATATCACGAATTTCACAAACACGCATCGCAAAATTAATAAAATATTTGCAGTGAAACCACAGATTAGGTCATAGTTACTACGAAAATATTATTATAAGCTTAGCTATGCTGTAGATCCCCACCGATCACAATCAATTTGAAGTCAATTAGTACAATAATATGATCTATTGTATAAAATAATATTCATCTATATATATAATAATATAATATAATATTTTAAACCACCCCGACTGATCTATGTATAATAGCTTTTTCCAATGACTCTACACACGACATTTAAAATCTGAGCTGTAAGTTGGTGAGGATTTGAGTATTCTGTAGAGTCCAGGAGGCTTCCATGTTCTTACAATATCGTTGAAGAAGAAGATTTTCGAATTGATCAGACCTATGAAAGTTGATTTCATAGCGCAATTAACTAGAAAAAAGCTCATAATTTTATAACGATTGAACGAATTTTCATGAATAAAAGCTAAGAAAACTCTCGATGAAGACATCTATCAAACAAAAAAAAACTATCAATAATAAAAACAAAATCGGTTCATCCGGTTAGGTGCTAAGATGCTACAGACAGACACACAGATACACACGTTAAACGTATATTACCCCTACATTTTGCGTCGGGGAACGCCGTAAGGTTACGGCGGCAGATGTACTCCTTGGTGGTAAGCTACTTTTTGGTAGATTTAATGATTCCGCTACCACTGTACGAAAACTCATGATTCATGAATGCACATAAAACTTTCATTGGTAGGTATATAGCTAGGATTAGAACCAACGACTGTCGGGTCAGAATCAGGGTAACTATCCTTTACGCCAAAGGGCCGTCCAATATCAATACGTAAGTATTATAAAACAAAGTTCATCACTGCGTCTGTCTGTCTGTTCGCAATAATCTCAATAGCTACTGAACGGATTATCATGCGGTTTTCACCAATAGCCAGAGTGTTTATGAGGAAGGTTTAGGTGCATAATTCGTTAAGGTTTTGTGTAAATTGGATGAAATATGACGATGGTTGTTAAATATGTTAATATTTTATATTCGATGCAACAAACTGATGCAAATTTTGTAGGCATATATGTTCTACCCGTGCGAAGCCGGGGCGGGCTGCTAGTGTAGTATAACTTAGCTTACCTACTTCTAAATAAACAGTTTCTGTAACAATATAAGAATTCTCCCGATCAAAGTCACGGGTACAACCTAGTGTCCTATATAAAACAGTGGACGTAGGCGAGAATGCGATGACAGTGATGTTACGACCACCCACTGACGCGACCTATGGCTTAGCGGATGCGGGACTAGATGAGTACCACGCGAATTGGTGTGCTTCCCACGACAGTTGGTGGATTTTAGGGTTGAACGAAATTGGTTAAGGGCACCTTTTGTCCATATCCGATAATACGGCCATTTGACAACTTTTACAAAATTAAGAATTTTTCTGTAGATGTTTACTTTAATTATTATGTGCAATACCTAGGATTTCTTGTCATTTATTGGGCCTGTTTGCTTAATTATTTTGATGGCTCGTTTAAATGAGATTACTCTGAGATAATTAAAAAATCATTAAGAATTGATGGAACGCTTTATACATGTTGAGTAAAACTCTTTGAGGACAGCAAAAGCAACAGGTATAAACGGAAGAAAAACTAAAAATATATCAATTTTATACTGCATTTTTAATAAAGCGACCAATTCAATGTAACCTTACTACACTTTCCTTTCTTACCAATTCTGGTTTCTTATCTATTATCTCATTTTTAAGATAACCCATTCTATAAATCCACAATATCAAATCCACGAAATTAGTCCTTATTGGGATTGCCTTAGGCTACCTAATCCATTGACAAATTATCGTTTACTTACGGCATAACTTCTAGAGATGGGAAAAACTTTTGGTCTCTTGTCGATATAAGTAATAAAATAAATCAAGTTAATACTGAGTGACGGGTGCCACAAAAGTTTGCTTGTAAATACTAATAATTCGATTTGGTATCGAGATTGGGGTGAAGTCGATAAAGTTGGGAAAATAAATTAATGATGATAATTCTTTACTTATTATAATCTGTGCGGTCCGATCGGTAGGTTGTTATCTCTGTATCTCGATTAATAAATATGACGTATTTTATTGATTCAATTAATTATGAAATGCAGAGGTAATAGGAATTTGTTGTAAGTTATTTTCTTTAATTGTTTACATGAGACTTGAGATATTAAGATGAATAGAGTTAGTACATTATTTTATAAGCGGGATGTAAATGTGAACTTTGGTTATGTGAAATATTATTGAAATTCTGCATGACTAATAAATGGAGGTAAGAGATATACTAAAGTGTGTTTCTAAGAGCGTCGCATTTCAACAAAATATTCCAAAAAGGTTAAAATTATTTTTACAAACTTAACCAATTTAATATTTTTAAACACCATATGGTATTAAAATTCAATAATGCTTTCATTTTCTGTTGTTATAATAATTCGATATAGCCATAACTGTAAAGTCAAGCTCAAACTTTTTAAAGCTTATTTGGTTTAAAAATTAACGGTTTAACTTCAGTTTGAATTTTGATGGCTCTCAACATTATGTTTCATTAAGTTTTGCTACATTTTAAATGATTGTACATTCTTATATTCGTTGTATCGATAGGGATAGGGTCGTACTGTAGCTGAATTTGTACAGCGCCTGCGCATGCTCCCTGGGAGGCGTAGGTTCAAGTCCCATCGGTTCGGTAACATTTTGTATTGTATAATAACTATAACAATATTCACATTCAATTGTTTACCAAAGTACAGTTTTATTACCATTCAAAACTGAAGCATACTGTATATACGTATAGGTATCATATTCCCTGAGTTGCTGACTCGTCAATAATCAGTAAAGACAAGTCGTACAATTGATTGACGTTTGTCGATATTGGTGTGGATGTTTAACGTGTTATAATTAGGACACGTGGTCTGTGTGGTTTGTAACGCTTTTTGTGTGTTGCTTTTGATTATGTTTGACGTATATGGCTGAATTAGAGCGTGAGCATTATTTTATCTTTCTTTTTGTGGGAAATAGGTTGATTAAAAAAAGATAAAATGGATACGTACTATTTGCATACTCGTCATGATTTCTATAAACTAAGAACATTGCTTAAAAACTTTTAGGAAGATCGAGTCATATTTTGCCTTTACAAATGCGAACGTCAAACTAAAAGATAAATTGATAGACAGCTGTCTCAAAACAACTCCATCTATACACACACTGATAATATTGCTGATAATATTGCAAAATAGTCCAACTACAATTGTTGAAACCAAGATCCCACCGTCAAGTTGAAATATATAGTATACTAAAATATAGTAATTGTAAACTTTAAACTTTCGCGATTTGAACATATAGTTATAAATATGAAAATACGGGACTAATCGCGCCTAAAACATTAATTTTATTTAATTCAGTTAATCAATTAATTTTATTTAACTTAAGATTTAAATAAAATTAATGTTTTAGGCGCGATAAGACCCGTATTTTCATATTTATAATTAAAATATAGTACTATTAGTAATAATGATAGTAAGTACCGACACCTGTCCTTGAGAGTCAGCTTCCATTCTAGGCCAAGCACGTGCTACCATCAACTACAACGTCAATTACCAACAGGTTCTACAGTGGTCAAGTGCTAGCCGAATATATACCGTAAAGGTCGATTTACATCAAACGAACACAGAGCTAGAGCTAGAACAAGACCATTCGTTCGTGGTCTTTTAGTGTAAACGAAAACTCGTATTCAGAGTTTACATCAAACAAACAAAGAGCTATAGCTAGAACACAAGAACGTTTTGAAGAGACCGCTCAGGGGCGCGAGCACGTCCGAACACGCAAGAACGCTCTAAGCAATTGTTCGCGCGCTCTAGCGCCGTTTACGTCGAGCGAGCGAGTATTCTTAGAATATTCCATAGAATCTTTGCAAACGCACTAAGAACAACGAAATAATGCTCTACGCCTGTTTGCACTAAAATAATTTGATATAGTGGTGATAGAATAAGCATTCGCTCGTCTGATGTAAATCGACCTTAATAATTTATGATCGTAAAAAACGAAAAAACCAACTTCATATCATACATGCCGCGATATTCAAAGTACTGGCTTGTTATAATCATGTCATCTAAGTATATAAATTTGCTTATATTGTTTATCTCTATATCCCCGGAGATGAATGTCATATCTCGATAAAATGTGAATTAGACCAAACGGGAGGCATAATATCTCAAACAAAAAAAAAACCAAATCGGTTAAGATTTGACGGAGTTTTGATGTAACAAACATTAAAAAAACAGTGAAATTGAGAACCTATATTTTTGTCAAGTCGGTTAACAAAGAAAAAAATGTTTGTCTAATTCAAAACAAAAAACACAAGGTTATGTAAGTATACAACATTGTTCTAAATTTGAAGTTTCCGGTCAAAATCCTTTGCGTGTTTCACACCAAAGTTTATGTTATCCTTATGAAACAGAAACCGCAAACAAAACACCCAAAAATAAAAATAATGAACCACATGACAAGTCGAACACTTCCTTCGAAGGAGGTCTAATTAACAACACCGATCTTAGTACAGTCGAGCGCGTACGACGTATGTGGCGCTTAGGATGGCTGGTTGCGGTTACGTGTGGTGATGGGAATAGAATTTGAGTTCTATCGCCATCCATTTATTCTTATTTTAAATATTTAAGTGTTCAATAGTTTTAATGAATTTGTGCTTTTGAAATATCTTTATTTTACAACAATAAACAATTATATTATTGTAATAAAAATAAGTTAAGGTGATTGATATTAACGTTTTACTATTTACCAATTTTATTTGGCGTATGTTATGAGTATTTTATTTACAGTAACTTTCAATTTTATAATTTTTTTTTATATTTTACAACAGATAAGTAGTTAAACAAAAAATAAAATATTCCTAGCCCATTAATTTTAAGACACATATTCAAACAACTATACATTTATTTAGAAAGTAGACTCAAAATAGGTGAATAATCGTATACCTGTATTGTAGAAGGTGAGCCTATATACCTAGCTCATTTAAATGTTTAAATACATTCCGGTATTTTTTAATTGAAAAATAATATAAAACATGAGATTATACGTATACGTGAACACTGTAAAATTATAGCGGCTTCGTTGGACATAACATCTACTTGAAATATAAACTTCTAATGTATACTCAAATTAAATATTTCGATTTTTTCTTACATCTTACAAAAAAGGAAAGATTCTGTTTTCTGTAGATTGGATTTATCTACAATGTGGTCCCATATAAATTTAATCAAGATCTGATAAATATTTTCAAAGATGTTATAATAGTAAATTTGCTACTGAAACTAACTAGCACGGCATGTGAGGTCGGCTTTTTAATTTTTATTTTAACTATCTTAATTATTTTCTAGACAGTTTTAATCTGAACCAATCCCTATTATGAAATCTAATATTTGATACGTAATAGGGCAGCGGAAGGTGTCAAAATACCTGCTCGAGGCGTCCAACTGACGAAGGGTTCTGTACCCAACAAAAGAGGATTAAATTACTTGCGTGATGCCACTTGATGAACTGTGGTATTCTGAACCCTAAGCTGTATAGGGATCAATACTTAAATCAATTACTTGGTCTAGAATATGATATGTTTTTTTTAAACTTATGTTTAGGGTCTGTATCCAAAGAGTCTATACCAACGAAACCCTATTACTGAGACTTTGCTGTCCGTCCGTCTGTTTGTCAGAGAGCTGTATCTTCTCAATCGTAATAGATAAACACCTCAGACTATCATAAAAAAGGCAGACAGATTCGTGCCGAACACCCGATCGGGTGTTCGGTTCTGTCTGCCTTTTTGAGTGACCGCAAGTTCAGTAATACTAAATTCTTGAGTAAAAAGTTTCCGCGCTCGGTCCGGCATAGTCAATACGGCATGATTACTACGTAAGCAACGCTGCGAAGTAATACTGCACGGAAGCGTCCGACTGAGCGCGGAAGCGTATTACTCAAGCATTTAGTGTCACTGAACTTGCGTTCACTCGGGTGTTCGGCAAGAATCTGTCTGCCTTTTTTATGGTGGTTTGAAGATAAACACTTGAAATGTTCACAAAGTATGTATAACTATGGCTGCTATAACAATATGTACTTAAATTAAATACATTAAAAATAAAAGGGAGTCCCTGTACAAGAAACGTATTTTTAGGCGTTTTTTGCTCGATGTTGTGAACCGTAATAGATAGAAACTTGTAATTTGCAAAAAATATGTATTTACTATTAGCTGCTATAACAACAAATATCAAAAATTTAATTAAATGAAAAATTAAAGAGGGTATACAAGAAACGTGGTTTTTTCGGCAATTTTTGTTGAATCTGATTTATTGTACTGTGGTACAGAACCCTAAGTGTGCTAGTCCGACTCGCACTTTGCCAGTTTATCTTATATGTTTATATACCTATAATATGGCGTTTAACCACTCTCTCATCAATTGGTAAGTAAAATATGCATTATTTTACTTATTAATTTCATTTATATATAGTAGTACTAGAAGTGTCCCGCGACTTCGCCCGCGTTAAAACTTCTTTTATTTACTTAAAACGTTTCTTTTGTAAAAACGATTCTATCAATAAAAACATCAAAAAAGAATGAGCCAAATCGGTTCACCCGTTTTCATGTTATCGCGTGACTAAGGCAATTCGGGATTCATATTTATAAACCCCGAAAAACCCAAAGTTTCAGACTTTGTTGCCTACCCCATTTCGAAAAATCCTACAACACGTACTTTATCTCATCTTGTTTCGCCATACAAACTATGATTCCCCGTTCCGTATCCGGGAGGAATTTTTAGAAAATCTTTTCTGAGCGGATACCTACGTCATAATAACTATCTGCATTCTAAATTTCAGCGCAATCCGAAACAATATTGATTTTTAGACTGTTACCCCAGTTTATCCTGTTAGGGTGGCATTTTGAAAAAGTCTGAAACTCGTATTTTCTTATTTATTTACAGAAGTACTTGTGTGAAATGTCGAATAAAATGACTATCCAAACTTTGAACCCCCGCTCATCCCCTTGAAGAGTGAATTTAGAAAAAATCTTTCTCCTATGTCAAAATAACTATCTGCATGCCAAATTTCAGCGCAATCCGAAACAATATTGATTTCAGACTTTGTTACCCCTTCTCACCCTTTTAGTGGTGGAATTTCGAAAGAGCATGAAACACGTATTTACTTCAAATATAAAAGACTATCTTATCTTATTTATCCATACAAACTTTGAACCCCCGTTTCATCCCCTTCTGGGGTGAATTTTGAAAAATTACTTTCTCAGAGGGAACTAACTTCGTAATAATTATCTGCATGCCAAATTTCAGCGCAATCCGAAACAATATTGATTTTCACACTTTTTTACCCCATTTCACCATCTTAGGGGTGTAATTTAAAAAAAACCTGAAACACGTAATTACTTATTTTTTTACTGGAGCACTTGTATGAAGTTTCGAATAGAAAATACTATCTAATCTTGATTCTCCATACAAACTTTGAACCCCCGTTTCATCCCCTTCAGGGGAATTTTGGAAAATACTTTCTCAGAGGGAACTAACTTCGTAATAACTATCTGCATGCCAAATTTCAGCGCAATCCGAAACAATATTGATTTTTATACTTTGTTAGCCCCATTTCACCCAAGAGGGTGAAATGGGGCTAACAAAGTATTAAGAAAGATTTTTTAAATCCACCCCTAAGAAGGGGTGGATTTAAAAAAAACTGAAACACGTAATTACTTATTTTTTTACTTGAGCACTTGTTTGAAGTTTAGAATAGAAAAGACTATCTAATCTTGTTTCTCCATACGAACTTTGAACCCCGTTTCTTCCCCTTCAGGGGTGAATTTTGAAAAATCCTTTTTCAGAGGTAATTAACGTTATAATAACTATCTGCTTGCCAAATTTCAGCGCAATCCGAAAAAATATTGATTTTCACACTTTGTTACCCCATTTCACCCTCTTAGGGGTGGAATTTAAAAAAAAACCTGAAACACGTATTTACTTATTTTTGTACTGAAGCACTTGTGTGAAGTTTCGGATAGAAAAGACTATCTAATCTTCTTTCTCCATACAAACTTTGAACCCCCATTTCATCCCCTTAAGGGGTGAATTTTGAAAAATCCTTTCTTAGTACACCCCTGCGTACTAAGACAAATATACCCTCCAAATTTCAAGTCTCTACGACCAGCGGTTTAGGCTGTGCGTTGTCTGTCAGTGAGTCAGTCAGTCAGTATGTCAGGACAAAGATTCTTATAGTATTAGATATTACATTTATATGTATAGTATTAGTTTCATTAAAATATCCGTTTGTAACCGGGTTAGAGTATTCCTGTATATTGAATATTTGCAGTCAAACTTCCTTTATGAGTTTGGGCTTTATAGATTCTGAACTCGTCTAAAATAACAAACCGTAGTTATCCACAGATTGGGCAGTAGTAACTACACGCATAACCCCGATTCGTCGTAAATATGAATTTCAATTAGTAACTTCGACGGTATACTATAGACCCTAATTTGGAAAGGTCTTAAATAGAGAGGTGGCTTGTATGTGATTTGCCGGAATATCATTCATACTAAGATAATATGTCAACTTATTGTGATGGTATGATGATGACATTGATTTTGCCGGACTATCATACACAAGAATTAATGTGTTGACTGACTGCAATGATGACACCATAGACGTGATAAAAAGGATGGTGCACTGCAGATGTTTTGACAACTTCAATGTAATCCGTACGCTTTAACAACAAGGTTGTAATTGCTTTGTAGAACAAAACGGCCCAATTGAGAGACACCAGGGTGGGAGTGTGTCCTTGTCTAACAACCCGATAGTCCTATATATGTTCAATTCTACATGTGTACGTATGGTATATATATTAGTTGTCCATACAAAAGAAAGGGACAAACTCCTTTCAAGGTTGTTCTCATGGGAGCCGGAGTACGCGATCGAGTTTAATATTTATCAGGTCTATGGATGACACTGATGTTGGTTGACATACTTTTCTTAGAAACATATTTTTTAATATCTGATAGGCGATCGTTTGACCACTATCTCGCCTGGTGGTAAACGATGATATTTTCCTTGATGATGGTTAGCTACTTTTTGGTAGCAAGTAAGATGGAACATTGAAATAATATCACTTATGGCCGAACCCCCGTGCTAGAATTTGAACCGGCAACCTCTCGCTTGCAATTCAATCCACCTATCTCTTACATCAAAATACGTTACAAAGTATCCTATAGCATAATCCTTAGTACTTGCTATCCCTGTCCAAAATTTCAGCAATATCCGTCCAGCCGTTTAACCGTGATTCAGTCCTAAACAAATAAACAAACTCATTTTCGCATTTTTAATATTGGTGTTGATTGACAGATTTTTAATACTCTGATTTTTTTCAAAAATAAATAAGAATTTATTAATATTACCTACTTCCTACTTAATTTTATAAAGGCGAAAGTTTGTATGTTTATTTGTTACTTCTTCACGCTTAACCTACTCTACCGATTGAGCTGACATTTGGTAGGTTTGTAGATAGCCTAGACCCTAGAATAACACATAGGGTTTTTATCCCGATATTTCTACGTGAACAATGTTTACGCGGAGTACATGCAGCTAATTAAAAGTATTTTTTTGGCCGGTTAGACATATGTTTCCGAAAGAAAAGCCGGATATGTTCTACCCTATTTCTAATCCAGTACAAATTGATTAATTAAGGGCACCCTATCACAGTTTCAAACTGAAATTTAAGACCCTGTTTACGGGGACCGGTTACAAAGTTTTAATCAATTACTCAAATAAATGTAGCGTTTACCCTAGATTCAAGTAGATTGCAAACTTTATTAAACAAATATTTAAATGGTATGATCTTGGGGCCGATTTGGAGATTTATTTGCGTAACTTTTCATTATAAATAGAATAATTCTAAGGCTGTTCCTATTTCGTTGATTTTCTTAAAGTGCATACTCTCTTTAATACACTTTATACTCTATTAAATTTTTTATTCGGTGTTAAAAAAATTGTGTTAAAATATTTTAAATGGGTTTCATTACTGGTTATGTTTATGTGTACGTAAGAGCATGTATGAATCAATCAATTAGTATCTGCAAATGTATATCTCTGCAAATGTAAAAGTAATAGATTTTTATAGGTAATATTTTATACTATGTTCATTTTAATATTATGTTTCTTTGAAGTGTCACACACTTTTTTTTTTTTGTAAATTGTTAAACACTATCCAAAATTTCATCGTACCAATTTACAAAAAAAATATAAAGTGTGTGACACTTCAAAGAAACATAATATTTGATTTACGCAGTGCAACATCTCTCGTCGGATTTGAAAACTGTAATGATTTCTTCCGAATGATTAACTTACGTAATAAGTAGTCATAGATGGCGCCACCAATGCATAATTGGGTTAACAAATGCAATCCACTAATTTCGTCGTATCGATGGATCGAACCGTGGCTTAATTGGCAGAGCACCTGGACGTGTAATCTGGGGGGTGCGGGTTCGAGTCCCGTCGGTACGATGAAATTGTGGATTGTGTTTAACAATTTTATGTTAATTTTTGTGAAAATTAATAATTGAATATAATTTTTTGTACGTATTAATAATTTTGATGGGTGAATTGGGAAACTGTCAGGCCCATACAAAGAACAATAAATAAATAATTATTTTTTTGGCCTAATTGACAATATTGTAGGTTAGTAATTCTTTTCTTTGTTCATTTAAATAGTGTAAATGAATGGATGGGTGGTCTCATACAAATAATATAATGTTTTTATGGTAAATTAAGATCTAGTGGTGACAACCTTTAGAAATATAGACCAAAACACCTCAGAACACTGGCTAAAATTTCTCGCTCAAGGTGCAAAATATAAACGCCAGTTTTCATCTTTACAAGTTTTAAAAATATATTATTTGTAGTACTTGATTTTACAAAACAAGCTTTGACAAAATAAAAAAAACTCTATTAGTTATAACAGTAAAAATTTTAGAAAATTAACTCGTTGTTTATTATAAAAGTAAGATATAAGGAATGAAGCCCTAAATCTAACAACGTTTTCTTCGAACGTTAAAATCTCATTAAACTTTTAATAAAAATATCAAAATAGAAATAGACTAGAAGTCTAGACTTTTTCATCATAGCTGGCTTCAGCAATATCTAGTCTGTAAAGTTTCAGGTGAATCAAAGTTTCTCAACTCTGCGGCGAAACACATTTACTACTTAGTTTAAGTTTCGAAAGAAATTTTAGAAAATATAGATTTTTTTTATGTTTTGACGGCTGCTGGATCCTATATTGATAAACTTTAATTTCTTAAGTATTTGTTTAGAGTTGAGAGTTTGCGATTGTGTGTTTGTACAGAGATTGATGACGATGTCGACATGTGAGTATTGAGATCTGTAATTTATATTGGACATTAAATGCGCCTCACGCCTTCGCCCGTGTTAAAACGTGTTCAATGCCTTAATAAACTAGCTGTGTGCCAAATTTTATTCAAATGCCTTGAGCCGATTTTGCGTGATTCAATAACAAACACACAAAAATCCAGACATTAACATTTGTAATATCAGTAGAATTGAGAACTGACTTTTGACTTTTATTGCACTTAAAAACTTAGAACAAGGTTTAATAGTGATTAAATATACAGTACTATCGGTGGCCTTATCGCAAAGTAGTGATCTCTACCAGATCATACCCTTCGCTAGTTAAAGACACGAAAATATTATACAGATAATATTTTTTTACTGGCGGAAAAGCTAAGAATCTTTCCGTCAAAGCTTTTCCAGTACAAATATATATACGTCTGACTCATCCTATGAGGGTACTAACTACGAGCTGTTTAGTAAGTAGTAGAATACGGAATTCAAACTGGTGCAACAATTCACACAATTTCAATGATTAAAGTTCAATCCCGGCTTTAGCGATTGCACCATTCCCTTATCTCACTAATACTATCAGCATATCCGATCCTATTTAAGGAGCGATGTGTAAAACGTCTTTATTAAACTCCTATTGTCTCTCTCTAATTATGGTAAAGGAATTGAACGCTGATTTCGTACCGCATGCTCTTATTATCTCAGATCTGCATACAATGCATATTTGCATAATATCTTCATTCGTTGTTCGAACTGATTTGAATAGCCAATGCCAGGAGTGTAACAAGGACTGGAGTTTTGGGGTAAAGATGAAGCCCCATTGTTTTGGCATGATTTTGACTCTTAAAAAGTCCAGAAAAATGAGTGAAATATCCTTGTGATAATTTGGCTAAAGATATAAAAACACCAACATGTGATGTTTCTTTACGCAATGTTAATCAGTGGCTTTTCGGCAAGTTATTTTACAGCGCCAAAAAATATCTACTTATGTGTAAAAATAATAAACTGGCCAAGTGCAAGTCGGACTCGCACTAGTAGGGTTCCGTACCACACTACAGTATTTTATAAGATCGAGCAAAAAATACCACTATCATTTTTCGCCAGCAAAAAATAATAATTAATGAACATTTTATTTCTTATAACGCCATTTAACGTCTCACAAAGGTGTTAGGATCGACATTTCAATATAACGCCATCTATGGGACGTTTACCTAACTAAGCGTTCATAGATGGCGTGAAATGCCGAAAAAAACACGTTTCTTGTATGGGGACCCTCTATTATTTTTAACTTTATTCTGATTTTAGTATTTGTTGTTATAGCGGCAAACTATTACGGTTCATGAGATACAGCCTGGTGACAGACGGACAGACAGACAGACAGACAGACAGACGGACAGCGGAGTTTTAGTAATAGGGTCCCGTTTTACCCTTTGGATACGGAACCCTAAAAAAGAACTGATTTTAAATGTTTAAAATTTAGGCCTGTGAATGCATTGGTATTTTAGTGGCAAAGTATTTGGCTGAACTTGATAGCCAGATGACTAATGCTATGATGACACAAGGGTGGCCTGGCCTATAAATGGAGTCATAAAGGGGTTAGATAATAACTAACGGTGCAATGGCCTGATAAATGTTTGCGGGCAATCTTTTGATGAAAAATGCAAGAACTAATGGAAAAGGTCATATAATAAAACGAACGCCTTATGATAAAGACAACTAAATCAGCGCTGACAAATGACAACACCATTATTTCCAAAATTAACTATTAAAAATGTGAAAGGCAGAAGTGTACTAATATTGGGCCTATCCCACCAAAACAGTGTCATTATTATGACCCCCATGTATATTGTTTCCCTAAATGTTCCCCTGGCCTCTTCACGCATGGCGGATTTGCTTCGTCGACATCTATACAACAAATAAGGTACCGTGAGCTAGAAAATCCTTTCTTTTGTGATTGGACGGAGATGTTTATCCAATTGAGCTATTTATAGTATGTAAATCCAATTACAAAATAATGAGGAACCTTTAAATCAATTTAAAAAAACATTGTAAACTAACTAACCCAACCAAAACCTTTTCAAATTTTAAAAATACCAAACGCCCCTTCAGTGAAAGCGAGATCTTGTTCTACTAAGCCCCTTGCCCCATAGCGCTAAGAACTTGCCCTCTCAAAGACAAAAGCCTGGTAAATAGTGTATTGTTCGGTTGTGTGAGAGCCCCTAGTGCAACTCGAGGGGCCCAAGTTTGTGTGGTTTTTAGGGTTCTCTTGTATCGAAATGCAGAACCTTATTACCATTTTTTGTTTGGTTCTAAAAACGGTAGCAGATTTAAATAATTAAGATACTTTAAAAACTAAAACAACCGTTTTCCATGCCCCGCGTGTCAATTTCAGTAGCAAGTTTGAGACGTTAACCGTCCTATCTCTGGAGATACTTATCAAATCTCGAAGAAATCACAATAAGACCACCTCGGAAACAAACCCAACCGATTAAAAAAAGAATAATTCAAATCGGTTTACAATTGACAGCACACATGCACACAGCGACGGGACGATGGCGGCAGAATATGAGTCAATAAAATCATCTTGATATATTTATTATTTATTTATTTTTAAATTGCATATGATAATGTACAAAAATATAAAGTGTAGATAACACTTAGAGAAACATGGACCTTTCATAGAATACTTAGCATTTTTGATCATGGATGAATTATTGTCATGCCGCAAAGCAAGTTTTATTTCATGGTACGGAACCCACAGTATGCGAGTCGGACACACACTTATCCACTTTTATTTATGTCGAACCCTGGCCACAGAATAAATTCTTGCTGTAGAGCTCTTGAAGACAGACTTTAGTTCCGTTTTCCTGGAGTTTGGTGGGAAGTTTGGAGTTGTGAGGTTGTGACTATTAATTCTAAGTGTTAAAGCGAGTACCCAAATAGTTATTATAATTAGGTACATAAGTAAGTAGGCGTTGACAAATAAACATGCTGTTATGTAGAAATATAGTAGTTCAAACATATAGGTCCTGAGGAAAATCTAATAAAATTAGGATCGGATAAAAACTTTATGATCGATTTAAATAATTACAACAGTGACTGTGAGCTTATCTAGACAGTTTTTTTTTAGTTAACGTAGAAATTCAACGTCTAATATTGTGGACTAAACGAGTACTTTCTCCCTAGGTATCGTTAATTTTCAAATTTGAAAATTTGTCGCCAAACAACTAATGTGTTCCTCCGACAGCTTTTCTTGAGAGCCAGTTCCTATTTTAGGCCTAATGTGCCACCCATACGTAAATATTATGAATTTAAAACTTTATAATTAGCTAATTCATAAATAAATTATTATTATTAGTATGAAACAATGATTAAAATACTTCCTGAGCAGCAAAGGAACCGATAGTTGGCACGTAAACAAAATTATTTTTTATTTATTTTGAGCCGTTTTTGTCCCACTGCTGGGCAAATGCCTCCCTACCCTCTTATGTCCATCAGTCTATGTCCATGAGTCCATGAGTCATACGTAAACGAAATAAAATAAATTAAAATTTACCATTGGACATACAAACAGACAGATGGCGTCGTTTCCCATAAAAACTACCATTGAAACAATAACACTGAATATTCATAGCAGGAGCTAGTGAAAATGTGTCTAGATCGTGCGCAAGAGTGGCCCGCCCTGCTCTCTGATTGGACGGCCAATTTTAAATTGGCCAATGGCAGCGCGGGAAATGCACGGTGTAATTTTGGCGTAATTAGTCATGCGATGGAATAATGAGCTGGCAAAGCTTTCTGCATCTTAACAAGTTTGTTGTTTTAGGGCTTTATAATTATACGGTCTGCTAGGTTCTAGATTTTTAGATTTTTTAGTTCTAGGTTTTTATAGATATTTGGCGTGGCTGTGAACAAAGTAGGCAATTTCAGGCATGAGTATTTTTGAGAATATGTCCACTTTATTTAACGATCTTTTAGTCTGTTGATGTTTAGTTTTTATAAATGTTTAATTTCTACTACAAACATTTGGAAGATTAGATTACTGGTAGAAGACATTTATTCGGTGCTTTTTTTACGAACGGTAAGTTATTTTTAGTACAGCTTTTAATATTTTTTGTCACTTACAAATTACAATATGCTGTATTGGTTGTTCAGTAATTCAACCAACTTCCAAAAAGGAAGAGGTTCTCTTAAGGTAAAAACACACCGCAGCGTCCTGAGAGCGCGATCTAGCCGGCGATCAGATAGCGCAGTAGTATTTGTACCGACTGGTATACTATATCTTGTAGTGGCCGTACCTTAAAGGTACGGACACACCGCGGCGTCCTGCGATCTGCGGGCGCGATCTCAGTACTTTTCAATTGTTTTCTGATCGCGTTTGGTGTGAACAAGTCGGTACAAATACTAATGCGCTATCTGATCGCCGCCTAGATCGCGCACGCAGGACGCTGCGGTGTGTCCGTACCTTTATCCGTCTGTACATTGTGAACCGATTTGATTTGAATTAATCTTTTTTGTAAGTAGTCTAGGTAGTCCTATTTACATTTTATCTAGATCTGATAAGTATCTCCAGAGATATGGATGTAAACATCTCAAACTTGTTACTGATACCACAGAATAAATAATCTGAAACTGATTTGCACGGCGTGTGAAGTCGGTTATTTAGTTTTTAAACAGACTTAATTGTTTAATAATTACTTACACTCGCTGCCGTTTTAAAGCTTGTTTAAAAGACATACCGCATTACCCTAGGCATTACCGCACCTATGATAAATATCCTATTTCTGATCTTTCTATGTTTGTTTATATGCAAAATAAATGGAAAATATTTGTTTTATATCAGATAGGCTAGCGTTTGACCACTATCTCACCTGTTGGTAAGTGATGATGTGGTCGAGGATGGTAGCACGCTAGGCCTAGAATGGGAACTGGCTCTCAAGGGTAGGTGCCGGAACACATTAGTTGTTCTGGCGGCAGATTTTCCAACTAGAGGGTGGTAGCTGGCCAGGCGGAGACTAGATAGTGTCATACCAACATGCGGGGGATTATGGGTTCCTTAATGATGTTTTTCCTTCACCGGAGAGCCACTTTGAAAAGCGCACATAAAGTTTCGATGGAAAAGTCTATTGGTGCACGGCGGGGATTGAACTCGGTACCACTGGCGTCAAAGCCGACCATTGTTCCACTACACCACTGGGCCCTAAAAATGACAATAAATAGTACAAGCCAACATACACAGCATTTTAGTAAAGTTGCTTCAAAATTTGTATTCTAAAGCAAAATATGTATTCTTAAACGTGTCTAAAGTTGATGGACATTGTATGGGACATAAAACGCGATGAGTTTCTATCACATTCTATATCTCCAAATCTACACCACTTAAAAATATATATTTCAAAACACAACAAGAATACAATAATAAACATCCCATTTTCTCACACGCATTAAACTTTACGAGACATCCGTCTTTTTCCATTATTACGGAATAGAGAAAGAGGGACAATGTAACGCCCACGTTCAGTTGTGAGGAACACGCGGCTTAGAAGACATTGAGGCAAATTAACGAAATAAAACAAGGCAGGAAATTGGGGCCGGCGAATAGGCAATCGGTTTTGGGAAAGTTCTAAGCGCATGTTACCCAATCAAGGTATGCACAATAGTTTTGTCCAAAATGCAATCCTTGATGTTAAATTTTTAGGGTTCCGTACCCAAAGGGTAAAACGGGACCCTATTACTAAGACTCCGCTGTCCGTCTGTCTGTCTGTCTGTCTGTCTGTCTGTCTGTCTGTCTGTCTGTCTGTCTGTCCGTCTGTCACCAGCCTGTATCTCATGAACCGTGATAGTTAGACAGTTGAAATTTTCACAGATGATGTATTTCTTTTGCGGTTATTACAACAAATACTAAAAACGGAATAAAGTTAAAAATAATAGGGGGTCCCCATACAAGAAACGTGTTTTTTCGGCATTTCAATATAACGCCATCTATGAAAGCTTATGTAAACGTGCATAGATAGCGTTATATTGAAATGTCGATCTCTAACACCTTCGTTAGACGTTAAATGGCGTTATAAGAAACAAAATTTTTAATAAATATTTATTTTTGCTGGCGAAAAATTATAGTGGTATTTTTTGCTCAATCTTATAAAAATATGTAGTGTGTTACGGAACCCTACGAGTGCGAGTCCGACTTGCACTTGGCCAGTTTATTTACCGACATGTTCAATTTTTTTTAATACAATGGCACATAGATCCTGCTGTTTCTACCGCAGGATTTACTCCACTAATTTTTTTTTAATTTATGTTCACCGATTTCTGAAAAATGCCTGGACTGATTCGGAGACATCTTCTTTTGTTTAAAAGGGTATAACTTTTCAGGTAGTCCCATTTAAATTTCATCGAGATCTGACGAGTACCTCTAGAGATATGAGATGCATTTGAAGTCAGTTCTTTTAGTTTTTTAAACGATAGTAAATTAACAATTGTTGTTTAAGGTTTTAGCAAAGTGTCTATCCATCTTTCAATCTCTATCTCTATCAATATTCGAGGTAAGTAATCATTTCCTTCCAAAAACATAATCGCTAATATTTCATATAAAACTCCTTCTACATATTACCAGTTATATCAGGGTCAGAAGTCAGAAACTGACCGGTTTCGCATCGCTGGCTCCTTACAAAGGGTGTTCTTGATTAGTGTCTCGGTCTAGTGCCCGCCCAAATACAGGGTGTTGTACCCGCCTATTTGGACCCTTATTTGGTCTTAGTCCTTATTGCAGGTTTTGATATAGGAAATAGGAAGTTTATGACTGGAATATATAGAAGTATTCAGTTGAGGTACAACTTGACATTTCATGGTTTATTATTTTGTTACGAATATAAATATTTTGTTTATATTGTATAGGCTAGTGATTGATCACTATCTCATCCGTTGGTAAGTAATGATGCGGTCGAGCATATTAGCATACAAAATATTTTTTGCTTAAGCTGAAACGTAGACGCTTTGCGCTTGCTCGGTCTATTCGTGCTAACCTAACAGAGCCTTTCTAGAGCTATTCTTGGGGTTTTGAGACAATGTCCTACGTATCAGGCCAAAAGCATTTGAGCATATCTGAAATAAATACAACGCGGGAAGAAAGCCGGTACGTTCACATTATGATAATAACAAATAACGCTAAATAATTATCGCGAAAACTTTCAAACTAAAATTTACTTGGGAAATTTGATGACTAACCATAACCACTAATTAGGGTAGTCCTAGAGTGGAGACCGCCAAACGGTAAACGTAGCGTAGGACGTCCTGTGACCAGGTGGTGCGACGACATACGCAAAGCGGTGGGCAGTGACTGGAAAAGAAGAGCCGGAGATTGGGCTTAGTGGCGCGTCTTGGGAGAGGCCTACGCTAGCCGTGGACTGACACCGGCTGGTGATGATGAATACCAATAAAATCCACATCTAATAAAAGGTGATCCTACTAAGGAACTTTATACCTGCATTTTTTTTCTGTTCATTGAACATTATTCGCTAAGTTTGTTAAAAAAAAACACCGCTAAGAAGGGCCAATCCTTGGCATGGTGATAGAACGCTGTTTAGTCTGTCGGCATAATGCTATGGGGCGATGCTGCCGACGCTAACCGTATTTTTATTTTACAGAAGAGAGCAGTGAGAGCGATTTATGGTTTAGGAAGTAGGTATTCATTACGGGAGTTCTTTAAAACTACAGGTATTTTGACAATGCCGTGTCTCTACATTTTGACAAATATAGTGTATGCCCGTAAACATTTACATAAGTATAAAGCACACTGTGATATTCATACGTATAATACAAGAAATAAATATAAATTAGTAGTGCCAACAACAAGGCTATCTAAAATAAACAAATCATTTGTAGCTAATTGTGTACGATTTTATAATATTATTCCGGAGTGGTTAACAAATTTGAATGAAAGGCAATTCAAATTTCATATTAAAAAACTGTTATTGAGCAGAGCATACTACACTGTAAATGATTACTTATGCGACAAAACATTTTGGAAAAATATTAAATGTAACAATTCCAACTAATTTTATATATTTATAGATGACATTATTGTATGGTTAAATTTAATTGTTTTTGATATTATTTGTTATGAGTTGTTGTTTTTTTAATGTTTTTGACATTCATAAGTGTACAATGTACTTAAATGAAAAAATAAATGATATGATGATATGATAGTTCGCTCGCTACCACCCTCTAATGAAATCTGTCGCCAAACATCTAATGTGTTCCGGCAGATGCCCTTGAGAGCCAATTTCCATTCTAGGCTTACTAATGAATAATTATGTATAAGTATACACATAATATACATAATTATATACATAATTATACATAATTATTAATTGTAGGCTTATTAATATGTGAATATTTGATTAACACAACTAAACTCAATAATCAAGTAAGTAAGTCTCGAATAAATTATCAAGTTCCCATATAAATCAGGCCTATGTCAAGTAACATAACTTAAGTAATGTTATCATTGAGATTACACAAACTAAACAGCGGGGTACCGATTTAGCGTGTAATATTGACATTTAGGGTGATTTACGGGTAGTAAACACGCCTTGCTGCCATATTGTTCTATAAGCAGGGGGTTGTGTGATAGTGACAGTTAAGCAGGGGGTTTGAGGGCCCGGTGGCGTAATCGGGAGAACGTTCGGCTTTGATGCCGTGGTACCGAGTTCAAACCGCCGTGCACCAATGGATTTTTCTATCGAAAAATTTATGTGCGCTTCTCACAGTGGCCCTCCGGTGAAGGAAAACATCGTTAAGAAACCAACAACCCCCGCATGGTGGTAGGACACTATCTAGTGTCCGCCTGGCCAGCTACCACCCTCAAGTTAGAAAATCTGTCACCAAAACATCCTATGTGTTCCGGCAGCTATCCTTGAGAGCCAGTTCCCATTCTAGGCCTAGCGTGCTTACCATCTTCGACCGCATCATCACTTACCAACAGGTGAGATAGTGGTCAAAACGCTAGCCTATAAAGTATTAAAAAAAAAAAAAGTGACGTAGTTTAATTTTGGTGCTCTGTCTAAATTAAAATTATTATTTCTTTTAATTAAAATCTGATAATACAAGTCTTTTGCTTGGCTCTATAGCAATATTTACTAAATAACTGTGAAAGTCTTCAAAAATATTTTTAGGAGCAGAGAATTGCAGCAAACATTTATATATACGGGTATATTTTGCGTTTACTGACCCAAAGGGTACCAACGGAATCTTATTACTGAGACTTCGCTGTCCGTCCGTCCATCCATCCGTCTGTCTGTCTGTCTATCTGTCCGCACTTTGCAGGGCTGTATATTCTTAACCGTAATAGGTAAATAATTAATATTTTCACGAAGTATGTATTATAATAGGGGATTTAACAACAAAAATACTAAAAATAAAATTAAACATAACCCCATACGAGACACGTGTTTTTTAGGTGTTTTATGCTCGATCGTACAAACCGTAATATATAAAGACTTAAATTTTGCTCATAATGTTAAAAATTAAAGGGAGTCCCCATACAAAAAAAAAATTTATAAAACAAATTTTGTTCAATCGGAATTATACGTGTGCGAGTCCGACTCGCACTTGGCCAGTTTATTTTTTAATATCTTATAAGCTAACATTTGACCACAATCTCGTCTGGTGGTAAGCGATGATGTGGTCGAAGATGGTGAACACGCTAGACCTAGAATACTCTGACTGTCAAGGGCTGTGTGCTGCCGTAACACCGTAAGGTTATGATGGGATATAGTCTCCTTGATGGTGGTAAGCTAGTTTTTGTTATCAAGTTAGGTGGAACATTGATATAAACGCTCCTACGGCACTACGAATAGCAGTTTCAATAATAGGGTTCTGTTGGCACTTTTTTGTGTACGGAACCCTAAAAAGTAATTAAATTACGCGTTCCGTTTCACCTACCAACATCGAATAGAGGTTGTATTTCTTTCAACGCCCCAAAATCCCTTTAACATCTTATTAACAGAATATAAATCCAGTGAGCTACTTATCAAACCATACGGCGTCTATTCTAAATCTAAAATGTCAAACTGTCCGTGACAATGTCGGGTATATTGTGACAGTTCTAATTATTTCGACAGGCTGACTATGAGATAAGCGACGAGCGGGGACTTATTATTTATGCGCAGCGAGCGGGTACTGCAAATTTTGTGGCGAAGTCATCGTATGTCGAGTATTTACAAAAAGAGTTACTCCTATAAATATGTACTTGTTTTTTGCTAAATAAAAACAACGAAATAAAAACAAACGACATCTTTGTCAGATATCTCGAGATTTTCATTTCTGAAGGTTTTAAGAGCAGGAAACTCAAAAACTCAAAACGCAATCGCGCTCAATTTGACTGAGAATTGACGAGAAAATTGAATTAGACTTATTAAGAACTCAAAGTTATTTTATATTTTGTTTTTTTTCCAGAAGTGTTAGTGCAAGTTTTAAAGAATAGATTTTTATTTATTAAGTCTTCTGCACTTTACTTCGTTAATGTTTTTTTTTAAATCTTTGAATGCAGGTGTATTTATCACAATAGCTGGATGCAATGATTTTTAAGACAAGTTTCTTACGATATCTCATGTAGGTAACAAAATATCATCTGTTAATAATCACTATATCTGTATTTTCCAAATCCGCTGTCTCTCATCGCTTGCTACAGAAATTTAACCACAGGATTAAATCTCGACTAGGTGACAGGCGCACTAATCAACTTTCTCGAACCATTGCCTTGAATGTGAGGAATACGATTATGTACGAATGTGACAAGCTGACGACGGTTTGAGGGCCGATTAAAGTGTCGACCCGGTGAAATTGTCGGGTTGGGTAAACCGGGCGTTAAGTTGGACGAATTATTTGGTACTGACGTTTTGATTAGCAATTTCGAAATTTCGTGCGATTGATTTGAAGCAGTAGGTACTATTTTAGTTTTCAAGGATTATCAAATGCGTATTCAAATTGGTTCTTCTTTCCTACGTCTTACAGGAGTAGAATTGTGATATCGAGATGATAATGGATATTTATATTATAGATAAAAAATGACAATTCAAATGGATCAGACCTATGAAAATTGATCCCATAGGCCCCTCTCCCCAACAACTGAATAGAGCTCATAAAACAGTTAAACGGATATTCTTGAATCAAAGCTAAAAACAATCTCGAAAGGGTCACCAATATCAAGCAAAATAAACTAAATCAAAATCGGTTCATCCGTTTGCGAGCTACGATGCCACAGACAGACAGATACATACGTCAAACTTACAACACCCCTCTTTTTGTGACAGGGGTAAAGAATCTTTCTGGTCCTTATGAGATGTTCTTATAAGAAACTTACTTCCAGACTAGGATGGCTCCGATGAAGACCCCAATGATGAGAACGATGGAACAAAGCGCTATGGCGGCTGACGTCTGCAGTGACGGCCCGCTGTGGTTGTACGCGTCTATCTTCTGAAATACAAGAAAAAAAAGTGTTGGTAGAACAAACAATAAAATGAATTCACTTGAAATGCGAATCATTCTTTTAAACCGACTTTAAGAAAAGGGGAGGTTCTTAATTCGTTTGAATTTTTTTTGAAACCTCAAAACTCCGTAATTTTTTTGACCAAAAGGGTCTTGACCTCAGTTTTTGACATACAAACAGACAGAACGGACAACAAATTGTTAAGGCTTCATTTTTTCTTCTGAGTTACGGAACCCTAAAAACCAAGCTAAATACGTAGTAATTAAGGTACGGATACAACGCGGCGTCCTGCGATCTGCGGGCGCGATCTCAGTACTTTTCAATTGTTTTCTGATTGCGGTAAGTGTGAACCAGTCGGTACAAATACTACTACATTATCTGATCGCCGCTTAGATCGCGCATGCAGTACGCTGCGGTGTGTCCGTACCTTAACTAAGTATAATAATAATAATAATAAAGCCACTTTATTTCCAACCCATCTTACATGCATATCTTAAATTATGACACAATAATATTTTATATTAAATCTAGTCGTAGATATACACTAATATTTTTTTTTAGTTCTATTAATTAGTTTAGCTCAAGCTAAACTACATTTATAATTTTAATTTATAATAATATTACATTTCATGAATTGAATTTTCTATTCATTGATTTTTTTTTTGTGGTACGATTATTTAGTTTTGTTAAATGATTTTACTAAATTTAGTTAAGTATTTAGATAATTATATCATACATTTAATATATGTATATCAAGTAGTAAGTGTTTTAATATTACATATATAAATAGTTATTTTTCAAATAGTTGTACATGTTCTTATTTATTTAATTAAAGTTATTTAATTTATTATATATAGATAGGAACCCCTATTCGGGTATAGGCCTCCTTCAGCTACTCTTAAAGTTTTTTGGCTTTTCTTTCATTTTTAGATTTGCTACTGCAGCTTTTCTATATCGCTTGTAAGTATTCCATCTAGGAGTTTTTTGTATGCTGAAGGGTTGTGGTCATTTTCTCCCACGGGGACCAGCCGGCTTGGGAGAGGTGATAAGTTTTTATTTATTGTTTTTTTTTGTTTGTTTGTTGTTCCGGTTGCTGGTGTAATTTGTTGTTAGTTACTAATCTGTTCTTTGAAGGAGTTGCTTCTAGTTCTAACTATATAATCAAATGCATTCTTTGTTCTTATTTTTTTTGACACTAAGAAAGATGTTTAACTAAGTATAGTAATGTGTAAATAAATTAACTTGTGTATGAATTAGGCACTCGATAACTTGAATTACCTAATCAAAGAATATATCCAAAAATCGTAGAACTTACAATTCTATGCACGTGTTTAATATTTATTCTATAAATATATTCATAAGCAATATACACGCAAAGCGACAAAAAATAATAACTACAATCCACATCCCCTCATTAAAAACTTGACACACCTTCCAACCGCACAACCCTCAGAAACTCATTTGCCATAATTGTTCTACCAACATGGCGTAGTAACAAAAGATATAAAAATACATTAAGCCTTACTAACGTTACTCCAAACGTGAAATTAAAATCTAAATCGCTATTATACGCTAATGTTATGTCAGATGATATGAAAATTTCATTTCACTAATGTAAAGATCGTGTCAAGAGATTTCGTTTCGAGAGATATGAGTAGTTGTGATTATAGAAATGTTACAAAATTTGTAATGATATCATTTTTTAAAATTTCTTAAAAGCTAACGTTTAACTACTATCTCGCCTGGTGGTAAGCGATGATGTGGTTGACGCTGCTGAATACGCTAGGCCTAAAATACTCTGACTCTCATTTACTGTCTGCTGCCGGAACACAGTTAGGTTATGACGGCAGATTTTTTCCTTGATGGTAAGCTAATTTTTAGTAGCAACTCAAGCGGAACATACACTATATAATATGCTCCTACTAACTTTGGACGAATGATTATTTTCTTTAAATCCTTCACAGGTGGTGAAGGATTTAAAGAAAATAATCATCTGAATCGGTTCACAATTTGACGAAGTAACCACGTAACAAGGATACAAAAAAACATACAGACAAATTGAGAACCTTCTCCTTTTTGGAAGTTGGAGGATAAATAAATAAACAAAAGTTTTTACAGGTCATGAGTGTCACGGGTCAAGTACTTATGAGTTCAAAGTAAAAAAAAAAACAAAATTAAGATTTGTAAAATGCCTCTAAATAAGAGACATAACAGAACATGTAATTCCGTTTCCCGAATTCTAAGCAAAACCTTTGCACCTTACAAAAGGAGATACGAGATCCACAAAAAATTGCCTAATAGAAAATACTCCTACAATATCAGTTAAGCCTCAAAGAAACTCATGAGTCATGAAGATATGCCAATAAAATCTATTCCTTCTTAAAACAAAATTAAAATTAGCCAGCCATTGTAGGTGCTCCATTCCTTGGATCCTGTCCAAAACTCAAGATCTCAATCACCAACGATTATTGGCGTGCTTACGCTGATTGTTAGTTCAGACTCTTCTTTGAGTTTTCTTAATGTTTGATGTTCAATTTTAGAAGATTGCTGAAGTTTTCAATTGTTCCTTTGTTTGCTGATATTACCTCGTGTTACTAAGGCTGAGTTGCACCATCTTACTTTAACTATAACAAACGTCAAAAATCTGTCAAAACCCATATAAAAACACCGGTTAATAGTTATAGTTACGGTTAAAGTAAGATGGTGCAACTCAGCCTAAGACTTCGCTGTCTATCCTTCCGTCTGTCAGAGGGCTTTAATTCTAAACCGTAATAGAAAGATATTTTAAATTTCACAACGTATAGTATGTAATGACTATTACCGCTATTAACAACAAATACTAAATCAGAATTCAGTTAAAAATTAAAGCGGGTCATACAGGAATCGTGTTTTTTTTCGGCGTTTGTTGTATAATTTATGAACCATAATATATAGTCTTGAAACTTGCATATAGTGTGTATTAGTATAGCTGCTATAACAATAAATTATTAAAAAAATATATATATTTAAGGAAGTCCCCATACAAGAAACGTGTTTTTTCGACAAATTTTGTTCAATCTTATTAAACATATAAAAATCTAAACAATTTTAAATTTTAAAAAGATAATAGCTCTACTCAACATAACCATTGTCTCAAGCACAATATTTAAAATTGTACTCCGTCCAAAAATACCTGAAAATTTCCTTCGAAAAACTAATAAGCACCTAATTCTAAGGTCCCAAGACCGTGCTAAAAGAAATTTCTCCAAACTATATTCTCACAAAATAACATTACGTCTAAAACCAGCTTAATAGCAATACGTGACGCTCTCACCTTTCTTTTTCCAGAGAAAAAAAATAATACAGCCACTTAGAGGGTCGCTGGGGTGAAATGAGGGGAAGTTAAAAAAAGCTTTGTGTCAAAATGACCTTTTTCCTGGCATATAGGTGTAGCGTGACTGGTACATGTAAAATATTAATATAAAACATATACACTTTTATTGACACGTTTTGTATCTCGGGCGTATATTTTGAATGTCAGGTTCGTCTTTTGTTTTGGGAATATAGCTCAGACAAGGAATACAAGTTTTCTTTCTCTAATACAGGATCCTGGGGGATTTTAATATTACTTATTTGCAAACATTAATTGTATATAATCTCGTAGATTTCAATATGCATTTGTATTTTTTGTAGAAGACATCTTTTGAGCCTGTATCGTAGTGACTGTTTTTGGTGCGTCAAACTTTTTGGTTAAAAGGAAGGGAACGTGGGTTGCACTATTCCATACAAATGTATTACCCCGTTTCCTCGCTGGAAAATGCTTCTAGAAAAATAAATGTTTCTACAAAAGATCAAGGTCTGCTGTAGCTACAAAAAAAGAAATATAAGCCTTCTAATAGAGATAAGAAGGCTTATATTTCTTTTTTTGTTAACCAAAAAGTAAAGAGGAGTCTTTAAGACTATTGAAAGATCATATTTTTATTTGCAATTGGTTGGTAAAAAAAAAATGATATTCAAAAATAAAAATTAAATAAAATGGGCTACAATGTAGCTACATCAGACCTTGATTTTTTGTAGAAACAATTTTAACTCTGGAAGCATTTTCTAGAGAAGAAACGGGGGAATACATTTGTATGGAAAAGTACACCACGCGTACAGAACGCGGGGTGTACTTTTCCATACAAACATACTTAAGTTGCATTTTAAGTCAGGTCATTCATCATTTTTATCATCAAATGTCATTGCCGATAGTAATTTATTCGTAGGCCTACTACACCTACATAATCATTCAAATTGACTATACTACTAAATTCTAAATTTGTTCCTACTACTTTTTGAGAGCGTGTTCAAGCTATCGATATTATTGTAAAACTAAGTAATAAAAACTATAATAAGGTTCAAGTCATAGCTTCAAGGCACACCTCTTATCATCCAAAAAGTAATTTACATCCGGTCACTGTATAGAAATGTTACTTAATAAAAATATGCGTAATCTCATCACATCCCGCGACACGAACTAATTCAAAACGCCACTTTTATTATGGACAATAGTTTAAAATCGTAGGCCCATGACAATAACAGAAGAAATATGAATGAAATGAATCGCTTTTGAAGATAAAAACGTCAAACAAACTATTCGAAGTAGCCCACTTAAATACACACAGAAACCTTCCGTAAAATAAAAGTCGAGCGGTCATCGGCATAAAAGTTTTTATGATCGAGATAAGAATCTAAGCGCAGAACGTGGGCCCCTGTAGGCATAGAATGTATCCCTCAAAAGGTAGTCGATTTGTCAAAGCATGGCACTATCTGGAAAAGAATCCGTCATCGGTCGGAGTCGGCAGGACGACAATTTATCGGCCATATCGCACGGGATCTCTCGACGATATCGGTAGCGATCTACGTTAAATAAAATTTTCCAAGTTAGTGATGTGCCTGATTTTATGAATTGTCTACACTGTCTACAATCTTGTAAGAATGGATTTTAGGGTAAAAAACAAAAAAAAAACATATATTTTTAACGGTGTTTAGCTTTTTTAATTTTGAATTTGTTCTGCAATTAAATATGTCTTAAAGAATATAGATATTATAAATAAGCATTAATCACAAATTTGTGAAATAATTATATGAACAAGTAAACAACTACGTACAGTTAGTTATTTTTACCGTGAAAATATGAAGCATATTTGACACATCAATCTTTTTTCATCTCATCTTATCATGATCATACTTAGTATACTTATTTTATGATTTATAAGTCAACGGTTCCACTAAATACCTATCCAGCCCCATCATTGAGCTACTATTTAATTGTAGAATCACCTGAATTTAGTCTGTAGAATAAAAGTCAATAGTAATACATCGAGACCAGTCCCGCTTGTCCCATCACTACCAAACAACGTCCCCTCACTCTCTCTTTATCACCCTGTCCATCTCAAGCCAGAAGCCGATTTGTCAATGCTTCTCCCTAATTAATAAAAGAGACTTTCCATCGAAAAAAAAATTGAATAAAACCTTAATTAATTTGGGCTTGAGCTCTCTAAATTATGATTATGGTTGCGAAGTTTAAGAAAATTAAGAAAGTCGAGGGATCGTAATTATTAATTTAATGAAGCGTCACATCTCTTCCAGAACTTAAAAGCCTTTCATTTGTAAAGATTTTATGGATCTGTAAGAATGTAAGATTGTAACTCCAAAGGCTTTCTTAAGCTATCAATGTGTCTACAACTTAATGAAAAATCGCATCTCATCGCAGTACCCAAGATACAGGCCTCGAGCCTAGTTTGGGACTCAGTAGTATACTACCCCTGTATTTGATATCTTTTTGGCAATAAAGTCTTTATTATTATTATTATATTATTATCTGTATTAACTGACTTTATAAAATCTATCTCGCCTGGTGGTAAGCAATGATGTTGAAGTCGAAGATTGTGAACACGCTAGGGCTAGAACACTTTGACTTACAAGGGCTTTGTGCTGCCGGAACACCGTAAGGTTATGGTGGCAAATTTGCACCTTGATGGTAATATATGTAATTACACAGAATAATGAATAGGTAAGCTATTTTTTGGTAGCAAATGAGGTGGAACATCAATATATTACAATGCTCCTTGACAGGAATCACATTGTAAACATACAGGACCACCAGTATGTGTTTGCTCCAATTTTTTAATTATTTTGGTTTTAAGTTTGTACAGGCAAGTCGTTGTACGCCGGTCTCTTAAGCCTTTCATTTGTAAAGATTTAGAGGATCCATCTTTATTAAGGGTCTAATGATTTAAAGGCTTGAGTAAACGATCTCAGGTTTTGAGGTAAATTATTCGAGTCGGTTTAATTAACGCTTCTAAAAAGTGACTTCCTGTATTAATTGATGTTGGTTCGAGATATTTACATCTTTGTGGAATAAATTAAACAAGAAGAGTAAGATTATTCTAAGCCTAGCGTGTTCACTACCTTTGACCACATCATCGCTTACCACCGGTGAGATAGTGGTCAAACGCGAGCAAGATTTACAAAAATATATCTGAGCCTCTTACTCCTACTAATTCAAAGTTAACTTTGCCAGAGAGAGCAAGAAGCGATCTTATCACTGTACTTCTCTCTTTGATAGTTACTTTTTTAGTAACAAGTCAGGCGGAACATCGATATAATGCTCCTACCACCTTTAAAGAAACACCCATGCTAGGATTCGAACCGGTGACCTCCCGGTTAGAAGTCCAACCATCCACCTCTTTCCATCTATTCCATCAGAAAGGGGTATTACACTACACTAAATCAGTCCCTAATCAAGAATGGGAGGGGAGATACTCCCTAAGTATTATTTGACTGCAAATATATAGGCGGACTGGCTCCTCTCTTGCTCCCTCATTAGGGACCCTTACTGACTCACTCTATTTACACCTCCCTGATTCAGGATTTAGGGACCTTTATTCAGTGTGTTCTAATAGCTCGCTATCCCCAAGCAGCTCTCAAAAACCTTGATGTGTTAAGTCACTGGGCCTTAATTTTTAAGCGGGCGCTATATCCGTTACGGAAATTGAGGGTTTATATGAGATGTATGTAAGTAGAATGCTTGAGCAGAGTTCCATTTATTAATTAACGGTGTTTTTATAATGAGTAGCTTAACACTCACTTATTGGTAATATACATCTATAGCACAGTGTGACCTAAACTCGCACTTTTTTGTGTGAAGTGTGACCTAAACAAGCACGCTTTTCCGTAACTTAAATAGTCGATTGTTGCCCGACGTTTAGCAAACTCGCTGCGCTCGGGTGCCAACTTCACGCAGTGCAATAATCTTCTAATTGACGGAAAAGCGTAGCAAGCGTAAAGTGCGGGCTTATGTTACACTGGCAGCTATAAAATAGTATACGATACTCGTGACTAAAGTTGTCTCTGTCACAGCGTGAAGTTGCTCACTGCGCTCGAGTGCTAACTTCACGCCGTGCAATAATATACTACTTAATCGTAATACACTATTTCTCTCCACACCTTTTTTCAGCTTTTTAAATACATTTGGACGAGTTTGAAAGTTTATGGATTCAACAAATAAAACTTATAACCTGTAGATACCATAAATCATTAAAATATTTGCTATATATTGAACCGACTCCTTAAATGTATGTTTTGTATGTAAATGCGATTACTCCGCCAATTATAAACCGATTTGAATGATTCTTTTTGCCATGGGTATAATATATATATATATATATTGCCATAGGTTTATTTCCGAGGTGCTCCCATTTCAACTTTTTCAAGATCTGATAAGTATCTTCAAAGATATGACGATAAACAATTCAAATTTGCTACTTAAACTTACTCGCGCGACTAGTGAAGCCAGTTTTTCAGTTTTTAAACTATCTAAACCATTGTGTATAATATATCTTGTTGACTGAGTGGTATTCAAACAAAATTATCATTATGTATAGATCATTTCCTTTAAACAATCTCATGCAACTTTCTGAGATTTCTAACTCTATGAACAAAGACACAAAAAACTAATTGAAATATTATTCATTCACATTCAACTAATTTGAATAATAAAAAAACAAAGAGAGAAATAACTAGGAAAGACAAAAATATGTGCATATTTATGAGGCAAACTTGTCGCATCATCTTTAACAATTAGTCAAAGTAACAATTTGTTACGGAACCGTTAACATAATATTTTTTAGGGTTCCTTAAAGAAAGAAAGAAAGAAAGAAAAATCATTTATTCAGCAGTCCTCAAGTTACAGTACAGATGTAAAATATATTTGACATTTTGACCAAAAACACTTAACTAAATAAAACAAGAGGTATACAGTATAAGTATAATACAGTATGAGGTGCTGAAACAGACCAGTCTCAGCACAAATGTCCAGATTTTTGGATCGTAGACCCCAAAACCAAGACGCTGATTTTCAGAATGGCCTGAGAGCGGGAGGAGGACTAATAAAATAAAAATAATAAGTAAATAAATACTTAAATAAAATAGATACAATAACATAAATTAACAATAACAGATAACATATTTATAAATATATATACACAAATATATATATATATATAACGGATAAATATAAATAGCATAAAAAATTAAACTACACAGCTGTAAGAACCGGAACCAACTTTTTAAATGCGCGCCACTGCTGACCAAAAAGAGTGTTGTAGGGACACGTAATAGACAATCTGTGGGAAACAGGTACGAGTTTGTATGTCAACGAATATTGACATTGACAAGTATTGATCATGACATTCGTGACAAGAAGGACAACACAAGTTATTTCATTGAATTATGTATAATGTACATTTTATATTAATGGATTTTTGAAATTGATTTTGGAAGATAAAATAAAATAAAGAAGTTACGACTAAAATGTAAGTATAAATTTAAACTTTGTGATGTTTATTTAGATAAAAAGTACCTTAGATAAAAGGTACCGAAAAAATCCCACTACTGAGACTTCGCTCTCCGTCTATCCGTCTGTCTGTGTGAGGGCTGTATCTTATAAAGCGTGATAATAGGCAGATAGTTAAAATTTTCAAAAAGTATGTACTACTTGGCCACTATAACAACAAATACTAATAAACTAGCCAAGTGCAAGGCGGACTCGCACTCGTAGGATTCCGTAACACAGTAGAGTATTCTTAAATGACTGACTTTGAGAAAATGATTTTAGGAACCTCGATGTCATTTTTAAAGACCTATCCATAGACACCTACCCATACGTTCAGTTCCAGTTCCATGTATGGGATGGCCCCCCTTAAACTTTTATATTTTTATTTTTGTATAAAAATCGGAAAGCGGTTTACAGAATACATTTACCTACAAAGTTTCAATTCTGTAGTCCTAATAGATTCGGAAAAAAATGGCTGTGACATACGGACGGACAGACAGATAGACAGACAGACATGGCGAATCTATAAGGGTTCCGTTTTTTGCCATTCGCCTACGGAACCCTAAAAACCGAATAAAGTTAAAAGTTAAAGAAGTTCCCATACAAGAAATGTAAAAATTAAAGGGACTTATAATATTGTCTTCTTCATCAGCCTATTTTTGTCCACTGCTGGACATAGGTCTCACCTATGGCACGCCACTGAGCTCTATCTTCAGGTTTCCTACCGCTGCCAGCCAACTTGCGTATATCATCGCTCCACCTAGCTGGAGGGCGCCCTACACTACGTTTACCGAGCCGTGGTCTCCACTCTAGAACACGTCTACCCCAAAGGTTATTTATTACCACGTACCATAGTTATTTTATCGAGATCTGACAATCATCTCCGGATATAGGAGATAAACAATATAAACAAATTTGATACCTAGATGACATGATTATGGCTATTGGAAATTTTCACTATCGCGGCTTGTGAAGTCGTTTTGTACGATCATAAATTATGCTTTTTTTTGCCGGTTTGGGTTCCGTAGCCGAATGGCAAAAAACGGAACCCTTAAAGATTCGTCATGTCTGTCTGTCTGTCTGTCTGTCTGTCTGTCCGTCCGTATGTCACAGCCATTTTATTCCGAAACTGTTAGGACTAAAGAATTGAAACTTGGTAGGTAGATGTATTCTGTGAATATTCTTTCCGAATTTTATACAATAATAAAAAATATAAAAGTTTAAGGGGGGGCATCCCATACATGCAACTGAAACAAACTATACGTGGGGGTGTCTATGGATAGGTCTTCAAAAATGACATTGAGGTTCCTAAAATCACTTTTTCTCAAAGTCAATCATTTGAAAGATAGGCGCGTCTAAAGTGGTAAAATGTGTGTCCCCCCCCCCCCCCTCTATCTTTTAAAGTATGGGAGTGAAAAATCTAAAAAATATATATGCTGTAGATCTAAATGAAAACTAACAAAGAAAATTGGTTTGAACGAGATACAGTCAGCAGTTTTAGAGATATGGCGACCGCAAATATAACTTTGTTTTTGATACAAACACTATGAAAAACAAAGTTAATTTTGTAGTTGCGAAAAATCATAGTTATGGAATACTTAACTGTGTTACGGAACCCTACGAGTGCGAGTCCGACTTGCACTTGGCCAGTTTATTTTAATCAAAAAGTTATTGCTTTTGCTATGTTTACGTGACAATTGATATGCTTTATTATAATGATGTTAGACGTGTATATAAACGAACCTATAATACTGCCTACATACTAAACAAATACTTTGAACTTTGAACTATAATTCAAAAGCAATCCTATTAGCTAGTGAACCTGATATCTTAATGACATTATAACTGGAATTGTTTACATAATGTATCTACACTATATTCATATACATAAAGCTACTTATTGTTAGTTTGTTGGTTTTGTAATTAATGTCTTAGCAGGTAATGTGATCCAAATATTTAATTAACAATTATGTGGGTTCTATGGTAGCTTGTTTGTAGGCAGGTATGTGTTAGGTTGGAGTTTGGTACTAGTTCGGGTATATATCACCTAATTTGTACAGTTATTATTTACAATATTAGTTTACTAAGAAAGATCTAACGAATTTAATAGCTTCATTATGTGCTACTAGTAGATCTATACTAGAGTATCGTAATACTACACTTTTTTTAACCGACTGTCAAAAAGAAGGAGGTTCTCAATTCGTATGTGTGTTTTTTTGTTGTATGTATGTTACGCGATTACTCCGTCAATTGTGCACCAATTCAAATAATTATTTTTTGATTGGTAGGGTACATTTTCAAGGTGGTTCCATTGTAATTTCATTGATATTTGATAAGTATCTCCAGAGATATGAAGATAAATACTTCAAACTTGTTACTGAAACTGACTCGCACGGAATGGAAGTCAGTTGTTAAAGTTTTTAAATAATTTAGGGCCAGTTTCACCGGTTCTTGATGAAGTTTCAGATAGTTATGTCCCAGATGACGACATGCAAAGCTGTCAAAAATCTGTCAGATAAGTTTAGATAGGGCATCAGTTAGGGTATTAATCTGACACGCTAGCGTTTGACCACTATCGCGCCTGGGATTTGAACCGGTGACATACCGGTTAGAAGTTAACCCATCTTTCATTTATGCTGACGGGCCATGCAATAACCTGCCTTAGAGCGCGGAGGGGATAATTGGAGGAAAGAAAATAAATAAATAAGATCGTTTAAAAAACTAAAAAAAAACGACTTTAAATGCTGCGCCATTAATTTTTAGTACCAAGTTTGAGGTGTTTATCTCCATATCTCTGGAGATACTTATCAAATCTCGATTAAATTACTATGGTACTACCCTTGGGATATCTCCTTTCTAACAAAAAAAGAATCATCAAAATCGGTTCATAAACGACGAAGTTATCTGCGAACACCTATAATATATAAATATACATATATTTATATATTATATATTTTATATTTTTTTGAAGTTAAGAATAAACATATACAAAAAAAATAAGCTTCCCAAAAATTATTATTCCTTCCTCTACTAAACGATTTTGTTAATACCCTAATAAATATGGAGTTATTTCGAAGTTTCGGGTCAACCTAAGGGTCGCCAGTCTTACCAAGTTCTAAAACTTAGTAACACGAATAGTTTCAGAAGTTGCAAGGACAATGGCCCTTTAGAGATCCCTTTGTGTTGTATATTCTACCACAAAAATAATTAAACTCTTCTCTCGCTCACATGATATTTATAAAATGTTTATTATTAATTTGTGTACACAGCGATTGATATATTTATTTTGTGTCATCACTCATAACAAAAGTACAGCCACATCGCTGCAATCAGCGGGCGCGGGTGCGGGCGCGATCAGATAGTGTAGTAGTATTTGTACGGACTGGTTCACACCAAACGCGTTCTAGTAATCAAGTAGATCGCGCCCGCGCACGCAGATCGCAGCGGCGTGGCCCTAACCTGAGTTTAGCGTAGTAAAATTGAAATAATAGAAAATATAAAAGCAAAAACGCTAGATGTCGCATATGTGTAATGTAACATCTGACAACTACCTCGGCGCGCGCTCATTGGTCAATTCAAATAGAGTGTTTCCTGTTTTACACTTCCGTCTCTTTTCACGAAATCAATGCCACAGATTGCAGGAAAGCGAGAGGGAAGATGTGACACATAGAAAAAGAAAGTAGAATCCCCAATTGTTGGACAACTCCTGTGGGGACGATGGGAATATACCAAATTAAAGAGGCATGTGATTTGCCTTATATAGCGATTTCCAATTTAAACAATCTTATTTATATAGTAAGACAGTAAAACTGTTATAAACAAAATATACTAATTATTTTTTTAGTCTCATTAAAAAGTATTCTAAACAGATTTTTTGTAAATTGAGACTTTAACTGAACAAAATTTAATTTGCCGTTTTATTGTTACCTTTTTCTACTAATTAGGGAGATATTTTATACAACATTTACTCGTATATAAATAATATTTTTGCTAACTTAGAATCTTTTATTTATCCCCATACCAAAATGCAATCATAAAACACACAGAAATCAACACCTTTAAACTAAACGAAACAAACCACAACTTTGCATTCTCAAATCTAAGTGTTATACAGGCACTAATAAAACCCCAACAATTTAAGTAAAACCTTGTCACTCTCAAAAAATATCAAGTTCATTTTTAGCATCTTCGCAAAGTTTACAGTAGGTTATACAGACAAAGGTCTAAACTGTCAGCAAATAAACACTACTCAACACTTTTTAAGGGTCCTGCAACGCACGAGTACGCTCGAGAAGGCACCTAGCCTATGTTCATATAATACCGATAGGTATTAGGAAAGTACCACAATTATTTTACGTTGGTGTTTATTGCTGCCACGCATTTCTGTAATTTGGACCGTAACAGTATACCTATATTGATCTAGGTTCTTACACATTTTGCCTTTTAAAACATGCACTTTTCACTAACGCATACTCTTAAGTGAACTGCATTTTGAGCATTATCTATATTTTCTTACGTTATAATTTTTGCGTGTAATTTTTTGCCTTTAATTGATTTATCTACTTAGCGTAGATATCTTACTACCATTACATTCAAGTCTTATAAATACTACACTAATGAGTATGAGAGAATTTATCAAATCATCAAATGTGACAAAATTTCTACCAAGATTTTTTAACCAAATAACGAAGTATCAAAAATATTGCAAATTAATGAAGTCTCTTGGAAACTCTCCCAAATTTTTGATTAATTTTTAACGGTAAGAAATGCCATCCCATCAAACTTGAGGCTGTCTTGCTAGTAAAAATATGAGATAGCAATACTTCGGCTAATTTTAGCACTCGTCTTAAATAATAGTTTGATAGCCGCTGGTCTCTTAAAACAACTTTAAGACCACCAGACCTTTCTGAGAACTATGACGAATCTACAAGAATTTGTAGGACACCTACTGCGATCAATTTCCTTTGAAAAGTGTTCAGCTATATCGGTAGTAATTGTGGTTTTGATGGCTCAATCTTTAGTGAAGTTGTTAGATGACCGCAAAATGACATAAATATTTTAGCGCGGTAGATATTAATCGATTCTTTGGCGGTAGATTGCAATCCTACTAACGATATAAAAGTTAATTGAGCTCAAATTATAGGTGTCAATTGATCATAGGTAGGTGTAATAAAGAAGATATAAAAAATCTAATACATACTTAATTAGAAAATCTGTCGATAAATTCATGCACTAATAGATACATGAAAACTCTATTATTTATGTATAGTTTGTGTAAAAATAATGACATATATTTAAAAAAAAATTAAGTCTACTAAAATTAAGTTTCAATGCTTGAATAGAGAAATACTTTGTAATCAATTGCTTTCCTTTTAGACAATTGAGAAGAATAATGTGAAAGGATCTAACACTTTTGAGGTAATAAAAAGGTATATCTGTATAATTGTTAACAAAGCTTTTATTTTTTGTAAAAATGTTTGTGACGCAACTATTCTGCCAATTGGTTATTAAATATATATTATTTTTAACCGACTTCAAAAAAAGGAGGAGGCTTCTCAATTCGATTATGTTTGTTCGCGGATAACTTTGTCGTTTATGAACCGATTTTGATTATTATTTTTTTATTGGAAAGGAGATATCCCAAGTGTAGTACCATGGTAATTTTATTGAGGTCTGATAAGTATCTCCAGAGATATGGAGACAAACACCTCAAAATTGGTACTGAAAATTAATAGCGTGGCATTGAAGTCGGTTGTTTTTAGTTTCTTAAACGAACTTATTAAAAAAAAACTACTAAACCTATCAATGTAGGTTGCTCATTGCCAGTAGTCTTGTTAACCCCTCTAACTAAGCTAAATGTGCTTGTGTCGAATGGGTTCACGTCAATAGTGCAATGGGTGGGGATCGAACTCACGACCTCTTGGTCGCCAGGCCGACGCCTTAGTCATTGGGCTATTGGCGCAGAAAGAATTTATTTTATGTAAACTATTATATTTCAACTTAAATTCATTCTTTATTTAGCTGTTATTTCATTTATTTTTTGTGATTAGCAATTTTTAGTTTAATTATTGTGATGTTACCTATTTAATTGTTTTTATTGAATACTGTATGACTTTTAAAGCAATGACCAAAAAGTGAAATAAACTTGAAAATATATATAGCTACAAAAGTCACAAAAGAAATTAAAAAAAACTCTAAAACGCAAAACACCAAGATTACAGCATTCAACAAACACTGAGTCCGAGGGCTTTTAAAAGTAAACTTGGAGAGTAAAGAGAAAGCTCTAGCTATTAACAAATGTTAGCTTTGGGGACAAGCGGTATGCAGATGGATGAATGCTTAACTTTGACCTAGGTTTGACTTGGCTGAATGTTTCTGAATTGTTAAACACTTTTAACAGGTTAATTAGTGTTCAAAGACGGCAGGAGTCTTACCGTTTAAAGAATAAAATGATCCTTTTTTAACTGACTTCACAGAAAAGGAGAAGATTCTCAATTCGACTGTATTTTATTGTAATTTATTTTTTGTGTTTGTTCCTCAGAACTCCGTCAAATCTTGACCGATTTCAAAAATTCATTTTTCGTTTGAGATATTTTATGCCTCCCGATCGGTCCCATTTAAATTTTATCGAGGTATGACAATTATCTCCGGAGATGTAGAGATAAACATCTCAAACACATTACATACCTTGACGACATATGCATTTGTATACCTTGACGACATGATACTACTGGCTATTTTGACTATCGCGGCATGTGAAGTCGGTTTTTTACGTTCTGTAAACGATTTTAAATTACTGCAAACCATATTAAAGCAAAAGTAATAGTGGTAATACAATAGGCAGTCTTATTGCTAAGAGCGATCTACACCAGAAAACCTTTGGATGGAAAGGATTTCGTCCTACTTCCTACAAATATTATAAGGGCGAAACATTTTGAGTGTGTAAGTATGTTTGCTCTTTCTTGACGCTAAAACTACTAAACCGATTGAGCTAAAATTTGGTATGTAGATAGCCTAGATCCTGATATAACACACAGGATACTTTTTACCCTGATATTACTAAGATAACGATGTCTAAGCGGGTAAAACCGCGGAGCACAGCCAGACACATTATACGGTTGTATTAATAGATGTTTATTGTACTTAAAACAAAAACAAAAGCAGAAAATACCGCAACCGGAGAGTTTAAACATTTTAAAACTGTTGCAACAACGGAAACAGTTATCTTAAAAATTCATAACGCCAACAATTCCCCAGACAAACAACTCTTAAAAATGTACTAACGTAAGACTTGACGGCAAACATTGTTCTACCGCTGACAAAAACCTACGCTAAACAGTTTTGTATGCAATATTAGCTGCGTCACTGTATCTTTTGCTGAAAACTGCATCAAAATACGTTGCTTAGTTTAAAAAGGTCTAAGCATACAGAAAGCGGTAGCGGTTTTGTTTTTTAGTACATATTCTAGTTGTGCCCCGCAGCTTTGCCCGCCTTAAACCCTGGTTATAAGCCTTCCTTTTATATCACCCTATCTATTGATTTTTAGGGTTCCGTGGTCCTGACAAAGAACCCTTATAGTTTCGTCATGTCCGTCTGTCTGTCTGTCTGTCCGAGGTTTTGCTAAGAGACCGTTAATACTAGAAAGCTGTAATTTTGTGGGGGTATGTATATATACTACGCCGACAAAGTGCTGAATTAAAATTGTGATTTTTTTTTTATTTAGGGTAGCTCCCCTATATGAGAAGTGGGGATGATTTTTTTTTAATCGTCTACCCCATCGTGTCGGTTATCGTTGAATAGGTCTTTTAAAATGACTTAAGGGTTGCTAATACCATTTTTCGATTGAATGCTCCATTTACAAAATATTAAACTTTAAAGTGCAAATTTTTGTTCCAGTAGGGCGTCCCCCCCCCTCTAAAAGCTAAACTGCTGGCTGGAAAAATCTGGAAAAATTCGTGATATCAGCGCATTTCATGAACTTTAAAGGAAAACTATAGCGGTTGAGATATCTTTATTAGTTTAGCAGTAATAGTCGTTGAACTTGGGTGTTGGATAATTTTGTACCAAATACAAAATCCTGAGAATAAATCCTTTAAAGTGACAAAGGAGTACCTAGTTGCTTGTTTATAACGGATAAAGACTTGCATTGAATAACAGGCTACTACGGAACCCTACACTCGTGGCCCGACAAGCACTTGGCCGGTTATTTTTCTTATATCTTATAGACTAGCGGCGTTTGACCACTATATCACCTGTTGGTAAGTGATGATGCGGTCGATGATGGTAAGCACGCTAGGCTGGGAATGGGAACTGGCTCTCAAGGATAGCTGCCGGAACACATTAGATGTTTTGGCAACAGATTGATAAAAATACATTAACATCCGTTGCATAATTTAAAAGATTTAAGCGGATAGACCGCGGGAGCTACTATCTTTTGTACTATGTAAAGATGCAATGCAATACAATAGCATATTACAAGAAATTTCTGATAAAATATTCTCGCGCGCGCCTGTGAGCACTTACGTTTACGCAGTTACTATTATATAATCTGTGCTTCCGTGCATACATTTTGCACTAGGTCTCGCACATCAAGGAGAAGAAATTTCTCGTGACATTATGTATGGCACGGAGTGTCTTCCGGCGCGTTCGATAATATTTCTATCAGAAATGTCCTATTATATGCGGCCGGCCTTAAAAGTAATTTGTGGTGGTGGTAGCAAAAAAACAAAAAAATTAAATTGAATTATGTGAGTAGATGAAATTAGAAACCAACCAACCAACCAACCAACAATGAAAAATTTTTAAAAACGAAATAGGAAACCAACAATGAAAACATTTTAAAAACAATGTTGTCTTTTCAATCATAATGACAATATAATAGAATTAAAGATGTGTTTGGCCTTTTCGTGATTTAAAATATGATGTCACGTTTATAATTTACTGAATGCAATGCGACCTCCTTAGAAACAACAACATTTCTAAGCGACGGAAGGAAGGCTGAAAAAAGGAAGAAGTTCTCAATTTGACATTTTTAGAGTTCCGTACCTCAAAAGGTAAAAAAAGGAACCCTTATAAGATTACTTTCTTGTCCGTCTGTCTGTCTGTCTTGCTGTCTGTCTGTCCGCATGTCCGTGTGTCACCACCGATTTTCTCAGAACGGGTGGAATCAGCAAGTTGAAACTTATACCAGATACAGAAGTCTATAGTCCCTATTAGGTGTATAAAAATCAAAGTCCTGACTCAACACGATAAAAAGATATGGGCAAATTGAGATGTTCGCGAAAACTTGTAAGTTCCAAAATTTACCTTATTTTCAACTTTTTTGGAATTTTTCCTTTATTTGTGCTGTAAGACCTTGCTTTTGACCAAAATTGACAATTCTAGGTCATCCGGAAGTACCCTATAGGTTTTGGGTCGAAAGGTACTTCCCGTTCCGACCTAGAATCATGAAATGTGACAAGAAGCAAGGTCTTATAGCACAAATAAAGGAAAAATTCCAAAAAATAAAAAATGTTGACAATTAAAGGGTATCCCCATAAATAAATAGTTAACGCCAATCAAGGTAGGCCTCTGAGTTATGGGCGCACATACAATTTAGAGGTCTAGCCTAATTGGTACCAACCAACGTTGGTAGGGAAGCTTCGGTGGGCGAGTCCAACTCGTAAAGTTTGACGGAAATTACGTAGCGTCACGGTCCGAATCAACGGAAGTAACGTAGCGTCACGGTCCGAATCAACGGAAATAACGTAGCGTCACGATCCGAATCAACGGAAGTAAAGTAGCGTCACGGTCCGAAACAACGGAAGTGACGTAAGCGTCATGTTATATTTAATATTTATAAACGCCGTCTATTTTAGAACGCCGTAACTACGAAGACGTATACTATTCGCTATAATTCAGGCTTTTGTCCCGCTAAGTTAACCAGATGGAGTTCTACAAAAAAATAATTAGTGATGTTGAAATATTAATTGAATGTACAAAGTTTCACTTCTAACGCGTAGCTTTCTACGTTCCCTCTTTTTAGGGTTCCGTACCTCAATAGGCAAAAAAGGAACCCTGATGAGACCACTATCTTGCCCGTCTGTCCGTCTATCCGTCTGTCCGTCTGTCTGTCTGTCTGTCTGTCTGTGTATCACCACCGATGTTCTCAGGAATGGGTGGACCTTGTAAGTTGAAATTTATACTAGATGCTGAAGAAGAAGAAAACTTGTATGTACCAAAATTTACCTTAATATTCAACTTTCTTCATTTTCGGAATGTATGCTTTACTTGTGCTGTAATACCTTGCTTTTGACCAAAATTGCCAATTTGAGGTCAACCGGAAGTACCCTATAGGTTTTGGGTCGAAATCCTATAGGGTAATTCCCGTTGACCTAGAATCATGAAATTTGGCAAGAAACAAGGTACCAAAAAATAAAAAACGTTGAAAATTAACGTGTGTTAATACCCCATACGTACATAATTTACGCCAATTGAGATAGGCGTCTGATTTATATGAGCGCTCATACAATTTAGAGGTCTAGCTTAATTGGTACCAACGTTGGTACGGAAGCCTCGGTGGGCGAGTCCAACTCGACTTGGCCGGTTTTTTTTAGTAAGTCCTAAGATATATATCAATACCTCAAATTTGCTACTGAAAACTACTAGCACTGCATTCGAAATCATTTTTTTAGTTTTGTTAACGATCTTAAATTGTTATTATTAAGCGTAAGAAAATAATTACGTTGAGTTATAACTTACAGTGGTAGACAAAACTCTGTCGTGACGAATTGCGTACGGTTATTTATTAGTGGTTTAATTTGTCCGCAAGAGATTACTTATAGCTCTGCCTGTGTATAACTCGTGTGGCTGCCAAGAGATGTATAGACTCATCAACGATCTAGACAAGTAATTTCATGCTTCACCGCATCGTCAGTTTGCCGGCTATAAGCCACATGTCTCGTCATCATCATTTGTGTTTATATCATCATTTGTAGTCTATTGCATTCACCAATCTTATGTTGGAATGAGAGGTCCATAATAGGTATGACTTAAAAAAATAAGAATTATAATAAACAATTTGTTTAACTACTCAATGTTGCATGCATCTAATAGATATTAAATAAAACTGGCCAAGTGCGAGACAGACTTTTGTCCCGCACACGGAGGGTTCCGAACCGAACACCAACTAAGTAAACGTTAAAACAAAGGTAGAATAGTATTATATAGTAGTAACAGTAATAGTAGTAATAGTAATTGTAGTAATTAATATTATTAAATATCTGGTTGACCGAGCTTTGCTCGGTATTTTTTGCCACTTAAACAGACAAATATGATTGTTCCCGACATTTATTGACGAATAATAATAATATATTATTTAATTGAGAGCCACTAACTGCTTTACCCACACAGTAACACTAAAGCTACTTCTACTCGCCAATAGATGTCGGGAAGAGTAATATTTTAAGTTGATTATTGTAAACACGAATAAAACAACATATTCTGAAAATGATTTCTAGCTAGATCGATTTATCGCCCCCGAAATCCCCTGTATACTAAATTTTATTTAATCGTTGGAGCCGCTTCCGAGGTTCAGATTAAGGTAAAGACGATAGCGCAATCTTTGATGCCAGCTAAATGGCGCAGCGCTATCGTAAAAAACTTTTTTTAAACTTTTCTTTAATTTTTAACTTTGTTCTGTTCTTAGTATTTGTTGTTATAGCGGCAACAGAAATACATCATCTGTGAAAATTTCAATCGTCTAACTATCACGGCTCATGAGATACAGCCTGGTGACAGACGGACAGACAGACGGACAGACAGACAAACAGACAGATAGACTAACAGACAGACAGACGGACAGCGGAGTCTCAGTAATAGGGTCCCGTTTTAACCTTTGGGTACGGAACCCTAAAAAATTAAGGAATAAACAAGGCTATAATAATAATCTTGGAATGAGAGTAGTTAAAAACAACGTCTTTTTGTATTGCGACACCTTCGAATGCAACATTTGTAGTAGTATTAACCAACTTCAAAAAAATGAGAAGGTTCTCAAATCGTTTGCATTTTTAACCATCTTCACAAAAAAAGAGGAGGTCATATTATCTTTAATCAAATACTCAGTTCATACATTTTATTTTTTATCCAATTTGAGTTGAAATTATTATTTGTTTGTTGAGATCTAACATCAATATCTGTTATTTATATAATACATTTTGTATAATATATTGTTATGTGGCTTCTCATTTGCGACACGTTTTAAACAGACGCGACTTCATTAAGGCCCGCATATGTCAAATGTTTGCCGAGTCAGATAAGAACGGGCAAAGCTGTTTGTTCATTACCATTTCTGGGACAAAACGCTAAACTTGCATCGTGGATGAGTGGAGAGTAATGAACATAGAATTGCCAAACCAATTCTTGTGGGAGTCTGTCATTTGATTTTTTTGGGTTCGGTACCCAAAGGGTAAAACGGGACCCTATTACTAAGACTCCGCTGTCCGTCTGTCTGTCTGTCTGTCTGTCTGTCTGTCTGTCTGTCTGTCCGTCTGTCACCAGGCTGTATCTCATGAACCGTGATAGTTAGACGGTTGAAATTTTCACAGATGATGTATTTCTGTTGCCGCTATAACAACAAATACTAAAAACAGAATAAAGTTAAAAATAATAGAGGGTCCCTATACAAGAAACGTGTTTTTTTCGGAATTTCACGCCATCTATGAACGCTTAGTTAGGTAAACGACCCATAGATGGCGTTATATTGAAATGTCGATCCCTAACACCTTTGTTACGTTACATGACGTTACATGGCGTTATAAGAAATAAAATGTTTATTAATTATTATTTTTTGCTGGCGAAAAATGATAGTGGTATTTTTTGCTCGATCTTATAAAATACTGTAGTGTGGTACGGAACCCTACTAGTGCGAGTCCGACTTGCACTTGTCCAGTTTATTTAAGGTACACGGAAGGCTTGACCTCAATATGACATAGACAATTTGTCTTAGTTTAGTGGTCTAGCATTCACGAGCTGGTATATGTAGTTTCAACCGATTTCCAAAAAGAGGAGGTTTTTTAATACGTCTATGTTATATTAGGGTTCCGAATCAATATGTTTTTTAGGGTTCCGTACTTTAATAGTATAAAAGGAACCCTCATAAGATCACTTTGTTGTCCGTATGTCTGTCCGTCTGTCTGCCCGTCGAAACCTCTCTCTCGGGAACGCGTAAAGATATCAAGTTGAAACTTATATAAAAAACTCGAGTTTATAGTTTCTTTAGGCTGTGAAAAAATCAAACTTTTAAGTCAACGCAATCAATGATATGGACGTGTATTTAGAACATTTTCGCATATTTTGCGGATATTTTAGGGAATCAAGATCTGTAGGGTACCTATACCTGTAGGGTACGTTCCCGTTGACCTACAATCATGAAATTTAGCAAAAAGCAAGGTCTTGTTGCAGTTATATAGCAATAAATCTGAAAACCGTAAATATGTGGCTTGATAATAATAAAAGCGAGTATACAATTACAAACTCTTTATTTGCGGGTGGTGCATTAACTGTGTCTAGGCATCGGTCTAGGGATTGAACTACAAAGTTAAGTTTGTACCTTAACCTAGTTTGACAAGTTTGTACGGAAGCCTCGGTGTGCGAGCCCAGTTTGCATTTGAACGGTTTTTTTTTGTTCATTTCTTGTTGTTTTAATTGAATAATATTAGAGTGCTATTCCTCAAATGGGGAATTTATAATAAATATAAATTAAATATAAATTTAAAATAATCTTTGTTATGATCACTTCATAGTTTGTTTGTCTATACATTTTTAAGGGTTTATGCCTGTATAATTTCAGAGAATACGTTATTATAAGAATAAATACGACATATTCTGTATATGTCGTGTAACTGTGTATTCATATATTTAATATTCTAGAAACCATATATTAAAATTATATGTACAATTATTATTATATTATTATTTTTGCCATATAATATAACTGATTCAAAGTTTCTTAAGGCTTCAACAAAACTGCACATAATTCAAAAACAGTTTTAGATATAGACAAAGTTTATGATCGTAAAAAAGTAAACAAGCTTTTCTAAGCTTATTCAGAGCATGCCAAGTACCATTTTACTGCTTCTAATTCCTCGTTCAAATAACGTCAGACGTAACATCAAGTGTAGACGTTTGAATTATGAAATCTGACTCACTGGGATCTGAGATTTCGTAATCTACTTTATTAGGAGACGCTTAGCATAGATTAGAAAACTTAAACAAATTATTCGAGGAATTCTTTTCGAAGGGAATATCTGATTTTGTAATGTAAATTTTATGTTTTAAAGTTTCTTGAGGTTTGGACGTCACATTTAGCGTTTCAATGAAAATATTTGATAAATAAGAAATTATCTCGATATTTATGTTAAATGTTATAGAGTTCGTGGTGAACGATAAAATTATTACTTATTCACATAGCTCTGTATAAGTATACAGTAGTTGAATCCAAGAAATATTCAGTCAATGTTAAAGTATCAAATAAATTTACATATAGTTACTATAAATTATTTTTATATTTTGCCAAATATTATTTTGTCTTCCTAATTTTATTGACGTGTTAAGAAAACACAGTTATTACTTTTTCTGATACTGGTAATTAATTTCACAAATATAGCATATCAAACAGGTATTTCCGTTTGCTTACAAAGTAAAATTATAATCAAATATCACGTTCACGTCAAATTACAAAATTATGCATTAATTTCATTGGAATTCATAACAATACATAGTTTAATCAATAGATATAAGAAAAAAATATATCTGATTAGTTCTAACGTAGAACTTAACTGATAGAACCACACGGAATAGACCAACCAAGTTTAATTTATAGATTTATTATGTCATTGTAAACGAATTACCTAGTTTGTTTGTTGATTTGTAAAACACAGCGATAGATTAAAATCAAATATAAGTCTATCATAAGAATTCCAAAGGCGTTCTTTATCAGAACGGGAATTGCGTTATGATTCCGTTATACAGCGCCTACGCACGTCCAATTGCGATTTATGATCGTGATAGATAAATTAGGCCCAATTCCACAACCGCTCCGCTAAATAAATTACCGTATTGTTTTAAAGTACAAAAGGCTTTGGAAATATTTATCTTTTGTGTATTTTGCCGAAGGTGAATTTAGACATTTGTTTGTGATTGTAGAGTTGTTTTAGCTTTGTTATGTATACAAACTGATATAAGCAAAGAGGAAATATTTTCCTTTCAAAAATATATAAGCAAATGATTTCTTTAAAAAAATAAATACAGTAATGTTATATATAAAATATATTTGTACTGTTGGTCAGAATTAGCATAGATAATTGGGATAGTGTCACTGTTGTATTTTATTACCAGAAAAGTTACCTTAGACCACAGTTACAGAACATCAGGTCATGTGCTTATATTTTCACAATGCAATACAATAAATCAATAATATAATGGTTATGAATACTCACTGGCTCTGTGTCGCACGTCTCCAAATCTGAATTGGGATCGTCACCACAGTAGTAATCCGCCTGCAGAAACGGCGGCCGTGGAGGCGGGGGAAGCAGGAACTCAGGAGGTGGTCCCAAACAGTCACACTCTGTCAGATCCGTGGGTTCTATCTCCCACATCGCGTAATCTAACTTAACACTATTCACAACCTCACTGATATCACCTAAATATTCACTAGTATCACGTTTGTCACGTACATTAGTCCTTTCTTTTATAAGTTCTGCTATGTAAAGTTCGTCGTCGACATTACTCCACACATTCTTTCTGATTTCATCGTTATCTTCGTCTACTTCATCTTCATTATCCGCTATAATTCTGTTTTTATCTGATTTGTTTTCTTTATCTGTTTCGAGATCATTTTCAGAGGTTGTTTTTATTGGAATCTCTGATTGATGCTTGTGTTCTTTAAGAACATTTTTATCAGTCCTTATGGCGTACAAGGACGCAGCAATTGGACTTCGGTGGTATCTTTCGGCCATACGCAGTATTATTCTAGTTTATCTGTAACAATAAGAAATATTTCGTTATGAACCGGAATAGCTCCTTTAAATAATAGATTAATGTATGTAAATTCTATATCTGCCATCGTGCCAATATATTCGGCTGAAGATAAACTGCTGTCTATATCGGAATAAGGAAAACTATCGAATAGTAGGCAAAAGTAATTTAAATCGAACGATCACGTAGAAATTGACACGTGAGCAAACGTGCTCCTTATTTATTGACTTATTTACATATACCTTAACGTCTGTTTGGTTTTTTTTTTTTTTTTTTTTATACGTTATAGGCTAGCGTTTGACTACTATCTCACCTGTTGGTAAGTGATGATGCGGTCGAAGATGGTAAGCACGCTAGGCCTAGAATGGGAACTGGCTCTCAAGGATAGCTGCCGGAACACATTAGATGTTTTTGGTGACAGATTTTCTAACTTGAGGGTGGTAGCTGGCCAGACGGACACTAGATAGTGTCCTACCACCATGCGGGGGTTGTTGGTTTCTTAACGATGTTTTCCTTCACCGGAGGGCCACTGTGAGAAGCGCACATAAATTTTTCTGTAGAAAAATTCATTGGTGCACGGCGGTTTGAACTCGGTACCACGGCATCAAAGCCGAACGTTCTCCCGATTACGCCACCGGGCCCTCGAAAGATCTAATTGGTATTCTTGGTATTTCTAGTATCTTATATTGCGTTCTTATCTGTAACAAATTACATTATATTTTATTATGTAATAAATAGGAGAGCTAACACCTCATTTTGTTTAACAAAGCAACCGCAATTAGATGCTGCTACGTCTTGTAAGTACAAAAGGCGTGGAGCTCGTATCGATATCATCGGGAGCCTCGTTCTGTTATACAATTACTTTAACAGTATAGGAGCTTGTATTTTGTTACTAGATGTTACATTTGTTATATTCTTTCACACTTAAACCTTTACAATAATTTAGTGAGTGTTAATGGCTTGGTAATAATAGACGAATTAAAAATCAATAATAGTTTTATTGTCATTCTGTGTAGGCATAGGTAAAAAACATCTTTATATAATAGCTTCCCGCCGTCTTTTCCTCCCTCTCTACTTACGCTTAGATCTTTCGAACTACGGTTTACATTAAACGCGGACAAAGTCACGGGCGCAGCTAGTATGAAATATTTACTTGATAAACTTTTCATAAAAAAATTATAACCAATTGTCTTTGAACACATCTCATCTCTATCATTAAAACCATACATTAAAAGGGCATAGCTAAAATAACTAGCACTCGTTTTCTTTTTGTTCCATTATTTCAAGTCTACTTCTTTCTACTGTTACTATATCGTTTTGCTTATTTTAATTTATTTTTTATCGAATCAAAATGAACGGACGGGTTTCTATCCATGCATTCGACGGTATTTCATTGCTATCACGATATGCCCGTCAGCCGTCCGAGTCTATTTCGAAAGTTTAAAGTTCATCGTTTTTTGATATTTAACATTGATCCAACTTGAAGAGTTCAGATGTTCGATGTTCAGATTAATAGAGGTATAAATTCATGTTTTGCATGATCTGATACAAATGAAATGAATTTTGAATTTACAAGTAATGCTATTCAGAGATAAAAGGATAAACTGCATATTTTATGAAATGAGCACAGTTCTGTTTATCAAAGTTTATTATGCTAAGTTTTTGAGAATGTCAGCCTTGGAATAAATTGTTCGGGAAAGTGTATGATATTTACAGTATGTAAAACCAATGTTACAGCTAGCAATTTATGGCGTGAAAATGACTCATTAGTTTAAACAAAATCTTGAAAATAATATTTACTAGCAAATATCTTCATAATAGACGTAGAATTTTGAATGAAGAGATCTCAAGTAGAAAAATGTTGCAAATATAAAATATGTACAGTTATAGATTTATACATTTGAACTTTGACATACAATGGGCTTTGAAGGCAGATAGATACACATACCCTATCAAAAACATGACTTTTCCAATAGAGATATGTCGCGTCCGCAATTATGCATGCGTAAGCCATTTCTAAGAGTTGGGAGATTGCGAGGTCGAGGGTCAACAGGCGTTGGATAGCTCTTGAGGAAGGCTGCGTCGGATAATATATTGAGTGGCGTTACAGCATACAAAGCAGGATTAGGGATGGGTATTATTTATCGATAAATTTGTTGCGGTGTCTATAGTTTTGTCAATCATTGTCGCCAATAAATTATAGCTGATTAAATAGCTGTAACTAAGGTCTACGAGTTTTGTAATTCACTAATCAAAATTATTTAACAATTGATAATGTCAAATGCCTGGATATGGTGACGACTGGTGACTAAAAGTTGGTTTATAATTATCTTGGGTACAAAAATCAACATTGCCAAACAAAGGTACTTCCCATCCACTAGCAACAGGTTTGCTTGATTAAGTATTAAATGTTAGTACCTAATATAAATACAGATTATGCCCTTGTTAAGGTTGATCGTAAAATATTAGCAATTGAGCAAAATAAATATATAATATTACCTCTACCTACATCACATATTTTTTAGTGTTTTTTATATCATTCAATCTTTTGCAAACTAGGCACCAGTAAAAAATATTTTTCATCAAAATAATATCGATATTTTCCACACATCTCTAGTCAGGATTCGTATGGTTTGAAGCACCGTTGTTACTTTGAGGTGTTTAGGATGGGCTGTGATTACGAGATACTGCTATGATGGGAATACTAATTTAATGGTTTGTTAAGAGGCTGAGCTCGGAAGAATTCGGAAGTTATAAACAGAGGTTAGCTTTATTGTGTATCGTATTTTCATCTTCCTAACGGTTGATGATATGTTTATGATGTTTTGTGAATATGCCTTGCCTTTGCACTCTTCTTAGATTGGTATTTGTAGGATTGTATTTTACAGTGTCTATATTATTTACAATGCAGGCATGCATTCTATAGTGAGGTAATTTATGCGTTATTGCAAGCTCGTATTTGCAAACTTGCAATTTTCGTATTTAAGTTACAGAGTTTTCAATTCTTGCAAAACAACACTTCAGCTCAATATTATGACGTTGATTTTCCACTTGCTGATATCCGATTGAGCTGAAATTTGGCATACTTATGTAAGTTCGGTGACAATGTAATATTATTGTACCATCGAGCTGAACTCATGATGGAGCTGAGCTGTGGGGACTAGAATCCCGTAATAGCAATTGGTAGGACAGTTGAATTTCGGCTTGTAATTATTGTTATCATTGTTAAGTATATTTGATTACATCAAGATAAAGTCATTGCAAAAAGCTTGCGGTCAAAAAAGTATACAACTTTTAACTTATATGTTGAAAAAATCTAATTCGATTAGTATCTTACTCTAGACTGGCAATAGTAACAGCTAATTTTTATATAAATTGACACCATTGATATATAAATAAAATAACAAAAAGAGTACTAACTACCATCTACTCTTATTTTCTCTAGTAATTTATTTGCAAGATCTTTACCAACATATAAGATAAGTGCAAAAAAAGCTTTGCAATTTAATTGTGGATTCCAATTCTCCTATAAAAATGCATGATATACTTTAACACGTTTTTATTTATTAACATCTCAATAATGAGTTAGATCAATTCTGCAAATGTGTAACTTTCGATATACGTTGCACCCTTACCATTGCGTTTTCTCACGTCATATTCCTTTTCTACCTCGTTGAAACCATTCAATGTGTTAGATCATTAACATTCGGCTTGCCACTCGATGCTGTCAGCTCGACACTGGCACAATAGCTCAAGGGCTCTCGAGGAACTAACGAAGCTATTCTGTAGGTATTTCTCATGTGAATTTATCGCAAGTAACTGTACTCGTATAGTTCGCGATTGACACGGATGACGCTGATTAGAATGTTGGATGGGCTTGTTGTAAATGTGTAATTCTTGCGTCAGTTTATAATTTAACTTCAAAGATGATGAGTAGTCTTTAGAAGATATATGCAGAACTAGCTAATACCCGTGACTTCGTTTACGTACACCAAGAATTTTATCACTGTAAAGCTCTGTCAATCAACATTTGTGTGATCTGAGTTATTTAAGTCATAAGTAAAAATTATGATTTTACTTTCACAAAAAGTAGCCTATGTTTATTTTTATGCTATAAAACACAGATATAACGTAGTACCTCCTTGTTAAATTTCAGTAAGATCGGATTCGTCCGTTTAGGTGTGATTTGGTAAAAAATACACAGACAGAGTGATAGAGTTAAAAACTTTTGGATGAGGGTATTTAGTTGAAAAGTGAAGTCAATCAATGACAAAATGTTAAATTGCGTCATGCGAGACGTATTTTATATTAATGACCATAAATAAACGACAACAGTCGTTTATCTAAATATTAAAGCAAATTTCTAGAAGACAGTTAAAGCACAATGCCTAAAATGCTCCATTGATATGCTACATTGATGCTACATTGATACACACAGGCTGAAAAAAAAATGCTTCAGATATGAAACAGCACTGTGGTCTCCAATGACCTAAAATAAATTATTTCATAAAAAAAATCGAATAAACAAACAATATTAGAGATAATAACTACAGATTGACATTGATTACAAACCTTTATCTTATCTATAGCACATTGATTCAAAACAATATTTGCATTATTATTTCATTTGTTTTTTTTTTGCACCCATAATTCTGGAAACAAATACATTTTAATATTGAAATTGTTTAAAGTCACCCCATTCCACGGCAATCCAAACCAAACACAGAATTAAACGAACAAACAGAAACAATTCCGAGTTATAATCGGCTATCAAATAAACAATTAATTCTCTGGCTGTACAAACCCAGATAACGAGTAATTGAAAGCGTTATAATAAACGTAGAAATTACTTCGAGCACTGAAATTCGATAATTTTGTTTGAGATTTGATACTGCGGACTTAATGAAGGTATTATTAACTGCAAGTTTAGGTAAATACGTTCTTTCTTTACTATTATAATTTATCTTAAGGGCCTAGCATTTGACTACTATCTCACCTGGTGATAAACGATGATGTGGTCAAAGGTGGTGAAAACGCTAGGCCTAGAATACTCTGACTCTCAAGTGCTATGTGCTGCCGGAACACCGTAAGGTTATGGCGGCAGATTTATCTCCTTGATGGTGGTAAGCTAGTTTTTGGTAGCAAGTCAGGCGGAACATCGATATAATATGTTTCTACTACCTATGGACGTGCCTGTGCTAGGATCTGAACCAGTGACCTCTCGCTAAGAAGTTAAGCCATCTATCCTTTACGCGAATGGGCCTCCCAAAACGGGGTTCTTGCAGGTAGGTACTCAATGATTATGAGAAAATATTATTGAAATAATTAACTATGATTATAATATGTGATTATATGATTTAAATAAGTAGTTGAGTCAAGTTTGAAACAATATATAATATTGAATTTTCTTTGATCTCAAAATATATTAAATAGGATAAAGTAAAGATAAATGATGATTGTGTACGCTATTTTTATTGTTTTCGATATTACGTGATTTTTCTGAATTTCTAGGTCCATGATGTTCAAAGTTGTGTTTTTGTTTATCAATTTCTAAATCTAAAATTATTAAATTATCCGGACATAATATGGTTTACCATTGTGTTTTGGATAATTCAAACTATATAAGCTCTTGTACCTCGTAACACATTTATAGGTACTACTAGATGTTTACCTATAGTATATACTATGTATATACAATTGTTAAACCAAAGTTCATACTGAATAATACAAGGAACCAAACTCAAACCGCAATCCCAAAATATCCTCAACTATTCCTAACCCCGTTACATTCACACAAATTATAATTAAATGTCAATACTACAGCTCATACGTAGAACAATAGTTTGATGGTAGAAACGCGAGGGGTAACCCTATTCCTCTCAACATTAGGGTTTCTGTTCAAAAACATAATAATAATATATATATAAGAAAGGTATGTATTGCATTTTCACTAGCCACTTATAATAGCTTTCAAACACGTAATAGTTACATGTTGTTTAAGATCGTTTACTAAACGAAATATACCGACTTCACATGCCGCAATAGTGAAAATATCCACTAGTCATAATTCAATAATCCATCTAATAATCATGTCATCAAGATATCAAAAATGTTTATATTGTTTATCTCCATATTTGCGGAGATAATTGGCAAATCTCCCATTTAAATTTTATTGCAAATTTTATTTATGTAACTCAGACAAAAAAAAAATAATTTCGAATCAGTTTAGATTTGATGGAGTTCTGAGGTAACAAAAAAAACAGTCGAATAGAGAACCTCATCCTTTGTAAAGTTGGTTAAACATATATCACATTAACATAAAACCATTCCCTTTGAATGAGCCCTAACGACGACATGTTTGCTGGTTAATGTTAATACAATATAATTGAACTAGAAGGACACCAAATTTATAATTGATCAGACCTATGAAAGTCATCAACAAGAAAAAAACTCATTCATAGTCTTAAAACAGTTGAACGAATTATTATAAATCAAAGCTAAGCACTCGATTAAGTCACCTACGAGTATCAAACAAAAAAAACTAAATCAAAATTGGTTCATCCGTTTGAGCACTACCACTATCTTTCATCAAAAGAACGGAGATGACCATACCTTGGATGACAGTGACTCACAAACTGATAATACTAAAACAAAATATACCGCTAAATGTGGCTTATAAAATTAATTGTAACTAAGAACTAACCAAAGAAACCCAAATCAAGACAAACGAATATTACTTTCTTCTATTCATTCCAATACGAACTATGGCACCCCTAATACGTAATAACATTAATTCGTGGTGTGTTCGTGATCTGTTAATTAGTTTCCTCTTATGAAGATTTGCTTTCTACGAACATTCGCCCTCCATCTTCACACAATATGCTATCTTATCTCCTCGTTATTGTAGCTGAAAATGGAGTGTGAAGATTATAGTTATTTTAATAACCAGCTGTTAATATAGGAACATTTTGGCAAAACTGTTCGTTATGACTAGATTTGAGGCTTGTTAGTAGGTACATGTGTGGGAGTGAGAGGGTGGATTTGTACTCACATTGCTAAAATATTTATATTTTTTGCTCAGTATGCAACATCTGTGATGAAGAAAAAATGCTGTAAGAAATCACGAGATTTATTAAATAGAAATAAATTACAAACATGGTTTTGACAATTGTTAATTTTCGAAGTTGTCAATTCTATTTCTCATTAATAACAAACCAAATTTTGTATACCAACCAACCATATGTCAAAGATGCAAAAAGATGTTTGTTTTAAAATAATTGAATTTAAAATTTAAAAAGTTAAATTTAACTTATTTTTACAGAACTGAAGCCCATCATACTGTTCCTAAGACATTTTTGATTAACGACATTATAATTCAAAATTTTCCCACACTGACGAGAGAAGTAAAATTTAAACATTATATTAGTAATAAGGTTCATCTTTAAGCTAAATATTTCGATCTAGCTTTTCAGCTTTCAACAAACGTATAAAAACAATCAATATCCAATAAGTACGTAAGTCATCAAAGAGGCCGCCAAGTAGGTGGTCCAAGGGTTTTGTAAAGGTTCCTTTGGAGCGTAACCCGCGTTTTGAGTGTTATTGCTTGCAGTTAGCACAAGTTAGGGCCACAGTGGGAGAATGCAGTAGGATATGCTACCAGAAAGTTGAAATTTACCGATTTGTTTTTACCAACTTTAAAAAAAAGAGAGAAAAGAAAGAGAAAGAGATTAGCGTTAGTGTTGCCTAATGAGAATGTTACTTTGAACATTTAGTAGCATTGATGGTAACATGGTTTTACATGGATATTTGAGTAATTTAGACTTAACTTAGCTTAATAAAACTAAATATCATTGAATCAAATAAACGGAATAATTTAAAGTACGCTTCGTGTCGCGTTCACAACCAAATACCCCGTTGTTCGATCAGGCCATTTTTTTGCGTCTTAGCTTTTACTTTCTTAATCTCCAACATATTATTTTATGAAACATGACCCACTGGTAGAACCTAAGCCAGCTACTGTAGAACAAGGGCACCGCCTCCGGTCCCATTAGTCGGACCCCGGCTAACACCAATGCAAACATGTAAACATGCTTTACCCACTTAGATGGCTTACACTGTGTACCCGCTAAGGAAAAGTTGAGATGGGATTATGTCTATAGTTATGTTGTCTTTTTTTCTATAGACATACATACACCTATACGAAATTCTGGCGTGCATGTGTTTGTAATTTATCTCGTAAATTATTTATTCTTATTTATTGTCTGTAATGTTTATCTAGTTTGTAGTATAGAGATAAGATACTTTAATGGTATAAAATCTAACTATTGTTGGAACTGTAATAGTCGAGATCAATTTTTTTATTAATATACATCATCTTCCTACCCTTATCCTACATAAACTTATGTTTATTTGAATCAGTCAATAAAAATTATCTAAAACGATTTTTAGTTTTGTAAAAAATTGCTATTTATTGTTAAAATAAATAAAGTCATATTATAAAATTTAATGAAATTCAAAACAAATGTTCATCATGATTTCGATTCTCCACCAATCCTAGGGGATAAACGGCGATGACTTGTTTTACGTAAACTTTGCGTTGATATTCAGATCGCGTCAGCTCTTACAATACAAAATCAAATGTAAGAATTTATGCTGAAATACGATTTAGAGTAAGTAAATGGGACAGGTCAGAGCATTTGGTCCTCATGCATCCAGCAAGATGGGTGAATATTTGTACTGATTGGGTCCCCGTAGATAGTCAACGACGTGGTCGACCACAAAACAAGTGACGTAACGATAACCAGTACCACACTACCAGTCCAGTAAGACAGACAGAGCCCTGAGAGAGATTCGTGGAAGGCTATGGGGGAGATTTTTGACCAGCTGTGGGACATAGAGAAAAAACAACAATTTGAAGCAAATGTAAAAACTGGAAAGATACCAATATATCTAGCGCTCGCATTTCGCCCCTCAAACAAAACGTTGAACTCAATATGCGAGAAACCTGAATTGCTGCCAAGACACCCCCAATAGGGCTGTCCTGACTTCCCAACTGAAAGAACCTTGAACACGTAATATAGAGACTAATAAATCGAAGGAAGTTATATGGGTGTAACTAACTTTATATTATGACATCTACCAAATTTTGAACTTAATAAATACGGGCTGTAACTTAAACGTTGACAAAGTGATTGACAAAGACATGTATTAAAGTTTACATAACTTGAATGACGAAGATAAACATACTTATTATATGGTAGTTTAGGTTTAGTTTTATAGTCAAAGAAAATTTGGAAAATTTGATTTGGTTGAAATATAGATTTAGAAAATATACATTGACCAACAGTAGGGAAATAAACGTTTACAAAACGCTTTGTGATGCTAATACTTCTTTTTAGGACTCCGCTGTTCGTCTGTCTGTCTCTCTGTCTGTCTGTCTGTCTGTCTGTCCGTCTGTCACCAGGCTATAGCTCATTAACCGTGATAGTTAGACAGTTGAAAAATTTCACAGGTGGTGTATTTCTGTTGCCGCTAGAACAACAAATACTAAAAAGAAAATAAAGTTAAAAATTAAAGGGGGGGTCCCCATACAAAAAACGTGTTTTTAAACGCCATCTATCTAATTAGTTTCCGCAAAATGACATAGATGGCGCTAGTAAACGAGCCCCGTCTTTCTAGAACACGACCAAATCAAATATTCTTGGTAATATCAATTAATCAAATATATGAGGTTGAAACTCTGTTATGTTTCGTATTGTACGGAACCCTCCCTAAGTGTGCGATAAGACGCAATGCTGACTCGCACTTGGCCAGTTTTATTTATTGAAGAGAATATAACAAAAGTCACTTCACTCATAATCAACAATATTGCATTGCCCTCAAGCACTGAACTCTAGAATCAAGAGGGTAGCTCACACAAAGCATTTGCAATTAAATTGATTACTCCTTAGTCCTTAATTTTTAATGGGGAATAAATGACAATCATTTTTCAATTGAGAAAACAATTTTTCTACAAACTCCTTCGACATAACCAGTTGCATCACGAGGTGGCGTGCACGTTTAAAAGTATGTAAATGTCCTATTCAATCAAACTGACTTTTTCAGTGCATAATTTCAGCCAAATCAATCCAGTTAATTCATGAGGACGTACCAAACAGACAGATAAACAGAAAGCCAGAGTTACTTTTGAATGCATTACATCATACGTCGCTAGCAACATCGTCAAAATTTGAATCTGTGTCACACTGACCTAATCCAGTTACCCACTTGGAGCGATTGACCATTAATCCCGCCAATCAAGTACAAAAGGCCGAAAAGCCAACCCTATACCCTTGGTACATACAAGACATGTACCAGCGTTTGGCAGAAGACTCTTGGCACGGACAGTAACGGATATGTACCTACTTGGAACACATCCGTTTCGTGAGCACCCTGTAGAAAAATTAGGTTATGCTCCTTTTGTGACGTTGGGTTTGTTGTTTATGACTCTGGTTTCAGTATATTTTGATTGTGGTCATGTGGATTTTTTCACGAGATGTTTGAACGGGATTCTTGATATGTATTTTTTTTACAAAGTACTTGCATTTATTTTATTTTGTTTTTACAGTATATATGATATTCTGATTACGGCGCTGTTGCAAACGCTATTTATTGTATGAAAGTATTTATGACTATGAAAACGCAAAAACTTTTTGGTAGAAATAAATGCTATCAATTAAATATCGATCAATTAATAAAAATCATAATGTGTATATATCTTCGAGCATTTAGCAAAGGAGATGTTAACGCAAGGCATACCCCTCTGCTGGCCATATAGCCATTTTTGGCCATTTAAGCGTGCGTAACTACGCTGTGTTTTTAATACTGTGTGCGTGTTTCAAGCTAGTGTGCGGGATCGTTAAAGTGAGTGATTTGTGTGTGTGCAATGCGTGTTTACCTCGTCCCTCGTAAATATCGGCAGAAAAAAATTTTTGCGGATTACAACGTTAACATCTCCATTGGTAAATGCTCGAAGGTATATATAGGACAGTTTTCTTAAAGTTCTGGCCCGCCTACTGTCCTTAAAAATCCGGCTTAAAACATTATCTAATACTATAAGAATCTTTGTCCTGACATACTGACTGACTCACTGACTCACTGACAGACAACGCACAGCCTAAACCGCTGGTCGTAGAGACTTGAAATTTGGAGGGTATATTTGTCTTAGTACGTAAGGGTGTACTAAGAAAGGATTTTCCAAAATTCACCCCTTAAGGGGATGAAATGGGGGTTCAAAGTTTGTATGGAGAAACAAGATCAGATCGTCTTTTCTATCCGAAACTTCACATAAGTGCTTCAATAAAAAAATAAGTAAAGACGTGTTTCAGGTTTTTTTGGAATTCCACCCCTAAGAGGGTGAAATGGGGTAATAAAGTGTAAAATCAATATTGTTTCGGATTGCGCTGAAATTTGGCATGCAAATAGTTATTACGACGTTAGTTCCCACTGAGAAAGGATTTTCCAAAATTAACCCTCGAAGGGGATGAAACGGGGGTTCAAAGTTTGTATGGAGAAACAAGATTAGATAGTCTTTTCTATCTGAAACTCCACACAAGTGCTTCAGTAAAAAAATAAGTAAACACGTGTTTCAGGTTTTTTTTAATTCCACCCCTAAGAGGGTGAAATTGGGTAATAAAGTGTGAAAATCAATATTGTTTCGGATTGCGCTGAAATTTGGCATGCAGATAGTTATTACGATGTTAGTTCCCTCTGAGAAAGGATTTTCCAAAATTGACCCTCGAAGGGGATGAAACGGGGGTTCAAAGTTTGTATGGAGAAACAAGATTAGATAGTCTTTTCTATCCGAAACTCTACACAAGTGCTTCAGTAAAAAAATAAGTAAACACGTGTATCAGGTTTTTTTGAAATTCCACCCTTAAGAGGGTGAAATGGGGTAATAAAGTGTAAAATCAATATTGTTTCGGATTACGCTGAAATTTGGCATGCAGATAGTTATTACGACGTTAATTCCCTCTAAGAAAGGATTTTCCAAAATTAACCCTCTAAGGGGATGAAACGGGGGTTCAAAGTTTATATGGAGAAACAAGATTAGATAGTCTTTTCTATCCGAAACTTCACACAAGTGCTTCAGTAAAAAAATAAGTAAACACGTGTTTCAGGTTTTTTTGTAATTCCACCCCTAAGAGGGTGAAATGGGGTAATAAAGTGTAAAATCAATATTGTTTCAGATTGCGCTGAAATTTGGCATGCAGATAGTTATTACGACGTTAGATCCCTCTTTGAAAGGATTTCCCAAAATTAACCCTCGAAGGGGATGAAACGGGGGTTGAAAGTTTGTATGGAGAAACAAGATTAGATCGTCTTTTCTATCCGAAACTTCACATAAGTGCTTCAGTAAAAAAATAAGTAAACACGTGTTTCAGGTTTTTTTGTAATTCCACCCCTAAGAGGGTGAAATGGGGTAATAAAGTGTAAAAATCAATATTGTTTCGGATTGCGCTGAAATTTGGCATGCAGATAGTTATTAATTACGACGTTAGTTCCCTCTGAGAAAGGTTTTCCAAAATTCATCCCTGAAGAGGGTGAAGCGAGGGTTCAAAGTTTGTATGGGGAAACAAGAATTGATTGTCTCTTATATTCGAAACTTTACACAAGTAGTTTAGTAAATAAATGAGTAAATACGTGTTTCAGGCTTTTTGAAATTATATTCCTAAAAGGGTGAAGTGGAGTAACAATGTCTGAAATCAGTATTGTTTCGGATTGCGCTGATATTTTGCATCCAGATAGAAATTTTGACGTAGGTATCCGCTGAGAAAGGATTTTTCAAAATTCACTCTTCAAGGGATGAAGCGGGGGCTCAAATTTTGGATAGTCATTTTATTCGACATTTCACACAAGTGCTTCTGTAAATAAATAAGTAAATACGAGTTTCAGACTTTTTGAAAATGCCACCCTAAAAGAGTGAACTGGGGTAAAAAAGTCTGAAAATCAATATAGTTTCGGATTGCGCTTTATTGGGTTTTCGGGTTTTAAAAATATGAATCCTGATTTGTCTTAGTCACGCGATAACATGAAAACAGGTGAACCAATTTGGCTAATTTTTATTTGATGTCTTTAATGATAGAATCGTTTTTACAAAAGAAAAGTTTTAAGTAAATTTTAACGCGGGCGTAGCCGCGGGGGACTTCTAGTGAAATAATAAAATCGTGGCCATGTAATATTATGCATTTTGTATTTGTCTATTTCAAATTAAAAAAAAATGGTTCTATCTTCCAATTATTTCACAGAAAAGACCAATTGTTTTGTGTAGGAATGCCACAGCATAATGAATAGTAATGTAATACGGCATTTTTCGTGACCTACCCGTTTCTTTACTCATGTGCCTACCTACGGTGAGCTCTTCGGTCGATGTTATATCAAATTTCCTTCCAAGTTTATATTTAACAATAAAGGTTACAGATAAAGGTGTAGTCCTGTTTATTTTCGGTACTACCCTCTCTTAACAGTGAAGTATGCTCCGAATTACAAATTACCCCTTTCTGTCCGAATTGTTTAAAAACCCTGACATTGTTTGAAACTCAACCGTAAAACAATATAACATTCCAGAGTAGAAAACAGAAGAGTACTGCTATTCCCTTCATAATCGCCCATTACCCGTGGCATTCTTTTACATCAAAGTAAAACAAAGGCGAAGTCTTGATAAATACTTTGTATTTTTTCTTTGGACGTCGAGGGACTATTTACATTAATAAATACGGACCAAGCAAAGCCTGTAAAGGTTTTTGCTATTCATTGAAGATATTGATAAGGTTTCTTTGACCGAATATTTATTTTTCATGCTCTGGTGAGATTTGGCTGCGTCTACAAGCTTGTTTACATAGGTTACTGAAATGGATATGAATAAAACTTTATTCTTATTTATAACGCTTAATATGTACATGTTTAATCTTTGTAGGTAAACTAAATACGTCGAGAGGACGAGTCATAATAATGTAACAAATTTAGGTACCTACTTTCTTCAAAAATATAATTCTCCTCAGAACAACATAGGTCGTTGTTCAAAGCCTAGACTAGACTATAACAGCGCTGATGTCATGTCAACATGTTACATGTCAGAAGTGGGACGTGCGTTAACTGCTGAAAATACGTTTGCTATGGTAACTATTATAGTATTAAAAATATGTGCTTAGATTGTATAATATTATGTTGTTTGCTTAATAAAGCCCGCAACGTATTTAGTACACAGTAGTAGCCCATTTTTCACGCACCGCTGCTGCGCAGCAAAATATGATCATTCGGATACCTACCACTCACAGGTTGTAGGAGCATTATATCGATGTTCTACCTGACTTGCAACCAAAAGTTGCTTACCACCATCGAGGAGAAAATATGCCGCAGCACACATTGTGCAACTCGTACCCATTTCCGACCTCCAATGAAGCTATAAAGACCAATATACCAACAGCGTTTTAGTTCGTTAAAAAACTTGAACTCTTTCCCGATGTATCACAGCATAGAGCAAACATCAACAAAAAGCCTATATCCTAAGCAGTGAATGAGACCACCGAGTGTAACATTGTAGCTGTCCCAACGATTGCTATAACTGGATCGCCTCACATCTCACAGCATTATACAGGCGCCGGCGACGTCGCTCTAAAAACCGAAGAGACTTAATTAAGATCTCAAGCGATGCCAATTTAGAAGGAATCTTGTACGTGACTACGAAAAGAGGATGCTATTAGAATTGAACGAAGAAATGACTGAGTTTAGGCAAAATTTTATTGGTGGATTCAGACATTTTTTTGGTGGAGTTGAGGCCAATAAACTAATGGAATGAAATTGGAATTTTGATTATATATTATGTTTCTTCAAGTGTCCCTACACATAATATTTTTGTTATACACAATCCAAAAAGTCACCGTACCGACGGGACTTGAACCTGCGTCTCCCGGGAACATGCCAGGCGCTGTACCAATTCAGCTACAGTACGACCCTACTGATACGAAAAAACTACTGGATTGCATTTTAACCAATGACGTTTAGTTTGCGCCATCGGTAATTACTGTTAAGAAGTAAATTATTCAAATTACATATTATTCAAATTTCAGATCCGACGAGAAATATTGCATTTATTAATTTTAAGTAGTGCAATATCTCTCATCGGATCTAACACATAAAACGAAAACAAAAATACAAGCCTGATCTCACACTAATACTAACCAAAAACCTAAACTCCCGACGACATTAACATTACTTTAAAGCTAACTTGGCGTTGATTTGTCATGAACACGTTCCAAACTTAAGTATAACTTAAGTATGCTTCATAATTACGTACGTGTCTTCCGAATGCATCCCCTTTAGAATCTGAAGGCATGTTGAGCCTTAACTTTGTGTTTGTGTTCCGAACTTTGTAGATTGGCGTTGTCGAGCAGAATATTAATGGATTATTGAACTAATTATGACGATTGGGAACTTGAGATCGGAAACAGGCAAACTTGGTTATTAGGATTGCGTTGTATCGGATTGTTGGGTCTATTGTGTTATTTAAGTGGATTTAGCGCTTGTTGTGGTTGTATAGTATATAATATATATATGAAGCTGTAAGGCTTTCGGATTATCAAGTCGCTGCCCGCGTCTGTACGCTTAGATCTTTTAAATTACGCAACCAATTTTAATACTGTATTCATCAATAGATAGAGTGATCAAAGAGGAAGGTTTACAAGTAGGATTTAACGCGGGCAAAGCTACGGGGTGCAGCTAGTTTTATATATTACAATATTTTTTTCTTTCTCTCTCTCTCGTTTTTTGTGGCTGATTTCCCAACTTGAGGGTAGTAGCAAGCCAGGCGGATACAAAACAGTGTCCTACCAACATGCAGGACATTATTAGATTAATAAAATTGTGAGCCACTTTTTAACGCACTCGCAGGGTTCCGTAACACAGTAGAGTATTCTATAACTATGATTTTTCGCAACTACAAAAACAACATACAGTTCATAGTGTTTGTATGAAAAACAAAGTTATTCTTGCGGTCGCTATATCTCAGCAACTGCTGACTGTATTTCGTTCAAACCAATTTTCATTAAAAGTTTTTATAGAGATCTATTTTTTCTAGATTTTTCACTCCCATACTTTAGAAGTTAGAGAGGGGGGGGGGGGGACACACATTTTACCACTTCAGACGCGCCTATCTTTTAAATGACTGACTTTGAGAAAAAATGATTTTAGGAACCTCGATGTCATTTTTAAAGACCTATCCATAGACAGGTTTGAAGAAAAACATTTTTTTTGTTCCAGTTCCATGTATTGGATGCGCCCCCCCCTTAAACTTTTATATTTATTATTTTTGTATAAAAATCGGAAAGCGGTTTACAGAATACATCTTCCTACCAAGTTTCAATTCTGTAGTCTTAATAGTTTCGGAATAAAATGGCTGTGACATACGGACGGACAGACAGACAGACAGACATGGCGAATCTATAAGGGTTCCGTTTTTTGCCATTCGGCTACGGAACCCTAAAAACACACAACGACGAATTGAGATCCTCCTCCTTTTTGGAAGTAGGTGGAAAGAAAGGCTTCGGTTCTAACTGATCAAAAAAACCATCCTCATAATATAAGTACGTAGTTATACTTTTCTTTGGTACAATACCTTAAATAGTAAGATACCTTATATAGACTAACACAGAAGTCTTTTTTGTATGTTTGTTATTATTTCTTTCAGACACGTCGTGCGTAAAGTCTCCACACATAAACTTAAATAAAAATAGACCGCGTAAAATATGTAGCGCTTTTGTATAAAAGGAAGGTAAAAATGTGTTCTAGCGTATAACTGAGTTTTTGCTCTTGTGTTTTTTGGAATATAAACTAAGTAAGTAATAGGTACAGCGTTTTTTTTTATTTCAAAATCTTAGGACTTATTAAATGCTGACCTTTTTTCGGAGCAGAGAAAAATATTATTACAATGACATGTGAAATATCATTTCATGAATTAATAAGATATATTCAATAGGCATTTAAATACGTGGATGCCATTTTATCCAATGAATCATTTTGAAATAATTATTATAATTATGTATTTGATAATAATAATGTAAGAATAATTAAGATAGTTTAAAAACTAAGGCCACCGACTTCAATGCCCCGCAAGTCAGTTTCAGTAGAAAGATTGAGACATTTGTCATCATATCTCTGGAGATACCTATCAGATCTCGATGAAATTACACTTGAATCACCTCAAAAATGTACCCTACCGATTAAAAAAATAATCATTCGCAGCGGTTTACAATTCACGGAGTAATCGCGTAAAATACATACAAAAATATAAATAATAGTTAAAAAAAAACTAAAAAACACGCTTTTTATAGAAAACCGAATTAAAAAATAGAAAATAAATTTAAATTAAGAATAGCGTTAAAAATTTCAATAAATATAAATGAATAATAGTGTGAATACAAAAAAAATATTTTTAAAAAAGCGTGAGGTGCATGGTGTCAATAGTTATAAATATTTTATTGATAGATATGAGTAGAGTGATTATCATTTTGATAATATCTTAAAAGCACCCCACATTTTTAAAATAAAATATATTTTTTTATTCACACTATTATTAATTTATATTTATTGAATTTTTTAACACTATTCTTAATTTAAATTTATTAAAATTTATTTTCTATGTTTTAGTTCGGGTTTCTATAACAAGCGTGTTTTTTAATTTTTTTTTATTTTCTGCTTTTTAGTTCAAAAATTGAATAATTTTTTATCAAATTAGTGTATTGTCATCGGTCCTCGATAAATCAACAAAGTTTGAACGAAATCTGGCAGTTTAAAGTGGGTCAAAATCGCGCCCAAAGAAGTCGGTTACAAACATACAAATATACAAACATACAGGTGATGCTAATAAAAACAAACATACAGACGAATTAAGAACCTTCTCCTTTTTTGAAGTCGGTCGAAATTATACTTTCAGCTTAAATTTAACGTGAACCTACCGTGGTAGGTAGTGTGGGTAGTAGGTGTGGTAGGTGTGAACATGTCAAAGTCTAAATAATCCTTGACATGTTTATACTGCATTCCCAGGTTACAGAGAAGCACCGACTACCAAACCAACAAGAAAATATATTTTTAACCAACTTCGCAAAAAAGGAGGTGAGAACCTTCTTCTTTTTTGCGAAGTTGGTTGGTTAATTCGACAGTTTTTTAAAAATATTTGATATCCTCAGAACTCCGTCAAAACTGAACCGATTTGAGAAAATATTTTTTGCTTGAGAGATTATGCCTCCCGTTTGCTCCCATTCAAATGTTATCGAGATTTTATAATCACCTCCGGAGATATGATGATAAACAATAAAAACAAATTTGATACCTCGATGACATGATTCGTACGATCGTATCACGTTCGTAATACGGTTAAATTTCGTAGTACGAAATTCTAATCTCACCGCGGATTCCGCTGTCGAGATAGCTTACAGAATAGCCTAGCAGGCGAGCGTCGTGCTTGTCATGTTACTTTATATCATAAAAAAATATAATTATATTATTATTTCATTAAACATCAACAGCATCATCATCATTATCAATCAATTTCCGTCCACAGCTGGACATAAGCCTCTCCTACTATAATAGAATTAAATAAATAATTCAAAAATGTTCCACATCTCAATTCGGTGGTAATTATATTATAAGATGGCTGCACCATACACTTTAAAGTATCGTTACTATCTTCCCTGCGAATAATAAACAAAAATATATACAAGAATTTATATTCAAACGAACACACAACAGAGATAGTAACTAATTTATAATGTGTCTGCAAAATAAACAGAATATGTTAACAAGCCTTGAGCAAATGTTGCAAAACGAAGTATACTCTACCGGGTCTTATCATACAGGAGAAACAGAAGGACAGCTTTCAACGAACTATATTTTGAGTTAAACTGTGTATGAAGCAAGTAGGCTGGCAGCGGTTGGAAACAAGGTGCTGAACATCGTGCTCAGTGGCGTGCCATAGGAGAGGCCTATGTCCAGCAGTGGACGAATACTGGCTGCTAATGATGATGATTATGAATGTATGAATATTTATTTACGTAACAACGGCAAATAAACAAAATAACTAAATATCAGATATATATATTTTTTTTTTATTATAGAGCATGCTATTTATTAATATGTCCCTATTGTCACTACAATCTAGCCTTTTCGGCTAATAAGCAATTTTACTTTAGTCTAAACTTAATACGCAAAATATCAGATGAGACATTAGTTTTATCACTGATATCCTTCGAGCATTTACCAATGGAGATGTTAACGTTGTAATCCGCAAACTTTTTTTTCTGCCGATACTTACGGGGGACGAAGTAAACACGCATTGCACAAACACAAATCACTCACTTTAACGATCCCGCACAATAGCTTGAAACACGCACACAGTATTAAAAATATAGCGTAGTTACGCACGTTCATATGGTCAAAAAGGGCTATATGGCCAAGAGAGGGGTACGCCTTGCGTTAACATCTCCTTTGGTAAATGCTCGAAGCTAATATCTCATCCGTTTTAGTCCAAAGCGATGTATGTATCATTTTAAAAGGGCAGAGAAACCTAGTCAATTTGTGTTTATATATAGTAGCTATTTGTATGTTATATATATATTTTTGTACCTTATATTTTGTACCTTCAATCACTGGTAATTTTCAATCAATAATAAGGCATTTTCTTTAAAAATAAACTTTATTTATCTAACTATCTTCCATAATTATGTCTAACTGCGTTCGTTTCTTAGATTTCTAGAACGGTTTAAAAAATATTTTCACTAAAAATGTATTTTGACATACGAGTACCTGCTTTGTAATTTGTATTTGTATATTTTTCCGCAGTACGCTGACTTTAGTACTTTTTAGTGTTGCTCACAGATCGACAAATAAAAACTGCAGTGCTCGTACAGACTAAAAGGTTGACAAGACAGAAAATGTGCATCAAACCCACCTAGCGACTTTTTAAAACATTTTTTTAAGAAAACGACGAAAAAAGCCATCTGTAATTTTATTTAATTGTGGCCAAGAAGCACGAGGTTTTATTAAAGAGCTGTTCAGACGTCTGATAGATGTCTTCCACGACCAAAGAGCCTGGCGCTTACCTCGGGCAACGCATTAGTTTCGCCATTCAAAGAAGTAATGTCGCTAGCTTTTTAGGTACTCCACCAGCACCTAAATTCCGTTTTTAATTTTTTCTATTGTATTTTTTATTATAGTCATAGTAAATATATTAGTTTTATTTTTGTGACATCTTAAATTAAAAAAAAAACTATATTATACCGAGTTCCATGATTTATTGCAGTTATCCTACTGAACAGAATAAAATATATTGTATCAAAATTATATGCTCAACCTGGAAATTGGCGCTCTAAGCACTATTTTAGTTGGCAACTCTTTAATTTATCGTCAAAGCTTTAGATTTTGCGTAAATTGGTACATTTTACCTGCAATTGGTTGTATTCTGTCATGCACGTATAAATCAATGCAGTTTACATTATATGCTGTGTGTAGAATACAGATGTAATTGAATTAAGCTATAAATAAAATTAATAAAGAAGGCCGGATTTGGAAAAATAACAGCGCATTGATAAAACTTTGTGTGATTAGATTTATAGATATTTATTATCTTCAAACAAAAATGTTTGTCTAAGAAATGTAAATTCAAATATCTTCTTTCGAAATATGAGAAAATATTATTTTTGACTGCTAAAGTACATAATTGTTGGTAAAATTGTTGATATAGTGCCGTTAATTATTAGTGAGTGCGACGACAATTTACGTGCAAAAAGGGCAAAAAAACATTGAAGTAATTTATTTTATAGGCTAATTATATTAATGTTGATGTTTAAGTTTCAATACATTTCTATTTAAATAATTGATTCTACAAAGCCTAATACCTGTTTAGTCTACATTGCAATAAAAATATATTTCAATACTGTATAGTCTTAACCTTAAATTGCCACCCACCAAGCTTCATACAAAATCCTATATTTGTGCGAACCTTGACAACATACACTAAACAAAACAATACTTTGCTTTGATATAACTAAACGAATGACAAAACATCTGACAAACGACTCTCCAAAGAACAAGCTTGACGGTAAAGTGTTGAATAATTTCAGGATTAGAAAGCTTTTCAAATGTTTTATTAACAAGTCAAAAAGGAATAATGAAGTGTGACTCTCAATTATAGGTGATAGTATGCGAAGCATTACCAATTTTTAACCGACTTCAAAAAAAGGAGGAAATTGATCGTATCATTATTTATATTTGTTCCTGATAAGTATCTCCAGAGATATGAAGATAAACACCTCAAAATTGGTACTAAAAATTAATAGAGCGGCATTAACGTCGGTTATTTTTACCCGACTACGGCGAAGCAAACAGGAGGGCTATGTTTTTGTTACTTTTTTAAACGATCTTATCGTATGTCGTTGCAATAATACGAGGCTATGTCGTAATTACTGTGACATTTTTGTGGCGATTTAAAAAAAATAAAATATCATTTTGATAGTTCACTACCATTAAATAGTTAACATGAAAACCACTTCTCCCAAATAATGTAATCAAACTTAACGATTTACAAATTTAAAAAAGAAAAATCATGATCCGTTTACTAAAAAAACCAACGCACGCGCCCCAGAGAAACATCAAATGAAAACTTTTCTATCAAAAACTAACATAAAAGTGACAAAAAGATAACTTTTTCCGCATCGTAAAGCAAAGAGCTAGATTACGACATCAAACCACATCGCCTGTTGAGTTTCAACGGATTCTGTACGCACGTACGGTTTGATCGAAATTGTGAATTGGAGTCGGGTAAAAAGTGCACTTTTTGACAGTAACTGATATGTTTATGTTAGACAGAGATGGAATGATACAGACTTATAGATGAAAGAAAGGGAGGTAACGCTTCTAGTAACAATTGTTTGTTTGAGATTGTTCCACTTTAATTTAGAAGAACTAGGTCAAAACTTGAGAATAATATGTTTTTGATATTTTAATCTTTAGAGAAATGTTTGTTTGTGGCCATGAAACTAGATAAGGATTAAGCTACTAAAATACAGCTTTATTCAGCCAAAACTGAAATGTTTTTCCTCATTACGAAGTAATAATTTACGCCAACACAAAACTTTTAATACTCCGCTTGTTTAGTACAAGATATAAGAAATAAAGAGTATTTTTATGATACATTTATCGTTAAATGCGATAAACGTAATATTTAAATAAAATCATTCAATGATATACTCGTAGTCAATTATTGTATTGCTATTTGATTTGTCCAATTTTACAAAATAGAAAAATATTTTATTCCTCATTATAAAATATTTTGCAAATGTAGACAATAGTATAAACCAAATGTAAAAAAAAAAGTACAAATCATGGTTTACAACATTCTTAGTAAAAATCCATATTTAATTACATGCGTGTATCTATCAGTAAGCTCTTTAAACAACCGCATTAATAATCCAAAAATATAACTGCATTAACCATGAAACAATACAAAAGTACATAATTTGCACCAAAACAGCACAAACTTTTTGCGCCAAAACATGCCTACAGATTTTCCAGCTCGGCAGGCGGGTTGGTATTACCGCAAAAACAAACCGAGTGGATCGTAAATTGTGGATGAACGCTTTTTGGGCTTTTTCTTAAGTTTTCCAAATTGAGTTTGAACAGAATAGGGGTCTTAGGGGATGAGCTTCTATTTAGAAATATACGATAAAGTGTTTGAAGAGGATCTGGAATTACACGATAGAGTAGTGGCAGGATATTAGGTATTAAAACGTCCTAGTTAAAATAAAATTGTTATTGACTTGAATATTACGGGGACTATAAACTTGGATAGTGAAGTTCACTTTTTTATTAGGTACATAAATAGTTTAATCGAACTGAGTGCGTATCAGACTCACATTTTCGTAAAATTATTTATCATTACAATACAACAACAGTATTCTTGAACAATACAACTAGCTCTTAAAGTGCAGAGATAAAGAAGAGTCAATAATCAAAGAAATAGATTAAGCAAATTGAAAAAATATCTATAAATGGCACTCAAACCATAAAATAAAGCAAAATGAAACAATGAGCTATCAGCTAAAGCTGGCGTCGAAGAGAAAGCTTTAGAGCTTTTATTAACAAATTGAATTAAAACATATTAAACGTATAAATTGGCAATTGGACCTGCTAAAGCGATATTCCAAACTCGAAAGCGTTAAAACCGTAGCTTTTTCCACTGAAAGATCGCAAGTCTACTGTCGTAAATCTTAGCATTTTTCGTTGGGAAATTTGGGACCTCCAAGGAGTTTTAAATAAAAGTGCACCTGCTTTGAAGTTGAATAAAATTAATGGTCTCCAGTCTGATTTCCGAATGCACCGTCCTGTTCGCGTCTTATTGAAATTAAGCTCGTTCAGAATTTGCAGAGATTTTTGCAGCTGCTGTTTAAATCTTTGAAGCAGATTTAAATGTTTGGCTGTAAATATACCTACTACAATTTCCTCAAAATAAACTGTTATAAACTGAGAATACATATTACTTTTTATTTTTAATATATTTCTTCATAAATTGCCTGTTTCCTAACAAGTAATACAAACATAGTACAAATAAAATATTTGACTTTGTTCTTACTTGCTACAACTGATAAGTCTAAATACTTATTTTTATTCATGTCAACGTTTGAGGTTACTTGATGTAAAATTTCATTATTGCTTTAAGTTATCTATTGCTATTAGAACACTGTTTATCTAAGAAGGTTTTAGTTCTCCTATCTCAGCTCCACTTTCCTCAATCAAAAGCTCACCAGGTCGTTTCCATCTGTCTCCAGCCCCATCAATCCGACTCGCAAATGTTTGAGCCGATCCGTTTTTTCCTCCGTCTTCACCCCATTATTCGGAACAATTACTGTGTCATTTGTCAACGCAATTCCTTCTACTTCGAGTTTGATTTCTTTAGTAGAGCTTAAGATTGATTGATTAGGTGTTTTTGTTCTTTCTCGTGAAAGTATCTCTAGATTGGCGAGGGTGTCACTTGCTGAGGGATTACGATGCGCTAATGTTAAGTTATCAACAGTAGTCTTTGGAAGGTTTAGCTCGTTTTTTGTTTGGATTACAGAAACATTGTTCTATGTTGCAGTTTAGGGTTTCCAGCACGGTTGCGATAGTTTGATTATATGATGGTTGTATATGCATACTTTTAAGCACTTTTATAATAGTGACTTACTTGCTCGTTGTGTCACAATTATCGCATAACCTAACTTTTTCGACACAAATTATTCAGTGATTGAACTTTTAATAAACATTAGCTCAAATCTTCTTCAATACATACATGTTGGCTAGAATAATGCTCGGTTAATACTAATTATTAGTAACCGGATAAAAAAGTAATTATGTAAATATAAATCGTTATTGTAAGTATCATAGCACAAAGCCCGAAGAAATGAGCTTAATGAGGAAATTGAGGGTTGTTGCTTATAATAATCTTATTTATTCTATGATGAATTCTTTCACTTCAGAATTTGTTCGAATTTCCATATAGTAACTACTTGCCAACCGTATAGGTAATTAATATTAGTCTCCAAACACCAAAACAAAAAAAAAAACTATGTATTATTTATGTAGATTGATGATTTATAGAATAATCGTAATTTACTTTGTTATTGTGTTTTGAACAATTAACTAGCAAACATGTGGACTGCCCAAGCAAAATATTAGAAAAAGAAGAAGAAGTCTACCAAAAATCGTGTTTCTCGAGTGATCCACTCCACACTTGATATATATATACCTCAAAAGTTTAAGGTTAACTTGACAACCCTACAAACAGCTCGCAAAAGGAAAGACTGGCAAGGTTAATTTGAATCCTCGCGTTTGTAAGCCGAACAATAAATTGGATTTGGACGTCCCTGTAGACAGTTCATTTCGTTGTTTCGTCCCTTGACATATTCCGTTAAGATTATGAAAAGGATGGCGGTTATCCGGTTGGCAGATCATTGGGATATTTTGAACGCAGCACATGTTGTTTAATTAGGTAAGAATGGTAAATAGGCCTGTGATTATGTATTTATTTATTTATCTTATAGGCTAGATTGTGTTGGATCACTTTCTCGTCTGATAGTAAGCGATGCTATGTACAAAGATGGTGCACATTGCATACGCTATGCTTAGAATGGCCTAACTCTTAAGGGTTGTGTACTGCCAGAACACCGTAAGGTCATGACGGCATATTATTTTCTCTTTGATGGCGATAAGCTACTTTTGGCAGCATGTCAGGCGTAACATCGATATATTGCTACTATAATACCACCTGTAGAATATGGGAAAAATTAAAATATTTTTATCGTCAGGAAGAGTTAGTTGTTTATTTTCAAATTGGGTTGCTCATTGAAAACATAGACATTCCTTTTTTTTAAGGTCTTTTTAAATCAACACCAATATTATAAATGCGAAAGTCAGTTTGTTTATTTGTTTGTTTGTTTGTTTGTTTGTTTGTTTGGGACTTCTTCACGGTCAAACGGCTTGACGGATTTGGCTGAAATTTTGTACAAAGATAGTACATAGGGCAGAATAGGATATAGGATACTTTTTTTTTGGCTATCGAGTCAGGGGGTCCAGATATTTTTAATTGAATTTTGTAAATATGAGACTTCTTCTCGAATAAATGGCTTGACCGATTTGCCTGAAATTTTGTATGAATACATGTCATAGGGTAGAATAGGATATAAAATACTTTTTTTTTGGCTGTCGAGTCAGGGGGTCCAAATATTTTTAATTGAATTTTGTAAATATAAGACTTCTTCTCAAATAAACGGCTTAACCGATTTGCCTGAAATTTTGTATGAATACATGTCTTAGAGCAGAATAGGATTTGAGAAACTTTTTTCTGGCTGTCGAGTCAGGGGGTCCAGATATTTTAAATTGAATTTTGTAAACATAAAACCTCTTCTCGAATAAACGGCTTGACCGATTTGCCTGCAATGTTGTATATAGACATCTCATAGGGAAGAATAGGATATAGGATACTTTTTTTTTTAAGTATTGGGTCAGGGGGTCCAGATATTTTTAATTGAATTTTGTAAATATGAGACTTCTTCTCGAATAATGGCTTGACCGATTTGCCTGAAATTTTGTATGAATACATGTCATAGGACAGAAAAGAACAAAGGATACTTTTTTTTTGGCTGTCAAGTCAGGGGGTCCAGATATTTCAAATTGAATTTTGTAAATATAAAATCTCTTCTTGAATAAACGGCTTGACCAATTTGCCTGAAATGCTGTATATAGACAGTTCAAAATGGGTAGAATAAGATATAGGACCCTGTTTTTTTGGCTGTCGAGTCAGGGGCCCAAATATTTTTAACTGAATTTTGTAAATATAAGACTTCTTCTCGAATAAACGGCTAGACCGATTTGCCTGAAATGTTGTATGAATACATGTCATAGGGCAGAATAGGATATGGGATACTTTTTTTTTGGCTGTCGAGTCAGGGGGTCCGGATATTTTAAATTGAATTTTGTAAATATAAAACCTTTTCTCGAATAAACGGCTTGACCAATTTGCCTGCAATGTTGTATACAGAAAATTCATAGGGTAGATAGGATATAGGATCTTTTGTTTTCTAGCTGTCGAGTCAGGGGGTCCAAATATTTTTAATTGAATTTTGTAAATATAAGACTTCTTCTAAAATAAACGGCTTAACCGATTTGCCTGAAATTTAGTATGAATGCATGTCTTAGAGCAGAATAGAATTAAGGATACTTTTTTTCTGGCTGTCGAGTCAGGGTGTCCAGATATTTTAAATTGAATTTTGTAAATATAAAACCTCTTCTCGAATAAACGACTTGACCGATTTGCCTGAAATGTTGTATACAGAAAGTTCATAGGGTAGAATAAGATTTAGGACCCTGTGTTTTTGGCTGTCAAGTCAGGGGGTCCAAATATTGTTTATTGAATTTTGTAAATATAAAACTTCTTCTAAAATAAACGGCTTAACCGATTTGCCTGAAATTTAGTATGAATGCATGTCTTAGAGCAGAATAGGATTAACGATACTTTTTTTATGGCTGTCGAGTCAGGGGGTCCAGATATTTTAAATTGAATTTTGTAAATATAAAACCTCTTCTCGAATAAACGGCTTGACCGATTTGCCTGAAATATTGTATATAGACAGTACATAGGGTAGAATAAGATATAAGACACTTTTTTTCTGGCTGTCGAGTCAGGGGGTCCAAATATTTTTAACTGAATTTTGTAAATATAAGACTTCTTATCGAATAAACGGCTTGACCGATTTGCCTGAAATGTTGAATAAAGACAGTTCATAGGAAAGAATAGGATATCGGATACTTTTTTCCGGCTGTCGAGTCTAGGTGCCCAGTTTTGCAAATGTGTGGCCTACTCTCGGTCAAACGGGTTAACCTTTTTAGCTGAAATTTTGTACACAGACAGTCAATAAGACATGGAAGGACAACGAATACTTTTTTTTGGTTGGCAATTTCGGGTGTCTAGATTTTTATTATGGAATTTTGTGAATGTGTGGCCTCTTTTCGGCCAGACGGCTTGACCGATTCAGATGAAATTTTGTACAAAGAATAATAGTATAGTATATAATAGGGCATAAAAGGGCAAGGAATACTTTTTTCGGCAATTAAGTGTGGGTGCCTTTATTTTTTGTTAACTTTACATAGAGTTTGCATAATCATAAAAGTTTGACCTTAGGTCCATCTATAATGACTAAACTTAAGATGTGTCCTAATAAGGCCATAAAACTGTCAGGGTCATTAAAAGCCATCAAAATTTACGCGATAGCTTTGCTTGCCCAACGTGTTTTATCTGCTTTGTGGGAAGTATTTCAGAAACATTCGTGTTAACAGCCACATTTAACCTTAGGGTCATAGGTGTTGACTTAGTAGGTCATCAAAACTAAAACTGTCATATAAAGCCGTAAAAATTTTTCGCGCTCGCTTCGCTCGCGCATTGATAGCACTCGCTGCCCTCGCGCAAACATTTGTTTTGTCTACTTTGTAGGTAATATTTCAGCATTTTTTGTATTTTAATAGCCACATGCATCAAAACGAGTCATAGATCAAAACAGTACAGCCTTCAATAACAATAAAGATTATTAACCATAATAATCATAATGATTATTAACTTTAAAATAAGTATCAAGTTTAACCTTAGGGTCATCGATGTTGACTTAGTAGGCCATATCAACTTTCTGGGTCATAAAAAGTTATAAACATTTTTCGCGCTCGCGCTAGCACTTCTTTTATTAACTTTGTAGGTAATATTTCAACATTTTTTGTAATTTTTAATAGCCAACCACATGCATCAAAACGAGTTTATAAATTGAAACAGTACAACCTTCAATAATCGTAATGATTAATAACATTAAAATAATTAGATATCAAGTTTAACCTTTGTGTCATCAGTGTTGACTTATTACGTCATAAAAACTGTCTGGGTCATAAAAAGTCGTAAAAATTTTTCGCGCTCGCTTCGCTCGCGTAGTGATAGCGCCCGCTGTGCTCGCACAAGATTTGTTATATCTACTTTGTAGAAAACAATTCAGCATTTTTTGTATTTTAATAGCCACATGCATCAAAACGAGTCATAGATTGAAACAGTACAACCTTCTATAATGATAAAAATTATTAACCTTAAGATAAGTGGATATCAAGTTTAACCTTAGGGTTATCGGTGTTGACTTAGTAGGTCATAAAAGCTGTCAGGGTCATAAAAGGTCGTAAAAAATTTTCGCGCTCGCTTCGCTCGCGCAAGCATTTATTTTGTCTTCTTTGTTGGTAATATTTCAGTAACTTTTATATATTAATAACCACATGCATCAAAACGAGTCATACATTAAAACAGTACAACCTTCAATAATCATTATTGTTGTTAACCTTATAATAAATGGATATGAAGTTTAACTTTTGTGTTATCGGTGTTGACATAGAAGGTCATTAAAACTGTCAGGGTCAAAAAAAGTAGTAAAAATATTTTGCGCTCGCTTCGCTCGCGCAGTAATGGCGCTCGCTCCGCTCGCGCAAGCATTTGTTATATCTACTTTGTAGAAAACATTTCAGCAACTTTTGTATTTTAATAGCCACATGCATCAAAACGAGTCATAGATTAAAACAGTACAGCCTTCAATAACGATAAAGATTATTAACCTTAAAATAAGTGGATATCAAGTTTAACCTAAGGGTTATCGGTAATGACTTAGTAGGTCATAAAAGCTGTCAGGGTCATAAAAGGTCGTCTACATTTTTCGCGCTCGCTTCGCTCGCGCAAGCATTTGTTTTACCTACTTTGCAGGTAACATTCCCGCAAGTTTTGTATTTTAATAGCCACATGCATCAAAACGAATCATAAATTAAACAGTACAACCTTCAATAATCATAATGATTATTAGCTTTAAAATAAGTATCAAGTTTAACCTTAGGGTCATCGATGTTGACTAAGTAGGTCATAACAAATGTCTGGGTCATAAAAAGTTGTAAAAAAATTTCGCGCTCGCGCTAGCACTTCTTTTATTAACTTTGTAGGTAATATTTCAACATTTTTTGTATTTTATAATAATAGCCAGCCACATGCGTCAAAACGAGTTTATAAATTTAAACAGTGCAACCTTCAATAATCATAATTTTTAGTAACATAAAAATAAGTGGATATCAAGTTTTACCTTTGTGTCATCAGTGTTGACTTATTACGTCATAAAAACTGTCAGGGTCATAAAAAGTCGTTAACATTTTTCGCGCTCGCTGCGCTCGCGCTGTGTTAGCGCCCGCTATTCTCGCGCAAGCATTTGTTATATCTTCTTTGTAGAAAACATTTCAGCAACTTTGTATTTTAATAGCCACATGCATCAAAACGAGTCATAGATTAAAACAGTACAACCTTCAAATAAGTGGATATCAAGTTTAAAATAAGTGGATATCAAGATACCACTTAAAATAAGTGGATATCAAGTTTAACCTTAGGGTTATCGGTGTTGACTTAATAGGTCATAAAAGCTGTCAGGGTCATAAAAGGTCGTAAAAAATTTTCGCGCTCGCTTCGCTCGCGCAATATTAGCGCTCGCTGCGCTCGCGCAAGCATTTGTTTTATCTTCTTTGTTGGTAATATTTCAGTAAATTTTGTATATTTATAACCACATGCATTAAAACGAGTAATAAATTAAAACCTTCGAGCATTTACCAATGGAGATGTTAACGTTGTAATCCGCAAACATTTTTTTCTGCTGATACTTACGGGGGACGAGGTAAACACGCATCGCACACACACAAATCACACTAACTTGAAACACGCACACAGTATTAAAAATACAGCGTAGTTACGCACGCTCATATGGCCAAAAATGGCTATATGGCCAGCAAAGGGGAACGCCTTGCGTTAACTTCTCAATTGGTAAATGCTCGAAGATTAAAACAGTACAACCTTCAATAATCATAATAATTATTAATCTTAAAATTAGTGGATATCAAGTTTAACCTTTGTGATATCGGTGTTAGGAGGTCATAAAAACTGTCAGGGTCATAAAAAGTCGTAAACATTTTTCACCATCGCTTCGCTCGCGCATTGATAGCGCTAGCTACGCTCGCGCAAGCATTTGTTTTATCTTCTTTGTAGGTAATATTTTATCATTTTATGTATTTAAATAGCCACATGCATCAAAACGAGTTTATAATTTTTAAACAGTTCAACCATCAATAATCATAATCATTATTTACCTTAAAATAAGTGGATATAAAATTAAACCCTAGGGTTATCGGTGTTGACATAGTAGGTCATAAAAACTGTCAGGGTCATAAAAGATCATAAAAAAAATTTGCGCTCGCTTCGCTTGCGCAGTAATAACGCTATATAGCATATAATAGCGTGTTTTAACAGCCTCATACATTAGACTGACTCAAATACTTAAACAGCAAAACTTGGTAAACCTTGCTTAGGTTTACCAAGTAATGATTAATGACTTTAACAATAGACGATATCGAGTTCGACCTAAGAGTCATCTACAGTGACTTGATTGTAAGGTTATAAAACTGTCAGGGTCATAAAAAGTCATAAAAAATGTTTGCTAGCGCAGCTATTTACCATAATTTCTTTGTAAGAAATGTATCAGGAACTTTTGTGTTGAGTCAAACAATTAAACAGCACAACTTCGTATACCTAACCAAAATGATTAATGACTTTAACAATAGAGGATATTAAGTTCGACTTTGGGGTCATCTATGGTGACTTGGGCTAAGAGATTATTGATCTAGACCTCAAAGGTCATAAAGACACAATAACGCGGGCGAAGCCGCGGGTAACAGCTAGTGTTTCTAATAAATGCCTTTTTGAAGTTAAATAAATATTCTTAAAATCAGCCAGCCATCAGGTCAGTCAATCGCTTGCCTATCATATGTATAACTTATAGATCGTTTAAAACAAAAAAACCGACATCATATGCCGCGCTAGGCATTGTAGGTAGCAAATTTGAGGTATATATTCTACTTACCCTAAAGAAACTTATCGGATCTCGATAAATTGTACAATGTAACCAAATAAGAAGTATATCCTCACAAACAAAAAAAAATATTTTCCAAACTGATTAATATAGAAATCAGAAAAATTCATCTTTGGATATCTTTAAACGTCGTGTTAAAGCTCACTGTCTTTCATCCTAGCAACTACTGACAAACCTGTTAATATTGTTAGTAATATTATTGCTGTATATGTATATGGTATTTGTATGTATATATATTGTATATTATTGTATGTATATATTATATATTTTATAGGTTTTATGTAAGTAATATATGCATATTTAAGATATTGAAATTGTGTTTTATTGTTATTATACTTATTTGAGAAACCACCGTCTTCCATAATGTGTAATCCAACCGTGCATGTTTGTCTGGAAGAGATCGTTGTGAGCGATAAGACCGCCCATTGACACTGCTATATAAAATAATGTGTTCTAGTTCTAAGTATTCTCTTTTTGTAACTGGTGATCAATAAAGTGTTTATCTATCTATCTAATATGACGGAGTTCTGAAAAAAATAACAAATTATTGAACTTTTTCTTTTTTTGAAGTCGGAAAATAACAGACTTTGATTTCACCTTATCTTAAATCAAAATAATCCCTCTTAATCACACCAAATATTTTCTGATCTTTGCCAAAGACATCCTGATAGCACAAAAATTATGAAAAGTTATTCCCGAAAATTCTTCGTCTAATTTGGATAAGAGCCAATTACACCAAACTTTTTCTGTAAGTTTTCCTTGAGGCAATTCCCGACCCTGATTTATGTTTTAATTAACAATTTAGACAAACTTCACAACAAGTACACTTAGGTACTTTTAACTGTCTCCCTTTAGAAATTTCGTTGCCATAAATACAAGACAAGTCGAGTAATTATTCAGAATGAAAGTGGAGAGTAACTTGTCAGTGTGGCAAAAACAGGGATCGGGTGAACAGTGGTTTTTGTTGAATAACAACAAGTGAGGATAAAAACGGTGGCATCAAGATGTATGACACTCAGTCTGCCTTTTCTGGTGTCAGTTTTTGCTTCAAAAAAGTCGGGATAATCTCGCTTGACGCTGTTAAGTATTAGCTTTGTTGAATCGATAACTTACTTTCATTAAAACTTTACCTAAAGAGGATTTTGTAATGCAGCACCTATCTATAAACAAAGGTATAAGAAATAAAATTACCTACTACAAAATTTTATCGCTCTTTTTCTTTACACTAACAATATACTAGCTAGCCTCAGTTTTAATCTTAGCTGCATCTGTTATATAAAACATAATTATGTTAAAAAACTTGCAGATTTTCGAGCCCATATCTGACATGAATTGGATGAAATATATTGTTTATCAAAATTATTTCTCATTCGATTGTCTCGGTCTCTTGACATAACGTTGCCATCCCTTTTACCGTTATAAGTTCGTTCTCTCATGCGACACATATAAATGCTAAAGCTCAACAGAATTAAGCGATTCCGTATACTTACGAGTTGCTGAGTTCGCGAAAACTTTTATTGTGTGGGCTTAATTGTTTTGTTATCTATTTCTTCTTTTGATCATGATCTTTTATTTTATGTTCTTGTCGTTATATGCAGCATATACGTTCATAATAACAAAGTGTCTGTAGTGACATAGTAGTAGGAACTTACTTTAATACATTATGTTAACTTGTGAAATATTTCTATCATTTCTCTTTCTTTCTTTCATATTAGCTTAGAAATAATAATATCTGTACAATTTTAACTATTCTTACAATTCAATATTTTTTCCATTGTCCCTTTCTTTGTTCAATCATAACGGATAAGCATCACAAGGTCCATCTATAATAGCTATATTTTATTTTGATTAATGTCTTGACAAATGATTTATTCGAAAACAAATATTGTGTTGAAAGAACAAATGACTAATGTCGATAATTTATCAGCGTTGGATAAATCAAAACACCTATGCTATTGATAAGGAATAAAGCAAGTAATGAACCTTCAACATTTAACTGAGACCACACGAAAACTAGAAAAAATTACGTCATCTGAGCATTTTTATTATTTTTTTATGAAGGCACAATAAATCTTATAAATTATGAGAGCTTTGTTATACAATACATAATTCATTGAATATGATAAAAACAAAACAAGTATTAAAACATCATTTAAACATTTGTCGAATTTGAATAAAAACAATAATAACCACAAATAACAATAAAAAATGGTACAGAAAGCTGAAAATATATAGAAAAATAAAACATTTGACTATTTGAATTAAAACTTAATGAAACTGCTTCTAGAAAATGCAAACAAATTCCAAAACAAACAACTCGATTAAAATAAAATACTCTGAATGAATCACATTTTAAAGCTCTTGGGACGTGAAAAGTTGCTACGGAAATAATCCAATCGTCGTCAATAAGCGAGAGCAAAGGGAAATTAATACCAGTGACGGCGACAAAGTTGATCTTGTTCAACCTGACAGATGTCTCGAAGATGAAATATTACGTCGTCACGATGAAAAAAATCAAGCACCGTCAATTCTCGTTGACAGAGATGAAAAGACCTGAAATATACTCCAATAAGACGATTATTTTTATACACCAACCCAAGATGTTTCGACGATTCAAGCGTTACCAAAATATCCAAACAGATTTTTCTGTCTATCCTATGATTAGAAAATAAACACAGAACGAAAACACACATCAAGTGTTTATTAGACCAAGGAATCACGTAGAGCCAGTTATACGGCCACCCAAGATGAACAATGTTTTAAATATTCCCGTATCGTAAAATCTGGCTTTTTATCACAACGATGCTCGTTTAGGCGTAAGAGAATTAGAAAAAGATTTAACACCCACTCAGGCACTATCGAATGGTTTACAACCGTAATAATCAAACTCGGTGTATCTTGAATTAAGAACTTATTGCAAAATTTACGACAATACAGGTTACTAGCCATTATAGGATAATGGCTTGATTCAATTTATCTAGGACTATCTCAATCGATTTTCGATGCGCACACCTAATTATCTCCGCTCCGGTACCAATCTAGGAGGTAACGATTTCTATAAATAATTTTGCAGTGACTTAGATTTGTTGTAGATGTCTCACTTGAGATGTTTATTTAATTTATACCAATAATTTTCTGTAAATTATGAGCGTGGGCAGGAAGACGGTGTTAGATCGGATATTTATTGTGAAACTGCTCGTCCATTTACAGACGATTTATGGCCGGTTTGGAGAGAATCACGTGCTTTTGGAGACTCTGGAAGACCTATCGTCTCTAAAATAAGCTAATTGTGACGAAATTGGACCGAAGTAGAATATCAATTAATTTGAAACAGACTATTTATTGGCTGTTAAGCAAAACCTATCTATCGGTACTGTTATATCACATTTGTGTGAATAAAGATATTAGAATACATTGTTGACTTTGCAGAAGAGGTTTTGTGTTATAATTACTTATCTGGCATTTTCTGTGCGCTTAAAATTACTGTGGCTCTAACTAGTGGCTCTGTGGGCTGTAGACATCGCAAAATTTAGAACCGAATAACAAACCTCCACTGCCTTGAAGATTAACGGATGAGAAAGTTTAAGAGTAACAAAAAAGTATTGTTACATTTTTGAACAATTTTTAAAATTGCTGAAATATATTTGTTTTAAGTTTTCAACTCTCATATTGATTTGACCACTTAGATTTTTTTTTAATTGTATCGACAACAAATAATTTATTTATTTATTTGACTTGCTCACACACGAGAATCGGTTGAAAAATGCGACCTGTAGAGAACAGCCGGAATTGAGCCGGACATACGAAAGTAATTCATATTTTTTATATGTTTTTTACACGATTACTCCGCTTTGAACCAATTTGATTGATTCTTTTTTTATAGATAGGGTTCATCTCCAAGACGGTCTTATATACATTTTTCTAGATCTGATAAGTATTTTTAGGGATATGAAGATAAAGTCAAAAATACAGTAAATATTTACTTACAAAATAGAGCAAATACGTTTATTGAATAAATCACAATATGCAATTCCGTAAAAGTATGGTGTGATAAGTGTTATTTATGAACAAAAATACTTAACTGCTTAACACTCAGGAGACTCTGATCACATAAAATTCACTGTAAGCCTTGAACCATGTCAGTCATAAAACTGAACAATAAAAAGTTTACAACTGGTGAAACATCAAAAGGGATTAAATTTACTTGCTGCGGAGAATCCCATCAAAGTTTCTGTTTGAACAATTAAACTAATTGAAAGTACTGAAACTTTGAACATCTAATTAGATGGTACTGACAAAGCAATTATCCATGCGATTGTACAGAGTGAACATGTACAATATACACAAAGTTAGCAAAGTGACGGTAGGTACACGCACTAATTGCCGGTATAATAGGTTGCGTGACGAGTAAAATTAGCAACATTATCGAACTCTCGTTCTATTGATTACGGCCCGCCAACTGCACAGCCCAATTCTACCAACGTTAATTTATACCAACAGAAGCTATTTTAGCTCCTAAATAGACGAACACAAGCAACAAAACCGCTCACCACTTTTCCGGTGACAAAGCGTCGTGTTGTCCTTTATTAGTGGACGTATTGACAGAACGAGAACAACTAACGACATCGACAGAATCGGGGCAAATATTTGGTCGATCAATTAAACAAATGAAATCCTATGTGAGGCAACACTAGCAAACGAATTCAGACGTGAATAGATAACAAAACTATCTAAACAAACAAATCGTCAAAACGAGATTGTTATGACAAACGCCAACTGTTCGTTGTTTCGCGAAATATGTTATAACAATAACAAAGTGCAAAAAGAAACGTTAAAGTTTATGAGCTATGCTGGTAAAGTATAAAAATATAACCGAAAACGTCGAAGAAAATATAAAAACAGTTCACAATTTATGTAATACCGTTCCGAATCATAAAATAGACAAAGGATATGAAGCCATAACTCAAAATTACACTAGCGAGGCGCGTACACGTATCGAGCTGATATAGTCATTACCAATTTCTAAGATCATTACCTGTTATGGGACCGCACCAATCTATAACGGTCGGTCACTGCCCACTCTTCCACAAAAAATAACATAACACGACAGCTGTAGAGGTACACGGCTAATAATAAAGTAGAAATTTCGTCGGACATTACCCATTATCTTAATTTTGATACGGTTTACAAAAGAGCGTTAACTCGAGCGACATATGTGTCGGGGTTATTTTAACAACGGTCGGGAGCCGGATTATAGAGATAGCATTCATCATTTTGCCTTTTTTAATATTCTATGCGCCGTTTAAAATAAAGTTAGTTGATAAACGTGAGCAGATAAAGTTTATATTTTCGTTACAAACAACTCGATTTTAATAAATTGACAGGCTCAATAAATAATGATATACCTATGGAAATGTCGCACAATTGACCTGAATAGGCTAAATTTGTTGATGCGGTATTATGAAAGAATCCTTATGATTATGGCTGTAGCATATATGGCTGATCAGATAAATTGTTCAGTGACAATGGTAAATTTATTGTCAGTAACAAAACTCCTGTTGACAGCGATCGGTGGCTATTGATAATACGCCGTCTCTCTCACGCATGACGACATGTGGGTGCTCAATGACAATCCGAGGGATACGACAAAAAATACAACAGGTACCCATCCTTCGTTAGCGGTACGGGTACAAAGCGAAAAAGCAGATAGGCATCAATTTTCTTAGAATACATCGAGGTATCTGAACCGATGAAATTTTCTGTGTCCACTGCATAATTTATCCCTATCTGTTCACACTTTGTGAACTCGAAAATTAAGTAAAGAATGAGTTGTCAACTTATATGCGTTCAAATCTGTCTAGATTGAAGATAATGTGAATTATAGTCCAAATACAAATGCGAGAATGTGACATGGGGAACGGTCACCAATGAGCCGTGCCAGATACAATCAGAAAAATTCTTACGAATTATCTTATTTTGAATGTGTATTTCTAGAAGGCAAACCTAAAGCTATGATGAAGACATAAATATAGAACGTTTGATAATAATCGAGTTATAAACTTTTGTCGCTACGCTCTGGAGTATTTCCAAGAACAAATTGATTTCTTGAAAGCTGTAAAGTCAACTTTATAAATTGAGATGTTACTATTTTACCCTCCTGTGAGTATTGTCACCTTTTTTCTCAAAGTTTTTTTATAACACAGGTAGAGACCTCGAAGTAAATTGCGCTTGTAATAAAAATGATTGATGAACAGATAAGTCAGTGTAAACGCATCGATGATTTCAACAAAAATGAATCATTAGGTGTTGATGAACTATCTGTTGGTAATACAAAAAACTTGATTAAGAATATGTTCAGAAAATGGATGCGGAATCGTAAAAACCGAAGTTTATGGCGCAGCTTTAATGGAATAAGACTGTTTATTGCTATTATTATTTTGAAAATCGACGGTAACATCGCTCTCACAATAATTGTGTATAAAAAATCGAAAGTTCCGATAAAGCCTCTGTTTTACGATTTTATGAGATAATACTGATCGTAACACAAAAATCGTTTCTCGTTTTCCGAGGACAATGGTTTCATACACTGCATTTGAAGGCGCATCTGATACGTTCCGAAGATAAATTACATATTTTATTCTCATTGTTAGTCTTTTATGACGCTTTTGACTTGTGCTCAATTCACCAGTAGCATTTTAATGCTCAGCTTACATTGTGGAATGAATATTGTTCCTTTTATCGTTACCATAAAGACTTAGTTTTACAGTAACTACATTATATTTGAATAAGTAAGCTTATTTTAATATAATATAGATACTGTTTCTTAATAGAATAAAATTAGCTTATTTTAAAAACATATAAAACTAAAAAACTATTTCACAGACATTAGTAAATACAAATCGAAAAATGTTAAACTCTCTCTCCTTTATTTTCTTTTGTCCGTTCATTGAGTCACATAAAATTTAAAAAAAAATTAAAAACAATATGTTTAGGTCAACATATATTCATTAAAAAAAAATTGGCAATTTGTTTCAGTTTCTATTTAATGAAATTATGGTAAACAGCTTAAATGTGAAAATGCAAAGAAAACTGTAAAGTCCATAATTACCAACTTTACCACAAACCATGACCTCCCCAAACCTGACATATGTTGACTAATGATCCTAAAACCAAATCTGTATCCTTAAACGACCCTTAAAAGGATAATAAACCATGTTTCTCTCGGTAGCAGTCGTTTTCTTACAGTCATCCTGACAAGTGGTAAACAAACTTTACGATTTTGAAGGGAACATTTTTACTATTCCCTCCTTTAGGGTTTTTGTATCTTTAAACGGATAGAGAAGTTTAGTAGCATATGTGTGGCGCCATGGGACCTAAAACAATAATGTTTAGCACCATGTGATGCTAAATGTCCATGAATTTTATGACTGCAAGCATTAAATGCATCATGCTCTATTTCTGTTATTTTAAATATTTTTTTATTAAATTGATTGAGACTTGCAAGTATGTTTAAATAATCTATTTAAATATTTATCATATAATCTTCACCTGGATCTCAGATGGAACAGAGTTTAGTCATCAAATTTATTTTTCTTTAATTTTCATAATCGTCGTTATTAATAACACATTATGAGCTTAAGCTGTTGAACATAAATTTTGCATTCATACAAGTACATAAAAGAACCTCTTGAATTAATAGTACCTATTGTTTGTCTTATTTTTGTGTCCCTTTTATGTCCCTTGTATAATTTTATTAATGTAATCTATTATATTTATTATATTCTCTACGATTACTATGCATGGTAAATTAACACAATTGAAATCTATTCGTACATTTGCGTGGAATTGCAAAAAAAAAACAAATCGTTCTATTATGACTGCAAGCATTATGACCACGTCTACATTCGGTTTCCTTTATGATCCAGATACGTACAAATTTTGCTTTTATTTCTTTTATAATAAAGTTCTTCTGTTATGTTGAGGGAATCGGAGAACTTATTTGTTGATCTTATATAGTATGAAAATAAAATATTTGGCAACACAATGGCTTTACAAATGTAGGGTAGGTTTGGGACATTTAGCCATCTGTCGAATCTGTTATGAAAATGACAATTTCTGCATTTAAAAAAAACATTTAAGCTATTGTGACGTTCCACAAAAAACCTGTTAGAATAGTTATAGCATTTTTGATCACTATATTTATTATAATTCGATTTATTTAAATAGCATAGCAAATTAATCAACTGGTGCCCGTCGGCATTTCAAATTGTTCATGTTACATGTAATATTTTAGTATTATATTAATAGCATACCTATTATAGTAAATTTTGTTTAATCCTAAAATAGTATATTCGACCAACTTTACAAAAGGAAGAGCTACTTAATGCGGGAAGATATAAATTTATTCTAGGATTTGTTTTGTATCTCCGACGGTTGACTAACATAGATGATACATTTTGTGAGAAAGAAACTTATAATGAATAATTATTTTGGGACAGTATGTCTACCTGATCAAGCGTTGAGGGAAACATTCGCGTAAATTATTACATAGAAAACACTCAATAAGCAGCACACTCACGTGGCATGTAGACTCGGTCTTTTTATTCATTTCTAAAAAAATATTATTAAATTACATATTCCAATACAATCCCAAAATCAATTATAACACAAAAAAATAAGTCGGTTTGAATTGATATTTCTTTTTATTCAGCTTAGAAACCTTATTTAGGTAGATACTTGGTTTTAATTATGTTTTGACAGTAAACTTAAGAACCTAATGTATAATAATAAGATATTCTCAAATATCGACACAAAAAGATTTAAGCTAATAATTAAAAACTTCAAAGAAAATCTTACCTGTTTAAAAATTAAAATTCACGTCAAACACTATATAAACAACTTTTTAAGCACAACATAAAAACTTTTGGTAGATATCCCAACACAAAGCTCAGTACCGAACTTTTAAAAACACAAAGATATTAAAAACAATTCTTCAAGGAAATCACTCCCGCAAAACACATATTCCGAACTCATTAATTCCAGAAACGTCATTCACAAAGTCACTAATGTCTTAGGATCGAAATTTGAAAATCGTTCGCGGCAGTTTTTGATAAACGAATTTTCTAAAGTCTCGAGATCCCAGTTACAAATTGCGGGATGCGTTCGTTCAGTGTACGTCCAACAAGCCGTTGGGCCGGACCACGACTGAATAATACATGGCTTGTGATGCGGTGATGTCTAACCATTGAACGGGGAACAGTGAACAGGCTTGGGTGCTTTCCTCAATATTATAAATTTATTGTTTTGATATCCACATTTCTTGTACTTACCCTATTATCAAAGTAGCTGAATTGACTTTTTTACTTTATCGTATGGAGAAAACAAAACATTGTATTAATTTCAGCACCAACTTGGCAGGTTTGTTCACGAACTTCGAAAATTTATTTTTACAGTGACTTTTCTGTAATGAACCTATTAAATCAAGCTTCGTGATTTTTTTTTACCGTAGTCATAATAAGCAATCAGTAATATTTTATCGTGTTTAAATAATATTGCATAGCGTTTTGAATTATTTTACTCTTATAAGAAATAAATCAGCTAGATTAGGAATTTTATTCGATGAGAGTTTGTGTGTTAAAAAAAATCCACAAAACCTGACTCTGTCTCGCTCATCTATGGCGGCATATGTCTGCCGCCCGTCCCACAAAAACTATCCAAAAATTTATAACACGTCAAATCTTCAGAGAAATGGTTTCCTTTAATAGAGACGTTACTTTTATATAAAATTAATTGTTCGGACTTTTGGGGCGCATCTGCCGGTACTATTGTCTTTTTTTCGTGTATTTTTTGTGTTGGGCAAAGGTCGTGTTTTGGTCAGCTTCTGAGTTTTGGACAGGTATTTTTGTTAGAAGTTCTTTTTTTGTACCACATTTTCATCTACCGACGACACTTGAATAACAGCCTGGATTATAGCACCTAACTATACAATAAGTGTCATCTGATCTATACTCACTAAAAAGCATCTAGATGGCGCTGGTTGCACAGTTTCTCGTTGCAAAATATTGTCTAACTAAATGTATGAGATCCTGCGTCGCGCAAACGATATTTTCCGCTATGTGAGAAGTTCTTACATCGCACAAGTGCATCTGGTTCCAAGTTAGAACCATATGCATTTGCTTCGTCATCAAATATCTTAAAATTTGACGTTTAACATTTCGCGTTCATACTAATTAATTAGCAGCATAGAGTAAAATAAAAATTACAAAATGAACCAAAGTACCTTTTGAATCTTCTGGCATTTTATCTTAAATAGAAAATTATAAATAAACCTCTTAGGGATTAGAAGTTTATATTTCAATTTAATTTCAAATTAATGAGCCATTAAAACTTGCCATACGACTAAAGTTTAACTGAATTAAATGCTTAACTTTAAATTACACAAGCGTCTTGTATTAAGGAAAAGCAAGTTTCAATTTTAATTGCACGAAGTTTACATATCCTGGAGATTACGACGGTCTCATTTTACGGTCGCTCATTAAATTCACGGTAATCGATACCAAACTTATCATAATTATTCGATTCTCCACTCGAATCTGAACACAACAACACCGTCAGAAATTCGTGTTCCCGATACGATCATCGTAAACCAACCGATAACGAACCAAAATCGAATGCTTATATTACATTTCAATTACCATATAAAATGTTCGTACAAGACGGGATTGCGTTCATCCCGATAATCATCTAATCAGTGATCATTCAATAACTTTTATTTCAAGGCGATCGATTCGTGGAACAATCGGATTAGAACCTTAATCGATCATGAATACAGACGATAGTACCCTCAATCGGATCGACTGAAACTTCGTATCGAATCTTGCTTGTTATCTCAAAGCTTATTTTCTTCCAATGGGTACTAAGGTGGCGCTATAAATGCAATTAAAATTGGTTCTTATTTTAATTTCCTTAAAGTTTGAATTAGTTTAAAGCAAAGGTGATATTGTACGGCTTTTTTGCTGGAAATAGAACATTTCAGTCGTACATTGGAAACACAGAATCTTCTTCGGGTATCCATGTCCATGTAGACTTGTTGTGAAATGTAGGACTTAAAATGAAAAGTTCTCGTAAATCCTTGTTTGACTGTTTGCCGTCTGTGTTTGAAATTGTATTAAAAGATAGCAGGTATGTTTATTTGGTTTCCACGTCAGAAGAAATTTAAACACGTGAATCAAACTCCTAAATTTAAATTATTTTCTAAAGGCCGTCAAAGATTTACGACAGCCCATTTCAAACAAATCAACGTTAATTGTTGATCGCGGTTAAAACACTGAGTTTATAAAATTCGAACAACAGTTCATCGAAACGCCATTATATCGGAACCGTCCCTTGATGACGACAATAGGTATAAAAATGTATAAAAACTTTACAGCTTAATTACGTACATCTGTTAAAGTCGAGCACGATTTATAATGCACCTTTGTGCTGCTATAAAATGAGAGCATAAAAGTTTTGCGGTTTCGGACAAAACGTATGGACTAACTTTTGACACTGTCTTCATCTGCATAGTCATAGACAAAAGTCCTACATATGATAATTTAGTAGTTACAAACAATGTTTTTTTTAAGAATTAAAATTTATAAATCGTTGGTTTAATAAATCATGGTAGCATCTCAAGCCGCCAGATATATTTGCAACATTAAATAAACAATACATTTTAAGATTTATGATATTAAAAAATCATAGCCTAATTCGGTAATATTTTTAACATATAGTTATAAATATTAAAATACGGGACTTATCGCGCCTAAAACATAATTTTTTATTTAAGTCGACGTTTCGACCAAGTTGCATTGATCGTGGTCACGAGACGACTGAGTCGTATAAGTCCCGTATTTAAATATTTATAACTATGTATTCAAATCGCGAAAGTTTAAAGTTTACAATTTTTAACATACTCTTCTCACTTCTAAATGCAACAACAAAAACAAAACCTAAACAATTCTCACTGTTGCAATACTTTTTATAAACACAAACCATTTCAGCTTTATTATAGTTAACAAAAAACTGTCGACGAAAACAAAACGCACAATGAATTAAACAACATTAGTCGATGCCAAAAAAAACATATAATAAGTCAGACACCTGCGGATATAAAACATCTTCATTAAAATGAGATAGGTCGACAGGTGGTGGAAGCTGAAGCGGTTCGATGCCGAGACGGAATCGCTGATGGATAGTAGCTGCATTGGATTTGTATCGAATTAGGATTGACAAATAGAATAGGCTCATTTTAGGGATCCGTAGCAAAAAACGTAAGTAAGTACTAGTAAGTAAGTACTAGCGGTAAGTACTTACCGCACGCATCGTGCGTATCCTTTACAGTTTTTTATTAATTTCTGAAAAACCTACATAAGAATTCTAACAAAGAGTTTCATATTGCGAGAATAAATAAGCTGAATGTTAGAACTTCCTTGAAAGCGCTTTTGCTTACTACGTTTGTCTCACTTTAATACTAAAGAGTAAATTACATGAAAGACATAGTTCTAATTTGAATACACGTGGCGCCATTTGCAAATTCGCGCGAAAAGTCAAAGATTGTTTCGACTTTTTTATTATTTAATTTATATTTTATTTCATTTATACTACAATTGGTATGTAGTGTTTTCTCGCAAGTTTGCTGAAAAATGTTGTGTGATACACGTGCGGATATTGGTTTTAACAAACTCGTGACTATGGTAAAACCTCCACTTCGTCTCGGGCTTACATTCATCTACTTGTTTGTAAAAACCAACTTACCGCATTAGTATCATAAATAACTATGGCACCCAAAAACGTTTGAGTGCTTTTCTCACGTAAGAAAAACTTCTTGATTACCTCACTAATGGGTCAACTAAATAATATTGTGACATAGTCCTATTTTTGTCATAATTAAGACATTTTGAACGTCGTTGACAGGCATCTTGGATTTCACTGATTGGCGGGAATCTTTCCAATGATGGCGGCCAAAACATCTGTGGTAACGTGTCCAACAGGCAGCTAATAAAGTGTTTCATTTAAAAAAAATAAGGACTTTTATCGTGTAGTTTTCTGTTTTAAGAACGGCCAACTTCAGTTATGTTTCTTTAAGAACCAACCAACGGTATTTCACAGGTATAAAATATTAAAGGAAACTAAACTGAAATGTCACAAAAATTGTTACATACAATCCAAAATTGCATAGTACCGACAAGATTCGAACCCGCACCCCCTGGGAAACATGCTCCTAAAATGGATTGCATTTTAACCAATTAAGCATTGATGGCGCCATCTATGATAACTATTTAGAAGTTAATCATTCGGATAAAATCATTACAGTAAGTGTTACAAAAAGATGGGAAACGTTTATGAGATGGATGATTTCAATTGATATTTTTGTTAAAATGGTTTAATTTTTGTAAAATATACACTTTTATTATTATTATTATTTTTTTAATTTTATTATAATTACTAAACTGTATTATAAAAAATAATCATAATGACTTCTTTATACCACTTTTTTAACTAAACAAACTAGCAACAAAGCAATTTATCCAAGTTTTGTATCATTATTATTTATCTTCTTCCCTATTAGAGAGTAGACTCTCTTTGAAAAAAAAAGTTCTTAGTATGTTTGTGAATTCTTTGAATGCTGATCCCCCATTCGTCATAACCTATAACAACGCTGTCACCAGGTTTTTTGTTCGTTAAATTAATTTTGGTTAAACTAGACGCTCACGTGTCTTTGGCTGCGCAAAAAATAATATATTGCTTTAAGAAATATGTTGTCAAAAATCGTGAACAACATTGTGTGAAAAAAGACATTCCTACCTAAGTAAAAAGAAAAATTATGATCGGTGTCCTTGTATTAAATTTCTTCAAACAAGACATTGAGTTTAAAATACTATAATGGAGGTCGCTCGAGGCTGCAATTTCATCCATCAAACCTTTCGGATTTTTGAGAAATGTAGATACAGTAAATAAGATTTTTAAAAGAAAGTATTCATATATATTAAAGAAGTAAATTTAACTACATGAATTCAATAATAATTTATAATCTTAATTGTTACCCACGACGGAACGAAGACTGTATATGCGTTTGGGGTGAGAGGATGTTTATTTGTTTGTTTGTGTGTGCAAATCCATGTTACCATTTTTCTTAAAAACTACTAGTCCGATTTTGATGCAGTTTTCAAATATGGGTTCGGGTTTGATTGGTGCATGTTCTTAAATAGGTGTTACGGTGTCAACTCATCAGGAGGCGCTGTAGTAAACATTTGTTTGTGCAAATCCATGTTGCCATTTTTCTCAAAAACTAGTTCGATTTTGTCTTTAAACGGTTCGTAATTAATCAGTGGTGGTTCTTAGATAGATGTTATGACGTTAGTTATGTAAAAGACATCGTCGTGGGTTTTATACAAAATTTTAATTTTGTAACTTGTTTATGTCACAAAACATTGATATTGTTTTAAAATCCATAAGCTATTAACTATTTTGTAGTGGTTAGACTTTTGCTAGTGAAATAGGAATTTTTTCGGTTGAAATGGCAAGGTGTCCAGTAAAATTACAGGACATGTGGGAGGCAACCGCTTTTTGTCTCAAGGTAACAGGCGCAGTGCCCAGAATTTTGCATGCCTCTGTATCTGTAATAGGTAGACGTCATTGCTTACCATCAGGCGAGCGTTGTGCTTGTCTTGTTATCTTATATCATAAAAAAAGTAGTGTCCTATGTTTTCTAGTCTAATTTTAAAAGCTCCAAATTTTAAAGCTTAGTCTTGTATCTTTCATCACTATTACTTGCAGATTTTAAAGCTTGGTGCTATTTCTCTCCAAACATTTCTGAGCACCTTGCACATAATCTCGCTTGTTCGAGCAAAACGTGAAGGGACCTTGTGAGCTCTACCTATTCATATCGACTCTGCATTTTCTGTAGCTTTCTGAATTTGATGGTGATTAAAACAGTGTATTCTGCACACAAGACGCTACATACCATGGTGAGTAAATGCTGTTACATTATTGTGTGGAACATCAATTTTATTAATATTGTAAAGCATCTATAAACTTTTCCAAATCGTCCCATTTCTGTATTCAGGTTTTTGCAAATTGTTTTTTTGAATAGAACCAAAACAGCTTTATAAATTGCCAGTTTTGTTTCATTTATCAAACCGAAATTCTATGCAGCGACTCCCATTGTTGCCGTTATATAGCATCCTTAAAGTCAAAGTTGGAGTACTGTCAGTAAATCTTCCCATCCTGGTTAACTTTATACATCACTCGGGTTGTTCACAACAGTCGTTAGCGTGTCGAAAAGATTATTCGCAAATTGTATTCATTATGTTGTTAAATTGTTGGTGTGTTGCGGAATGTTTGATGGGAATTCAATGGGATATGGGAACAGTGATTAAAAGAAAGAAAGATGTACGATAGTATGTGTAAGACTTGGTTTGGGTCAAATTCTCTTTTCTAGAGACTACTGATCATTAACAGTTTCGACATAAAATATTGGAATATAAGAAGTTCGTAACTGGATGTGTCATATTGATAGCGTTTATTTTGAATCCGATGTTTCTTTTATTGAACCAGATTAATCTATCTAGCTGCTTCTTCTTATATTAGACGTTAGCAATGACAAACGACGTGGGTAACCATGCAAATACTTAGACGAAACTTCCACCCATAAAATGAAAAGCGCTTGTGTTCAATTCAACTTTTGACAAGATGAGGTATAAGACCACCGACGAGAATCTGGGTTCACATTGGTATCATACATTTTGACCCAAACTACAAAAAATGTCATTAAGTTACAAATTGGTGAACCAAGCAGTGATATGTATTTGGTTGGTAGAGGACGCAAGCACGCAAGAGAGTAGTGAGCGACATTTCTGAACTCACTGAAATTGGTCATCCTTAATCACCAGAGAATATGTTTGTAGTTACAGAAACCATCAATACGCGCTAGAAATTTGATAACTAAGCTTTATTAAGTTCTTTGTTCCACAATTTGTTTGTATTGTTTAGTCTATCTCGTACGAAAAGTATTTTAAAATATTTCTGAATCGTGCAATGTTTTCCCTTGTTAAAAATCTAATTAAACAATGCTCTGAAGCGATCATTCTAAAAACAAGCAACAATGTTTTTTACTTTAACGAACCTTTTAATGACGGATCCCAAATCACGACGGCATCTGAAAAGAAAAAAAAAACACAATTAGTTTTATACGATTCTACAATGTTGGCATATTAAATTTTACATTTTGGGCCTAAAATTTTAAGAACAAAAATCTTTAAAATAGTGATCTTTATTGAAATAAAAAACCGGCCAAGTGCGTGTCGGGCCACGCGCAGTGTAGGGTTCCGTAGTAGCTTGTTATACAATGCAAGTCTTTACCCGTTATACACAAGCAACTAGGTACTCCGTCTTTGTCACTTTAAATGATTTATTCTAAGGATTTTGTATTTGGTACAAAATTATCCAACATCCAAGTTTAACGACTATTACTGCTAAACGAATAAAGTTATCTTAACCGCTATAATTTTCCTTTAAAGTTCATAAAATGCGCTATTATCACGAATTATGCCAAATTTTTCAAGCCAGCAGTTTAGCGTTTAGAGGGGGGGGGGGGACGCCCTACTGGAACAAAAATTTGCACTTTAAAGTTTTATATTTCGTAAATGGAGCATTCAATCGACAAGTGGTGTAAGCAACCCTTAAGACATTTTAAAAGACCTATTCAACTATAGTCCACACGATGGGGTAGACGATGAAAAAAAAATTCATCCCCACTTCTCATATAGGGGAGCTACCGTAAAAAAAAATATTTTTCACAATTTTATTTCAGCACTTTGTTTATATACATACCCCCACAAAATTACAGCTTTCTAGTATTAACGGTCTCTTAGCAAAACCCCGGACAGACATACAGACGGACATGACGAAACTATAAGGGTTCCTTGTCAGGACTACGGAACCCTAAAAAGGCAAACATTGATGAAAGAGATGAAAGAGTTTCAATTGTGATTGAAATATAGATAAATCTTAAATATATGAATACTGAATAAAGTGTAAGCTGTGATATTTATTCTTTTGTCAGTAAAAATTTGTTCATATCTATATGTTGAAAAAGGTTATCAAAAACCTCTTGGGATACTGCATCTAATTAGTCACTAGTACTGATAAGTCACTAGTACTCCCATCTACGTGAACTTATCACGTATATAAATAGTTTATGACATAATAATCAATATCAGTTCTTCAAAATTTTTCGTGACTATGTTAAATAAAAAAAGAATCATTTGGATCCGTTCACTATTGACGGAGAAATCGCGTAACATACACACAAAAAAAAAAAAAACATACAGACGAATTGAGATCCTCCTCCTTTTTTGTGAAGTCGGTTAAAAATATTAAAATCACGTATCATGTATTAAAATCACGTTTGATCAGACCGCCTGGCTGGTATGTTTAACTAAAATCTGTATATTAAAGCCAAGGTTACGTTATAGATAGTGGTCAACCGCTTGCCTATTGAGAATAAAAAAAACATTATGATCTCTATAATGTAAGCATTAAGAGTAAATCAGCTAAAGCCCATTAAAGATTAAACGAGCATTTTGGTGACTGGACGATTCAGAATAAAATATACCTAGTACCTAACATTACAGAACCTATGTTACGTACTAAAAGTGTAACTAAATATCAGTATTTTGAAACTATGTACTGCCATCAAAAATGTGTCTTACATTCTAAGCACAGCGTAACATTTAACTTAAGTAGTCCAATAATACTCCAAAAAGCCCAACATTTTCATCCGGTTCCTATATAATTTACAGCTGCTCAGGCGGACGCCTTCTCACAAATTACGATTGAAAATAACACATCGGCCGACGCAACTTCGACCATAATACGAGATTCGAAATTAAACATAATTGCTTAATTCAAAACGCATGATGCCGCAAAGGGTAATAACGAGAGAGATGAAGATATAGACGTTAACGTGGTAGAAAGAGATGCAGATAGATGGATTGGCGCCAAAGTTGCATCGAAAGGTAACTTCCAGGTAATGGAACGTGTGAAGCGAGCTCAAGTGGTTATCATTAGAGATGTTTTTGTTCTGGTTCGGAATCTTGCTGGATCACCGTTAGAAATAATGTCTCTTGTTATAAAGCTTATTGGACGTAATGGTATAGAGCGAGCAGTTGAACATAAAAATACGGACCGACGTTTAAAGTCCTATGATGTTAAACATTAATTTAATAGCGATTGTATATGTATATGTATGAACGTTGGCAATTTTCCCATCCATCCAATCTAATAATATTATGACAAATTATTTCATTTGTATTTACATTCTCAAGTCAGAAGATATTGTGGCATTACAGCGTGATCACACACATGGAATAGAGAAATATAACCAAGTTTCTTAAACTGACATATCCAGACTAATATTCTAAAGAAAAAACGTTTTTAAACGAGTTCAACTTTTAAGATGTTTCAATATCGCGGAAAATATCGTTTGCGCGATGCAGGATCTCATACATTTAGGCAATATTTTAAAGAGAGCTATTACAATCTACGCTAGCACCATCTCTGGGTTTTATTTGTCCTTACTTTATAATGAATAAAACACGTTTCTTGTATGGGGACCCTCTATTATTTTTAACTTTATTCTGTTTTTAGTATTTGTTGTTATAGCGGCAACAGAAATACATCATCTGTGAAAATTTCAACTATGTAACTATCACGGTTCTTGAGATACGGCCTGGTGACAGACGGACAGACAGACAGACAGACAGACAGACGGACATCGGAGTTTTAGTAATAGGGTCCCGTTTTACCCTTTGGATACGGAACCCTAAAAAGTAACTAAAGAAGGAAACTTAAAACATAAGGCTCTTGGCTGTTTAGATATAATAGGTTTCAATGAACTTAGGCTATTATTGTCTATGCAGATAGTGTTTGTCATTGTTAACACAAAGCTGCGGCTTTAATTTAGTATAACAATGGAATAGATTTAGTAGATTTGGCAAGAGGTTTCGAACCTGGTTAGCAATTTACTTTTGGATATTTATGTCTCTAAGAAAACTGTTCAGTAACACATTTCTATATCTTTCTCTTTCTATAGCAAATAAAATTTACAAAACTAAATTTTAGATTTTTGGTAGGCGCCTCAAATTGCCAGTCAAATCTCAAGTGTACTAGCTTTTTACTAGAAAATAAAATGTTTGCGAGCCTGTACAGATTAGTTTTGTTCAGCTTATATCACAAATCCGTTTGTAAGTTACGCAACCCAATAATAAAGTATGTATGAATATTGTAGTTACCTATGTACCTACGCTTCATTATTAAAATCCAGCGAAGTAATACTAAGTAATTTAATTTTAAATTAAGCAATGTACTCGTCCCACAGACAGGCTTTACCGTAATAATAAACATGACAACTTATTTAATATTCAATTTAACTTAATTAAAAGCTTAGCCCTCAAACCACACAATTCTCACAGAACAATAGAAAATAATATATGAAAATTCTAACAATTACTGCGCCGGAAATTCGATACGATATGCATCTATGTGCTTTTTAATTACGGCTATAGGCCCCGCCTAACACTGTAATTTATATGAAAACGTCCAATCAAATTAGGCAACGATGACGTGAAGTGTCATACTGGCAACTCTGGGAATATTAATCATCTTTATTTGAAATTGGAACGCGTTAAACTTTTTTCTGAGGTTTCGAACAGAATTCAAACGTTCGAATTGTAATTTGAAGAGACAGTATTTAACGGTCGGACGGGTTGAGATTGATGGGGACAAGGTGGTCCTTCTGTTGTTTCTAGATTGATCTTTGAAAATGATAAGCTGAGATCACACTCTAGAAAAGGGTTTTCATTCAGCTATAATAATCATCTAATGATGTGCCTTTATTAACTTTTTGTAATATTTTTTCGTGTATACATTAAAGTTACCTTTATTATTATTAATTAATCAAGATGCATTAAACTTTAGTTAGTTTAGTTTAGTTTCAGTAAGTATCAAACTTTAATCATAGCTGAAACGATACGAGATCTTAAAGAATATTTATAATTATAGATGTTCTAGAATAAGGTATTCTATAGTTGAGATATACTGTCGAGTAATTCTAGCGTCGATATGCTTAAACTACTAAAACCACGTCAATTTTAACGATTAGACTATTATTTTATTTGAAATAAATGTAACTAAATACGTATAATAAATTATCAAATTACATACAATTTGCCATCCTTTTAATAATTTAATATATCATATTATCATAACATAGTATTCCATATTCGAGCTCTGTATGCCTAATAAACATACTATAATTTATTTTACTTAAGGGGGTACGATTTCCATACAAAACTATAATGCACGAATATGAGTAAACGGAGCAAAAATTTGCACTGAAATCACATCTTTTGGTCTTGTATAAGTTTTAACATGTCGGGAATTATATTTAACTACATGATTTATATGAACAATATAAACATATACTATATCAATATTTTTTGGTTTAACTTGAATTTTACTATTATTTAAAATAATGTCATCTTAATCAATCAAATCATGTAGGTAAATTCAATTCCCGACAAGTAAATATTTCTAAAAGACCAATACATATGATTTCAGTGCAAGTTTTCCCTCCATTTACTTATATTTGTGCATTATACTTTTGTATGGAAATCGTACCCCCTTAAGAACATTTACTATTCAACTCAACAGTATGTCAAATTTACTAATATACGTCTAATATTCTCCCCGCATTTGAGTTTAGAGAAGTTAACTCAGCTCGAAAGTTTGTCTTCGGTAATGTCAACATACATCATCATAATTAATATTAATTAGCGACATTACCTTCCTTCCCTTGACGTCAAAACAGCGAATGTACCTACGGAGCTATGTGTCAAAATAGCATACGTAACACTAAACGGAATACGAGCTCAGTTATGTGGCGTGGCGACAGTAATTCATCTTGAATTGCAGAAGGTGGAAAACTGTTAGCATTTCGTATGTAGTATGCATAGAAAATATTTTATGTAGGTACTTTACTCTCTTCCACTTTCCTTTTAGCTATGGTGTTATGGCCTGCTTCCCGGATTTTGATATAATTATATTATAGTCAGATTGATATATTTCTTCTATGTCTTATTCACAAGACGATGCTAATTAAACTCGTTTTAGAAAATCTAGGAGAACGAAATAAAATCTAACCTAAGCTAACTGAAGCCTTCTGAATAATCTATTTTTGGTAAATTTAGACGCACCAAAAGCTATTAATTTATAGTACATACATAACAGATGAACCCTCCCAATGATGGAAAGTCGCAAGAAGAGCTGAATATCGGGCTCAGCGGCGGATCTTGGGTGAGGCCTACGTCCAGCAGTGGACTTATACCGGCTGATGATGATGATGATGATAATGGTGAAAGATGAACCCCAAATCCAAATTCGAAAGAAGATCGATCTGAGTGGGGTACCACAGGAAAAGCCTTTGTTCAACAGTCGACGAATACTAGCTGTTAATAATGATGAACCCCAAATCTAGTTTTAACTAAAATACCAAGTCGATTAATCTAAACTTAGATGAACATAATTTAAGACCATTTAAAAAACTAAAAGAACCGACTTCAAACATTGCGCTAGTCAAAGTAGCCTAGTAACTGTTATATAATCAAAAGTCAAAAGTCAAAGCATTTATTCAGTATATGGGCAAATTAAAAATTAGCACTTACACACGTCAAATAACATTAAATAGATCATATTCAACAAAAAATATAGATATAACAGAAACATAACGCTTTGAATTTACAAAAAAAAAAAACAAAGGTATTGAGCCATTCAGCTTTCATCTAGACGTCGAACGTCATACTTAAAACACATGTTTAATTCCCCTTATTAATGTAGGGTTGCCAACCGTACCATTACGTGCATCCGCAACCCAGTGCCAATCTGTGCCAGTAGTAAGTAGTAAATCGTCGAGATAAGTAAATGCATCGTAATACAAAAATTGATCTATTAAAAATGGCTCGGCCGGTTTCGTTAAAATTACAATGGGATCACCTTGGAAACGTAAACTACCCATTAAAAAAGAATCATTTGAATCTGTTCACAATTGACGGAGTAATCGCGTAACTTAAAAATGAGCAATTAATAAATAGTAATAGAAAGCCTTTAACTCTAAATCTGGCTAACTTGAAAGGCTTAGTAAATAAATCATGACAAGAAAAGGTAATCAATGATACTGATAGAGAAAATCTAATAGAAAGATAAGACAAGGTGGCATATCCACATACATGTTGCAAAGGATTTAAAAGGCAGAAGTTTTGCTACTGCGCTTCCCCTAAACGGCACCTTAAGTGAAGTAATGTAATATAACACGTATGTAACGTGTAATATAATACAAGCGCATGTCACAAGTCACAACACGGCGTTATCGCGTCTTGATGAATTATCGCTGTTAGACCTCACTGTTTGTGTGGTATCTGGTATGAACGGAGCGCGTATATATCTAAGGAATCATACAATAAAATATAATTTAATCTTGTTTAAAACAGATAGCATGGAGTCTTGCACGGAAGTAGGACACTGTCTGTGCCCACCTGCTCAGCTACTACCCTTACGCCTTTAGTCCACCTACGCATTCGCATGCGGTAGCGAAACAGCGAAAAATCTGTCAGTTGCAGGCAGCGTTTCGCATATGCTATGTCTCACTCACTCTACAGCGAGATGAGATAGTTGCGTCCTTGTCGGTACTGTTTCGCAGGCGAATGCGAAATGTTCGTTACACAGACGCAGGAGTTCGCTAGTGGTGTTTCGCATCGCAACGCGTCACTACATGTTTCTGCCCGGGCGGACAGATTTTCGCATGATGGAAGCCGAAAATATCGAAATATTATTAAATGTAATTCGGTTGTTTCGCAGAGTTTTGCTACCGCAATGGTTTCGCAGAGATTCGCTTTCGCATGCGAATGCGTAGGTGGACTAAAGGCGTAAAGGTGGAAAATCTGTCACCAAACATCTAATGTGTTCCGGCAGCTGTCCTTGAGAGTCAGTTCTCATAGCCCAGCGTGCTACCATCCTCGAATCGTCAATACAAAACAACCTGCCTTTCAAGAGGCCTATGATCTTAAAATCATCATCAGCCTATCTCGGTCTACTACAGGATATAGGCCTCACCTATGGCAATACACTGAGCTCAAACTTTGTCAAGTCTTTTCATCGCCCATACCAAAAAACTTACAGACAAAAGTATTTAACTAGTGCGTCCTACCTGTTATTAGGGTTCCGTACCCGAAGGGTAAAACGGGACCCTATTACTAAGACTCCGCTGTCCATCCGTCTGTCTGTCTGTCTGTCTGTCCGTCTGTCACAGGGCTGTATCTCATGAACCGTGATAGTTAGACAGTTAAAATTTTCACAGGTGATTTATTGGTGTTGCCGCTATAACAACAAATACTAAAAACAGAATAAAGTTTAAAACAATAGAGGGTCCCCATACAAGAAACGTGTTTTTTTCGGCATTTCACGCCATCTATGAACGCTTTGTTAGGTAAACGTCCCATAGATGGCGTTATATTGAAATGTCGATCTCTAACTCCTTTGTTAGACGTTAAAGAAATAAAATGTTTATTAATTATTATTTTTTGCGGGCGAAAAATGATAGTGGTATTTTATGCTCGATCTTATAAAATACTGTAGTGTGGTACGGAACCCTACTAGTGCGAGTCCGACTTGCACTTGGCCAGTTTATTATTAGTTACGAATTTTACTATTGAACCCAAATATTTAATTTCACTGCAATGCACTTACATAATTTACAAGACAATGTGATGATGCTTTTTCCACCAACTAAATTCACGTCAAGTTGTGTTTGCATCATCATCATACCGCTGTCTCTCACGTCCCAAGCCCCAGCTCTACCTAAACGATGCGGGTGAGCTAATATGGCTAAATTCTGTCTCCCTTGGAACATTAACCAGTATCGGGGTCCTCTGTGAGACCGTTTGAAATGCAAATGCCGATGCTCAGGTATATTAGTTGACGGTTTATTGGTTCCATAGCAGCTAGGTATGCTGTGAATAAATGAACCTGCATAACATTGGATAAGCAATCTTTATGTTTTGCAATAAGGATGAGAATCAAATAAGGAGTAGGTCCGAGATTGATTATCAGTGGTAGCTTATATTGTTAGCAATAAGTAAAATGAGTAGTTACCTAAAAACTACCTAAAAGTGGGTAGGTAATCAAGCAAGACAGTTTGATGATGGGAATTGCTATTTTCATAACTTGAAATATTATAATTTCAATGTATTTATGTGTATATTCACCGATTTCTCTGTCAATTTTGGACCGATTTTCAATATTCTTTTAATTCTAAAGAATATAATCCTGAAGTTATAATTCCATTGTAAATTCACCAATATTTGATGAGTATCTTTAGAAATTTAGGGATGAACACCTCTCAATAATGCTACTGAAAATTATTATACGTAGTGGGGAATGTTGGACAAACATGGTTTTTTGTTTTCGTTTTTTAAACCATCTCAAATTATAAGCTTTCCAAAGACATATGGCGAGGGTTAGATACAGCTCACAGATCCACTAGCAACAAATAAATAATAATTTATTCGTAGGCTACTAGTTTTATATTATTTTTCTGCCGACTCACAAGCTTTTACTGCAAAGAGATTAAATTATTTTCACAAAGCTTACTAGCTTGAACCGGGTCAGTGAGTAATGGATTAAAAACTTTAATATGAAAATTGTAAGGCCATTATACGCTTAATCGGAATAAAATGCCTTGGATTCTGTTTCTTAGTGGTTAATTTAATAATCTCAATTGTATGCTCTGAAATATTGTAAAACTGTATTAAATATTCACAAAGTACATATTATAATATAATATAATATTTATATTTAGCTCATACACACGATTTACGATTTTTGATGATGGCAGCACGCTATGCTTAAAATGGGGATCAGCTCTCAAGAAAAGCTGTCGCAATATTTGGAATACATTAGATGTTTGGCGACCGATTTTTCAACTCGAGGGTAGCTCACCAGACGGACACTACATTATTGTCTTTTACCGTACAAGGCGTTACTAGATTGGTATGATGATGCTTGACCAACACCTATATCCGGCCAACTATACCCGGGGTTTCCACATGATGTTTTTCGCCTGGACTAAAAACAAAACCCATTGCACAAACAATGAGTCACTCGCATACTCATAATAATAATATAACGCCAAGAGGATAAAATTAAACCATTAATTACTTTGGTTAGATGCACATTCATTTCACGCTTACCATTGTATCAATTATCATAATTTGCGATATAAATGCGATATTAAGCTAATTAGTCATCATTGTCAATATTAGTGAAACACATTTAAAAGTAGGTCAATTTTATATGAATGCAATAATTATTGCATTGCATAATAAATGTTATAATTAGAAAATTGGCTATAGCAGCATTTCCGCAGTGTGGATTGGAAAAACATATATTTACCGTCTTCAAATGACCAGATAAACTCAACTCCATTATTGACCGCAACGTCACTTAACATCAGTTAAGATAATGGTACTGAAAATCTTGCATCTGAAAGATATAATTTTGGACGTGGTTTTGGATATAACGTGGACTATTGATACATCTAGTTGTCGAATTAAAAAAAGGTGATGAGGTAATGAGTTCTTGCAGTTAGGTGGCACATTCACCGAAATGTATTCGATAATCCGATAGACAAGCAACTCTGCGGTGTTGCTCTAGTTGTTATTTTTAATTCTTGTTATCACAGTCTCATACATTCAATCGCAGATAAGTACGACTGTCGCGAAAGCCTTAAACGAGGTTCAAGCCACTAACGCCCACGTGAACTGCTTAATGAACTAAATAACTTCCTCAAGACACTTATCCCTGAATCCGCTGAGATTACGACGAAGCCGACGACATAAATTACTCGCAACTGTTGCGGCAGACGTGTACGCCATTTATTGTATTTTTTATTAAGACCAGCGGAATTTCGCGACTTTTATCTCCGTTTATGCATTAAATAAGCTTGGTTTAGTTTTATAGAAACGTTACTATAACTGCGCTGGAAAAACTGCATGAACCGATAAGATAATTGGCAAATGACTTAAACATTTATGCAATTTCAAAATGGTTACACCTATTGAGACGGGCATTTCACGTGGCTTACCAATTGGTAGAATTTTATACAAAATGCTAGCTGATACCCGCGACTTCGTTCACGAACACCAAGAATTTAGTAGCCTTTGTTCATTCTCATGCTATAAAGTATCTCCTTGTTAAATTTCAGTGAGATTGGATGGTCCGCTTAGGCATGATTAGGTAACAAACAGACAGAGTGACATACGTACACACACACACAGTTACATACGAGTACATACATACATACATACACAGTTCCAAACGTTTTTATAATAATAGTCTGGATGGGTTAAAAATGTACATCATCAGTTTATTTTTTATGACAACATGAATCCTATAAAAATAGTTTGGTAAATAGTTTAAAATTCGTTTACTATATATTTTACAAAATGCGCTAGGATTGTTGCGCTATGTGGATTGAGCTATATGTTTTTGTACTATGTTTTACATCTCTACCCTTTTCTATTGGACATCTACTTGAAGTTCTATTGCTGTTCTGTTCCACAAAATGTAATAAACTGGCCAAGTGCAAGTCGGACTCGCACTCATAGGGTTCCGTAACACAGTTAAGTATTCCATAATTAAGATTTGTCGCAACTACAAAATTAACTTTGTTTTTCATAGTGTCTGTATGAAAAACAAAGTTATCTTTGCGGTCGCCATATCTCTAAAACTGCTGACTGTATCTCTTTCAAACCAACTTTCGTTGTTAGTTTTTATTAAGATCTACAGCATATATTTTTTTTAGATTTTTCACTCCCATACTTTAAAAGTTAGAGGGGGGGGGGGGGGGGGGGACACACATTTTACAACTTTAGACGCGCCGATCTTTCAAATGATTGACTTTGAGAAAAATGATTTTAGAAACCTCAATGTTATTTTTGAAGACCTATCCATAGACCACACCCCACACGTATAGGTTTGATGATTTTTTTTTTTTGTTTCAGTTCAATGTATAAAACTTTTATATTTATAATTTTTTGTATAAAAATCGGAAAGCGGTTCACAGAATACATCTACCTACCAAGTTTCAATTCTGTAGTCCTAACAGTTTCGGAATAAAATGGCTGTGACATACGAACGGACAGACAGACAGACATGACGAATCTATAAGGGTTCCGTTTTTTGCCATTCGGCTACGGAACCCTAAAAAGGAACCATCCGTGATACTCCATCGCTATACACAAAATGTTACAGTCCCCACTAAATCTAATTACACAAATTTTCGAAACATCAAAATCTCGACCGAATCTTATACAATTGTTCATCTCTTAAATAGGCCTTCAGCTTAAACGACTACCATCAGAAGCGGTAGCTAGACCGTCACGACCGCACTACAATTGCACCTTTTTAAACTTTTTTACCATTCCTATTCGTTCCGTTTATTTTTTCATCTTTACTTGTTGGTTTTGTTAAGAATGCGAAGGAATTGACGTCTACATCACGATTCGTCACGGTTTAACGTCTCCGAGTATGACGCTGCGATTTTTTCCGCTATTAAAACTAACTCCTACCTTTTTAAAGAATCATCGCCTTTATCCTTGTGACATAAGGTATATTTTCCTGTTGAAGAGAGAATGCACTACAAGTAGCATAGAGACCTCTCATAGTCAAATGTGATGACTTAATTTAAACCGCTCATTTGCTACGGGCGCAGGGTTTGCACATACTTCAAGCGCATTTTATGTTTTAATGTGAACACGTTTAATATGTTGCGAGTGGAGTTTTTAAGTGTGCTCATGATGCTTCGAGCAAAAAGCTACTGGCGGGTTGTTTTGCATAATTACGTTGGAACTATTTTTATTCGATCCATATAAAAGACACGCTTATACCGCTCATTCATTCATGTACCAGATATTGGAAAGAACACAAGTCTGATGCAAGTTTATGAACCAAATAGAAAGATTGTTTATCAAATAAGTATAACTTCCGACTTTAGAATGTTTGTCTAAAGAATTCTCAAATTTACATTATTGACCCTCGTTTTATATACTTAACTAATAATGTAACAATTAATTACAAAGATGCCAAAACACTTTTATTTTATAGACATGATTTTGTCAAAATATACATTTCAGTATTTTTCATATCAGTATTTCCGAGAAAATTATCGATGGATTGTAATAATTCGCTAAAAATGTATGAACTTGATTTCTTTAAAATCATTTTGCAAAAATCATTTTTGTTTGGAAGAAGATTATTTCTAAATGGTCCCAATTAATTTTAATTGCGACTTGATAATGATCTCCAAAGATATGGAAATAAAAAATCTACTGAGAATGACAGGCGCAGCATTTGGAGTCAGATTTTTTTGTAATGTATGTATGTTATATGCAATGTATATTATTTATCATCGGTGACAATACAATAATATGGTACCATGGAGCTGGTCTGATGATGGAGACGGAAGGTGGCCACGGCATCTTTGTGATAAAACAACATAACCCCACCGAGTTGTTTGGGCTCGATTGATTCGTGTTGAAGAGAACTTTTCACCTGAAGATATCCAGGGTCTGATGATGAAGCTGGAAGGTAGCCACGGCATCTCTGTGATAAATCAACATAGCCCTACCAAGTTTGGGCTCGATTGATTCGTCTTGAAGATAACTTTTCACCTAGATGATATCTAGGGTCTGATGATGAAGCTAGGTGGTGGCCACGGCATCTCTGTGATAAATCAACGTAACTCTACCGAGTTTGGTCTCGATTGATTCGTCTTGAAGAGAACTTTACACCTAGATGATATTTAGCGACTGGTGATGAAGCTGGAAGGTGGCCACGGCATCTCTGTGATAAAATAACGTAAACCCAGTGAATTTGGGCTCAAATGATTCGTCTTGAGGAGCACTTTACACTTAAATGATAGGCAGGATCTGATGATGAAGCTGTAAGGGGCCATGGCATTTCTGTTATAAAGCAACATAGCCCCACCGAGTCTATAATCACATCAAATATCCGTGAAATATTTTAAAACATCATGCCTTCTCTTAAATACTTAGGTAGTAGGTAGGTAGTCGGTATCTATACCTACCTATTAAAAAGTTAAAAATAAATTATAAATAATATAATAAAATAAAAAATATTCTTAAAAACAAGCTTTTATCTGGGACAATGAACTAAAATGTTAAAAATAAATTCTAGTAAGTATTTGGCGTGTAGGTACTTACCGATATTTTTAAAAGCTTGAGGCACTGAAGTATGGTAGAACGAACGAAGAACCTGGCCTAAATAACGGGTAGTGCTTCAAGCTTTTACGAATATAGGTAAGTACTCGTAAGTCAAATACGTCAAATACTTACTAGAATTTATTGTTAACATTTTAGTTCATTGTCCCAGATAAAAGCTTGTTTTTAAAAATATTTTTTATTTATAAATTATTTTCATTCATGTTTTACATAGAAATGTATATTCAACACAAACATTATTTTTTAACCGACTTAAAAAAAAGAAGGAGGTTTCTCAATTTGACCGTATATATAAATACCTATTTTTTTTTATGTGTGTCCGCGGATAACTTCATCGTTTATAAACCGATTTTGATGATTATTTTTTGTTGGAAAGGAGATATCCCAAGTGTAGTAGTAGTATAAACCTTACTAATTTTATCGAGGTCTGATGAGTATCTCCAAAGATATGTCGATAAACGTCTCAAACTTGCAACTGAAACTGAGTCGCGCGGCACTGAAGTCGATTGTTTTAGTTTTTTAACTATCTTATTATAAGTCTTATCCGTTCTCTTCTACAACTATTTCCAGCCATTAATTCTTACCATTTAACAAGAGCTAGTGTTCCCAGCTTTTATAGTAACATTTACATCTCGTTTTAAGACCCGTTTCACATGAGGCAAAATATCCGTCGATTGAGACGTTACGACCTGTAGGGTCCACTCGTTTTGTTTTACTGGAGCGCAGTCCCTAATGATTGTTTTTATTTGTTCTTTTAAAGATCCTGCAGCGCAAGTTTTGTAGTGGAGCTGGATAGGCTTTGGGTTATTGTCGATTTCTCTTGAAATGTTAACTTTTATGTTTTATAGTGCAATTTATTTGAAACCTTGATATGAAACTGCTTTATGAATGTTCTTGTGCTGTCTTTGATTTTAATGAAGGTTGTCTGAAAGCGATTGCTTTCAGCTACAAGACCGCTTACACTGTTTTTTTAATTGCTATCATCACAATTATCAGTCAAATTCCGTTCACTGCTGACCATAGGATGTCCTGTTTTTTAATCACATTATTTTTTTAATTTCCGTAATGGTGTTCATCATCGCGTTTTGATCTTTCAATCTAGAATTACACTTTACTTAATTTTACACAATGTAAGAATCATAATTCTGTATTACTTAAAAAAATACAATACGATTTTTTGACATACGTTGCTAACATAAGATGAGACATAAAAAATGCTGAGTTACATGTGTTCGAATTTTAACCATCTCTACGACCTTAAAATCTGTACTTGATCCCAATTCCGAATATGCTTCATATATTGTTGAACGGAACAGGTTAATATTAAAGTAAACAACGCTACTGGCGAGTGCATTCTCAATATTTGCCTCGCCAGTATTTATGTTTTCGTTCAGGCAGTAATCGAACAGATAGCAATCAAGACCATGATTAACCATAATATAATCGAACACGTTTGGGAGCACGCCCAAGCGGCTTGATTGAGATTGGGCTGATAAAAAGTTGATAGTCAAGTGCGAATCGCAATAATAATAGGTAGAATATAGTTTTTTGGGTAATGACTCGGTTATTATTAGAATAGTCTAGAACTTCACAGAGCCGCAATTAAAGCGGGTCGGTTATAAAAGCGATCATCCTTTTAAAATAAAAACTTAATAAATATTTATTTCAATACAAATATAGGAAGAAGTAAAACCTTTTTGTTTATTTTTGGTTATTGTATTAAATACCATAAATAAAAAATGCAGTCATTTTTTTTATTTGGAAATCTGGATAGTAAGCATGCCAAACCGTATAACAGCTGCTGTAGTAACAGCTCGTGGCGGCAATAAAAAATATAAAAATGTGTAAAAATTGTATTTGATACCATCATAGCACATTTTGTAAAATCTATAAAATGAGGTAATTTTTATATATTTAATTCTGTTTAATTTTCTATTCAATATAATCTTGTACTTTATGTCTTTAAAAAATAAATTGTCTATAATACTCTTTACTTTATAAAGTTAATTCCAATATTTTGGAATTAATTGAGATTTTTGTTACCAACCCTTGTTACTGACTCGTTTTCTTTTTGATTTTTCATAGTAGTTTGATGCAATAAAATATACCTACTTTAAAATATTTTAAACGATGGATGAGATAACTTCTTAACAAAAATGTAATAATATTTCTACTAGGTACTATAACAATACCCATAAACAACAGCACAACGTAACAAACCTAATAAAATTTAAACGCAAAGTAAGCGGTATTCAAATAATTGTTATTGACAAGTGGCTCCCTACTTATAATCCAAAGGAAGCGCCAATCAACAAACTGAGTGAAAGTAGACATGAGCTTCCTTCTTAAAAATACGGTACCCTAAAAAGGGGACGTCCACGCCAGCGGGTGTAAGGTATATAGTAATTATTGTTAGACAGACATTCAAAAACGCCGACACAACAACACATATAATCAACGCACACATAGATGTGCGTACGCACGCACGCACACAAATATATTTTTATTCGCGTTTGCCTACCTTCAGGGCTGGCACACATGCGTGACTTAAACATCATAATTACAGGGGTCAGCCGCGTGCGTCGATTTGTAACGAGCCTAAACAAAATGGCGGTCAATTTTATTTGTATACAAAGAGGTGCAGGCTTGATAAGTTGAATTTTGAATGATGGATAAAGCTGTTGGTAGCTTGTAGACACGGTTCTGAACTTTTGATAAGATTAAGATTATTCTTATGCCTTTTTATTTTATCACTAATTAATGTATATTCTTATCAAATGATGTTGTTCCGCATTTTTCTTTCATTTACTTGTTGATAATTTTGTTTTTAAATTCAATGTTATCATTAAAGTGAACTTAAATCTTATCACAAATGCGTAATTTGCATTAAACATTTACTTGATTAAATACATTTTATATCTATTTTTTGTTGAATCACGTAACTTATCAACAATCTTGAGAGCACCTAATATTCTAAGTGGCAATTTCATTGTCATAAAACCAAAATCTCCATATTCATATTCTAGGAAGATAATAAGCAAAACAATAATAAAAATAAATAACGCTACGCATAATGCCATTAAAATAACCAGTAAGCATAATAGTGAATATGAGAAAGCCCGCAAGCTTACTGAGCCTACACAAACCCCGTATGATAATGAAGTTATTATGAATAAAATTCCTTTAGGCATACTTTTTCTTACAGTAGCAGGAAACATTTAAACATAAGTTAGTTAATGATTAATATTTATTAGTAAACTGACGGTAGGAAGGCCTCCATTTCGAGAGCTTACGCAATGGGATTCTAAAATGTTAATTTTGTGAATTAATTTGTATTTTAAGTACAGAAGTTATATTTTGATGCCAAATATAAAGTCATATATATGAAGTTTATGTTAAAGACTAACAAATATGTCTTATTAGTGATGGAAGTTATGAGTCTTTACTTTGTAATTCAGATTTGATCTAAATAGATATAATTTATGATTCAATTAAACTTGAATTAGAAGATTCTCATTAGGAACTATTAACATGCGAGTTTATTATGATTGCGATTTACGATAAAAAATTGTGATGTTATAAAAATTGATTAACAATTAACATATCAAGTAACCAGACCCTTCACAATAATCACTATTGACAGTACCTATTTACATTTTATTATTCATATTCATTATTTAAAAAATCCATTATCTACTACCAATAAACAAGTATAAAGAACCCCGTGCAAATTTTAAGCAGAAAAATATAAACATTTCTCATTTTCAATAACTGGGACAAATGTCGTTTTTCATAAAATAAGCGGAATATAATCGTATGAAAAATAATGTGCATGATAATAGAGTACGCAGTTGACTGCATAAAAATTTTGGAAGAGCACCAAGTAGTTCATCCCAAAACAAGCGATGCTACAAAGTAGAACGAATAAAATAAAAAAAGCACTCTTCCTAGAAGCACTCCCTCCGATCCCTCCTCAGATAAAGGCGACGAAGAAAAATCACGAGAATTAAACATTCCTAAAAGAGTTGTCAAGCAACCAAATTAAGTCTAACGGGCACGGAAGAAAAACAACATACAAATAGAAGATCAAGATTGTGGGAAAAGAAATAAGTGAGTAATTATTAAAACAAGATTATTATCGAAATCGCTATAAGTCTTGTAAGTTCAAAACAAGTTTCGAATAGATTAATAAATGGACGTGAACCATTAACGCTTCTAACAGTAATTGCCTGGCACTACTATGATGGATCGTAAGGTTTTTGTGGGTATTTTCTCACCATACACTTTTTAACGCTCCAAGGGATCTACTCAAATTACTGTGCTTTGACTTGCTGTTACGTCATTAGCTTAATTAGCTCCGAAAGTTTCAATAGAAAAGCCTCACAAATTAATTTTGTCCAAAATTCCAACGTTCAAATTCCAAGAGACAATTAGACAGAGTATGATAATGCGGTTGCAAATAAAATATCCCTTTTGTTACAAGTTAATTTGTTTACGAATACTGACAGAGACACAAAAGAACTTAAGCCCTGTCTTATTTAAATTAGGTACTAAAATAAATACAGTACGTTCGGCTGGCTACAAAATCTGAGGGGTTTTACAATCTCTGCCTTCGTTGGACGTCGGACGCTCTTAACCAAATTGTATTATTTTGCATTCATTTTTGACAAAGTATACATTGTGAGGAATTTGATTACGGCATTTTATGTTAAAAGTCTTTGATGTCCTATACGTTTCGTTGTTCATTTATATCGGGGAGACTTTTCAGTTAATCTTAATAGTAATCTGTAGCAATACAGAGAAATGGAAGGCTCATTAAATCATCACGATTTTATAATGCCAAATGACATTAATTTGACCATATCTAATGATTTTTGATCTTTTAATTTTTTTATCGTGTTTACCATACTCTATTTAATTTTGAATGGCCTCATACACATTGGAATTTTTAATATGTAATAAAATAATACTTATCAATGTAGCTTAACGCTAAAGAAATCTGACCATTTGTTTTAGTTGGAAACGGATTTTGTCATCATATAATCTTAAAAAATGTATCCGTGTCTGTATGTTTTCAAGAATTGAGACAACATCTCCGAACTAGTGCATTACAATCATAACGTAAAATAAGAAGATCCAAATTCATGCTTAGAGATATGAATAAACCGCATAACCAAAATTACCGCATGGCTGCACCAAGCGTCATTTGACGACGAAATGAGTCGTCAGCGATTCAGATCTTTGAAATTGCACATCATTAATTGAGACGTCAGGATCGCGAAGGGGCCGAGTAAAAAAAAAAGATAGGGCTGTCTCCATACTAATTTAGATATCAAGCCAACGAGACCGACAAATTGTTAGCCGTTAGTATACGCTTCGTGGAATTAAGATGTTCTGTCGGCCGCTTTGTTCGCTAGAGTTATTTTTGGTGAACGGTTTCAATCGAAAATGGTCAAAGTTTGGAGTTCAGCGGTTTTTGTTATCGAATAGTTTGGATTGTTTGGACTACCCGACAATGGATTCAGGATCAATCTGTACGCGAAATTTGGGTGATTGAACTTTGGGAATGAGGAAATTCGTAGATACAAAATTGTTTTATGTACAATTTTTATTGATAAAGTTTTGGGTTTTATTTAGATCGTATTGTTTTGACAACACTTAAAAGTATGACAAAATACTTGACTGAGGAGTAAATATAGCTCAAAATAATTATGCTTCTGTATTGATGATAATTTTATATCGTTATGTCCCTACACTGATTGAGTAATTATCATTTATCATTACTGACTAAACTTAAAACAATTCAAGCATACCGGTTCTACCGATCATCTTAAACCATGCGTATACAATAATATCTTTTTTAAAAGGAGAGTGATGAAGTAAAAAATAAAGTTCGTGCTTGAATAAGCTCAAATGTCAGAATTATTAATCGAATCGGACTAAAACGAATATCATCAACGCGTTAGAATATACTATAGAAAAGGCTTTAATTTACGATTTCGAAATATATTAATATGTAAATCTCACGACAGACAAGGGTTAATAGATGTTAACTATAAATAAGAGAAATATATAAACTCTAGTGTTGAAAAAGCAATTTCACACCTGCCTTAATAGGAATTAAAAAATCAATCCGCACTGATTGGGGATAAGTGTGTAATAAATTTACAGAATTGACAGATAAATGAGTTTTGATAATTGGGTCGCGGATTTTAAGTACCATACTGATGTTACTGAATTTATGAGAGTTTTATGAAAATTTTAGATTTTATGCAACAACTAAAACTGGTTTTGCGACTAAAATCCTTGTTTTGCATAATTGTTAAACTCGAGCTTTGTATGTTTGATTACTATTGATAAAAACAACGAGGTTATTTGATTTGAATTCGAAATTAAGTTTTCTATCTATTATGGTTTACTTAATAATTTAAATTATACTAACTTTTTAAAAAAAATATCTTATAGGCTAGCGTTTTGACCACTATCTCACGCTAGGCCTAGAATGGGAACTGGCTCTGAAGGATAGCTGCCGGAACACATTAGATGTTTTGGCGACAGATTTTTTAACTTGAGGGTGGGTGGTAGCTGGCCAGGCGGACACTAGATAGTGTCCTACCACCATGCTGGGGTTGTTGGTTTCTTAACGATGTTTTCCTTCACCGGAGGGCCACTGTGAGAAGCGCACATACATGTTTCGATAAAAAAATCCATTGGTGCACGGCGGTTTGAACTCGGTACCACGGCATCAAAGCAGTCCGTTCTCCCGATTACGCCACCGGGCCCTCAAAACTAAAATGAGTGTAACTAAAGACAGAAAAAATATTCTTGTTGTTTCTATTAGGTATATGTAGTGATGAGACAAGGTTATTACAATTTAGTTTAGATTAAAAAGTTCAATGTAAATTATGACAATATTTTGTTGCAATGTTAAGTTTGAGTCCCATTTGCGTAATGGTTGGATGGCTTGACTCTAAACGAGAAGTTGCCGGTTCAAAACATAACATAGATATACCAAATACGTGTCATATTATTGATTTTCACAATAACGCGCTCGTTTCTAGTTTAATATAAACAAAAGTTTAAATAAAAGTTAAAAACAGTTTAAATACTGACAGCCATTTTCTAAAGACACAATACTTTAGTCGTTATTTTTTTTGCTTTTTAAGCGATATTAAATTATTATTTTTTATTATGTTGAATCTCTCATGCCCAGCAAAGTTAAAAATGTATTGTTAATAATGAGACAAGTATGTGACCATTATCTCACCTGAAGCAATCTTATCGTCGAATTTTTAAATAAACGGAGTAAAATGACATTACGAGTATTGCCACTTTTTCATGAAATAAAAATGGGCATGTGGTATAAAAGATTTAGTTAATGGAGTCATATCAATTCAGTGAACTAGTTCAATAACTCATATTAAAGTTTGCCTAAAAGTATTACATATTTTATCATCCTCATTCAAACAGTACGCTGGACTTTAAATGCTATGTCTAATACATTGATCAAATACATAATTCAGTAAACTAGAACTTATACGTACCAATTGATTTAAGTGTTTTTAATCCATAGTTCAGTTCTTTGAACGATAAAAATAAAAAAGACCATCACTACGTTTGAATGTTAGCAACATTATTTCGATTAGTGACATTATGACCTGTCAGTTTACTCCGTCTAATTAAAAATTCGACGATAGATGAAATTTGAAAACGGCGGCAAGACGAGCCGCTGAATATATAGCCAAAGAATCAAATTTGTATCAATCATAATCATCATCATTATCGGCCGGTACTGTCTCAATGTCTGAATCTATCTTCCTAATTTCTGCGATCATAAATATAGAAAAAACATACTAAAATGTAGGTGTTTAGTCAGAGCATAACACAATTTTCTACATCACTACGTCCTGTTTCAAGTCCTAATACCGGAGAGAATTGGAACAAAACCGTTCTCATTTCCATATTACTCCACCTATCATAGCAAGGTTCATGAATTTTGCATACTCATAAGCTATAGTTACGAACTGGCTTTGGCCATTTTGGCTTTGGCTTTTTTCTTTTACAAAAAATATTTATTTTGATAACAATTATATATATATATATATCTACAATATAAACTACTAAAACTACAATACATACTATACAAAATTTACAAATAAAAAACTGACTTTTACTTAAAATCTATCTTTAGTTAGAATAACCGGCCAGTGCGTGTCGGGCCACGCGCAGTGTAGGGTTCCGTAGTAGCCTGTTATTGCACATTACAATGCAAGTCTTTACCCGTTATAGAAAAGCAACTAGGTACTCCGTCTTTGTCACTTTAAAGGATTTATTCTAAGGATTTTGTATTTGCAAAATATCCAACACCCAAGTTCAACGATTATTACTGCTAAACTAATAAAGCTATCTTAACCGCTATAATTTTCCTTTAAAGTTCATGAAATGCGCTATTATCACGAATTATGCCAGATTTTTCAAGCCAGCAGTTTAACTTTTAGAGGGGGTGGGGGGACGCCCTACTGGAACAAAAATTTGCACTTTAAAGTTTAATACTTCGTAAATGGAGCATTCACTCGAAAAATGGTATCAGCAACCCTTAAGTCATTTTAAAATACCTATTCAACGATACACCACACGATGGGGTAGACGATGAAAAAAAAAAATCATCCTCACTTCTCATATAGGGGAGCTACCCTAAAAAAAAAAAATGTTCACAATTTTATTTCAGCACTTTGTCGGCGTAATTTATATACATACCTCCACAAAAATACAGCTTTCTAGTATTAACGGTCTCTTAGCAAAACCTCGGACAGACAGACAGACGGACATGACGAAACTATAAGGGTTCCTTGTCAGGACTACGGAACCCTAAAAATGTAGCATTAAGGATAATTTATATTGCCGTGGCTGTACCTGGGCTGGGCCGAGGCCGAGGCCTGCCGGAGCGGAGCTAGTGTGTGATCACGCACTGTGTAATTATTAACTGCATCATACAAAATGTATGCAACGTTACAAATCCGTGCCCCGTCCGGCTTACACTTACACGGCCTGGCCCGGGCACGGCCTGGTCTACTATAAATCTTCTCTTAGATACGACTGTCAGCTTGGCCATCAGAAGTTCGTGTCGAAAAATACTTCTGCCAATTAGAGAAAGTAGTGTACTTTTTTGACATTTTGAGTACTTTTATCAACCTACTTCCAAGAAGAAGGAGGTTTTCAATTCGTCTGTATGTTTTTCTTCTTTTTTTTTTGTGTGTATGTTACGCGATTACTCCGTCAATTCTGAACCGATTCAAATTAATCTTTTTGTAATCAGTAGGGTACGTTTTTGAGGTAGTCCCATTGTAATTTCTTCGAGATCTGATAAGTATCTCCAGAGATATGACGATAAACGTCTCAAACTTGCTACTGAAATTGACTTGCGGGGCATTAAAGTCGGTTGTTTTAGTTTTTAAACTATCTTAATTATCTTATTTATTTCAATTAGCGTAAAGTGTTTTGATTCTAATTATAAATACAATTGCTTGGCTTAAAAACATATTTTAAATTTATATTATTTTTGATCGCAGCATATTTTTTTATTATCTTTGAAAAGAGAATCATGGTCAAAAATATGAAAAGACTTTTAAATACGTTTTGCAGTAGCTAAAAACAAAAGAGATGCCTGTACTTACGTCTGCCTGTACTATCTCAACACCGAGGCAAGAGGCAAGGATAACAATCTCTATACATTAAAAAGTGTTCGTTACTGATTTTGATGGCGCTACCATGGCTACCCATGCTATGGCCAGAAGGGTTTGCTCTTACTAGTTGTTTTATGACAATAGCATCACAAGTCTACGACTACAAAGTTCAATATTATACCCTCTGCTGACAGTGTGAGCTGTAAGACCTCGTGAGTGTCTTTGCATTGCTTAAAACTGATTAAACCCCATATATCCGCCATTTGGAAAATTTCGATATACCTATTGAACCTGCTCAGAAAATTACACGAAAATTGGTGGAGAAATGCGACCAATAGAAAATAACAGCCAGACATCCACTGGACAGACAAGCGATAGCATTTTTGTCCAAGCTGAAACTGAGACGCTTCGCTCGCACCTCGTGCTTGCTCGGTCTATTATTGAGACAAACGCTTTTTCGGTTTGATTACCTTAAAGGATAGTCCCTCCTTACCATCACCATCAATTCATCTAACCTGTATTGTCAGACAAACATACTGCCTGATGTTCTGACATATTTTCACAAAACTACAATAAATGTACAGACTGGGAATTTACCGAATACATAATGTATGTTGTAATAACTGAACTGCTTTCTGGCCATTTGTTTTGATATACTGATTTGGGTGGACGTGATTCTGCATACATTTATTCATCTACTGATGAATTTGATTTGAATAATGAATATTTTGTTTTATGGATGGCAATACACTTTGCCTCGATTTTATTCAACTCTTATTCACGTCTATGTTGCAGGAAAAAGACATCATTAGTAGAGCATATTATAGAGATATTTTGAACTTTATCAAATCGGTTGCAATGCGCCAACTATTATTTTGTTAACCGCGAATATAAATAAACTGTCCAGGTTAAAACCGGACCCGCACACGCAGGGTTCTGATTAAACAAAATTTGCCGATAAACTACGTTTCTTGTATTGTTTTTACTGTATTAATTTTTAATTTAATTTGGTTTTTAGGGTTCCGAACCCAAAGGGTACCAACGGAACCCTATTACTGAGACTCCGCTGTCCGTCTGTCTGTCTGTCTGTCTGTCTGTCTGTCTCTCTGTCTGTCTGTCTGTCCATCTGTCACCAGGCTGTATCTCATGAACCGTGATAGTTATACGGTTGAAATTTTCACAGATGATGTATTTCTGTTGCCGCTATAACAAAAAATACTAAGAACAGAACAAAGTAAAAAATTAAAGGGTTTAAAACAAAAAACGTGTTTTTTACGATACGATACGATACGAAATTAATTCACCTCGACGGAGCTAGATGGCAGCACAGGAAAAATTTGCACGCGCACGCGTTTCATTTGTTAAATTTGTGGGCCTCGGTCGATTTGTTTACTTAGTTAAGGTTTATTTGCAGAAATGTAGTGTATTTAAAGTGCATCACAGTAGTGTAAGTACAGTATTGAATAATAAATCTTCAATTTTAGTACTGAAAAGAGCTTCAATTAGCTAGAGTCAGTAGAAAGTTAGTCGTACGAACACTCGGTCTTCCAGATATTTAATTATATTAATTACCTTTGTGTTAATATTTTCTTAGTTGGTGTTAGAAGTTCGTGGCGTTCGGACTTTGGTAATTCGGAACCCTCCGTGTGCGGGACAAAAGTCTGACTGGCACTTGGCCAGTTTTATTATTATTTGATCTTACAGCAGCCATTGTAATACAAACCATGGGAAAGTTTAAGTCTCTATCTATAAAGGTTTGCAAGATCGAGCATAAAAAGCCTCAAAACACGTTTCTTGTATGGGGACCCCCTTTATCATTTTATTTTATTTTGTTTTTATCGGTTTTTATACACAAATAGCGAATACCCATGTATGGAAGCACCATAATGACAACCATAAAAATATGTCAATACAATGACAAAAATGTCTCAACGAACCAACAATGACAACCTGGGACAACTATCAAAATTCAAAATATTAAAATTTAAATACCTACGCGATCATTCGAGTAATGTGGATATATTATTTTCAAAACACTTAATTTAATACGTGCTTCAAATTACAATTCGAGAGTGGAACAGAGTTTACCCTACCGTACCGAAAGGACGAACGTCAAATGTTTGACAGGAAAGAAGGTAGAACAGTTTATATGGGAAAAATGAAATTGTTGTTTTTACTATCTTCCTCACAATTTTCCCAAATTTTCTTACCGTTTAAACCTTCCCTAGACTACGGCAAACATTTTAAAATTAAAATCAGCTAAATCGGCCAAGCCGTTCTCGAGTTTTAGTGAGACTAACGAACAGCAGTTGATTTTTATATATAAGATAAATAATTTATGAACTCTAATAAGAATGCCGAATATTCCATGTCATAGTTTCCACTAGACCCACACACTCAACTAAGTTCAAACCAAACTTGAAACTCGCGTGACTAAACCTCCTTAATAAGAACAAAACGGTCGCTTAGAAGACATTAGTGTCGCTCTTAACTGTGGCCTATAAGGAAGTGATGAAGGGATCTAGATTGTATGGGCGCACCGGTTTCAGATAGTCACTGGTACCAGTAGCTGGGACTAACAATTATGTTGCTATGAATATGATAATAGCAACGTACGTTACGTTGGGCGTTACGGTAGGCCGAGACAGTGATTGTGACAGACTGGTTCCTGCTGAATGAATTTTATTTTCTTTGTTTATAAAAATTATTTTCTGTGTAAAAATGATAAAAAAATCAGTTTTTTTTTGTTACAAACCTTTAAACAAATAATGAGACACGTTTTTTTATTTTTTCAAAACTACTCCTAAAATGTGTGTAAAATGATTTTGTTTGGAAAAATCATAGAATATTCAGTAACGTTTGTTGCCACGTATTTCTTGGTCCGATTCACTCAAAACTCAGTATATAAATAATCTATAAAACAAATAAAGGGACACGTATTTTTTTATTTTTCAAATCTACTCTTAGATGGTGTGTGAAATTAATTTTGTTTGGAAAAATCATAGAAAATCCAGTCATGTTTGTTTCGACGCAACTCCAACTAATTAACCGATTTCAATGAAATTTGAAACGTAAATAGTGAAGTTTTGAAATAACACATTTCAACCCCTGAAGGAGTTACATAGGGTGATAAAGTTTCTATGAAAAATGTTATTCCTTGGTCCGGTTCACTCAAAGCTCGGTACAAATAAAACTTAAAACAAATAATGAAACATGTATTTTATATTTCTTTCAAAATCTACCCCTAGAGGGAGTAAAAATTTAATTTTATCTAGAGAAATCATAGAAAATACACTAATGTTTTTTTCCACGTATCTGCATAACTACTAAATCGATTTTGATGACATTGAAAATGTTGATAGTGTAGGTTCTAAAATAAAACATAATAAGGCACTTTAATTTTAAAAAAATATCCCTTTAAATGGTTAAACAGTGAAGTTAAGTTTAGTTTTAAAAAGTTACTCTGGTAAATTTTATTACTTACTTGGTTTGATACACTCAACATTCGTGTGCAAAATGAAATTTGTAAGTATAGAAAACATGTATTCACTGGTTCCATTTACTATTTAGGGAAATACAGTTTAACCTGAATAATGAAATCTGTATTTATTTTATTTATTTATTTCAGAAAAATAGTTAACTTACAGCATTGCCAAAATGGTAACTATTCAAGTTATTACAAGTAAGAAAATAATTATATAAACTTAAAAATATAATCTAATACTATAAGAATCTTTGTCCTGACATACTGACTGACTCACTGACAGACAACGCACAGCCTAAACCGCTGGTCGTAGACACTTGAAATTTAGAGGGTATATTCGTCTTAGTACGTAAAGGTGTACAAAGACAGGATTTTCCAAAATTCATCCTTTTAGGGGATGAAATGGGGGTTCAAAGTTTATATGGAGAAACAAGATTAGATAGTCTTTTATATTCGAAAATTCACACAAGTTTCAGGCATTTTCAAAATTCCACCCCTAATAGGGTAAAACGGGATAGCAAAGTCTGAAAATCAATATTGTTTCAGATTGCGCTGAAATTTGGCATGCAAATAGTTATTACGATGTATGTTCCCTCTGAGAAAGGATTTTCCAAAATTCACCCCTTAAGCGGATGAAACGGGGGTGCAAAGTTCGTATGGAGAAAAAAGATTAGATAGTCTTTTCTATTCGAAACCTCACACAAGTGCTTCAGTAAAAAAAAGTAAATAAGTGTTTCAGGCTTTTTCAAAATTCAACCCCAAAGAGGGTGAAGTGGGGTAACGAAGTCTGAAATCAATATTGTTTCGGATTGCGCTGAAATGTGGCATGCAGATAGTTATTCTGACGTAGGTATCCGCTAAGAAAGGATTTTTCAAAATTCACTTTTCAAAGGGATGAAGCCGGGGTTTCAAAGGTTAAATAGTCATTTTATTCGACATTTCACACAAGTACTTCTGTACATAAATAAGTAAATACGAGTTTCAGACTTTTTCAAAATGCCACCCTAAGAGTGTGAATTGAGTTAACAAAGTCTTCAAATCAATATTGTTTCGGATTGCGCTGAAATTTAGATTGCAGATAGTTATTATGACGTAGGTATCCGCTCAGAAAGTATTTTCAAAAAATTCCTTCCGGATACGGAACGGGGATTCAAAGTTTGTGTGGCGAAACAAGATGAGAGAGTCTATTTTATATGAAACTTTACACATAAATAGTTCTGTAAATAACTAAGTAAGTACGTTTTGTAGGATTTTTCAAAATGAGGTAGGTAAAAAAGTATGAAAATTTGGGTTTTTCGGGTTTTATGAATATGAATCCCGATTTGCCTTAGTCACGCGATATCAAGAAAACTGGTGAACCAATTTGGCTTATTCATATTTGATGTCTTTAATGATAGAATCGCTTTTACAAAAGAAAAGTTTTAAGTAAATAAAAGGTGTTTTTAATGCGGGTGAAGCCGCGGGGCTCTTCTAATCTAATACTATAAGAATCTTTACATACTGACTGACTGACAGACAACGCACAGCCTAAGCCGCTGGTCATAGAGACTTGAAATTTAGAGAGTATATTTGTCTTAGTACGTAAACGTGTACTAAGAAAGGATTTACCAAAATTCACCCCTTTAGGGCATGAAATGGGGGTTCAAAGTTTGTATGGAGAAACAAGATTAGATAGCATTTTCTATTCGAAACTTTACACAAGTGCTTCAGTAAAAAAATAAGTAACTACGTATTTCAGGCTTTTTTGAAATTCCACCCCTAAGAGTGACATGGGGTAACAAAGTCTGAAAATCAATATTGTTTCGGATTGCACTGAAATTTGGTATGCAGATAGTTATTACGACGTTAATTCCCTCTGAGAGATGACTTTCTAAAAATCACCCCTTGAAGCGATGAAACGGGGGTTCAAAGTTTGATTAGACAGTTATTTCTATTCGACACTTTACAGTGCATAAATAAATAAGTTTTGGTAAATAAATAAGAAAATACATGGTTCAGGCTTTTTCGAAATGCTAAAAGGGAATGTGAAGTGGGGTAACAAAGTCTGAAATAAATATTGTTTCGGATTGCGCTGAAATTTGGCATGCAGATAGTTATTTTGACGCAGGTATCCGCTAAGAAAAGATTTTTCAAAATTCACTCTTTAAGGCGATGAAGCGGGGGTTCAAAGTTTGAACTGATTTGGCTGTAACTTCTTTGATGTCTTTTATGATAGTGAGGTTTTTACAAAATACATGTTTTTAGTAAATAAAAGAAGTCATTAACGCGGGCGAAGCCGCGGGCACTTCTAGTATGTCTATATAAACGGCAAACATTACCAACTGACTGACAAACTGTCAACGCACAGCTTAAATCACTTAACGGATTTGGCGAAATTTGGCATGTTGATAGTTGTTATGAGTTATGACGTAGGTATCCGCTAAGAAAGGATTTTCCATAATTCACCCCTTAAAGGAATGAAACGGGAGTTCAAAGTCTGTATATAGAAACAACATAAGATAGTCAATTTTATTAGAAACTTCACATACGTACTTCTGTAAGTAAGTAAGTAAATATGTGTTTCAGGTCTTTTCGAAATTCCACCTTTAAGAAAGTGAAATAGGGTACAAACAAACAAAACAAAGTCTAAAAATCAACATGATTTTTTGGGTTTTATAAAAATGAGTCCCTTTGTCCCTTGGTGGTGGCTAATTCAGTTTTACATGTGTTTTTACGAAAAATAAATAAATAAATGAATGAAGTTATTAACGCGGGCGAAGCCGCTGGGCACTGCTAGTCTTCAATATTTTTAATAATTGAGTGTTACCTACCTAGATATCTTAAGTGTTTCTTATCTCATCTCATCTTATCTTATCTTATCTTAGTTTATTTAAACCCAGGTTTGATAACACTGACTGTAATGACAATAGTTTATTTAAATATGTTTTTATAATAATAATAATAACTTACCACATTTTTTATAAATGTAAGTGTACATTTCTTACATAATATATAAGGCACTGTTAGATATTTAGTGTTTAGTGAAAGTTATAGTAAATTATTTTAACACAGAAAGTCAATAAATTTTTATAAACAACGTCTAGAACGTGGTAAATGCTAATAATCTCAGACTAAAGCTCAGTAACCGATTACATGCGCATTATCATCTATTAATCATTCGACGAGCTAACAAAGAAGACAGCAACTTATGCTCGATTTAAATAAGGCCTACCTTTATAGTGGGTGATAATAAAATGTTACATTTAGAAGAAAAAAGCAATAGAAACCTAGGTAGGTATATAAAGTATAATTTAGAAGACAATAACTTTAAAAACTACTTCGATGTTTTTGTTATTGTGTACGAAACTCACACAACAGCTTTATTTATAGCTACTGAAAGATTAAATTGATATAATATTATTACTTTAATAATATGAACCAATGACATTCATATATGTTATGCAAAATGAATGTTAATTTTATTGACTGCTGACTTATTCAAGTCCATAAGAATTATAAACCGATTTAATGATCAAAACGGTTTTCAGAAGCAATAACAGCGGTCCATAAAATTTAACAACTGATATCCAATACCAGATATGAAGAAAGAGATATAAAAGAATATAATCTTCATGATAAAGGTACCATCAACAGGCAATGGCCGTAACATAAATAACTGAAAGGTCTCATCTTACAATGTATACTTGGCGACGTGTAAAATATTGTTATCGATAATAAAACAACTATAATTCAACCCGATGACTTTATTCAAAGAATTGCATCACGTATTGAGGAATTTGAGAACACCATGTAAGACGATCTGGTTGAAAATAAAGGAATAGTTTATGAATAAATTATGGCAATGTAAAGTATGATAGACGATGGTAACGATTGTAATAGAACGAGGTGTACAGTTAGCGAGCCAAGTCGTGATTGAAACCTTTGTGGCGGTGAAGTAGAGGCAGTGGTTATAAAACTTGTGTGGGTGATTGTAAAGTACCTCACATCAAGCGCAGCGGGTGGTTCTGACAAGTAAACTAGTATCTTGCAGTGAGGGTAACGTAATAATCTAAGTATATCACGACCAGACTATCTAGACACTTTAATGATTCAAAATGTAATTCTGACAAGAACAAGGAAGGAGGTCATTAAAAGATGGTGTGGGAATATTAATACTGATGTTCAATGAACACTCACGTTTCAAATGATTATGATGTTACGAATAATTAAAGTTCTGACGTTTTTAGATCAGGTCAAAAGTTAATAGAAACAAGTGTTTTCAACCTTCTGGAATGAGCAGGTTTTGAATTCTTAATTACATTAATTTTATAAACTCTATAACTAAAGGTGCATTTATTCTTCTTAAACCACGTTGTAATGAATGAAATCTAATCTTAGTGCGGTGAAATTAAGAAAAACTAAATAAATGCTAATTAAAAAAATATGTGTGCGATATATATTGTTTGAAGAAAACAACAACATTTAATTCTGATTATAATTATTTTATATCAATAGGATTCCATAAAAAAATACCGCCAAAATGTCATAAAACATTTTTAACATTTAAGAAAAAGAAATGCTTAACGATAAAGTCTGCTTTGAAGTGATGCAATAAACTTGTCCAGTCGGATACTAAACATTTGAATTCAAAGTTAATAAACCAGATCTAAATCACCTGTTTGGCTAGGAGAAATCTAGATTAACTTGTTACTTAATTAGACTTACGGGATCAGAAAGCGAACAACGATCAAAACAGTATAAATTAAGTGCATAGTGATTATCATAAAAAATAGTAATGGCTTTATTCGTGAACGGGATCTCGTAATTAGATGCAGGCTTGCTCATACTAATGGTGATTTCGAACTTTGTAAGATTATAGACGTAGTTGCTGCATAAAATTTAATATAGCACTCAAGTCCCACTTGCATCTTCCGATTAAGCTCATACAAAACAGTATCAGGAAAATCACTTAAGGTACGAACACACCGCAGCGTCCTGCGTGCGCGGTCTAGGCGGCGATCAGATAGCGTAGTAGTATTTGTACCGACTGGTTCACACAAACGCGATCAGAAAACAATTGAGAAGTACTGAGATTGCGCACGCAGATCGCAAGACGCCATGGTGCAACCATTACAAGTATTTTCATATACGTACCTGTTTTTCTCGCAGCTCAAAAAATTATTTCACTGAGCAAATAAAAACAGTCATCAAACTACACATCAAAAACTTGGACTCATATTACTCAAAAGCATCTCACATTAAACGTAATACCGGAGGGACGGCAGGTGACAAAAACTGTTATGAATGCCGGGAGCATATCCCCAGTTTTTGCTTCAAACCCGTTCTGAAAGGGCCAGCTCTTAAGAATGCAGCAAGACGGCGATGATATGTGAAGCGAGCTTTGTAATGGGGCTGCTAAAATCGCGTAGGGACTATTTCACTACAATTTACACATATGCGTTTTCTAACTTTTAGCAGTTGGTTGGAATGGCCACAACATTAAATCTAGTGCCCCATTTAATTTTAAAATTATGGAACAAATGCAACTTTAAATTAAATTAAACTTAATTCAGTGGTAGCTTTCGAAGTGACTTTATAAATATACATATTTTATTCCCCTTAGACTTTCTGAAGTAGTATTATTATCTTACATAAAAATGCTCATGGCCCAACAAGTGATAGGGTCCTTATCACATTACCGGTATAAGTTCTAGAAATATTGTCAGCGCTTCCACGATATATATAATACGCGCGATATTATTAAGTACTGAGTCTTTCAAAGAAATTATTTATCTCTCGTGTTTTTGTAGTGCAACGGAAATAATATTTCTGTCATAATGCTACTTAGGTCGAAGTCTAACAATATCTACAAAATAATTTTGTACATTATACGTTAACAATATTATCACACTCATAGTGCAGAATAAATGGAATCCATCGAAAAAATATTAGAAAAACAAAAATTTTATCAAATACCACATGATTTATTTTAATTTCAGACTATATATAAATACGTATTATTAGAGCTACGCATATGATCTTATTATTTCACTTTTTCTTGTAAAACTCACATTAAATATAACAGGAACAATCAACAAACATCTCAGCAAATTCATGTTAACCACCGACAATTTAGATCCTCTAAAGTTGACACAGCTCCAATCATTCTTGCAAAGCCCAAAGAACTCCAAAAGGTGTAATTGCAACGTCGGATGTACGATTTCATTCTGACTTTGCCAGCAGGATACCTCTTAATTTGCGCCAGAGGTCGTTTCTTTTCAATCCCATGGTGAAACAAGTTGATTTAAGGCAGCTCGTAGAATCAGTATAAAAGCTTGCAATCTTTAAAAACGGGGTATCAAAGATCGATTTTTACTCTATTCTCTTATTGTGTTTTAAGAGTAAGTTTATATTGTCAGTACACTTGATAAGCAAATTGTTTAGAATTTATTAAGCCGAAAACACACCAAAGGATAAGTTGTGTTAACTATTTGAACATTTTACTATCCGCCGTTATTAATTTTGCGTGTGAATAGTGTCTATAGTTTGCTTGATTAGTTATGTCTCTAAGGTTTAAAATATGTTTATCAGTCTATTGAATATCTTTGATTCAATAACATTAAAATAGTCTTTATATAAAATCATCAACACGAAAACAAATTCTACTGTTGTTTAATTACTATCATATATCACTTTCATAATTTGTATAAGTATATTGTGTATAGGCTCGTCAAAAACTGAACTACTGGTTTTGAACGATTCACCTTGCAAACCTTCATTATCTTTAATTATGTTCAGAGTACAAACAATTGGTTGTAATTAATGTCAGTTCGTCGGTTAATGATAGTTTTATCACTATCTCGTTGGAAAGATTAATGGAAGAATCTACTCGTTATTTGCTGCAAAAATGTTGATTACACCGTGATTAATATTCTGTGTCAACGGAGTAATTTTGTTTTGTTTATCACTGTCAGCTTCCATAATGAAGTTATCAGAATCTACTTAGGAATTTTACGCAATGTGTTATGTTTATTTGCTGGTCTTGTAGTTGGACGTGCAGTGAAACACATGAAAAAATTACACTTTTTTTAAAACGTGTTACTTAAACTTTGTAGAATTTCTGAACTAATCTATCAAAGCCAAACGTTTTAATATCTTAAGAAGTACTAACAAAGTTTGTGTAATTCGGTTGTGACTCAGTGTTGTCTACATTGATTGTTTTCCAGATTGTTTGCGTCATAGATGTGATTGCTTTAAATTAAATATATTAATGCATAAAACAATAAGCGACCTTTCATTCTTACATATTCGTATCTAAAAGTAGGAGTATTGTGTCTATTATGTTAGAAATATTTGAATTATCTTCATTCACTCCTTTAATTACATCTCCATCAATAAGAATCCCTTCACCAGCTTTACAATTTTATACAGAAACGTATGCAATTAAGTATATTGTTATGTTAATCAGATTGCTTATTGAGATACCGGTGCGATGATGTGAGATAAATATCTTCTTATTGCCTGTTTGCCTACAAGATTAATGTTCGCGCAATGTTCTTTATTTTTAATGTATGTTTATGATTACTAATGGAATGTTTGGGAGCATTGTGGTAAAAAATATTTCAGCTCAAATATTTGCAGTTGTTAATGTTTTTAGTTATGTGAATGATAATATACTTTTAGGTACGGTTCAATAATTATTTTATATTTGTTTGGTTTATTGAAGATCTGCCCGAAATTAGCCGAGACGAAATCGTGATGGCCCTTAAACAACTCAAAAATGGAAAAGCCCCAGGAGAAGACGGAATCACAACGGAGCTTTTAAAAGCCGGAGGAGCTCCAGCAGTTCAACAGCTTCAGCAGCTATTTAATTCCGTTCTTTTTACTGGGAGAACTCCACAGGCATGGAACAGAAGCATGGTGGTTTTGTTTTTCAAAAAAGGAGACAAAACCCTATTGAAAAACTATCGCCCAATTTCGCTTCTGAGCCATGTCTACAAGCTATTTTCAAGGGTCATCACGAACCGTCTTGCGCGAAGACTCGACGAGTTTCAACCTCCGGAACAGGCCGGGTTTCGAAGCGGTTACGGCACCATAGACCACATCCACACGGTGCGGCAGATTGTACAGAAGACCGAAGAGTACAATCGGCCCCTGTGCTTAGCATTTGTGGACTATGAGAAGGCCTTCGACTCAATCGAAACCTGGTCTGTTCTCGAGTCCTTGCAGCGTTGCCAAGTCGACTGGCGATATATCGAAGTGATGAGATGTCTATATAATGCCGCAACGATGACTGTACAAGTACAGAACCAGCGAACTAAACATGTCCACCTGCGTCGAGGAGTGAGACAGGGGGACGTCATATCCCCGAAACTGTTCACTAACGCCTTGGAGGATATGTTTAAGACGCTGGACTGGAAAGATCGTGGCATTAACATCAACGGCAGGTACATCTCTCACTTACGATTCGCAGATGACATCGTCATTATGGCAGAGACGCTGCAGGACCTACAAAGGATGTTGAATGGCCTAGCTAATTCTTCTCGTAGCATCGGTCTCCGGATGAATTTGGACAAAACCAAAGTCATGTACAACGAGCACGTTGTTCCGGAACCGATTGCCGTAGATGGAATCCCACTCGAAGTTGTCACTAAGTATGTTTACCTAGGGCAAACGCTCCAACTAGGCAAACATAACTTCGAGAAGGAAATCCAGAGAAGAATTCAGCTGGGCTGGGCAGCATTCGGAAAACTCCGTCGAGTCTTCTCGTCGCCGATACCACAGTGTCTAAAGACAAAAGTCTTTAACCAGTGCGTCCTACCTGTGATGACATACGGAGCCGAGACGTGGACACTCACAGTCCGACTGGTCCACCAGTTTAAAGTCGCTCAGCGAGCTATGGAGAGAGCTATGCTCGGTATTTCTCTGCGGGATCGAATCCGGAACGAAGTAATTCGCCAGAGAACTAAAGTTATCGACATAGCTCAACGGATTAGCAAGCTGAAGTGGCAGTGGGCTGGTCATATCTGCCGCAGGACTGATAACCGTTGGGGCAGACTTGTCCTAGAGTGGAGACCGCGAATCGGCAAACGTAGCGTAGGACGTCCTGTGACCAGGTGGAGCGACGACATACGCAAAGCGGTGGGCAGTGACTGGAAGAGAAGAACCGAAGATCGGGCTCAGTGGCGCATCTTGGGAGAAGCCTATGTCCAGCAGTGGACTGATACAGGCTGATGATGATGATGATGATGGTTTATTGTAACAATTTTTTTTTACGGTAAGGTAATGATTTGATACTACATAGATAATTATTTTATAACTTACATCTTTTTATAACTGAAAATCGTTTTTTAATAAAGGGTAAAGTTTACAGATTATAGCTTAGATGTACATTAGTATCTTAAAATATATATTTTAACCGACTTCACAAAAAGAAAGAGGTTCTCAATTTGCCCATATCTTTTTTTGTTTTGTTTTTATGTTTGTTACCTCAGCACTAACACACCCGGATTTTTTTTTAGAGCGTATGCATCGGTTTCGTTCAACTGTAATTTTATCGAGATTTGATAAGTATATCCAGAGATAAACACCTCAAACTTAGTACTGAAAATGACTAGAGCGGTTTTTATGGTTTTGTAAATGATCTTAAATTATAATTAAAAACATGGTAAATATCCAGTTCAAATATCTTGTAAAAGTGTTAGTGACCATGACAACTTGAAAATCTAAATCTTAGATAATAGGCGTAATGAAAGATTTTGAAATCCTCTTCCGTAATGTGGGAACACATTTACTATTCACGATAAAACCTTTAATTCAGTAACTAACTTAAGTTAAACAAAGTTTAAAGCAATTTTTCTAATATTTTTTCAATAGTGCGCAAAAACAGCTCACATGTGTCATGGCGTCGGCTGTGACGTCACGCATAGGTTAATGACATACTCAACGTAGTAACTATTATATAATCTGTGACAATGAATACACATGGGTTTTCCAAAATTTAATAACATTTTTAAGAAAACCTCATAAGAGGACATAGGCGTGACGTCATGCGCTGTGATTGCTGTTTCAATCAAAATGGCCGATTGCAGTATTTTAATTTTTTATTTTATTGAAAATCTTAATAATCTAAATTTTTATATAAAACTAAGCTAGTGTTTTAAATTGTTTTGATATGTATACTCCCCTAAAATCATCAAATCTTCGATGTTTTGATACTGTCGTCATGCCTATTACATGTGGGAACACACTCCATCGCAATTTTATTGCAAATGATTAGGTAACAGTGATGCTGATAGCTATGTTGCGCTAACTACTAGTACATTGCTTGCTTAAGGGGGTACGATTTCCATACAAAAGAATAATGCACAAATATGAATAAATAGAACAAACAATTGCACTGAAATCACATTTATTGGTCTTTTATAAGTATTCACATGTCGGGAAATATGTTTACTTACATAATTTGATTGATTTAGATGAAATTATTTTGAATAATAATAAAATTTCAAGTTCAAACAAAAAATATTTATTGAATAATATGTTTATATTATTCATTTAAATCATGTCCGTAAACATAATTCCCGACATGTAAAGACATACATTATACAAGACCAATAGATGTGATTTCAGTGCAAGATTTTGCTCCATTTACTTATATTTGTGCATTATACTTTTGTATGGAAGTCGTACCCCCTTAAAAGATACTTGTTCACATGTAATTTGTTGACTCCCGGATTTTAAATCCAAATGTAAGTACATGTACGTAACAGGAAACACTAAATAAGACAGGGAAGGCCTTCTAACACCTCTGAAGTACATTGGAACTGTAGAAGATACGGCTAAACTAGGTGGTTGATATATATTGCTCTTTTATTTCTTAAAAGCAGCACACATTGTCAAAAGATAATAAATATTTTAAGATCGTTTACAAATAGCCAGTAGTATCATGTCGTCAAGGTATACAAATGCATATGTCGTCAGGGTATGTAATGTATTTGAGATGTTTATCTCTATATCTCCGGAGATAATAGTCATACCTCGATAAAATTTGAATAAGACCAATCGGGTGGCATAAGCTCTCAAACTAAAAAAGATTTTTTGAAATCGGTCAAGATTTGACGGAGATCTGAGGTAGGAAACATAAAATAAAACCGGCTAAGTCGAGTTGAACACGCCCACCAAGGCTTCCGTACCAACCAATTAAGTTAGACCTCTAAATTGTATAAGCGCTAATATAACTAAAAAAGTTGAAAATTAAGGTACATTTTGGTACTAACAAGTTTTCGCGAAAATCTAAATCTGCCCATATCTTTTTATCGTGTTCACTCAAGACCTTGATTTTTATACACTCAATGGGGACTATAGACTTCAGTATCAGGTATAAATTTCTACTTGCTAGGTCCACCCGTTCCTGAGAAAATCAGTGGTGACACACGGACAGACAGACGGACAGACAGACATACAGGTACGAAACCCTAATAAACAGTCGAATTGAGAATATGCTCATTTTTGTGACGTCGGTTAAAAATGTGTATTATTAATGCTTAAACTAAAGTATTCACGCAGAGTTTCCCATCTATTGATCTATTGGATGAAAGAAACCCAAAAACCCTTTGATGTCATCAAGACTGAAATTTGTTTTGAAACGTTTCATCCATCAAAAAAATTACGACACCCCTGTTTACGTTTAATAGACATAGTCATAATAAATACTGAATTTCCGTCGACAAGTTTCGAAAATAATCATGTATCATTCACATTTGTTCCCAATTATGTTGGTGAAATATACACTGAGAAGTTTCTTAGGTCGGATGTCGGACTGAGTCGTAATTAATATCACTTGACGTGAGGACTGACTAACCTCTTCACGACACCACTGATTGCTTTTATTAAAAATGCCGGACTTGAGCTTACAAATCAATCTTGGCAAAGTATTATTTTTATAATAAAATCTAAAGCCTTAAGGATTAATTATATATTTTTAAAGTGGTTCGATCCCTTGTCATAATCCATACTAATATTATAAAAACTTTTGTAACTCTGTCACTCTGTCTGTTTCTTACCTAGAGACGATCCGAACTTAGTGAAATTTAAGGAGATGCTTTAAGGCGTGAGGATAAACTTGGGCTACTAAATTCTTGGTGTACGTGAATAAAGTCGCCGGTACCAATTTCATTAAATAAATATAAAAATATATACATAATAAAAAAATTAGGCTGTTATAAAAAAGCTAAATTTTTGAACTATGTTTGGTAATGATTAACACAAACATTTTTTAGTAACTTGGTTAAGCATTTAAGCCTGTGATTAGCGGCGTATAAGTAGCATAAATTGCAAGTTCTTTAATTGCTAAAGAACGGATTAAATCATTGAAAATCCGGAACGTTCTCCTGCGTTGGTCCTTTAACCGCTTTCTGTACTCACCTAAAACTCTTTCAACACAACATGTGTGGAGTCATCTTCCAGATTTATTGTATGATTATTGTTAAATTCAGATTTTTATGTGTTAAGTGTGCCGTCTCTGAAACAATTTTTTAAAGATAAAAAGCATAAGTAACGCTATACTTATGGTAATTTTAATGGAGTCTATCTAAAGCGTTTATTAGATGAGATAAGAGGGTGAATTTGTGGGTTGTTAATGAGAATGAGGTACATAATTTGGAAGTTAGGTCAATTGTTACTATTACGAGATTTAATTGAATGTTTGATAATTTACTCCAAAATTCCGTTTTAATCTACGAACCACTTTTGAATCAAGATTAGTAATAAAGAGTTTTGAGCAATAGTAAGTATCAGTAGTAATAAGTCGTATACGGTAAGTTGATTTGAAATGGTGATTTTAAAAACTCTATAAACGAAACCTTACAGAGACAGAGGACAGACAAATCAAATCATTCAATTTTTAAGGATAATATAAACAATAACGGTTCCCTTTTGTAGGTTATCACAACAATTTCGTTTACCGTTCGAAATAAAAGCCCCTTACAACACAGATGGCTAAAACATATAAAAGGGTCCACCTTTTAGCAACGTCCACGTGAAATTTGATAACCCCACTGTCCATTTTAATTACGACTGCCCCACACCTTTCAATATCCGTACAATATAAACACAGACATAAAAACAAACAGAGCTTTAGAAGGGCGACACTGCGTTATCAATGCTTGGACCAACGTCACGCTCCCACCAGATAATGGCCGGTCAATATTTGAAAACCCATCAGTGACAATGTCAAAATGACTTCTTTACTTTACTAACACAACCGTAATAGAACACAATAAAACTAAACCTTAGACCCTAGACGATAGAGTTGGTATTCAGAATGAAAAAGAAAATAAAGTAGTGTCGGATGGCTACTTGATCCATTAGGCATCCCTTTGAGTATCAAAAATAAAAAATAATGCGTGAAGGATGACATAGGTAATAATGACATTAGTGTTGTTATATTATTATTACCGCTTGTAAGAAGAGGTTGATGATTTTGAACATCTGAATGACGGTAGAGAAAATGATAGTCTTAAAACGAGTAACTTTTTTAAGAAAAGCACCTATTCATAAATGCAATTAAATTTCTCGTTTCAGATGGTAGCATATATTATTAACATTTCTGTTTTCATTAAATAAAAATGTCATTATTTAATATAGATAGTACCGACAATACCAATAAAGTTATTATTATTGCTTTTTAATATTAGCTAAATAGTAAAAAGGAACATGATAAATAAAACATATCTTTAAAATCACCAGACACAAACTTTATCCGGCTCATTAAAACTTCGCCAATAAATTCCTAAAAACAAAATTGCACAGACGTCCCGGTAAATAAGGATTAAAGTATTTAATCAGTTGTTTCTAGCTTTCTCCCCGACTTGTTTAAAGGAAAGTTTTGACGTGACTTATATCTTCAGCAACTTTGGGAAGAACGTGCAGAGAAAACAAATTAAACCAGGTGAAAATGACAAACTTTTAAACTTTAGTCTTAATTTAGAGAACTTACTTTAGATTACTGATGATGATAATATGCCTGTACCTGGAAACAAAATTTAGTTGTGAGAGATCCATCAGGATATAGAAGATGTTACATATTCAATTCTACTTATCGTATGTTACATTAAAAATTGACAGTACATTAGTATTATATTGGTAGGGCATTAGATTATAAATGCGTGTGTGGGTGTGGGATCAAAGAAGATGCGTTCCGGCTTACCATTTGAAGATAAAGGCGTGCAATAGAGACGCCTATACGGTATGGCAAGAGATTACAATTTTATTTACTACTCCAAAACGTTCGATAATCTATGTCTTAATTAACCAAGCGAGAGGAATGTCGGCTCTATGATACTCTTACTTTTAAATCTGAACAATTTTAAATTTCGTCACGGTTAATCGAATTCCAACTTTATTGATGTAACCGTACGAGTTATTCATACGGTTAATGGAATAATGGAAAAGACCGTAAAGAAATCGTAACAGTATCGTTTTGAGTTCATTAGTATTGGGTGCTTTACATGTGTTTTGTCGGAAACCAATATCCATTTGCTCCGGGCTGGTTTGATTGGAATTATTTTCGTAAGTAACAACGACACGTTTTATTCAGTTACGCTGGATTGTTATTTGTAAACATTTAATAATGTATTTATCTACAGTATTGCCGATTAACTTATTAATTTTATAAACCACACTCATTACACGTAGAGAGAAACTTTTCATTTTAATCACAAAATGTCTCGATAGTTTACTTGACCTATTTTTTCCAGCTGATGGATAACGAGTGGCGGGGTCATAAAAAGCTCCTTAAACCTCAAAATCTGTCTGTCAAATAAATTTCATTTTAATAAGCACTCCTTTATCTGCGATCGACGTAATAAATTCGATTTTGAGGGTCCACAAATTTAATATCTAAACATAAAACAAACTGGCTGACAAAGTCAACGTAGTAGTAATCCTAACAGAAATTTATTAAGAGGAACTCGAATCAATCACAAAACGTAATCCTGTAAGGCTATAAACAATCTGAGACAAACGCCGATAAAGCTTGTTTTACGATCCGCCACCTCGTTTATATACGAAAGCGTTGGAGCAAAACAAAACGTAGAATATGGTAACAAAATGGGACCACTCAATAGTATTGTTACATTCACAGATTTACGATCATCCTTGGTGCTATAATATTGGGTTATCATTAAAATGTTCTATGGAGAGCATTTGGATTTCTTTATGGTGTTTTTGATTTGACTTATTTGTTCAAGGATTTATTGGTTTAGCTATGCAACTCTTCATTTCTGTCTGTTCTTTAGAAAAGGTTTTTTATATAAAGCTTACTAGCAATGTGTTGCACATTACTAGTAGTCTTCTTAATCCCTCCAACTAAGCTAAATTTGCTTGTGTCTGGAGTGGGTGGTCCACGAAAATAGTACAATGCGTGGCGATTAAGCTCACGACCTCTCAATAGCCAGGCCGACGCTTTCGCCATTGGGCTATTGCCACTTATCGCTACGCTACGCTAAAAAATGTTTTTTTACCATATTCGCGCTTTACCATCATCTAGTTTATCTAGACTAATAATTATGTTGTACTAGCTGTGCCCCGCGGCTTCGCCTGCGTTAAAAACAACTTTTATTTATTTTAATTTTTTTTCATAAGAACCATCTCCTGACGATAAAAAACACAACAAAAAAAGAATTAGGGAAATGGGTCCAGCCGTTCACGCGTGATGCCGTGACTAAGGGGAATTGGGATTCATTTTTATAAAATAAAGATAATAAATGCCTATTTGCAGGTGAAAGACGACCGTTAGCGCAATTTCTCAATTTTTCTCTTGTATAGTAGGTAAGTACTTCTTATACTCGTTTTTCATTTCAAATAGTTAACACTTGACCCTATCTTTACATACCTATTACTAAGTTGACGATGATTCATGTCCGTAACGATGACTATTGCAAATGCGTGACAGTAGAGTTACGAGTATAATTAATCAAGCCAAAGACGATAATGTTTACATTTTATTAGATTTTTTTTAAAGTATTTGATAAGCTTGAGTTTGGACACTATCTCATGTGGTGGTAAACGATGACGTGGTCGAAGATGGTGAACACGCTAGGCCTAGAATACTCTGACTCTCAAGGACTGCGTGCTGCCGGAATACCGTAAGGTTATGTGGGCAGATTTTTTCTTTGGTGATACACCTTGACACCATGTAAGCTACATTTTTGAAGTAAGTCAGGCGAAACGTCAAAATAACATTCCTAACACCAGTGGAAAGATAATTTTTTTTTTTAATCATTCGGTGAAACCGTTAAAAATTACATTAAATTATTTAATTTTATTAGTTATATTAGTATTAACTGCGCCCCGCAGCTTTGCCTGCATTTCATCCCGGTTATAAACCTTACTCTTGAATTTATTTGTATTTATCGATAAAAACCACATTAAAATCTGTTGCGTAGTTTAGAAGATCTAAGCGTACATACAGCGGGAGCGACTTGGTTTATACTATGTAATAAAGATAGTTTGTGTGTTGTCTGATGATTTAAAATGAAACGTAATAACATTAAAAATGTTTAAAAAAAAACAACGGGTTGCATTTTAGGAATACCTGCAGAAGTGAAAACTTGAACATTAACGTTGTGCATTTGGTCTAATCTCCCTCCGTCTTACGAATTTTCGATCAGGTCACGTGTCCTGAGGCGATTTTAACAAGATTTACCCATCCCAATAAAAGTTTCTACTCTCCCTCTGTCTTATGAATTTTCAATCAGGTCACGTGTCCTGACGCGAATTTAACATTTTTTACGCATCTCAAAAAGTTAAAGAAGTGTTCACTTCAAAAAACAACGGGTTGCACTCCGAGGGTGCCGGCAGAAGTGAAAACTTAAACGTTAATGTTGTGAATTTGGTCTACTCTCCCTCCGTCTTACGAATTTTCGATCAGGTCACGTGTCCTCACGTGAGTTTAACATTTTTTACCCATCCCAAAACGTTTCTACTCTACCCGGAGGTAGACGGATCTAAAGAATTTTTGATCAGGTCACGTGTCCTTACGCGAGGTCCTGACGCGAGTTTAACATTTTTTAACTATCTCAAAAAGTTCACAACGCTGCTAAAGAAGTTTTCACTTGAAAAATAATATGTCCCGTGTTGAATGAATTTTTGTGACAAGCCAACTTCCACATATTGAGAATAATTTAATACTCGAAGCTTACTTCTAGTAAAAAAAACTATTTCAAGTAGTACTAATTCAGCTTAGATATTACAATTATCAACATCCTTTACAAATTCTTATCTATTACACACACACAGTTTAAACATTATCAGATGGACCAAAAATCTCAAAAATTCTCGCTTCGATTCGACATCAATCTTGTAGGTGGTCAGAGTGACCCTGTCTAGTACTCGGCTGGCTTGTGACAGTACAGTCATGATTCTGATATCGTTGGCTTGTGATGTTTTTATCTTGCTTCGTGGGCTTCAGTTTGGAATCAGTTTCATGAATAACAAGAGCTTTAGGTGTTTTTATTATTGCTTCTATTTTTTAATGATGATGAAATATGGCGTCTCTCATGACGTTACATGCAGGCAAAACATATACTAAGTATATTAACATATACTTGTCCTTAAAATAATAATAATAATATTAGAAGGATAAAACTATACAATCACTAGTATTTGAGAGCGAAATGAACAAAAAAATTGTATCCTTCTCTGGTGGCGTATGCGATTTTACAAACTGGCTCCATCACTGGCTCCAAATTCTAGTGCATCTATTTCACCAGCTTTTACCCGCCGTCATGTAATTACCCAACCAAATTACGTTGTTCATTTTATCTTATCGCTGGCATATGTATCACGTGTTCATCATTTTAGTCGGGTTTTATCTCGATAGCTATTTCATTCGCATACGCTAATGTTCTCTCTAGTTAATTTTGATTGAGGTAAAACAACGCCGCTCCCTCTATTATTTTCATACATTTGACAGCATACTTAACATCGTGTGACGTCATTTTTTACGCCATTTTACAATTTCTCAATGGATGTTTTAATATACACAATACGATTGTAAAACAAATGAAAATAATATGATACGTTGTTATTTGTTCAAACATTAAGAATTTAGTCAAGAGCTGAGCGAGCCGAAGGAGCTTTTAAAAAATAAAACTTTATTAATTCAAGACGTTTATTCTCTACAAGAGCTCGTCTAAGACTAACTTAAATATAAATTAAATCTAGAGCTTCGATATCAGACCACCGTGGGACGGATGCTCTTATCTGTTGTTTGTCCATTCAGCGTCTGGTGTCTGATTACGTTACTCAGAATATAGAACGCTGACGCGTGTTATCTGTAGAGTCGGCAGACGTAACTCCTCCCTCCTTAAGTTCGAAGTTATCTTTTTTGGGAGAACTTCGAGAACATGTTTTTAACAATAATTTTGGATGATATTTATAGACCAGGTAACAAAGCATTATACAAATAAAAATATAGAGTCCGAGAGTCCAAACGCTTATACTACGCACTTCAATAATTGCCTTTACACTTTCACTATTTTCAGTATCACTTTTCTTTAAAGCTAACGACAATAGTTTCAGGTCCATCAGGTCCAAGCCTTCCAGGTTTACAGGTGGAGCGGGTTTCCTTTCGTCAGGTAAGAAGAGTGTAGGTAAGTTCAGGATCGGTAGCTCTGGATAATATGTTATATTTTCAATGTACATTTGCCGCTTTTTCAATATGATGTCTTGAATTTTCACCTCGCAGGGATCATCTAAGGTCATTATATAGGTGCCTTTGATCTTATGATGAAGCAGTTCACCATCGCATGTCTTTGTAAGCAGCTCTTCATCTCTACTGTACAGGATCCATCTATTTGTTTGCAGGAACTGGATTCTGATCTTCTCAATGGTTATGGGAATTTGGATGCATGACGTTACGTTTTCAGCATACGTCATCAGGTCGGTGATGCATGGGTCTTGAATATATTGAAGCATTCCGTCATCAGTGCAGAGGAATCTGAACTCGTCGACTTCTTGGCATGGATGAGTGAACAGTCTGGTCTTCAACCCTTTCGCCAAGAGGTAAGGATACTTGGGTATTATGACGACGGTGGAGTTAAAGGATAATACAGGTAAAGGAATCAATTTATAATAGATATATGTATCTTTTTCAATCAGCGGTATTTCCAAAAGGTAAGTAATTTGATTTTCCTTCAAATAGGCTTTAAGTGTTATAACTTGCTCTATCTTAACTAAGTTTTCTAAGCTAGGCGTAAAAACTAATTTTTCTTTATTATTAATATTTTCAAGTAGCTGTAACAACTTATTTGATTCTATTATAGACTGATGTAAAACTCCTAACCTACTGAATGATAAACTAGTTTCTATTTCATCCAAATAGGTGTAAATAACTTGAAAATTATGGATTAATAGATTATATGTATTAATGAACTGTATTCCTAAATATTCTGACTCCATTAGATTTTGCGCTATCATTTCAATTTTATTATTTATTTGAGCAAGATTATTATTTAATATAATAGTGGAATTTGTCAAAAGTTGCACCATTTCGGTAATCACCGTTAGTTTTCTGTTATTTTGATTTTGTTGCGTTTTCATTTCATTAATTAATTTATCGTATTGAATGGCATCGTCATTATCTAGATTTCCGGTTATCATTTTTATAAGTGAACCTAGTGGGTTAATTAGACCTCGTTTGATTCGAATGTTCGGAAAGATTTGGGTAAATTTGTTTAGAGTTATATTTTTAATGTATGCTACTTGACTTCTAACATCTACAAAATTATCCGTAAAGTTCTTATTAAAATAAATCTTAATTAACTTATCTAACTCAGAAAGTAGTTCAACGTTAAACCTTAAATCTTCTTCAAGGGGTTTAATGTCTAATACTTTTGCGATAGTCCACTTGTCTCTACTAATTACTGCAACGCCAGTTTTCGTAAACAGGATTCCAGGGTTTCTATCTAGTGCCTGAAGTTGAAGGGCCTGCAGTTGCGTCACCATGGCTACTACCAGGAGGATGCGGAGGTGCCTGTGAAGGGCGTTTAACATTCTTTAATGGAACTTTAGTGTTTCGATTTTTAACTTGAATCGGAACTACGTTTCTACTAATCTCATCAGCAACAATAGCCTTTTGGAAACGTGGTTTGTCTTTGCTACTCCTTTTATTAACTTCTTTAGTGAATACTACATCACCGGGTTTTATTTCGACTACTGTTTCTCCTCCTCTTTTCTCTATTATTTTCTCCTTTTGTTTAATGGCTTGTTCTGATAAATGATCATATAGAAACTTAGTTCTTTTAGCATGTTCTTTGATCAGTTGCTGCATGTACTGTTTCTCGAAATTTAAATTAAATACATTTCTAGAATCAGTGTGTCCTAATAAAACTTCGAATGGGGTAAAACCAGTGGTTGAGTGTATAGAGTGGTTATACGCCATGATAGAGTATGTCATTACGGTAGCGGCATCGGTGTACTTATGCTCGTACTTAGCCAACCTGTAGATTTCAATGATAGTAGAATGAAATCTTTCTATGACGCCCATAGAATTCGGGTTGTTAGGGGTTCCTATGTGGAGATCTACCTTGTAAAGAGCTAAAAGTTCTTTCAAGAGAGCATTATTAAATTCAGAACCAGCATCTGAACTGATTTTGTGGGGTACGCCATACAAGGAGAAATATTTAATGAGGGCTCTTACAACCTCCGGTGTTGATCTATTAGGTATTTCGAGAGCTTGACCGATTTTAGAAAAGGCATCAACTACAGTCAAATAATAGCGTCCTTCAATTGTAAATAGGTCAATGAAAATTTCCTCTAAAGGTTTTGACTGGGTGTGTGTTAGTTGTAACTTAGGCTTAATCGGTTTCCGGTCGTATTTCATGCGTTTGCATGTTTCGCATGAGTTTATAAAACTTGAAATGGTTTGTTCCATATTATGCCAAAAGTAGGTGCGCTTAATGTGCAGTAAGGTCTCTTTAATACCACGGTGGCATGTTTTACCAGTATGGTATTTGGCAACAATTTCTTTCTGTTCTAATTCATCCTCTACAAATACTACTCTTTTGGTACACTCGAAAAATTGTACAGATTCTCTTTTAAACAAATATATTACCATTTGTGCGAATTGTTGTCTATGCTGTTCTTCCTCAAAGTAAATGAAGTATTTGGTATTGTTTCTTATATACTCCTTTAGAAATTGTTTGACAAGGTCAGTTCGGTTCAAAGGTAAGTGTACTTCAAGAATTTTCTGTTTTTCGCGGGATATACTTTTAACTGCTAATTTATCAATAGACCAAGAATGAACCAAAATTTGGTTGGGCTTGGTGTCTATAGCTTCCTGCAGGATTGGGATACCTTTAGATTCGGTATCTTGTCCTGAATGAGCGGTTTCAGTACTAGAAGAATTTTCAGAAGCTGTCAAAGTTGAACTCGAAGGGCATTGTATCGAGTAGGGGGAACGGCATCTAACCGTTTCTTCTGAATCTGATATAGCCGATTCATTTTCGTCGTCAGATATTAGAGATATTATGTTATCTGGTTGTGCTAAGGTTTTCTTTCGTAATTTTCCTAATGCTTCTATTTCTTTTGTCAGTCGTCTTATTTCGCGGTTTTTATTTTCGTCTGAGTCAATATTCACTTGTGTGGATATATTGTCATCGTTACCTAATGCGTTTATTCGAATACGCGATAATGCGTCGGCATTACCGTTAAGTGTGCCCTTTTTATGAACTATTTCAAAGTCGTATTCAGACAATCGTAATCGCCAGCGTGTCAATCTACTATTTGTGTCTTTTAGAGAGTTAAGCCAGGCTAGCGGCTTATGATCTGTTACTATGGTGAATTTCTTACCGTAGAGGTAAGGGCGAAAGTGTTTTACTGCCCAGACTATTGCGAGCAGTTCTTTCTCCGTAACACTATAACGCGTTTCCGCATCGTTTAGTGTTCGGCTGGCATACGCTACGGGCTTATCCTGACCGATAGGACCTTGTGAAAGGACTGCTCCAAGAGCGAATTCTGAAGCATCCGTTGTCAGTATGTAAGGCCTGTCAGGATCAGGGTATTGTAAAATTGGGGCATTTACAAGAAGCTCTTTGCATTTTTCAAAGGCTGCTATGTATTTGTCGTCATCGATAGGCATTGAGCGCTTTTGTTTTAGTCGTGCTGTCATTGGTTGAGTGATTTTAGCGAAGTCCTTAATGAACTTACGGTAGTACCCAATAAGTCCTAAGAAACTTTTAATTTCGGTTGTACTTCGGGGTAAGGGATATTCTAGGATGGCTTTAATTTTGTCATTGTTAGGTTTTAAGCCGTCGCTAGTTATTGTGTGACCTAAGTATAAGACCTCCTTTCTAAGAAATTCGGACTTATCTAGCTGAATTTTTAAATTGGTTTGTCGTAATCTGTCAAAAACGGTCCGTAGTTTTACTTTGTGTTCTTGCAAGCTGGACGAATAAATAATTATGTCGTCCAAGTACACAAGACAGTGTATTCCTTGCAAGCCACGTAGCACATTGTCAATCGTTCTTTGAAAAGTTGCCGGTGCCGTTTTTAATCCAAACGGCATACGGGAAAATTCATAATGTCCTGCGTTTATACTAAACGCGGTTTTCTGTCTGTCTTCTTCAGCGACTTCTATCTGGTGATAGCCACTGGCTAGGTCAAGGGTAGTAAAGTAACAGCTTCGTCCTAGTTTGTCAAATAGTTCTGTAATATTTGGTAGGGGGTATTTGTCGTCTATTGTAATTTCGTTTAGTTTTCGGTAGTCAATAACAAGTCTATATTTCTTTTCGTTACTTGCGTCTAACTTCTTTGGCACTAGGTGCACAGGGGCACTCCAGGGAGAATACGACTCTTTTACAATATTATTTTCCAACATTTTAGTAACTTGTTTATTTATTTCATCATTTATTACTTGAGGTTGCCTATAGGGTCTGATGTATATTGGGTCTTCGTTTCGCGTGCGGATGTGGTGTTTAACTTCGTTAGTAAATGTCAACGGTAATTTTTCGGTATAAAAGATGTCTTTGTATTCAAGGCAAAGCTTTTTAATTGAGTCTCTTTCTTCTGAATTCATATGGTCTAAACGCAAGTTGCTAACATTTTCTGTCAATATCTGGTCAATCTCTATGTTATTTCGGTCATCTAATTTGTGAAAATTGCATTTTTCGCCGTCATGTTTAGTTACTTCAAAAGGTCGTGTAACTGTTAGAGTCATTTCAGTATCCAAAGTATTTTGTATGATCGTTGTTGCATACCCGTCTTCGCACTTAACTAAAGCGGTAGGCATTCTAACACCTTCACAAAATAGTTTGTAGTTTAATATAGCATCGCCGTTTTGTAGGTCTGTCGGTAATTTCACTCTTTGTTCGCAACGTGGGCTTATTCTTATTTCATTATTAGGATTGTATATGATAGGAATAGCCGATGATTGGGTATAGAGAATTTGGTTTTGCATGTCAATTTTTGCGTTCAATTGTTTCAGAAGGTCACTGCCAATGAGTCCATCGTAACAGCCATCAACATCATAAATATAAAACTTATGCGTTTCAGTGCTGTTAAATGTTGGGAATAACGGAATTACTACAACTTCGTTATGTTGGCTAGATGCGTGGGTGCTTATAACTTCAAACGGCTCGTAGTGTTTGAAATCGTTAAAATACTCACTAGCCATTTTTGGTGAAATGAATGATCTCGAACTTCCGGTATCAATCATAAATTTAGAATTGATTTCGGGTATTATTACGTGTGGTAATTTCAATGTATTATAATGAAGTTGTATTATTTCAGGGGCTTGTTGGAGGCATTGATGTGAAAATTTTCAATGCTGTGAACAGCTGAGGCTTGGTCATCTTGTCCAGCGTTAGTCTCGTAAGTGTCGACGTTGTCAGTCGGGGAGTTATCATTGTAGTCAATGTAACAGTCAGTTTCAGGATTTTCAGGCATAAAAGTAAGGTCATCACTTTCAGGTTCATTTAGGCTGTACAGTTCGTTCATTCTAAAACCTTGAGGTTTCAGTGGGGGAGCTGTACGCATGCTCACATCAGTAGATAGCTGAGGCGCTAATCTTTGTAGGGGGCGGTAACCGAATTGTTGTTGGCCTTGGGCAAAAGGTGGACGATAGCCAAACTGCTGTGGTCCTTGGTTAAATTGAGGTCGATAACCAAATTGGGGTGGATTTTGGTTGAGTTGAGGTCGGTAGCCAAATTGGGGTGGACTTTGGTTAAATGAAGGCTTATAACCAAACTGCTGTTGTCCTTGGTTGAACTGTGGTCGATAGCCCAATTGTTGGGGAAGCTGTGGTCTATATCCAGCTTGTTGGGGTTGTGAAAAAGGTAAGTGAGATATTTGTTTAGCGTGTGGTACACCAAATTTAAAGTTTGTTTGTGGTGTGTGAGGACTTGAAGTACCAGCATTGTTTTGGGGAATTCCAAATTTAAAGTTTTGCTGAGGTTGTTGACTTGAAGTGAAGAAAGGCTTCATTCCAAATTTATCCATAAAAGGATTTTGATATGTAGTTTGAGCCTTAGGCTGTAATTGATTCTGTGATCTAAGCATTTTATTTTTCGCATTATATTGATACATAAAGTTTACTTCTTCGAGCACTATGCTTAAGGCATTTTCTAGTGAAACGGAACCCTTAAGACGCACAATGCGAAGCAATTCTTCCGGCAGGTTATATAAAAACACATTCATTGACATGTTGTCATATATCGTTATCTTACTACGACGTAGATTTACGTCCTCAATTAAATTGACTTTGGCAATCAGTGTGCTTTTAACGTGTTGAATTCTGTTGCAAAAATCCAGATATGACTCGCCATTGTTCATTTTTAAAGTTTCTAACTCTATTGAAATGCATTCTTCCGAACGGGGATCACCAAAATGCTGTTCAAATGCCCGTTTTAAATCAGGCCAGGTATCTAAATCTTGTCGTTCGCTTATGAGAGAGGCTGCTCTACCAGTAAGTCTGGATGTTATGAGATGGTAAACGTACAGGTCCTGCTGTGGATTTCCCTCTATTCTACAGCAGCTAATCAAGTACTCGCATTTCCTAATAAATAAACTAAGTAATTTTTCGTCACCGTCGAATTTGGGGATGACGTTAGCAAAGTCGCGGGGTACTTGCACTATATTTTCCATCTTTAATTTTTTTATATTAACTAATTTAATTAATTAATTATTTTTAATTAATATACTTATTAATTTATTTATTTATAATTATTATTATATTTTAACACTTTATTTATTTTAAAACACTAAACACATTTAAAAGAAATCACAAAACACACTTCAATGTTTGGAAATAACGTTCTGATTTCTAGACACATATAACTAAAACAGTGAATAGGATTGGAATAAGACTGGAAATAGCGATTTGGGTCTACTTACAGACTGTCCATGTCCCTCGTTGAGCCTTAAACGTTGTCCTCCGGAACGCAGCAATAGCACCAACGGTGCTCTCGACGTATTTATTTGGTTCGTGGATTTCCGTAAAACGCGTGAAAACGTACGTAGCGCGTTACTAAAGTGAAGTTATTCGCGACGCGGAAATCCTACCGGCTGCGCCAGTCAAGAGCTGAGCGAGCCGAAGGAGCTTTTAAAAAATAAAACTTTATTAATTCAAGACGTTTATTCTCTACAAGAGCTCGTCTAAGACTAACTTAAATATAAATTAAATCTAGAGCTTCGATATCAGACCACCGTGGGACGGATGCTCTTATCTGTTGTTTGTCCATTCAGCGTCTGGTGTCTGATTACGTTACTCAGAATATAGAACGCTGACGCGTGTTATCTGTAGAGTCGGCAGACGTAACTATTTGGCTAAAATACATAATAAATTCACAATATGCAATATTGTATGCATTGTAAAATGTTGTCAATTACCATAATATTATAAAATTTCTAGATGTAGAATATTATATTATATGGCCTTTAATTCAATAGACACGTAGCTCTTGACACCATTTTTCTATTCACGATAACTTATTTTATTTTAATTACTAAATAAAAGTAAAGAAACAAATTGTGTTCTAAGTAAAACTATAGCAAATCTGAAAAACCATAATACTAAGTTCTAGAAATTCAATACTATTCAGTATAGAGACATTCGTATAGAAACACAAATATAAATCGTATGCATGAATTTCCATTTCACACCTTTGAGCTGCCTTTCAAGTCAGACTGTATGTATGATTCATAGCTACACCTTATAGCACTCAGAGTTCCATTTACAATAGTAGGGGTTGAAGTATTTGAACTGAGGCTATCTACTAGCTACAACCACATATCAATGTGGTTTTGAATCGTACGATTTGAAAAGAGAACTTTATGCAATAACTTATTAATAAATAATAGTTTAAAAAAACTAAAAAAATACGCTTTTATAGAAAATCCAACTAAAAAATAGAAAATAAATTTTAATAAATTTGAATTAAAAATAGTGTAAGAAAAAATGATTTTATTGTAAAAAAAGCGTGGGGTGCATGGTATAAATAGTTCCAAATATTTTATGAACAGATATGACTAGAAGGGTTATTTTGATAATATCCTGAAAAGCACCCCACGCTTTTTTACAGTAAAATCATTTTTTCTTACACTATTTTTAATTAAAATTTATTTTCTATTTTTTAGTTGGATTTTCTATAAAAGCGTATTTTTTTAGTTTTTTTAAACTATTATTTATTCTTCATTTTTTAAACGAATTTAAAAAAAAAAATTTTTTTTAATTTCTTTTTTTATTTATTTATTGTAATCGGTCCTTAATAAGTATGCCAAATTTCGAGTTCATCCGACGTTTTGAAGGGGGTTAAAATCATGTTCAAAGATTCTGTTACATACTAACATACAAACATACATACGTCTGAAGCTAATAAAAGCGTATTAAAAACACTTAAAAACAGCTTGTGTTTTTTGGCGGGAACCTGAACAAGAGTGTTCTTTCTCTCTATGTATTTTTCCTAAAACTGTATTTTCCCACGAGATAATGTATAATACCTAATAATGTGGATTATTAACCATTATGTGGCGGTGAATGTGTGCGAGTGTTAGGAAACGGCGCAATGTAGAAAAACATGCTATTTGCGTTCACACCAAAATTTCACGGAAAATCTTTAGTGAAGTATATATATATTTTTACTGAGGGACACTCAGACTGGACTATGGCTTCAAAATGACCTGAAATGTGCTTTGACTCGACTTCGACTAAAATTTATAAAAACTTGAAAAACTTTTATATTGGACACTGGCTAAATACCAAAGACACTAAAGCATAAAACACTAATCGTGTGGAGCCATTTTGAACCAAAAGTAGTAGCTTGTTTTGATTTTAAAAATACGATAGGATATATTTAGTACTTCATAACAAACAACATCAAACAACTTATGTTTTGCAACGATCACCACTGTTCTCATTGACTCCATTAATATTTCATCTAAGACAGCTTCCTTATCAGAAATAATGGCGCCATCAACGACAAATAAAGAAATATACGCTCTTCGATAGATTTGCTCATTCTCTGATGGACCATTAGAAAAATTGCTCGTCCCATCTCCGAACCGATAAAATGGAATGAAATCGGTCAAGTTTGTGTGATATATCGTTTCAGAGATCCGTTGAGACTAGCTTGTTGTGGTCATAAAGAAATGTCAATGAGGTCATTGACATTCATTTTTTACCACAACAAATCAGTCGACTTTTGTACTACACTGTACACTCAAAACATGTTGTATAGTCTAGTAGAAAAGCCGCAGCTTAGAACTCTTTCATTACTTTTGGCTTTGACAGTTTTAGGTGCACCATAAACATTTTATAAAACTTATTAACGTGAAATTCGAGTACATTTTGGTGCAATGTTGTCAGCTGAAAAGGTTTCAAAGGTAGTAGGAGCATTATATCGTTACTCCGACTAACTTGCTATTAAACAATTGCTTACATATTTGTACATCTAAACTAATATAACAAGAAGGAAAAAAAATCTTTTTGTTTATTTCTTTGTTACGATTTAACTAAAAACTACTGGACCGATTCCAAACATTTTTCGACTGATAGAAAGCTACATTATTAGCAAGTAATAAAAGTTATATTTTATTTTTGTATTCTCAAGGGTGTGGTATCTACGTGGGTGAAACCGCGAGGCGCTTTTAGTTATATGTAAATTATCATCTACTAACTTTGCCGCGCGACTTCACCAGCGTTAAAAAAAAGCCTATAACCTAATTAAAATATTCTATAGCTTAATCCATAATATTGGCCATCACTGTGCAAAATTCCAGCTAAATCCATTTAGCCGTTAGACCGGGAAGAAGTCCCAAAAAAACTTATACAAACTGACTTTCGCATTTATAATATTGGTGTTGATTTATTATAATTCTAAGAGGAGTTTTTGTAGTGGCAGAACTTCTGCTAGTCCGCCTGGGGCGGTACCACCACTTTGCGAACTAATTTTCAGCCGCAAAATAGGCATGTTTTCGGTAGAAATGGCAAGATATCCAGTGAAGGCAAAGAAGTACAGGTCATGTAAGACTCAACATCTTTGTCTCGCGGTAACAGGCGCAGTGCAGCGACATGCAAAATTCTGACAGTCCAGAATGTTGTATGCCGCTGTATCTGTAATAGGTAGACGTCATCGCTTACCATCAGGTGATCGTCGTGTTTGTCCTGTTACTTTATATCATAAAAAAGGAGCAAGCTGATATTTTTATTTTCGTTCTAATATTTTTTTCCAAAATGCCACATTTAAGCCATCTTAAAGTTTAATTCAAAGGCAGTTTGTTTAGATTAAATGCAAAGTCGAAGACAAAATCACTTCTCAGACAAATCGACGGAACCCTCACGAAATGAAGAAATTAGCTCGAAATCAGTGAAACAACGGAGAGATAACTTAATCGTGCCTCGGAACCGGTATTTTTTCCCCGAGGTCAGCGAAGGTACTTACCTCCATGGACCTCTGTTTGTATTGCCGGCAATTGTTTTGGTGTTTTCTTGTGGCTTGATTTTTCCGATTTTGTTTCTGTGTATTTTTAACTGACTTCACAAAAAAGGAGGAGGTTCTCAATTCGTCTGTATGTTTTTGTTTTAATTATAATCTTCTTCACAAAAAAAAGAGGAGGTTCTCAATTGGCCTGTATATTTTTTTATGTTTGTTACCTCCTTATGTTAACTCCATCATTTAGTAACCAGTTTAGAAAATTATGTTTTGTTTAAGAGATTATGTTTTTTGTTTAGTTCCATTGTAATTTTATCGAGATCCGTTTTTCGATTTTAGTCACTTCACTTTTGGAATTGAAATGTCAAAAGTTTCAAAGCGGAGCATTGAGAATCGCAATTTCATGATCACAGTCGAATATGAGGCATTTTCCGAATCCGAATAGGTTTTCGAATGATTGAGAATTAGGGGGCAGATGAGTATATCTCCAGAGCTATAGAGATAAACACCTCAAGTTTAGTACTGGAAAAGACTAGCGCGGCATTTGAATTCGATATTATTATTATTTTTTAATTATAGTGCTGTGGCACAGAATAATTAATAGTACAAGTAGCTGTGGTCGTATTTCTTATTTTAAGGTGCGACTACACCGCGGCGTCCTGCTTTCGCGTGCGCGTTCGCGATCTGATTTTCAATCGTTTTCTGATGGCCGTAGAACGTATTTGGTGTGAATCAGTCGGTACAAATACTACTACGCTATCTGATCGCCGCCTAGATCGCGCACGCATGACCACATAATACTTAATAGTAGTAGGACGCCGCGTTGTGGTCGTACCTTTACATGTATTAATATTATACTCTGCAACTATGATATTAACGTTTCCAAATTATTTATGTTAACGGCAATGGTCTAGGCTACTTGTAATACAGTAGATTAGAGTAGAGTGAGTAGAATCATTAATATCTTGTTTTAATAGGCCCAGTTGCCAATTGGTTAACTTGATCATAACAATACCAATCAGCAAGAAATTAATAAAGCTGTAAACCACAGATTAGTAGTACTAAAATGCATAAGTGAGAAACTCAACTATACTCTACATTTAGCTAGAAACACAGCAGGGATAGGAACTAGACTTATATTCTCCATAGGAACTGGCATCTAGGATAGGAATTACAACGTAGCTAATGATATGAACCACAGATAAGTAGAACTAAAATGCATTAGTAAGACCCTTTACTTTTCTTCTAAACACAGCAGGGATAGGAACAAGACTTATATTCTCCATAGGAACTAGCATCTAGGCTAGGAATTACAACGTAGCTAAAACTGTGAACCACAGATAACTAAAATGCATTAGTAAGATCCTCTACTATACTCTACATCTAGCTAAATGTAATTTAGCTAGAAACACAGCAGGGATAGGAATTACAACGAAGCAACAGCTAACAGCTCGTGGAGAGCTCGCGGCGTTCGCAGCGGTATATTAGGTCGCACCACCCGGCTAGTCCCGGGATCACGAACGCGTTTTAGGGTATGGTACAAGTTGTGAGAATGTACGTTTCAGATAATCAATCATTTCTATGTAGGCCAGCCATCTCCACTCCCACGTCCGGAACTAACAAGGTTTATTTAAAGAATAAGAACATTTACTACCAAAGAAAAAACGGAGCTTAAAAAATATAACAGGAAAGTCTGTTTTTTTCGTTTGAACCCCCTGTATATTATGTATATTATGTACGGCTCAACCGATTAGCTTCAATTTTGCACAAGGACATAACAAACTCAGTAATAATATAAGCAGAAAATTTGAGATACAGGGAGAAAAAAGACGGTTGAGGCACCATTGGACATGAAACTTATGTGTGGCTCGTAACACTCGCTTTCCGACGATAGCCGATGATTTATATTTCTATCTATTGAATTTCCAATTACATATTTTTAATTATTTCTGGTTATTTTATCTTAGAAATATTATGTATAATTATTTTTTAAGACCTACTAGCAATGCGGGTTACACATTACTATTAGTATTGTTGACCCCTCCAACTAAGCTTCTTTTTTCACTTTTCTCTTATGGCATAGGCAGAATCGTCCAAGATAAATTATTATTTTTATAGTACTCGCTTCTTTCTTCAGATAGATTGTCCGTGATTCAAGGTTTTAGGATGCCGGCCGAGCGTAGTCTCATTAGGAAAGGTCAGCGAAGTAGATACGTCTTCATCTTCATCTGTGATTTTGTTTTGTTCGTCCTTGGCTACGTAATCTTATTGTTTGATGGTTTGGGCCTTGGCAGCGAAAATGTTATAGCTATTTTCCGTAGGATATTCTTGGTAGGTACTCATTTGGGGCAAAAAATTACTAGTAGGTAAATTATTCTAATTTTATGATTGTATTTATGATCTAAATTGTAATTATACTGTAACCGGTTACTTCGATAAATCTTCTAGCTACCTATATGTTGAATTTCACATACCCAGCAATTTTACTGAACAATTTTTTTTAAAAGACGACAAATAGTCTGGCTTTATGGATATCTTTGTGTCACGGGGGATTTCTCCAACATACACCCAAACACGAAACTGTGAATCACACAAAGAATCGTCCCATGAAGGAATCGAACCAACGACCTTCGGTTACATGGCCAGTGTCACTATCCTAGCTTAAATTTAAAGGACCACTTTGGAGATTAATCATAACAATGAAAAAATAATTACATATTTAAATCGGTCAAAAATTAATAGGCGCAGTAATCGGGTAAGAAACATACAAAAAAAAACAGACGGATTAAAAACCTCCTCCTTTTGAGAAGTCGATTGAAAAAACGAAGTACAACATTCTCATTTCAGATTGTAGTAGCTCCACCATCTGCAGAGTTATTTCGAAAAAATACCATCCTCACTCGATCATATTCCTTATCTGTGGATGTCACCACATGGTAGCCAGTACCAGGCTTTATCAATTTGTAAATACGCGGGGACTTTATTAACAGGCAACGTGTAATGGATTACACGTTGTTTGATAGGATTGATTGATCGGACTGATAGCAGTTTTGTCGGGATTTTTTTGGAATTTCCAAGGTCTGTTCTGTGGCTTTTTTGGGCTTCCAATTATTTATTTTTACATCGAGTTTCAAGCTTCTTAGTTAATAAAATTTTGAATTGTGTGTACCAATGTACAAAAATGTATGTAAACACTTAAAGAAACTATGAAAAGATAATATTAATTAAAAAAGAAGAAACTAAACGATATTACTAGGAGGTTGCTTTATTATACTGTTATTAGGATACTAGTTAAATTTTGTAGTGGTAGGACTTCTGCTAGTCCGCCTGGGTGGGTACCACCACTTTGCCAATTAATTTTAAGCCGTCAAATAGGATTTTTTTTCGGTTGAAATGGCAAGGTATCCAGTCAAATTACAGGGCATGTGAGACTCGACATCTTTATCTCGAGGTAACAGGCGCAGTGCAGTGACATGCAAAATTTAATATTACCAACAGATAGGTACTGGTTATATCGTCCACTGCCCCTGTTATGTTGACATGTTGATAAGATCAGGTAAGTTTACTTAATGATGACGTCATTGATAACGAACGGGGACGAGGCTTATCACGCGATAAGGTTAGGTAGGTCGTGATATTTCGTTAGCCTAAATATTTTAGAACTTTAGAGGTATTAAGAACACGTATTTATTCATAGTAAAAACAAATTAAGCTTTTGTCTTAAGTAATTACCAACTACTGCATCGTACCACAGAATAACTTTAAAAGCTCTATGAGCAGTAGACCACGCGAATATATCTTTGCCTAACTTCAAATTCTATAAATGTTCACTGCGCACCTAAAAACAAAATCCTTAGAAAAAAAAACAAAAATACACCCCCGACCCCCTGAAGTTGGTATTGGCTATTATCGGCTGGCATGATCTTTTACCATCAGAGCAGCTTTTGCTACTCCTCTTATTTATTTTGAGGACCCAGTGGTGTTGTGAGTGAATGGTTAGCTTAGACGCCAGAGGTATTGCGGGGTTCAATCCCGAATCCCTGCCGTGCACCAATGGATTTTTCTATCGAAAATCCTATGTGCGCTTTTCACAGTGGCCCTCGCATGGTGGTAAGATATTATATAGTATCCGCCTGGCTAGTTATCACCCTCAAGTTAGAAAATCTGTCGCCAAACATCTAATGTGTTCCGGCAGCTATCCTTGAGAGCCAGTTCCCATTCTAGGCCTAGCGTGCTACCGTCCTCGACTGCATCCTCACTTACCAATAGGTGAGATTGTGGCCAAACGCTAGCCTACAAATTACAAAAAAAAAACTAATATAAAGAGATAGATAGTTCAATTTAATACACAATCAGTTCACAAGGTTAACAAGACTACTAGTAATGTGTAACACACATTGCGGTAATCTATAAAAAAAAACTGCGTGAAAAAAATTCAAGAGAATTAATAATGTGTTCGTGCCAGCTACTTGTTCAGACATTATTGTGATTAAAGATTCCCTGCAAAATTTTATTTCGATGTTTTATAATTAGTTGTACAATGTTTTTACAATAAATATCTTTATCTATAAAATGCCTTTTCAATTACCTACTCGTTATTAAAAAGAACGGTATAAAACGTTCGAATAGTAAAACTTAAGATAAAAGCAATTTATAAGCAGTTAAAAATTAAACAGAAACTTATAACAACTGCATTCTCGCAGATATCAGTGATTCTATGGTTCTCAGATAAATCTAAATTGTTTGCTATACTATACATACCTAGATGTAATTAAGTACTATCTCACTACATATATCTTCGTTGGATTGTGCGAGTGTTGAAATTCTCGTTTCGCGCGTAATTATAGATAGGCATTTAAATGGTAAAGTACAAACGGAAAACAATTTAATGTTTAGAGTACACAAAGTAACGTTAGTTAACGAGTATCACCAAAAGCTCATTGATGTTAAATTAAATAAGGGGATGTAAAAGAGCACAAATACCATCTCATTGCTCCCAGCTAAGTGCTAACCTCATCTGCCCGTGGTGCATCCTGCTGACCAACAAACGAGGCTCTGGCGACCGAAAAATGGCGTTATAACCATTTCAAATTGTGGCGCAGCTAAATACTACAGTCCGGTGACGGGCAGCAGCGCCACCGGTGCGAGGAGCTACGTCCTGCGATCGCCAACCTACCTGCCCAGAGTGGCGATTAGGGCATATTCCTCCCAATGAGCCGAAGATCGGGCTCAGTGGCGTGTCTTGGGAGAGGCCTACGTCCAGCAGTGGACTGACACCGGCTGATTATGATAATAATATGATGATGATGTTAAATTAAATCCTATGATGGTGTTAGGATTCTAATGTTGAGACTCTCATTTTCTAACACCATAATAGACGAATCGGCAAAAGTAAGCTTTGGACGCTGTCAGACTATAATAGGTCACTTGGTTTTCTAGTCAATGGACTAGGTAGAGCGATGATGTTCGCACGGTAGAACAACGCTTTATTATATGTACGGTAAAGTCTTTGTTTTATACAAATCTGTGTTTACTTTAAAGTAATCGAGTTCGCAAAAAAAACTTGGAAACTCACACTAGGCACTCTTGCAGTCGAGTGACAATAATTATAGTCTGCGTCACACACACTATTTAGCCATATAACAATTTAATAGTGAATCATAATTAGAATTTTAGCATAATTAAATAAAGATATGAAGTGCTGAAAATCGGACTTGAAAGAAATACGCATATTTATACATAGCATAATTATTTTTGTATCGAAAACCCGATTTTACTGTTATGGCGGAATTAAGCTGAATAATTAATTTCATCACTTTACGCAATAATTTGCAATAAACAATAAAATTATAATGATTGTAATCAAGTATTGGTAATAAGGGATTATTCGTGCAAACGGATGATAACACGAAGAGTTAATGAGTTAACCAGTTTATTATTAACTAGATTCGCTTTGCCCGCATTTTATCCTGGCTATAAACCTTCCTCATGAATCTCTCTCTCTATTGCTGAAAACCGCATTCTAATCGGTTGCGTAGTTTAAAATATCTAAGACTACAGACGACGGGAGCAAATTTGTTTTATGATATGTAAAGCTATAGCTTTTGGAAATGTTTATGAAAATGTATGAATATTTAAAAATAAAATGTAATAACAAAGTTACAATACGCTCTATATTTTTGACTATAAAGCATGGGCGAAGAAAAATATTAAATAGGATTGTCATAAAAATTTAAAAACTGGCTCATAGTGAAAATATTGGCAATAATCACAAAAATGAAGTGATTTTGTGTTGTATTATATGGTCTAATTATTTTACACGTCACCGGAAACTCTTTGACGAACGGGAAGAATCTCAGGCGCTTAATAATTTTTTCATAACCATACGGGTGCTTTGTTCGCAAAAAATCAAACTTAAAATGTCGTTAAAGCTAAAGAAAACTTGACAAATTTTATGCCTCAAGGAAGATTTTAAAAACTTTACAAAGCTAATACGAAACTATTGCGTTGAATGGAACGCATACGATGCCCGATGCTGTAAATAGGAGAATGTTTGAGTCAGTTAAATGGATTTTGTTTAAATATTTGTTAGAATCCAAGCTGATCAAATAGTGGAGACATCACTACCGTATTTGTAAAATTCTCTGTTCTATGTCATTTTTCTATAGGTATCTTTTAAAAAATTCTTGACAAGCTTTTTACTTGATGTTAAGTTACAATGTGATCTAATATTGTGCTTGATTAATAAATTAGGATCGTTTAAAAAACTGAAAGAAAAGAACCGACTTCGAAATGCGCTACTAGCGCGGTAGACAAAATCAGTTCAGTACCAAATTTTAGGAGTTTATCTTCATATCTCTGGAGATTATTATCAAATCTCGATGAAATTTAAATGTGTGTATAACCTGTGAAGGTTATAATAACTTAGTACTACTTTAATAGTTAGAATAACCTTTCAAACAAAAGAAGAATTTACCAAATTTTGAGTAATCGGTAAACATACATAAAAGAAAAAGATTCCAATGAATTGACAAACTCGTTCATTTTTTAATGTCGGTAGAAAATGGAATACGGGCAGTGAGATGAGGCGTATGACAATAAACTTTAGTCCAATCTACTCTAGGACTATTGTGATATAATCGTCCTAGAATCTAGCTTCTCCCTGAATCTGCTTGTTATAAATGAAAACTTTGACGTGTTTATTTTTGGACCGTTTTGAGTGTATATTTTATTAGTTTTTTTTACTACACAGACATCTACGTCAGTTAAATAAGTACTGTTTAACCGACTTCACAAAAAAGAAGAAGGTTCTCAATTAGTCTGTATGTTTTTTTTAATGTGTATGTTACGCGATGAATCCGTCAATTGTTAACCGATTCGAATGATTTTTTTTGTAATCGGTAGGGTACGTTTTCGAGGTGGTCCCATTGTAATTTCATCGAGATCTGATAAGTATCTTCTGAGATATGACGATAAACGTCTCAAACTTGCTATTGATATCGACTCGGCATGGAAGTCGGTTGTTTTAGTTTTTAATCTTAATTATTATAGTTGAACACATCTGCAGTAGTTAAGTTTTCTCTTAAATCTTTGATAAAACGTAACAATTCCACGTATTCACAGTCAGTTTGATTGAACGCGCAAGGGATACTATTGACAGTTTTATCAGACTTTACTATCACTTTTCGATCCGTTTTGCTCTTCGAAAGAATTTCTTTGGGATAATGTATGGCCTACCTTAGGCTGACCCTCGTTTTTCGAAGTAATAGTTTCTTGTAAGTAAGTTGTTTATGTATTAGCAGTATGGGATTCTTGTATTGTATTTCTTGTACGTGTTTCATCTATTGCACAATTTTGTCTTTTAATTTCTTCAAAAGTTTTACAAGCGATAGAAGAATGAAAGAATAACTTTTAAACTAATATTTTTCAATTTAGTGTTTATTCTTCTAGAAGCTGCTGGGAATTCCATCGATTAAATTTAAATAATTTTGATGAATCTGCGAAATCGTTCTTAGAATTTTCTGAGTGTGTGCACGTACAGTAGTATTGTCAAGGATTGTTTGTTTCTTATTTATTTTATTTGGCTTTTTGACTGTCTTCCAACACATACCTACATTATCCTAAAAGCTTTCTCTGAGTATTTCCTTATTGCATCAGACTAACATTCCGCCTCAGCGGCGTTTCTTGTATTCGTATGTATTTTCTTTGTTTTTGTGAACATCAGCATTTTGCGAGATTTTATCAGGCAGACACTTCTCTGATGCTGGAATATTAGGTAAAATTAGAACGCTGTTCCCACAAGATGTACCGTTAGGATGTCATAGACCTGAAAAGTCTACAAACGCTTTCATTTCTACATAGAGTTGGAAGTTGTTTTAAAGGAACACTTGGATACCCAACATTGTTGACATGAGTTACAAAAAACAATATGTCAAAAGTGGAAATGATTTGCTGGAAAAATGAAGTTTAATTTTATTCAAATTTAATGTCAAAAGGTCGATTATAGAGGTAGCTATAATAGGTCTCTACATGAATTGCGATGAATTTTGAGCGATAATCGTCAATAAGAAAAGAGTTTCAATTATACAACTGTCCAGCTGTATCTCTTTCTTTTAGACGTTGGCGATGACAAGACGCATCGATATCAATGTAAAGACTATCCCCCTGTATAAATAAATGACAGATAAGTGAAACCTAGTCAACCTATCGGCCAAGCCTCAGAGTATAGTACAAGGATAGTTTGAGTAGATGTAAAAACTATTGATGCTTTATAGCGACTGTCATTCATGTAGGTACTTGTAGTCAAATTATCTCGACCTAGGTTTCGAACAAATACGTCGCTCTTTTTCGCCAGTGAGGTCGAACTGTGAGATTGTGATGATCGCAAATGTAAAACTGTTAGTTATTGAAGTTGTAGAATTAATAATAAAACAGTTATTAAATTGTAGGAGCGAAACACACATTTAACTTCCAATACCAGACTGATTTTACCTGAAATCTATATCTATCATTCCGATGCCAACTCAAAACAGATCATGCGTCAAAATGTCAACAATCTGAGTAGGGCCAGAAAAAATGGTATCCCCGGGCCGCCTTTACCATTTGCTTCGGTCGGGACGGATGACATTTGTAATCGATTGGCGACTGTTGGCTTCCACACGGTTAGTTCTTTATGAATGTACTATGGTCAGATGTAAGCTGTGTATTCAATGGATAATGTAATAATGTAGACGGCATGTATACGAAATTTTAATGAAACGTAGAAGCATTTACGGTGGCTAGAGAATACAAACAAAGCAATTTGCTTCCGCATTCATCATACGTACTATTAATTATTCTGTGAGTACTGCCAAGGAATGGAACTTCCTATCTACGTGTAAGTCTGTCTTAAAAAGTATCATTTAGATCTTCTAGTCATGAGTGAATAGGAATCTTGTAGACGTGCGTGCTGTATTGTAGACCACAACGTCACTTAACATCAGGTGAGATGGTGGTCAAAATCTTAAATTTTCGCCATTGCAAAATAACAAAGCGTCGGTTTTTCAAAAGGAATTATTATTATTCACTTGCGACCCGCCCCGGCTTTTCACGGGTAGTATATGCCTACATTTGTTGCATCAGCTTGTCGAGCATCATTAACGATCATCATTACATTGTAACCAATACTCACAAAACTAATTTTACACTTAGACCTTCTTTATGAATCATTCTGTCTATTGGTGAAAACCGTATGAAAATCCGTTCAGTAGTTTTCGAGTTTATCGCGAATATAGAGACAGACAGACGCGATGGGGGACTTTGTATTTTATAATGTAGTGATTAAGCTAATGAATGCTTATCTAGATGGCTATTATTTCTAGATAATTATATTAAAATCATTGTCACAAACCTTTCAAGAGTAAAATAATCTTTGCATGTGTAGCAGTTGAAACCCTGCTAGACTCCGGAATTTTACTCCTTAGATACCTATAACAAACAAAAATAAAATCCATAAAAAACACTTATTTAAGGATGCATTGAATCACACACAGTACATTTCAATACATCTCAAATCTACTTATCAAGTAAATAATCTGCCTTTAATCGGATACATTTGTGTGCCTTCCGACTGTACGAATTAATTTCACCGTCCTACATTTTTACATCGTACTACAAGAGGCACAGACATACGCCATCGATACATGGTAGATATTCCATTCTGTCGCTAAAAAAGCTTTGAATTTTTCCTGTTAAGAACAATCCGGGGGTCTTTAAATCGCGAGTGAACAGGTATCTTCTAGGCAACCGTACTACATCGTGAGATAGTGCCCAAACGTTTGGTAATCTACTATTAAAAAAATCGAACAAGGATAAACCTAAAAAAGAGACAACACAACCAATGATGCTGTCTTAAAAGATTTTAGAAGATATTTCCTTTACTTTTCATAATATTAAAACGTTAAATGACTTCAAACAAGGCATCAACTGAAAATCTAATCATAAATTCATTTAAAACCTCAAGTATCTTGTCTAACAAGACCGCCTAACTTTATTTTTTATTAAAGGCATCTGTTGAGGCCACTTGAAGTCTTGAGATGCCGCAAGACAATAAATCAAATTTAAATAGATCAGGTACTTGAAATATACTTAGGAGTATTTAAAGCAGGTGTTTGAATTTTGGTCTAACAAATATTTTAATCTAAGATCGTTTAACAACAAATAGAACCGAACTTCAAACGTCGCGCTAGTATTTTTCAGTCCCTACCTAGTTTAAGGTGTTTATCTCCATATCTCTGGAGATATTGAACATATATCTAGGAAATCTGAATGGGAACACATGCAAAGTATACCCTTTTAAACGAAAAATGAATTTTTGATTCAGTTTGGGTGTCTTCGAGTAATCGGTGAACATACATAAAAAAAAATATTACGAAGAATTGATAACCTCCTCCTTTTTTTGTAAAGTCGGTTAAAATTCAATTATAATGTTTTACTGTTACCAATAAGTTTATCAGTGTTTTAGGTATCTGCTGTAGATGTAATTATTATTGATCGGCTTCAAGTAAAGAAGGAACTTCTCAATTTGTCGGCATCTTTTAATTTTTTTTGTATTTTCCCTGATTACTTCAAGACGCCTTTGAACGCCTTTGACCGATTTTGAAAAATCTTTTTTTTTGTGGTTTATATGAGTATTCTTTTGAAGTGATCCCATTGAGAAATGTTCAGTATCTTCAGGTTCTCAATCAGTCTGCATGTTTTTGTTGTATGTATGTTACGCGATTACTCCGTCAATTGTGAACCGATTCGAATCGATATAAAAAGGTAGGTGCGGTACTCACTTTTATGCCGCGTAACCATAAAGTAACTAGAAAGAGTTACATGAAAACACGGATTTTTAACGTCGAGCTTGATGTGTACATGAAGAACAGAGGAAGGCATTGTTGCTTATTATTTAAATGGATCTGCGATAATTGCACATGTAATTTTGTACGTGCTACACAAACACCAGCTCGATTGAGGGTGAAATTAGGTCATTCATACGGTCCACATTGAGGATCGGGGTGCTTTATCTCACTATTTTATATATATAGATGGTACCATTTCCAAGGTGGTCGCATTGTAATTTCATCGAGATTAGATAAGTATCTTCAGAGATATGGAGATAAACACCTCAAACGAAGCACTGACAATTAAGATAGTTTAAACACTTTAAACAAGCGGCTTCCATGCCACGAGAGTCAATTTCAGTAGCAATTTTAAGACGTTAATCGTCATATCTCTAAAGATACTTATCAGATCTCGATTGAATTACAATGGGACCACCTCGGAAATGTACCCTATCGCTTAAAAAAAGAGTCGCGTAACATACACACAAAAAACAAAACAACATACAGACGAATTGAGAACATCCTTCTTTTTGGAAGTCGGTTGAAAATGACTATTATAATTATACAATTTACATGTAAATATAATAATTGCATGTTAAAAAACTGCTATTGTAATAAGCTAATTATATACGATTCCAAACCCCTTCCAACGCCATATCCAATTATTTAACTGTCAATGCAAAGACAGAACATAATTTGTGTTTATTTTATGACTTTGGTTCCGAGTCAATTTAGATTCATTCATAAGCTAATAGAGGAGTGAGATTTATTCGTTGAGATAACTACTTTCCCATGGTTATGTGAAATTTGTTTGATAGTTCTTTCGTAAGACAGGTTCGAAATAATGAGCGATTCTTCTGAATGACGTTGGGCTAATTTTGACGGTAGTCAAACAAATGACACTGAAAGAATGACAGAGAGAAAGAAAATGTTGAAATAGCCTAAATATTTCTCGTCACAATATGTATTTTACTTCATTTTTATTTATATAAGATTCCTTTTATATATATATATATATATATATATAAGATTGATGTGTGTGTATCTGTGTATGTGGCATATTTTTTGTTTGATAGGTGTTTTAATCGCGAGTGTTCTTAAATTTAATTTTTAAATAATATGCTTTTTCATGTCCATATGAGATCAACATTCAAAGGTCTGATTTTTTTTTTAAATTTCGCATCTTCTTACTTAAATTATATTGTAGGAACATGGTGGTATTGACCTGATACTACGGCATCACTTGGAATCTGCTCTGCTCATAGAAATAATAAAGCATGCCCTTATTATTAATATTTCTGTGACTCTACTCCTCACAAACACTGAGCAGAGATGTTGTGTTTTGGCTCATTAAAATGGTCTCAATAAACATACATATTATACATTATGCTTTTTGTATGTTGGTTTGCATAAGGCAGTGAAGAGCTTTTTTATGTAGTTTTACTCGATTAAACATATTGTGTTTTGTATGACTAATAAAGTGTTTAAAGCAGATAATCATGTACAAATGTATTATACATTTTTCTTCCGCAGCCTTAAGGACTATAATCTTCTTTCTGCTTATTCCGAATGACACAAGTTTTTGCTATAAAATCAAAAAAATCACAGTAAAAAATGAAAGATGTATCGAAAAATCGTTTCTTTGAAGACAAATCTGTCTTTACAAAAAATATAAACCTATTGATACAAATCTATCAAAGAAAAGGAATAGACGGAAAGGAAGCACAGACATTTATACAAACGAGCTTACCGTATAACATGGGTGCGTTCTTCTTCTATTCATATCATATCTATTGTATCATTGTCAATATTATACGGGACAGTTACTATTTGTTGTCAATTTATATTTTATGCGAATATCTAGATGCAAAGATGCGCGGACTTCCGGAGTTAAAGAAAGAGTAGAATAGTTTTGGAATAACAAAGATTGCGTTAAGGTTACCGACCACAAGTGAAAAGAATTTGACATTCTAACAACGGAATTTTGTGGGATTTAATTTATTGGTTTTACTGTTGAACGGAACTATGGTTTTGTGGCCATATGCTTGATTCTACAGTGGATAGATATATAGATAGAAAGAGTGTGGTGTGGTTTTATGAAACCACGATGCAAGTAAACCTTTTTGTTTATGTGTAGCTATGTTAGCTAGCTATTATGACAGCAAATTGAAATTAAAAGCAAACGCCAATCACAGCAAGACCTAAATTTCATACATCATATCCACTGATCAAACCAAAGAGAATATAACCACTACGTTAAGAAGAGTCGGGACTCCCATAGAGCAAACTGACCAAATAGCGAAATGTCAAAACGAGAAGTAACGACGTCAAAGTAAGAAATAGTGAGTGAGACGAATATAGACTTCCATCGGACGCGCCCCCCTTTTCATTAGTTTTCATAGATCTTTTTTTTTGTACTGCAGTTTCGGTAGACAGAACTAAAGCACCGGCTGTAATGCGACATGCGATAAATAGACGAAAAAAATTATGGCGTTATAATGAAAGTTTCACTTTAATTAACTATTTATTGTAAACCAAAAGAACCTACATTTAAAATAACAACAAATTAAATTGATTTTACAATCGGCAGTTCTATCGCATAAAGCAATCTCTTCCAGACATCCGTTTTTATGAAAGTAATGCCCACCATTGGCAAACAAAAAACATCATGAAGCTGGTAGCGCAAAACGCCGTTCCAATGGTACTATTGCAAGAAAACGTATGTCTGCTTCTGATTTTACTTTGGGAGAAAAGATTGCAGCTGGATTAGTTTACGAGAAGTATTCCATGTGTGGCCGAACTTGTGCTTTGTAAAGCATAAGCCACAGAAATATGAATAATTATTATTTATGTTTCTGTGGCATAAGCCGTTGCCGTGGTTAGTTACAATCATGAAAACTTAAATAAATATCGTTTTGAGATAATTCTAAAACTCCGTCCTAAAGCAGATGTTTATCTAAAAAACTGTTAAGCTATAACATTATCTAGCCTAAAGCGGCTTATTACGTATCAAAGGAATAAAAAGTTACCCTCTTTTGAATAAAGGTTTAAAAGCTTATAAAGTAGCTAAGCTAAAGAGCAAAAAAAAATGGATACGATGTTAAAGAGAGACATTTTAAATTTTCTTATGTTTACAAGGTTTAAATAATGCAGCAGACTACACATATTGTAAATAATAACGTACTCAGTTTTCAATCCATAAATCATGTAAGTTAATGTAGTAAATTCAAATAACAGTTCATTAAGGACTCAATCACTAAATATTCATCATCATCATTATCAGCCAGTATCAGTCCACTGCTGGACATAGGCCTCCCCCAAGACACGCCACTGAGCCCGGTCTTCGGCTCTTTGCTTCCAGTCACTGCCCACCGCTTTGCGAATGTCGTCGCTCCACCTAGTCACAGGGCGTCCTACTCTACGTTTGACGATTCGCGGTCTCCACTCTAAAACAAGTCTGCCCCAACGGTTATCGGTCCTACGGCAGATATGACCAGCCCATTGCCACTTCAGTTTGCTAATCCGCTGAGCTATGTCGATCACTTTAGTTCTCTGGCGAACGAAATATTACTAAATATTATATGGAGAGAAACAACCTCAAACGTGGTATTGAAAACGACTAGCGCGGCATTTGCAGTCAATTTTTTTTGTTTTGTAAATGATCCTAATACATTGTTTTAATATAAAATAGAATATAATAGAAAAAATCTTTATTGCACACCGTTACATAAATAACAGAATAAAATTAAGCTACTTATATTCAGTTTTCTGCAAAAATCTTAAAGACTATTTAGTTAATAAGTTATTTTACAAAAAAAAATAAAACCGACTTCATAATCACAAACAGGCACTCAAAAGCGAAAAATAAATTACTTAAAATTATTATAAGCGCTACCCACTTATCTATTTGAAGTCGGTGCCAGCCAAGTCTAATAGGTAGTACATAGATAATACCTACATGTATCTACCTACTTATTAACCTACATGTACCTACTTACTACTACTACATACATAGTATCTATCTACTATCCAATAGACTTGGCTGGCACCGACTTCAAATAGATAAGTGGGTAGCGCTTATAATAATTTTAAGTAATTTATTTTTCGCTTTTGAGTGCCTGTTTGTGATTATGAAGTCGGTTTTATTTTTTTTTGTAAAATAACTTATTTTACCCTTTTTAGTGCATAACAAGTTTTAATTAAATTACATGCATCTATTACATTTGGTGTCTGGGCCGTTATACACTGACGGATATATACTTTTTGAAAATTTCAAGTATGTACCTACAACGGTTAAGAAGATACAGATCTGTAAAGTGCACACATATGTATAGACGGACGGACGGACGGACGAACGGACGACAAAGTCTCAGAAAGTGTTCATTTGGTACCCTTTGGGTTCGGAACCCTAAAAAAAATTACTTTAAATGCCTTGCTAAAGTGATAATATTCACTAGTAATAATTATGTCATCAAGGTATCAAAGGACGATGTCCAAAATGGCTCTGTGCAATTAAAGCATCTGACACACACGATAATTAATTGTCTATTTTATTACAATAATTCCAAATAATTTTATAACACGGACTAGTTGTATTACAAAATGAATGTAAAAAAGTATTATTTGCGATTATTAACTTTACTTGCCGCCATATGGCCAACAGAGTACTGAATCACTCTACTACGTTATAAGAATTATTAAAGCACTGTGTAGCCAACCTAACAAAGGAAAGTATTATTTAACTAGTAACTATTATATAATCTGTGGTATTATGCTTATAATTTTTTTTTGCAGTGTTGGTTGGTACAAAGTACGTTCATAATTCTGAGTTATTTAATAATGTATGCAGTGTCGCCGCCATCTTCGGCAAACGTCATGTCATGGCAAAAAATCTTAGGTATGTTTAAAAAAGTTTGCACCCTAACAAGACTTTGCCCGGTAGAACATTCCTGTGAAGACAAATTATTTATATTTATACATAATTATTTATTATAATTATTAATATATAATTATTTATTGAGGGCCTGGTGGCGTAATTGGGAGAACGGTCGGCTTTAATGCCGTGGTACCGAGTTCAAACCGCCGTGCACCAATGAATTTTTGGATCGAAAAATATATGTGCGCTTCTCACAGTTGCCCTCCGGTGAAGGAAAACATCGTTAAGAAACCAACAACCCCCGCATGGTGGTAGGACATATCTAGTGTCCGCCTGGCCAGCTACCACTCTCAAGTTAGAAAATCTGTCGCCAAACATCTTATGTGTTCAGGCAGCTATCCTTGAGAGCCAGTTCCCATTCTAGTCCACTTCTCTATCTTCGACCGCATCATCACTTAGCAACAGGTGAGATAGTGGCCAAACGCTAGCCTATAAGATATTAAAAAAAATATATTTATTATCCCCACCTTTATTTCTATCTCGCTCACAGTTACCGTAAGAATATCTGTCAAAAACCAAAATCAACGAGTAGAAAGATGTAAAAACATTATTCAAGGTCATATTTTTTAGTCTTCAAAAGTATATCTAATAGCAACCTCTATTGTGTATAATCTTCTTGGGACTCTTCTACTAAAACCAGTACATTCTCCTATGTTTGAGGTATTTATCTCCATATCTCTAGAGATACTTATCAGATCTCGATAAAATTAAAATGGGACCACCTCGGAAACGTATCCTACCTATTAAAAAAAGAATCATTTGGATCCGTTCACTATTGACGGAGAAATCGCGTAACATACACACAAAAAAAAAAAAAACATACAGACGAATTGAGAACCTCCTCCTTTTTTGTGAAGTCGGTTAAAAAGGCATATTATTCTCTAGATGAATTTTTAAACGATAAATAATAATTAAATTAATTAAATACTACAATATTTAAATTTAGGACAGGCATGTTACTCATTTTGAGAAATACCTATTGATTATTTTACAATCGGTCTGTTCGCTCAGGTACTTGTTGCGATACCCTAACAGGGTCATATGCTACCAAACCTTTACCCTAACATCTGTAAACATTGTACATACAATAAAATAAAATAATTCAGCAATAAAATATTGAGTATTGAGTACTTATATTGTAGGTAATACAATGAGTGGTCTTAGCGCTTGGAGCGATCTCTGCCAGACAACTTTTGTATGGGCATAATTGTTAAAAGAAGTTGCCGGTTGTACAATGCGTAATATAACTACAGTGCAAATAATATATTCGGCAGGCACAGTCTCCTTCTTCATTCAAAGAACAGGTAAAAAAGTTTTATCTAGCCAAAATACCACATTAGCAACCATTCACAGTTGATCTTCTGTCTGCTAATTTATAAACCTTATTAATGTTAATAATTGAAATATCACAACGCATACCATAGAATAATATATTTATATTGTGTAATATTATGTATAATATTGTATATTTAAATATGTGTATGTATAATGCATTTATTATTAGGAATATGTGTAGTATGTGTAGTTTAAATATATACATATGTATATTAACTAGGCATATAATATGTATTTATCATGTAATTTTAAGTGATAAAATATCCTTCTTCTTTACATTTAAATTACACCGCCGTCTATCTGTCTAATTTTAATCCATTCCATCCAAAGGTTGTCTGGAAGAGAGCGCTCTTTTAGCGATAAGACCGCCCATTGTACGGTTCATATTACATTTCGCATTTTATGTTTGTATATATCTTATAAGTTGTGGTGTACAATAAAGAGTTATCTATCTATCTATTATAAACTGGCCAAATGCAAGTCGGACTCTCACTCGTAGGATTTCGTAGCACACTACAGTATTTTATAAGATCGAGCAAAAAATACCAATATCATATTTCGCCAGCAAAAAGTAAAAATTAATAAACATTTCTACGCTTTCTAAGTGAAAGTTAACAACACAAAGGTGTTAAGGATCGGAATTTCAATATAACGCCATCTATGGACGTTTACGTTAAGCGTTCATTGATGGCGTTATATTGAAATGCCGAAAAAAACACGTTTCTTGTATGGGGATCCCCTATTTTTTTAAACTTTATTCTGGTTTTAGTATTTGTTGTTATAGCGGCAACAGAAATACATCATCTGTGAAAATTTCAACGGTCTACTATTACTACGGTTCATGAGATACAGCCTGGTGACAGACGGACAGACAGACAGACAGACGGACAGCAGAGTCTTAGTAATAGGGTCCCGTTTTACCCTTTGGGTACGGAACCCTAAAAATCATATCTGATAGGCTAGTGAATCACTACTATCTCTTGACTCAATCAAAACCCGATGGTATGAATATATCAAAATAAAGAAGAGCTTCTTCGACATAATGAGCAGAGTAACGACTCGACACATGTAACCCGATTCCACGGTATCATGCTGTTTATTTGCGAAGGGCCTGCTATCCTTTGTTCCACTGTGACAAGGGCCTATTGTATGGAGTGTAAAGGGGATCTTGATTTTTTTTTGTGTTTCGTAGATCGGAATTCATTGAACCAGTTTAGCAATGATTCTTGGGTTTTAGTTAGAGTTTAGAATCGCAATTTTTTTTAAACATTTTTTTAAAATAGCTATGTATTTTTGAGCGTTTAGTTAATTAAAACGGCTTTACACTCACGGGTTAAGATATCGAAAATACTCCGACACGTTTCGGACATTTTTGAAGTCCTATATCACAGGAGTCAGGCCTACCGTACGTCCCCAATCCTCAATCATCTCAATCTCAATCTTAACCCGTAAGTGTAAAGCAGTTTTAATTAACTACTTATATGTATTATTCTCACGACAATTTCCATATCGAAAAATGCTAGCGTTTGACCAGTATCTCGCCTTGATAGCGACGATGTGGTCATGTGGAACTACAGACCTAAGATTTCTCTATTAAACATAGTGAAATCTACGGTGTTTATCCACATACACACTAGGCCTAAAATACTCTGTCTCTCAAGGGCTGTATGCTGTCGGAACACCCTAAGGTTATGGCGGCAAATTTTCACCTTGACGGCGGTAAGCTACTATTTATTATTAGGTATCTAACTAGTAGATACCTTTAAGTACCTACTTGTTAGTTTCATTGACATAGAAATAGCGATTTAATTTTTTTTATTATCATTTGGGAAATTAATTTCCTAAACCCTGGAATAACCAATAAGGAAGGAAAGAGGCGTAGACGTATTCTCCGATTCCAGACAAGCACTATAACAATTAAGACCGCATGGTTACATCAAATTAGATCGTGGTCAAAAGTTTGACTGTTTGTAATAAAAAATAAAAAGCCAAAGCGGCCAAAGCCAAGGGCTGCAACACGTTTACAGTAAGATCTAAGTACAATGTCATACAAACAATAAGATCGTTTAAAAAACCAAAAAGAACCGACTTCAATGCCGCGCTATTAATTTTCAGTACCACTTTTGAGGTGTTTACCTCCATATCTCTGGAGATACTAATCAAACCTCGATAAAATTACCATGGTACCACACTTGGGATATTTTCTTTCTAACAAAAACAGAATAATCAAAATCGGTTCATAAACGACGAAGTTATCTGCGTAAAAAGAAACATAAAAAAAACATATATACGGCCGAATTGAGAAACCTCCTCCTTTTTTTGAAGTCGGTTAAAAAGCAGTTTTAAAATACAACAAACAATACATGCTTTGACTAAAACGTAAGGCGAGCACCAAGATATTTTATTCAGCCCACCCCCTTTCATCCCCTAAATATGATACCCACGGAGTGGATTGCCAACAAAAGGCCATTTTGATTTTGTTTTGACTAAACTGAGAGAGAGAGATACCAAGATCGGGTTTCGCTAAATCTGTTTGCTTTGATACATAATGTATATTGCTTTTATGGTGAGGGATAGACGGATGATAGCAGGACGTATAGATAAGGAAAATACTAATAAAGTATGCCGCAGATTTAGGTTTGTGGAGGTAGGGATCGGAATTGGATTTTTTCGTAAAAAGGTCCATTGAGATTGGTCAGTATGGGAAACTGTTAGTATAAATATAGGAAAAATCTTCGAGTGCAGTTTCTTTCTTATCGACTAACCAAAAGTCGGACAACATTGTGATCATATCAGGGTTACTTTTTGTTTTTGCGGTACGAAACCCAAAAATCAGTAGGGTATTAAAAATCAGATCTCTAAATTTGTAAACAAAATCGTTATTATGTAATAGGCAAGGTGCTAAAGTGATAGTGACGTTTCGATTCAGAATTTTGCGTGTCGTTTTGTACCCTGTCTAAATTTAGCTACGTTAAGATTCACACGCCCTATTTAGAAACAAAATATTGTCCGAATCAAAAAATTAATTCGTTGCGCCTATTTTGTATATAGTATTTGGGACTAGAAAAAGAAGGAAGACCGTACACAAATAAGCATACAGATCTAGTTATTCGATAAGCTCCGGCATAAAAAACTAGCAAAAATCGCATAAACATTTTTTATGAACTTTATAACCCTCCAAACTTAATCTACTCGTAAATAGTTTCCCGTACGGGGTCTCAGGTAACCAACAGTTTTTTCACGATCCTTTCAACCGTCTGAGGGGTTAAATTCGCTTTCACGCTAAATTCGTCCGCGAGACCCTTTGAATTAGTATAAAAATATTTTCTTGCTTCTCGCTGACCTGAGAACGATTTAGTGAAGATTTAACGAATTACCGTGAGGATCCAGCGAGACAACATAATCTCATTAATTTGTTTTTGAGGGGATTAATGTCTCATTTTGTGTTGACAAAAAAATGGTGGAAAAGGACTAGATGTGATTTACATTGTGCAATATATTTGAATTTGAATTTTTAATAAGTGTTAGATTTTTTCTCAACCTTAAACCAAATACAAATAGCTACTTATTTACTATTAAATACATTGTGCCTAGAGCCAAGGGAGTCAATTTATGATTAGGTGGCATAATATTACTATAATATTTTCTAGCGATGTCAACGGCCAGTAAATTAAGATTTGTGTTTTATTTTTTTTAGTTTTTTTGAAGAGATTTTAATTGTCTCGGCTAGACCTAGGCAAATAAAAGCTCGTTTCATAAAAGTTCACAGTTTCAGTAGTTTGTGCGTCTGTACTTGTCTTTATGACAAGTCATTGGTGAAACCACTTTTAGTCTTTCGGGGTCATATAATTTCATACATATTTCACCCTTACTTCTGATGCCACATCCTAGTGATGTTAAGAGCGTTTAGATTTAACATATTTGACGTTCGAAACCCCAAAATTACGGACACTCACAAATTCGATGACAAAAAGTTAAGCCCAACTTATCATCGTGATCGGAATCACAATCATGGAATAAACGCACAAAAACCATAATGTCTCAATGTGGTAGGAGATTAACCTTAATAAATTCATTAGAAATACCAACATAAATCAGTAGAACGAGACGATACGGTACGAATGGCTTTGATTCACAAACAAGACCACGGTAGAACTCTTAATGCAGTAGAAAAGGTCTTGCACTTTCCTATTCCAATAAAACTGGCCAAGTGCGAGTCAGCATCGCGCCTCTTATCGCACACTTAGGGAGGGTTCCGTACAATACGAAACATAACAGAGTTTCAACCTCATACATTTGATTAATTGATATTACCAATAATATTTGGTTTGGTCGCGATCTAGAAAGACGGGGCGCTCGTTTACTAGCGCTATCTATGTCATTTTGCTGAAACTAATTCGATAGATGGCGTTTAAAAACACGTTTTTTGTATGAGGACCCCCTTTAATTTTTAACTTTATTTTGTTTTTAGTATTTGTTGTTATAGCGGCAACAGAAATACACCATCTGTGAAAATTTCAACTGTCTAACTATAACGGTTAATGAGCTATAGCCTGGTGACAGACGGACAGACAGACAGTGAGACAGACAGACAGACAGACAGACAGACAGACAGACAGACAGACGGACAGCGGAGTCTTAGTAATAGGGTTCCGTTTTACCCTTTGGGTACGGAACCCTAAAAAAGGAGGGCAGTGTCCTACTTCGTAGATTAAATAGTATTTACACTTACACACACACCATTAAGTATCTATCGCCAAACATCTAATGTGTTATTTATTATATATCATTATATAACAACACATGTTGTTGACAGGATTTGTATTTGTGTACCGGCAGCTGTCCTTGAAAACCAGTCCCCGTCCTAGGCCTAACTTAGCGTACTCCTCGGCCGAAGTCAGTTTTTATTAAAAGCTTATTATAAGCCAACTCTGAAATTGGCAAAACGGATGGATTAACCTGAAAATATATCGGGAGTGACGGCACTACAGTGACTGATGGATAATGGCTGACACAAACAAATTGACAATTACTGTTAAAGCTGAATTGAGGACCGGCTTATTATTTTAACAGATAGTTTAATGTAATGGCAACTCCTATTTTAACCATTTCAAAAAAAGGAGGATGTTCTTAATTCGAGATTCTCAAGAGCTCTGTGCTGCTGGAACACCATAAGGCTATGGCGGCAAATATTCTCCTTGATGGTAGTGAGCTACTTTTTGGTCGCAATTCAGGTGGAACGTATATCTTCTTCTCTAACTTATGTCAGTTGAGGCTAATATTCACGTAGCTTTCTGTTCAGTTTTGTTTCTAAAATTAAAAATGCGAAAGTCATTAACACCAATATTATAAATGCGAAAGTCAGTTTATACTTTTCAACCGACTTCCCAAAAAGAAGGAGGTTCTCAATTCGTCTGTGTTTTTTGTGTGTATGTTATGAGATTACTCCGTCAATTATGAACCGATTCGAATGGTTCTTTTTGTAATCCGTAGGGTACGTTTCCGAGGTGGTCCCATTGTAATTTCATCGAGATCTGATATGTATCTTTAGAGATATGACGATAAACGTCTCAGACTGGCTACTGAAATTGACTCGCTGGGCATCGGGGCATTGAAGTCGGTTGTTTCAGTTTTTAAAATATTTCAATTATTTTTGTTTAGTAACTCTTCACGCACAAACAGCTAGACTTTGGCTAATATTTTGCACAAGGACAGCTTTTATGACAAAATAGGACATGATAGTTATTAATGAGTTAATCTGCGGGGCACAATTGGTATTTAATATAAATATTGCTCATCCTTTTCAATATGCTCCAATAAACGAGAAGCTCACTGAACTTATTCACTGTTTTACATAATATCTTCACGATTGCTGTAGTGCGACTCGTGATAAACTAAACTAGGGAATAGTCACGAGGTGAATTTATTAACCGTATTCCTTATAAAACAGAAAACAGTTTAAATAGTAATTGATGTTGAGGCGATAATGTTCTTTCTGATTCTAAGGCTGAGAAAGTAGAAAGGTTTTCTGCATGTCTGTAGGTAAATGTTGAAATGACGGGACCGTCCTGTCGGTACGATGAAATTTTGGATTGTGTTTAACAATTTACAAAAAATATAAAGTGTGAAGCACTTCAAAGAAACATAATATTTGATTTACGCAGTGCAACATCTCTCGTAGGATTTGAAAACTGTAATGATTTCTTTTAAATGATTAACTTACGTAATAAGTAGTCATAGATGGCGCCACCAATGCATAATTGGGTTAACAAATGCAATCCACTAATTTCGTCGTAACGATACTTCGCACCGTGGCTTAATTGGCAAAGCACTGGAACATGTTATTCCGGAGGTTGCGGGTTCAAGTCCCGTCGGTACGATGAAATTTTGGATTGTGTTTAACAATTTACAAAAGATAATGATTATGTTTTGCTTGTTAGCTTGAATTATGAATAATCCTACTAGTCCTAATAATCCTACTGCTACTATATAAATAATCCTTACTAATGTTATAAACGCGAAATTTTGTATGTATGGATGTTTGTTACTCTTTCACGCTAAAACTACTCAACCGATTGAGTGGACATTTAATATGTAGATAGCCTAGACACTGGAATAACACATAGGGTACTTTATATCTCAAACTTTCCACGGTGTCTACGCTGGTAAAACCATGGGACACACCTAGTAATATTATACATTTTTAGTTCTGTTAACAAATCCTTGAAATATTATATAGGTATTTCATGAAGAAAAAGTCCTATAAAATAATAACATGCAATAATATTTTAGGACCTTTAACTCTGTAGGCGTTTTGTAAGCTTTTACAGCTTAAACATAAAGTTAAAAAGTCATCAATAATTGACATAAATACGAGAAATAACTTATTTTATTTTCTCAAGTACAAAGCGCTTATATTCTGATAATATGTGCCAATAAGTCAATCCATCATACTATTCAAGAGATAAAGCATGAATTGAAAATCTTTAATAACATAACAATTTGCCCTTTCAACAAAAACACGGTGTCAAGCCACCTCAAGATTGGTCACGTCTTTATGTCTAACGGTTCGTACAATATGGAGACTTGAGAAATGTTGACCACTCGCTGAGAGCTCTTTGTATTGCTTATTGTCTTTGTAACATCAGGCACAAAAGTCTCAATGGCTCTCGAACATACCACCCACCAATCACTTCCTTTGAATCTTTGATGTTTAGATTTTGAGCTTTCTTCCAAAGCGTTAGAGTCGTTGTCATCATTAGAATTGTTTGCAGTGACTGCATTATTAATTTTGTCGAATACACTTGTAACTTGTCATAGTTGTCTGTTAATTTGGATTGTTCGGTTGCCTTCAATACGCAGAAAAGGTATTCGAAAGTCAGCTTGTAAAAAATCTTTAGCGTCCGCTCGTGCCTTTATTGCATTGATTGGTGCTTTGTCTTTGAATTCTTCTTATTGTTTGTTAATGTGTTAACAGACAGTTGCCAAAAAACTATTGGGATCTAATGTTTCATCGTCGATCATTTTGAGTTTGACTTTTTGAGGATGAACATGGTTAGTTGTTTTAAATGCAGGTAATGTTTCTGAGGTTTTTTTTATATCTTTAAGATAGAGTTTGATTACTATCTCGCCTGGTGGTAAGCGATGACCTCGGTCGAAGATAGTGAACACGCTAGGCCTAGAACATTCTGATTCTCAGAGGATTTGTGCTGCTAGAACACCGTAAGGTTATGGTGCTTTTAATTCATGTTACATATTATATACATATTTTACGTATTCACCATCTTTGACCACATCATCGCTTACGGCCAGGTGAGATATTGGTCAAGCGCTAGCTTAATAGATAAAGAAAAAATAATAATTTAGATTTTTATATAATTATCGCACGATAATTTGAATTGTTTGTATTCAGTTTAATGTTATTATCTTTATTATTCTTATTTTTATGAACGTAAGTCAGTTGCAAATCAATTATAAAATAACATACCTTACATATATATATACAAATAAACCGAATGATAAATAGATATTCAATTCAGGCTCCACCTTCAATTTGATTTACGGACTTACCTGGCGGTAAATTTGTTACATCTATCTTCCAACACCGAGCGAATATATTAACTGCTATCCAAATTAAATCTACTTTGAAAGCACGTATCTGCTCCATATATTATCGATACAAATCTCAACCGGAGTACCCCTAAAGTTTGAACAGAATACTAATAAGCCGTTAAAGGGAACCTTGGTTTCAGCATCAAAGGATATCGCTCCGGAACTAGGAAAATAAAACCCAAACGCTTTAAAGTTTGCCCGTTGAATGAGAAGAATAAGTGAAAAAATCGGTACAGAGCTCGTTACAGTACTCGTACAGAGCGGTTTCTGTCACCAAAATTGATATAAAACTAGGTAGGGCATCATTTGGTAGGGATTGATATAAGTTCCTGTTTATATAATTATGTTAAGTGTTATACCCGTTTCTGCTTTTGTAAATTGTCTCGAATTTATCGCAGTAAAATTGCAACGTTCACATCGACCATTTTTGATAATTACAAAAACAAATCTATTCATATATGGATATGCCTATAAGTAAGGCGTGTGTGAAAAAGTTAAATCTATTTTTACTGTAGGTTTATATAGGTTTGTTTTTGAATGGGTTATCTTTTGTTAATCACGTTAATTAATAATGATTTATATCACCAAATTTTGATCGTTAAACTCAGCTTTTTATACGACTTATCAGTCGTCTCGTGACCACGATCAATGCAACTTGGTCGACAACGTCGAGTTAAATAAAAATTTATATTTTAGGCGCGATAAGTTCCATATTTTAATATTTATAACTATGTGTTCAAATCGCGAAAGTTAAAGTTTTTATAAATTCATGATCATAAAATTAAATTATACAAAAAACGGTATAAAATAACAACATCAGCAGCTGATTTAGGTTAGATCCGCTTTGCTACCGTTATCAGTCCTCGCTCTATGGTTTGCTCGTTCAATGTACACATTAGCATCGCATATTTATTTTGCACTATTTTCTGGAGTTTTCGAGTGCATTAAACTGTGCCCCAGGGATTAAGAGCTCAGATTTTAGAACAGGATTCCACCTGGTAGCGTTTTATCTGGATGGTATGGTGAATATCTAATGCGGACTGATTTCAGTTTGAAAGGACTGTCGAATAAACGGTAGATTTAAGACAACTTAATGTATATTTTGTTCATAAAAAATCTTCTCTACTTATAATAAAATCGTAGATTGATATGTCAGTCTGATTGTTAGGATATTTTTATGACGCTATGAGATCAACTTAAAATAGGTAAGGTCTATTCTAAATTCAGTATCCTTTTAGTTACATTTTATCATATTGTTAGAAAATAGTAGCATAGATTTAATGCTAGGGCATCTTCTGGAATCCGCAGAATACTCAACCCCTTATGAACTTACAACTTACTTAGTGTTTGAGCTAATTGCAATGGTCTCAATGAAGATATTAAAAATAGATTAGCCAGGGTAGGTATTAAAGTTCGAATTTAAGCATATTAAGACAAACTTAATCAGTTATATGTAGGTATTCATATGCGTATTAATCAACTATACAATTTCGTCCTTCAAATATTTGCTAGAAATCCTTGTAAATGAATCACTGTGTTCTCAAAAATGTGTTTGTCTTTATCTGTTGCGTTGGATAAAAGTTTTGTTCTATTGAGTCATACCCTTATTCAACGGTGTGTCATGGTAAAATTATTTCTTCCAACAGTTGAAGTAATGTGTGTGGTCTAAATTTACGTTTAAGTACTTATCACTAGTCTGCTGTTACGAGTAGTATAATTTAAGACCCGAACTGAAGCTGGAAAGGCCAGTAGTCAAAAGGTCAAAAAGCAATTTAGTTGGTGAAAAATAGTATGTGTAAATACACATGTTTTTTCACTTTTACGTTACACGTTAGAAGTTTTATTGATATTCATAATAACAAATCTCAAGAAACACAATATTAAACAGCAATTTAGTTGGTGAAAAAGAGTATGTGTAAATACACATGTTGTTTCACTTTTACGTTACACGTTAGAAGTTTTATTGATATTCATTATAACAAATCTCAAGAAACACAATATAGTGGGTCTTCAAAAGCTAAATTATTGGCTATTTGGCTAAATCATCTCCCAGAAACCCCTTAACCCATATAAATAAAATGTTATCACCTATCCGCATTATTATTGGAGCTGTAAGTACTACTAGGTTTTTCCTGTACGCCATTGTTTGTAAGTTTCCATTATTTCTCCGGTACACTATTACCAAAGGTTATATCGAATCAATTGACCGTCGAGTAATGAAGACATTACTGTCCATTTTGCAGATATCTATCTCTGGATCTCACGTAATCGCTGCATCACGATCTTGGCTACAGTTGCTAGGAAAATATTAACGTTAAGTTTGTAGCGTGAGTATATGAAACGCTTTAAAAAAAATTGATTTTTACATCATAATTTGTTTGTTTTTTAGTCCAGTTTTGGTAGTAAATATTATAAATAATTAAGATGGCTTAAAAACTAAAACAAATATCGACTCTACATGTCACCCTAGTCAGTAGCAAATTTAAGAGGCTTATCTCTATATCTCTGGAGATACTTATCAGATCATGATACATTTTAAAAGAATACCACCACCTTGTAGATGAACCCTACCAATTAAAAACATATCATTTAAATTGCTTCACAATTTGGCAGAGTAATCGCGTTACAAACATTAAAAAGCAACTGAAAGACGAATTGAGAACCTCTTCTGTTTTGGAAGTCGGTTGAAAATACACTTAATTAATTCAAAACATTGTTGTAAGTTTTAATACAAAGATTATTAGCGTTTAGACTAATGGTCGTTGTTGTATAAAAATATACGAAAGTGGCAATTCCAGATCGCACACATTGCCAAAACTTAGCTGATTTGTGTTTCATTGAAATAAAAAAACAAACTTAATTTCATGTCTCATTAATGTAGAATCAAACGTTATAATTATTAATGTTATTTTATGATTATATTTGAAATGCGTCAGCAAATATTGTCATATTAATAAAGCCCAATTTAAAAAAAAAGGAAAGAAAAAATACACAATCTCTTTTCTTATCGACAGTACAAATAAGCCTTAAGGACAAAAATAAAACTCTAAATTTTTATCAAGTACCAACTTGTAGGTGCATCCGTATTACGAATTGAAGTTAAGAATTCCGTTACTTTTATTTTATAAAATTTATATTTACTTATTTATTTTATTTTTAATTTTGAAAGATAATTGATATATCTACGTCGGATCTGTATTAATTAAATGCGAAATAGCACTATTATCATGGTATCATCCAAGAATAGTTTTCCTTGAGTACAAATAAAGAGACCTAGATACTATCTATTATCATTTTTTTATTTATTACGAGCTAGCATTTGACCAATATCCTGGTAGTAAGCGATGATGTGGTCAAAGATGGTGAACACGCTAGGCCTAGAATATTCTAACTCTCAAGGCCCGTGTGCTGCCGGCACTCCGTAAGGTTTTGCAGATTTTTTCTTAAGGTGGTAAACTAATTTTTGGAAGCAAGTCTGTTGGTACATCAATATATAATGCTCCTTCCACCTGTGGAAATACCATTACATCGAGTCGTGTAAGTCAAGGAAGTGATAGTGAGCACTAACGGCTGAGTCATACTCGACAATTACTTCTAATGAATTGTCTAATATCACGCACTGGACATTGACAGGGTATTAATAGATGTACTGGTATGATGCCGAAACTCTTGGCATAGTTGCATCGATACTATGAGATGAATTTAAAGTGAAAGCTGGGTTGGGAATGATATATGTAAGCGAGTTACTTCCTAATAACTCTCGCCAGTGCAAATAGACTTTGACGTTAAAAATAGAGATCAAAAATTCATCCATGTTTTTCTTACTTCCTGCAATAGGTAATTTAAGATCGTTTACAAATCATTCAAATCAATCATTTTCATTTTGAATACTAAGATTGAGGTGTTGTCTGGAGTCTGAGTCTGGAGATACATATCAGATCTCGATAAAATTATAATAGAACCAAACGTAAAGCTATGTATATAAACTCAACAAGCTTTTATGAGCTTGGCTTATTACTTCATTCAAAGAAGAATCAAAGCATTTATTCAGTATGTAGGCAGTATAAATATACGCACATATACACGTCAAAATCATAAATCATAAAATAAATCATAACCAATTATCAAGTAAACATAGCAAAAGCAGAATTTAACGCTTTGAATTAGAAAAAAAAAAGTAATGAACCATTCAGCTGTCATCCAATCGTTTACGTCAGAATATTAAAAAAAAAATTAAATTAGGATAAAACCAACCATACATGTAACTGTGTGTTTCAGTACTTCAGACAATTTTTAAATAAAAAAAGTGAAATAGTGAAACACAACATAGAGAAACGCATACGCATTGTCGTAACAAAATGAAACTTTGCATGTAGTTCGGATGACAATACTATAATTTGGTATTTTCTGAAAGTTTGTTGTAAATATTGGTGAAATAATTATTGAAATGAAAATTACCTTCTACATCAATACTTACAAAATTTGCGAGTTTATTATAGTATTTGTCAAATCTACACTACAACTAACTATTAAGAGGTCGAAACCTGTCGATACAACAAAATTTTGGATTGAGTTTTTATTAAGAGGTTGTTAGTAACTTCATAGTTTCTTTTTAACTGACTTTCAAAAATGTTTTATTTTTGTGTGTTTGTAACCTAATTACTCCGCCAATTGTGAACGGATTCGAATTATTTTTTACATGTTGACCTCCCATTGTAGTAGAGATATGGATATTAACACATCAAATTCGGCACTGACAATGACAAGCGTGGCATTTACAGTCGGCTTTTTGTAAACGACTTTAAATCATTGCAAAACAGATTATTTGTTATTATTATGTGTAATTTTATTTGACTCATTACGGCACAAATTGATTTCAAAGAAACTATCAAATTCATTTACAATATTTTTTGGGCAATGACAAAATAATGAACACAAGTTCATTATTTTGTCATTTCATTCACAAATTACTAATACCTAGCGCTCATTAGCGTTTTCAGTAAAGCCATTGTTGTCTAGCGGAAATACCACACACATGACTAACCAAGCGTTTTTACTTGGATATTTTGGAAATGATGGGATTTAGTGACCAAGGTATTTGGGTACATAGTATAAACATTCGCTTTTTTTTAGGTCAATAATGTTAATTTTAAATCATGTTTCAACACAGTCATTTCGTATGTAGAAGCTTTAATTTTTAGTTGCGACTTATTCAATATTCTTGTGATGCCCAATTTAATAATTCCACGTGGCTCTCTTAAAAAACCTCATTGTTATCATCATTCTATGGCGGTGGCCACGGTGGCAATCTATTGTCCTTACAAAAATGTATAGGTCACTTTTAGCTCTGTAAATACAATTTAATATTATTTATGGTACTTACAAATATACAAATTCATAACCATAATAATTTTATAAGTATCTATTATGTGTTTATTAAGTATATTTATTGTATTTAGATTTACTTATATAATTAGATCAGCTGAATAAATGGTTTTTGCTGGTTTTTAAGAGGTTTTTTTAAATTACTAGTTGAATTGCATAGGTACCTACAAATACGTTAAAATTTGTCTTATTTAACCAGACTGCGTGACCGGAATTTGCACAGGCCTGTGCAAATTCCGGTCCATGCAAAAGTATTGTTTTACCACGAGATGTCTAATATGGTGTTAGTTGGTAAAGTTTTAATACAATGTTTAAATGTTTGTTGTTCAAAATGCTTTTATTTATGACGTTGTTTAATCTGGTGGCATGGTAGTGCCCCCGTCAGGACGAGACAACTAAAACGCAGGGAATTAAATAATCGCCAAAATAGATCCTTTTTAGGGTTCCGTAGCCGAATGGCAAAAAGCGAAACTTCGTCATGTCTGTCAGTCTGTCTGTCCGTCTGTCCGTCCGTATGTCACAGCCACGTTATTCCAAGACTACACTGTTTAAACTTGGTAGGTAGGTGTATTCTATGAACCGCGTTTTTATACACGATTTTATTACGATTTTTATACAAAAACTAAAAAAATGAAAGATTAAGGGAGGGCTCCCCTCACATACATGGAACTGAAGTAAAAAAAAAAATTCATTCAACCTTTACGTGCGGGGTATATACGTCTATTATAAAAGTCTTTAAAAATGACATTGAGGTTCCTAAAACTATTTTTTCCTTAAGTCAACGTGCGGGGTGTTTTTAGATAGGTCTTTAAAAATGACATTGAGGTTCCTCAAACCATCTTTTCTAACGAAACGAAAGATAGACGCTTTTAAAGTGGTAAAATGTGTGTGTGTACCCCCCCCCCCCTCCCCTCCTCTCTAACTTTTAAAGTAAGGGAGTGAAAAACCTAAACACAATACTCGTATATGCTGTAGATCTCAATAAACGATTTCAACTCTATCTCTCATGTTGGTAAGTGATGATACGGTCGAGGATGGTAGCACGCTAGGCTTAAAATGAGAGCTGGCTATCAAGGATAGCTGCCGGAACACATTAGATGTTTGGCGACAGGTTTTCTTACATGGAGGGTGGTAGCTGGCCAGGCGGACACTAAAAAGTCCATTGGTGCACGGCGGTTATTGAACGCGGTACCTCTGGCGTCAAAGCCGATCATTCTTTCACTATACTACTGGCCCTCATTTTTTAATTAACTAAAATAACAAACGTTACATAATCGAATGAACTCCAATTGCAATCTCCATACATTCAGAACTGTCAACAGGTTAACAAATGGACAGCTTTACCCTACCTACCCACTCAGTAGACGAAAGTAAATCCAATTCTAAGTCAAATGCAAATCAGTCGACCTTTTTCAATCCAGTGAGCGTTAACTTTCAACGGTCCTTATTGAGTTAGTATTTAAGCTAAAGATTTATTCAAAACAGTACAGCAGTTTACGGGGGCGATGGCGTCCATACAAATGAAGGAAGAAATGGGAATGTCTTCGTCTTCATATTTCATTTTCTGGATTCTGTTTGACTTTGAGATTTGTGCTTCGTTTGAGGGGGCTCGTTTTGGTAGAATTTGTATGGATTTTAACTGACTTCAAAAATGGATGAGGTTTTCAAATCGATTGTGTATTTTTTTTTTAGTTTGTTACCTCGGAACTCCAAACTCTAAACCGATTTTTTTTGTGTATGGGTTTTCGTTTCGTTTCATTTTAAATTCAACAACATCAGCTGTTGAGTATTTCAAAAATATAGACATAACACCTAGAATTTGCTACTGAAAATTACTAGTACGTAACTACTATTTTCTTTATATCTAAGACCACCTTAAACAATGAAATGTAATATTATGAACGCAATAAACGATTGAGTATTGAGTACTATGCGTAATAATTAAGTCTCGCACGCCGTGTAATTTAAGAGGTATTTCTGTAGTTGTAGGTAGCAGAAGCCACTATACAATTGATTTAAGATACAAGCAAAGACATCAAGAACATTTAAGTCAATACATAAGTATATGAAAGTATCTAATGACTAATGTCAAAAAAGCTTTAATATTTTCCACATTCATAGCAATTGAAATGACTCACAGTAAATGCCATCAAAATAACACTATTTAGTTAACAAACCACAAATCCAAGCCTTATTGTCATTTAAATCGTCATTAACAGACTAAACGGCTCCTATTCACCGACCGTCAACATTCGTAGCATCGTTTGCATTATCATATGAATATTTAACAATAAAAGCTAAAAAAAGATTAGTCACAGGTCGCTATGGGAGGCGAAACCGTTCCGGCTTTAGAAAATGCTCGCTTAGTATTCCAAAAGCATATGCTTCATAATTCCCTTGCTGCTTAATACGGCCTCACACTCGACCACCGCTCGACTTTGGACCACCATGCTGACCTTCCCCACCCCCCGCTGCTTTTCACAAAGTGGACGCATCACGAACATTTCTTGAAAAAAGCTGAAGGTCAAGTTATGTTGGACATGTTTACTGGTACTTGCCCTCATCTCTTTGTTTCACGAAAACGTGATATAAAAGATTAACTTATTAGTATTCGAGGGATGGCTGAGATCAGAAGGTTCAGGCGAAGACTGCAATGCTATGGGGAAAGGATGGTGAGACTACGTTTTTAGAATAGGGCTACCGTGTGAAACATTTGTCTTCCTATAGCAAGTAAGTAAGTAGGTAGGTCGTATCATATATACCATATCAATGGAGTACTCAACACTTCAAGCTTATCCGAACGTCTTTATTATGCGAACATTCCAAACTGCTAAATGCTAATATACCTGCTAAATGAAACTGCTAAATGGCCAGCATAAATTCAATTCATAAACACATATCACACCAAAAAAAGTCCTGTGCTAAATTATCCTCAAAAATTCATAAAACTAACATTGGTTTTCCCACCACCAAAGGCTTTCAATAAAACTTTTAAAACCACATCAAAGAGCATTGTAATAATTAAATTAACACTTACCTCAATATACAAAGTAGGTATCAAAGGAACTTAAGAGCCGAAACTCCGAAACATAAATAAAACTGTTAACATTCGATTCTCGAAGTAATGAAAGAAATAAAGCAACTTAATTGCATCCGCGAGATGAAAGAGATTTTAGAGAGATGAGATCAATATACGAGTAGCTGGACTAATCTTGCAATACATAAGATATTGTGTTTGAAAAGTGAAATAACGTTAGGCATCCGTAAATAAAATCGAGAAATTTAACACTAAGTTGACCTTTATCATCATCATCATCAGCCTATCTCTGTCTACTGCTGAACATAGGCCTCGGTTGTTACATCGCCCACAATAGGTAGCGTCCGACTTCAGAATTATTCACCCCAACGCCCGTTCATTAACAATAAATTAATAGGTACGTAAAATATCGACGGTAAATGTATTATGATACATTTTTATGTTAACCTTAGTTTACACATATTATACAATACACGATGATAATAAATTCAGTTATATATTGCGGTAAACTTTGCATTAAAACACTGTTGCAAAGGTTTTTTTTGTTTCATTTGAAAATAAATGTATAAATCGATTGAACATGATTTATTAGATAAAATAATCATATTTGTAAGCTGTTAAATAAACTGTACAGTCGATTTTCTAAGAGAAACAGTTTCTTGATAAAATGAGTTCCGCAGCTGCTTAATTCATACTATAAACAGAAACACAAGACCATGTGCAAAATAAAATAACTAAAACCAAACAAAGCGACGATCTTTTAAACATGCGCCTTAACAATGTTACAGAAGGAAAAATATAAAACGATACCAACCCATTTTTCAAATAATTTATGAATCTCATAGTCCGATCTTGTTTTCTCACTAACGCTCTCAATTTACACACAAAGGTCGAGTCTCGCAAAAAAAAAAGACTTGTTTGGGCGTCACTAGTATATGGTAGTAGATTTACTTGGGATTCCAATAACTTCTTGGATGGAAAGTATTTTGATTATTTGTAGTAGAAACTGTTTTTTTCTTTTATTTAAATTTAATGTTGAATCAAATGTAAAATTATTACATCCTTACGTCAATTTGAATTTTTTTTTGCATTTAAAACATAACCATATTTAAGTTCCGTATTCCAAGGATATTCTCTTCACAAAGTATAAAACAAAGTCGCACCTCCTACGCTTAGATCTTGTAAACCACGCAACAGATGATCAATCAATCAATCAAAATTATTTATTTGCGAACTTAGATATATAGTGTTAGAACAATTTTAAGTAGCCGCTACATTCTGCCATTTGGCGTGCAAATTATAAAAAGTATTACAATAATAATAATTTACAATCATTAAAATAATAATAATACAATTAAATTACAAATTAAGGATTTATCATTTTTAAAATCTCTTGCACCGTATAGTATGCCTTGCTATTTAAAACATTATTTAATTTATTTTTGAATACATGAATATTCGATATGTCTCTGATTGAAGCAGGCAGCTTGTTATATAAAGTGGGAGCCATGTTGAGAATATTGTTTTTAAATAATGTTGTCTGAGAGCCAGGATGACGTAATTTAGCTTCTCGTCGAGATCTTTTTCATAAAGATGAATATTTTTTTGAACAAAAAGAATAGACTCACCTATGTAAAGACTTGGCAAAGTTAATATTTTTAATTTTATAAAATATTTTTTACAAGAGTCAGTTTGTTGTAAACCACACATCGCCCGAATGCATCTCTTTTGCGCTTTAAATAGCGTAATCTTGTCAGTTGAATTGCCCTAAAATATGACGCTATATCTCAATAATGAGGCTATATGACCGTGGTAGGCTGTGAGTAATGTCGTTTCATTGGATTTTTTTAAATGTTTATAAAGAGCATGAGAATTGCGGCATTCGATTAGTGCGGTTAATGATGCGGTTTTCATCAATAGATGATTCAAGAGGAAGGTTTATGCCCAGGATTAATTGCAAGTAAAGCCACGGGGCGCAGCTAGTATATTATATTTAGAAGTATTTTTTTAACTGCTAAAAAGTAAATCGCTTTATGCTTTATGTTCAGAACACAAAAAAAATACTGTGAACCGCGACTACAATTTTGAAAGTACAAAATGAACGCAGAGTGTATTTTTAGGGTTCCGAACCCAAAGGGTACCAACGGAACCCTATTACTGAGACTCCGCTGTCCGTCTGTCTGTCTGTCCGTCTGTCCGTCTGTCACCAGGCTGTATCTCATGAACCGTGATAGTTAGATGGTTGAAATTTTCACAGATGATGTATTTCTGTAGCCGCTATAACAACAAATAAGATCAGAACAAAGTTAAAAATTAAAGAAAAGTATAAAAAAAGTTTTTTACGATAGCGCCGCGCCATCTAGATGATCATTAAAGATCGTCTTTACCTTAATCAGAATCTCGGAAGCGGCTCCAACGATTAAATAAAATTTAGTATACAGGGGATTTCGGGGGCAATAAATCGATCTAGCTAGGAATCATTCTCAGGAAATGTTGTTTTGTTCGTGTTTTCAATAATCAACTTTATTGATAATATAAACAACTCAAACAAAATAACTTAAAATATTACTCTTCCCGACATCTATTGGCGAGTAGAAGTAGCTTTAGTGTTACTGTGTGGGTAAAGCAGTTAGTGGCTCTCAATTAAAATAAATAGTATTATTATTCATCAATAGATGTCGGGAAGAGTCATATTTGTCTGTTTAAGTGGCAAAAAATACCGAGCAAAGCTCGGTCAACCAGATATTTAATAATATTAATTACTACTATTACTATTACAACTATATAGTACTATTCTACCTTTGTTTTAACGTTTACTTAGTTGGTGTTCGGTTCGGAACCCTACGTGTGCGGGACAAAAGTCTGACTCGCACTTGGCCAGTTTTATTGAGACAATATCGTAAGAATTTGGTCATCGGCACACAAACCTTGTTAAACTGATTTAAGTTTTTAATAAATATGTAATGTGGTCCAAAATTATACTTAGTCTCCGATCAGTGTTCATACTATAACTATCACGCCACAATAGAAAACGAACATTCCCTTACTAACGGTCTACCTCAAAAATATACTCTGTCTATAACCCACCGTAACATTCGACCATCAAGCTTATCTGCCTCAGCAATATCTGACACGATTGCCTATACCCAGTAAATGCCAACCGTGGATATCTAAAAACGTCTAGATGCGTCCAAATCGGGCGCAGTTAGGAAATGTAGCTGCACGGGTAATTTCATGGGCCATTATGGAAGCTCTATCGCCAGGAGCGGCGTGCGTTCATGAAGCGTCACGACTTTACATTGATATTAGTTATATGCTGGATGCGCTTTGGATATTATGTGACTATCAGCGCCATCTATAAAATAAATATACATATATGTTAATTCATATAGGTATGTTGCCTCAGAATTCTGACATTCGTTGGTCGATTGGAGTGATTATTTCGTTCTAAAAAGTACAAATATCTGCAGGTAAGTTCCATGCAAATTTTATCAAAATCTAATGCGTCTTATTTGAGACATGGTATGATAACATTTAAAAATGCAATTGAAAGTGACTAAAGTAGCAAGTGAAATTAATTAAAAATTATTGAAGTTTCGAAAAGTATATGCAAGTTAAATAATCGAGTAGTGGTCAAACGCATAGAAGATATTAAAAAATATATATATTAATGTTTGTTTTATTGTAGGTTATGTGTAAGTACCTAATTATAAGCTTTTATGTTTCAATGTAGTCTGACAGCCACATCCAGTTAAATATAAATCATCAATATCTATTTTGACATGACAATCCCCGATTTGTAAGTATTATTATTAAGTTGTTGCTTGTAAATAATAGTAAAAATTTGTAAGTAACAAAAACCTTTAATTATTTAATACATTATAATTATTAAAACGGGTCGCTAGTATATTCAAAAAGCAAGTTAGAATTTAATAATGAAAACAAAAGGATTACTCGATCTTAGGTAATATTAACCAAGATTCATCTATAAGCCTTTGAAGATCGAAGCCATTTCAATATACATTGATCCTCCTTCGATATTATATAACAGGCAATATTGAAAGACCATGATTGAGGTAATTATACTCCAAACTAACCAGAAACCTCTTGGCTCACACTACAAAATGAAATAATTAATAAAATGTAATATTAAACCTTTTTTCTGCAATGAAATTAATGAAATTCTATAATTGTGGCATTCATTTAAAATATAATATAGTATTAAGACTGATAATATAAGTAATCTAAATTTGAACTAAACTGCTAATTTTAGAAACAAATAATGTGTCCAATGGCTATTTTGTTATTAAGGCAAAGTCAGTCAGTCAGTGTTCACTACTCGTAAAACTAATATTCACTTTCATTACAGTACTCAAAGATTTTATCCTTTATAGTCTTCTATGTCCGTGTTGTGAATGAGCTAGATAACCTCGACGTTCACATGGTGATGAAGTTGGTCGTGAGGTTCAGCATATTTCTCAATAATACTATTAACACCGTCCAATTTGTAGGGCCTGCTGGAGGTCGTTTCTCATGTACTACCATAGATCGCTTACTACGCCCCTTAGCATTTTATGTTGGAATTATTGGATTTCTTTAATATTATTTCAACTAGTACAGCCTAACAGCTGAATTCCACAAGAAAAGATGGCGTGTTCTACAGTCTTCTTTGATGTAGCGCAATCATTCGGTAGTCATATAAGGCCTTAATAAATATATGTTAAGACTTATGCTTCCCAAACAATATATCCCAAGACAATTATATCAAAAAAATCCGTTATTTTTTCACCCCATGCTAAATGAAGATGCGTCATAACTTTAGACTTTAGAATATATTTTAGAATATTTAGTCATGATGTCATGTGTACGCACATGACATCATGACTAAATATTCTGCTCTATTTGACATATTTTCTATTTTAATAGTCCATTGACATAATATATAAGAATCTTATTACTGTTTTGAACCTATTGACATTGTTAATTTAAATTTGTATTAGTATTGTTTTATTATTATTATTTTAAATTAATTGTTACTGTTTTGTTTTATGTTTTTGAGTGTTGTTTATTGTTACTTTTTTGTTCTATTATTATTATTTTTGGTGTATTGTTGTTATAAGCAACTTATGTATTTAATGTATTTAATGTGTGATTTTCCTAGTTATTTTTCTGGTTTGTTTGTGCTATTTTGATTATGGAAACACGGATGTAAATGTAATGTAATTTACTATACAATAATGATTGATTTTGGAATAAATTAAATGAAATGACTTATTCTTAACTTTAGGACTCTAGTCCAATCTACATTGCGCTACTAAGCGATGTTGTGGTCGAAAATGGTAAACACGCTACGCCTAGTATACTCTGACTCTCAAGGGCTGTGCTACCGGAACACCGTAAGGTACAGCGGCAGATTTTCTCCTTGATGGGAATTAGCTTCTTTTGGTAGCAAGTCAAGCGAAACATGCATCAATATAATATACTCCTGCCACCTGCGGACAATCACCCGTACCAGGATTTGAACTGGTGTCTAAGCTGGTTGTATTTTTCAGTTACTTAAGAAAATTGTTCAATGTAATCTGGTTATTTTAAATCAGCATCTACGGGCCTTATTCAGTATGACCAATGAGATAACGCGTTCTTTAACGCGCCACGTTACGTTATTGAAAAATTGTATTCTGTATGCCACACTACAGGTAAATTATACAAAACGCGCGCGTTACACGTCCTAATATGTCACGATATTTTGACAGCTCAAAACGCGCTAATAACCTTACCCTACTGCGTTTTAATTGGCATAGAGAATACCATAACACGGAGACAACGTAACACGGCACGGTAAGACTTCAAAATGGTCATACTGAATCATGCCAAGGTTTGAAATGAAACTTGATCCCACTTTACTCGTTTAACATGTGGGTGCCAGAATTTAGAATAATAATAAATAAAGATAAGTTATAAAATGTTTTTGATTATAATACAAGTATATACCTTTGTTAGTCATTGGTTAAAATATATAAAATAACGTAGCGACATTGAATTATTTCATCGTATTAGACACAAAAAGTTGTTTTTGTCTTATGCAACTTTTAGGGTCATAACAAATTTATTCAATTCATGTAAAACCTAATTATTTTGTATTTTTGTTAATATCTAATGATGAAAAGCGATGATGTAGTTAAAGATGGTGAATAAATAAATCAAATTAAGCTTTGATTATTTGACTATCTCAATTAAAACACCTATCAAATAAACAAAAAACTAAATCAAAATCGGTTTATTCATTTAGGCGCTACAATGCCACAGACAGACACACATACACAGGTATACACGTCAAACTTACAACGCTTTTTTTGCGCCGGGGGTTAAAAATTAACCCTTTTATGCTTGTATTAAGTCCTCAAAAGCAAAATAATAATCCTTACAAGTTCCACTGTTAAGATAAGTCATGCTCTGAATAAAAAAAAATCTGTCCTATTTTTTCACAGAATATCCAACTCAGTAGATGTATCAATGATTTATACGTACCTTTAGACGTATAAGATATACATTGGACTTACTTTTCCCGTTAAATAAACACTCCATTCCCTCATATGGATATATTAACACCTTTGCAACTGAGCATCGTATCTTTTGATGCACTTTTATAGTAAACACCATAAACAGAGTGCAAGCTGGCAAAAAGTTGTTTACGTCTTATATTTATAAATAATTTTAAAGACCATTATAGTGTGCCTATTTGAGGGCCCAGTGGCGCAGTGGTAGAATCATCATCGGGTTTGATGCCAGAGGTAGCGGGTTCTAATCATTTTCAGCATCACATTATTTTTCTAGACATTTCAGTTATTAGTTCTCATGTTAACCCGATGTTTTTTTTATTTAATTTTTATTTTTTTACTCTTGTGTAATGCTGCATAAATGTATTTTCTTTCTTTCTTTTCTTCTTTCTAATCCTCGCGTACACAAAAGAATTTTTCTATAGAAAAAAAAAAATGTGTCCTTTTCACAGTAGCCCTCCGGTGAAGGAAAAACATAGCTGAGAAATCCAAACCCTCGGCATGGCGGTAAGACACTGTCTGGTATCTGCCTGGCCAGCTACCACCCTCAAGTTGGAAAACATCTAATGTGTTCCGGTAGCTGTCTTTAAGCGCCAGTTCCCGTCACCTATTGGGGTACCATTCTCGACCGCATCATCACTTACTAACATGTGAGATTGTGGTCCCACGCTAGCCTATCCTACTATAATCCTACTTCCTACTTATTAGGGTTCCGTACCCAAAGGGTAAAACGGGACCCTATTACTAAGACTCCGCTGTCCGTCTGTCTGTCTGTCTGTCTGTCTGTCTGTCTGTCCGTCTGTCACCAGGCTATAGCTCATTAACCGTGATAGTTAGACAGTTGAAATTTTCACAGATGGTGTATTTCTGTTGCCGCTAGAACAAAAATACTAAAAACAAAATAAAGTTAAAAATTAAAGAGGGTCCCCATACAAAAAACGTGTTTTAAACGTATCCATCTATCTAAATAGTTTTGGCAAAATGATATAGATGGCGCTAGTAAATGAGCCCCGTCTTTCTAGATCGCGACCAAACCAAATATTCTTGGTAATAAAATCTATGAGGTTGAAACTCTGTTATGTTTCGTATTGCACGGAACCCTCCCTAAGTGTGCGATAAGAGACGCGATGCTGACTCGCACTTGGCCAGTTTTATATTATAAAGGCGAAAGTTGGTGTGTATGATTATTTCTCTTTCACGCTAAAACTACTCAACCGATTGAGTTGAAATTTGGTGTATTTATTCCGATATTCCAACGGGAACGATGTCTACGCGGGTAAAACCGAGAGGCACGGCTAGTACGATATAAAAAGACTACTGGTTGTAGTAACGCAATTAGTGGATCCACCTACATTCAAACCATTCCACCATATTGAAATTGCCTTATCCAGTTTTAGCCAAAATTCAAATTTCAAAAATCTGTCGCCAAAAATCTAATGTGTTCCCGCAGCTATCTTTGTGAACCAGTTCCCATTTAGGCCTAGCGTGCTTCCATATTCAACCACTTACCACCAGGTGAGATAGTGGTCAAACACTAGCCTATATGATATAAAAAGCCGATTAATTGGGCGGGAATCATAGACACCTAAATGGTGGTCATGTTTGTCTGTCCCACATAAAGAAACCTGCCAAGTGCGAGTCGGACCCGTACACGAAGGGTTTCGTACCACTGTAAAATATTAATATAAGATTACAGGAGAAAAAGAATTGTTCAAGGCTACATACAACTCAATATTAGGTACTACCAACATATTTCTATCCTTACCTTACGAAGTGCCTTCCCACACAAATAAATCTGTACTAAATTTACTCCTAACAAAAAATCGCACTGCCTAGTTAGTCTCACTTAAGCCTCGCTTACCTTACGCTTAATTCACTGATAAACTAAGTAAAAAGCAGTCTAGAAGTTATAAATTCACCACTTAGCTATCGCTGGAACGTTAATGAACGACCAGTGAAGTAATAGCGCAATTACGAAGCTGTTTTGCATAAAACGCAGTGGCTGATGCATTAGGAAATAAATATGGTAATACTGTGCGAATGTATTGTGGTTCTGTTTAGAATATTGGGCTCATTAGGCTGAAATGGAAGAGGTTTTGAATAATGATTATACTTATACTGCAGTAGTAGCAGCAAAAATATTTGGAGTACTAACACCTTTTTAGGGTTCCTGACAAGAAACCCTTATAGTTTCGTCACGTCCGTCTGTCTGTCTGTCTGTCTGACCGAGGTTTTGCTAAGAGATAGTTTGTACTAGAATGCTGTCATGTTGTAGAGTTGTGTAGGTATATCAATTACGCCGACAAAGTGGTAAAATAAAATTTTGGAAAAAAAAATGTTTTATGGTAGCTCCCCTACATGTGAAGTGGGGATTAATTTTTTTTCGTCGTCTACCCCATCGTGTTGGGTATCGTTGAATAGCTCTTTTAAAATGACTTAGGGGTTGCTAATACGATTTTTCGATTTAATGCTCCATTCACGAAATATTTAACTTTTTTGTTCCAGTAGGGCGTCCTTCCCCCCTCTAAAAGCTAAGCTGCTGGCTTTAAAAATCTGGAAATATTCACGATGACAGTGCATTTCATGAATTTCAAAAGAAAATTATAGCGGTAAGATAACTTTATTAGTTAAGCAGTAATAGTCGTTAAACTTGGGTGTTGAATAATTTTAAAAATAATTATGTTAAATATTATACTACTATGGAACCCTACACTGCGCGTGGCCCGACACGCACTCAGCCGGTTTTTTTTATTATGTCATAATCTTATGACATCTACACTCTTATATTTCGATTCCTAAAAAATCTAAACTGGTTTTTGTGGAAATAAATAGTCCATATTTTGCTACCAGGTTATGTTTTTAAATATGTCCTATTTTCTTACGGCCCACTCCAAAAATCTATACTTACATATATATAAAAGACAATAAATTGTTTCTACCTAAGTCCGTTAAATACTTTGAAACCAATGTGCCCACACCAGCCAGTTTCATTATAAACGCATTAATGCTAAGATGGTTGTAGACCACTAAAACAATGCATTAGGTTAGGCACATTCGGTTATATTTCTATTTTTAGCGTAGTAGCACACGCCGGGTATCAAATAGTATAATAAATCGTACTAATAAATGCTAATTACAAATAATTGTTTATGACGTTGAGGTTACTACCTAAATATAACCAGGACAACATAATAAAAACTTTGTGTGTACTTATGTACACGCGTTAGAAGTTATACTTCTGTGGCGTATGGAAAAAAAATAACTAAATGCAGTAGTGATTAACGATAAATATTAAAATTAATCAAAAAGATTTTATTTAAATAAAAAAGGTTTTAATAACGTAAAAATATGACGTTAAATATGACATATACAACTTGAACATAGTCATGCCACCTAGAACTAACTTCACGGTGTAGAATTTAGGTGTCGGTGTGCGCGCGCATCGTAAAAATTCACTCTCATCATTTTTTTCTATCGCGCCAAAAGAAGTATAACTTCAAAAACAGTTATTCTAAAAGAGCTTGAGTAAAATATATATAGTAAAGTAATATGGATTTTTACACATAACATACTCAATGATCTAACAGTAGATCTAGATAGTAGTTGTAGCACTAATATTAATTTTGTGGTTGTAGTAGAAAACTAGATATTTCGACTTCTCATATCCAATGAAGTTGAACATTATTGTGGTTACTTTCTAAAGTAGTTGAATCTTTCCCATCGACGTTTTCAATGTTACAATATCCCTCAAAGTGTTTCCTTCACATATATGAGGCTGAGTATAAACAACTGGCATTATGAAGGTCTTCTATTAACTGAATTGTTTTTTCCAATTTCGTGATTGGGAAGATTCGGCTGCAGTTTGTATGAGGACGCTTATGGTAATGTACTGGGATTGAATTTCAATTTTATGTGGTTTGCGTGGTAAGATATTCCGAGATAAACATTTCTAGCTTAGATGTGAGTTTTGTTTATTTTGTAAAAGTTCTGAAGTGACTGAACTTTTAAAAATTTTGAAATTAGACGCAGATTCATACCTACGAGGGAGAAAGCACGAGGTGCTGCTAGTATTTTATAATACCAACCAATAATAATAATAACCAATACCAACTAGCAGCGCCTCGCGGTTTCACCCGCGTAGTTCTCGTCCCCGTGAGAATATGGGGATAAAATATAGCATATATTACTCGCTGATAATGTAGCTTTCCATTAATGAAATAATTTTTGAAATCGGTTTATTAGTTAATGAGTTAAATTGTATTAAAAAAAAAGTCAAATCTTCATACTATTAATTTATAGTAGACAGCGTCGACTAATGATCGCCTCGTTTTAGCTTCATATGTATAATCGTTTAAAACCTATCAAAGAATAATAAAATACTCAACACACAAGCAACATCTCAAGTCACCAAACACAAATAGAGAATCAGCAAGACTGAATCCATCTCCGCAGTACCAATCAACTGATTGTTGTTACTCGAAGCGGAAACATTCGTTTTAAAGGCAAAATACCGACACCGTTTTCAAAACACTGTCAATGTTAGCAAAGTAGCTACCTAACGTATCGATAAACCTTTGTGGCAGTCGTTCCAGTTTCCCGCCCTTGCTTCCTCCAAAGGGTATATAACCTATAAAGTGAATTGCACATCCTTATCTTCTCAGTTCCCAATATGAGTACACTCGATGGTGAGAGAAATTCGAGTGGATAGAATGGTTTGGGATGCTTTGAGTGCCTCTTGTCGGATTTTGTTAATGCTTTTCTATATGCTTGTCTTTGTTAGTGTTTTTAGGGTTCCGAACCTATAGGGTACCAACAGAACCCTATTACTGAGACTCTGCTGTCCGTCTGTCTGTCTGTCTGTCTGTCCGTCCTTTTTTTTATTATTTTTTTTTATTCGTTATAGTCAAGCGTTTGACCACTATCTCTCCTGGTGTTAAGTGACGATGTGGTCGACGATGTAGCACGCTTGGTTAGAAGATACCTATTCACACGCGACTTGAAGACCCCTAGATGGTACCTTTCCGGAAACACAGACTCAGGCAAGGAGTTCCAATCCCTGGCGGTACGTATGATAAATGTGGAAGCAAATCGCTTCGTTCGGATTGATGTAATATCCACCATGTAGCGGTGGCGTGTATCAGTACGTCTGGTTGTCCGATTGAAAAAAGGTGATGGGGGAATAAGTTCGTGCAGTTGGGAGGCACACTCTCCGAAATGTATCCGATAAAAAACCTATAAACAAGCAACTCTGCGGCGATGCTCTAAGCTTTGGAGTCTTCTGCTAATGAGCTCGTCATTGTTGATTAACCTCTTAGCTCTTCGCTCAATTGCCTCCAACGCCTCTAGTTGGTATTTAGCCGAACCGTCCCAGAGGTGAGAACAGTACTCCATACATGATCGGACTTTTGCATCTGTCTCCAGGCTGTATCTCATGAACCGTAATAGTTAGACGGTTCAAATTTTCACAGATGATGTATTTCTGTTGCCGCTATAAACAACAAATACTAAAAACAGAACCAAGTTAAACATTAAAAGGGGTTTCCATACAAAAAACGTTATGTTTACTATGGCACCATCTATTAACGATTGTTTACCTTATTAACTACTACTACTACTAATTTACTAACACATTTGTGCTAACGTTCACTTGGTTGGTGTTAGAAGTTCGTTAGATATTCGATAGATGGCGTTGTAGATAATAAGCATGTTTATTATTGACACGGTCATATAATATAATATTATACTTATATAATATTATACTGCGGTTCGGAACCCTCCGTGTGTTTCAGTTTCACAGTTTAACAGAAAATCATAAAACATAACTTGTATCATCATCAATATCTTTCAATTTTCTTGAAAAAAGAAATCTTTGATTTCAATTTCCAACCAAAAGCAAGTATTGTCTCGTTAAAATATAACGAGAGTACCTATATATTATTTAAATCATTAGATTTTAATGTGTTTCAATGATTTAAATCTATAATCATAATCGCTGATATTTTTACTAGAATCAAACAAGAACTGGTCTATGATTTTAACTCTCCCCGGACTTTTAGTAAAAATTGTTGAAATGTAAATTTTTTTTTTTACTTATTGTCTCTGTTTGCAAAGATTTAGAATTGTTTCGAAGTTGCTAAATAAGTACTACACGAAATTATACTAATTTTTATAATTTTAAAGTATCCTTTTGAAAAGTAATTCTTCGTCACAGGTAAGTTATGTATTTTCAATACGAATCGGATATATTTGGTTACATTACCATTTATATGAGTTTGACTGATGACAGGTGGAGTATTTACGTTTCATGTAGGTGTCAATTTAAATTAGAATTGTACGAATTTCTGTACGAAATAAAGCTAAAATTATATTTTTGAAGGAATAAGGTAAGGCTTCAGGCAAGCGTCCTGTTTTTAACCGACTTCAAAAAGGAGGATGTTTCTCAATTCGATCGTATTTTTTTAAAATGTTTGTTCGCGGATAACTTGTAGATTATGAACCGATTTTGATTATTATTTTTGTGTTGGAAAGAAAATATTCTATTTGTGATACCATGGTAATTTCATCGAGGTTTTATTAGTATCTCTAGAGATGGAGATAAACACCTCAAAATTGGTACTGAAAACTAATAACGCGGCATTTGAAGTCGGTTGTTTTAGTTTTTTTAAACGATTTTATTCTTGTTACTATCACAACGCTAGCCTGGTAGTAAGAGATGAAGTCTGCCTTTTAACAAAGCCATATGGCATGGAAAACTATGGATTACCAGAATTTTGAGCATCTCTGCAATTACTTTGGGACGTCTTTATTTTTAATCGACTACAAAAAGGACATTTTAAATTCACTTGTATCTTTTTTAATCAACTTCAAAAAAATGATGAGGTTCTCAATTCGTCGGAATCTCTTTTTTGATGTATGTTCACCGATTACTCGAAGATGCTTCAACCAATTTAGAAAATTGTTTTTGCTTCAAAGAGTTTTACCCTTCCAAGGTGGTGTCATTTAAATTTTAACGAAATCGGTCGAGCCGTTTTTAATATATCATCATTTGTATAACGATGCATTCGTAAACTGCGATGACATGATACTGGCATCTGGACTATTTTTTTTCTGGATCTTAAATTATTAATATCTATCAACATGAAAACTTAAAAAAAAATTAAATTGTTATAACTGTGAATGCTGCACGTCACATTCTATAAGTCTTGTAAAACTTTTAAAACACAGGTATTTAACATATAGTATGAACATGCTCTAAAGCTATTTAACTGTTATCACGGTATCCATTCGAAATACAATCCGAGATTTAACAGCCATTTTAGTATAAGCCAATTTGTTTTATTGTTGATTCTAATGATTTTAATCGAGTGTTAGTTTTAATTGCCAGTGTAAAGTTACCTTTTCCGATTTACATTTATTGATGTAGTAGATCAACTTCGTAAACGGATACCGGCGCTTGCTATTACTTACGCTAAAAATAACAGGCCAAGTGCGTGTCGGGCCACGCGCAGTGTAGGGTTCCGTAGTAGCCTGTTATTCAATGCAAGTCTTTACCCGTTATAAAAATACTTTAAAGGATTTATTCTAAGGATTTTGTATTTGGTACAAAATTATCCTACACCCAAGTTCAACCTCTCTTACTGCTAAACTAATAAAGTTATCTTAACCGCTATAATTTTCCTTTAAAGTTCATGAAATGTTCTATTATCACGATTTTTTTCAGATATTTCAAGCCAGCAGTTTAGCTTTTAGAGGGGGGGGGGGGGGGCGCCCTACTGGAACAAAAATTTGCACTTTAAAGTTTAATATTTCGCAAATGGAGCATTCAATCGAAAAATGGTATTAGCAACCCTTTTATCATTTTAAAAGACCTATTCAACGATGCCCCACACGATGGGTTAGATGATAAAAAAAAAATCATCCCCACTTCTCATACAGGGAAGCTACACTAAAAAAAAAATTTTTTCAAAATTTTATTTCAGCACTTTGTCGGCGTCATTTATTTACATACTCCCACAAAATTACAGTTTTCTAATATTAACGCTCTCTGAGCAAAACCTCGGACAGACAGACAGACGGAAATGACGAAACTATAAGGGTTCCTTGTCAGGACTACGGAACCCTAAAAATATATGTGACTGAATGTGCCTTATGCTTTGTTTCGGTGGTCTAAGCTATCTTCGCTTTATTGCCTTTCTAATGAAACCGATTTGGGATACATCAATCGGATAGTTTTTAAGCATATAACGGATATAAGTGGAAGCAATTTTTGTGTTTTATAAATATAGATAGTAAGATGTGAAAGTCTATTTGTTAATTTGCGATATCCTGATATAGGCTGAAATTTACAAGCAGGTGGATAACTACAGAGTAACAAGTGATATTAAAAAAAAACTTTTTTTTAAAAAAAACAAGTTTTTACATATTTAATCTGGTCTAAACCAGACAAAGTCAAGACAAATCCATTGAGCCCATGCAAACACGACGGGTTTAACATGTGTGGTACCTATAGGAGTTCCTACGGCCATTTTACGAATTCATCATCAGACGTGCTTGTTGGTACCATGACTTTGCATTGTCATCCTATTTAGATATGTATGTAAAATTTCAGCTTAACTTCTTTACTGAGTTCTTATGACCATCTTCTAGCTCCATCATCAGATCAGACCCTAGTAACCATCTAATACTAGAGTAAAGACAAATCAAAACAGCCGAAACTCGATGTGGTTGTGTCGTTTCATGGCGAAGTTCCTTTGGCCACCTTCCAGATCCATCATCAGATAAGCACAATGTCATAATAATATTGCATTGTCACGCGAGATTAAATTTAATATATATGATTTGATGACAAACATCGGGACAGCTTCCAGTTCCATCATCAGATTAGCACCATGTCATCATAATATTGCATTGTCACACGATTAACACGTGTATGCAAAATTTCAGCTCAATCGGTAACCGGGAAGTGAATCAAATTTAATTTGCAATATTTGATGACAAACATCGGGACAGATGAAACTAAATAAAAGCTTGTAAAATAGGACATAGGATACTTTTCAAAGTGAAAAAGTTGCAGAGCTCAGTTAGTATCTTAGTATCAGGTAGTGTAATTGTAGGCCTAGTGTGTTCACGATCTTTGGGTGTATGTACCCAAAGATCGTGAACACACTAGGCCTTTGATTGCCATTGATTTATTCAAACGCTAACGATAGCCTATAAAATATAAATAATAAGATAATTTAACAATTTAAGAACGTTTACAAAACGAAAAAAAATTAACTGGCCAAGTGCAAGTTGAACTCGCACTCGTAGGGTTCCGTACCACTACAGTATTTTATAAGATCGAGCAAAAAATGCAATATCATTTTTCGCCAGCAAAAAATAATAATTAATAAACATTTCATCAAAACAGAGTTGTAAGCCGCGTGCTTATTTCTTATAACGCCATCTAACGTCTATCGCTGAAAATTAACACAAAGATGTTAGGGATCAGCATTTCATAGATGGTGTTATATTATAATGGCGAAAAAAAACGTTTCTTCTATGGGGACCCCCTATAATTTTCAACTTAATTCTGTTTTTAGTATTGGTTGTTATAGCGGCAACAGAAATACATCATCTGTGAAAATTTGAACCGTCTAACTATCACGGTTCATGAGATACAGCCTGGAGACAGACGGACAGACAGACAGACAAACAGACAGACAGACGGACAGCGGAGTCTTAGTAATAGGGTCCCGTTATACCCTTTGGGTACGGAACCCTAATAACACGTTTCTTGTATGGGGACCTATAATTTAAAACTTTATTCTGTTTTTAGTATTTGTTGTTATAGCGGCAACAGAAATACATCATCTGTGAACATTTCAATTGTCAAACTATCACGAAACATCAGATACAGCCTGGTGACAGACGGACAGACAGACAGACAGACATACGGACAGCGGAGTCCGATAAGATCCCGCTTAACCCTTTGGGTACGGAACCCTAAAAATTGACGTAACATGCCACGATAGTGAAAATATCCACTAGTCATAATCATGTCGTCAAGGTATCAAAAATATTTATATTGTTTATCTCCATATCTCCAGAGATAATTGTCATATCTCGATAAAATTTGAATGGGACCAAACGGGAGACCTAATCTCTCAAACAAAAATAAATTCAAATCGATGAAGATTTGACGGAGTTCTGAGGTAACAAACATAAAAAGTCGAAAACAGTCGAATTGAGAACCTCCTCCTTTTTTGTGAAGTTGGTTAAAAACTAAAACATCTACTGACTTCTATGCCCCGCAAGTCAGTTCCAGTAGCAAGTTTGAGACGTTTATCGTCATATCTCTGAAGATACTTATCAGATCTCGATGAAATTACATTGAAACTACCACAGAACAGAAACTATATATGTGATATGTGGAAACCAACTCGAAATAAAACTGGCCAAGTGCGAGTCAGACTTTTGTCTCGCACACGGAGGGTGCCGAACCGCAGTATAATAATATATAAGTATAATATTATATTATATTACTGTGACAATACCAAACATGCTTATTAACTACAACGCTATCTAACGAATATTTAACGATTTTCTAACACCAACTAATTGAACTTTTAACACAAAGGTTAGTAATTAATATTATTTATGAATAAGTTAAACAATCGTTCATATAGATGGCGCTATAGTAAAAACACGTTTTTTGTATGGGGACCCCCTTTAATTTTTTACTTTGTTCTGTTTTTGGTATTTTTTGTTATAGCGGCAACAGAAATACATCAGCTGTAAACATTTCAACCGTCTAACTATCACGGTTCATGATGTACAGCCTGGTGACAGACGGACAGACAGACAGACAGACAGACATACAGACAGTCAGACAGACAGACAGACAGACAGACAGACAGACAGACAGACAGACAGACAGACAGACAGACAGACAGATAGACAGACAGACAGATAGACAGACAGACAGACGGACAGCGGAGGAGTCTCAGTAATAGACTTCCGTTGGTACCCTTTGGGTTCGGAACCCTAAAAATACCCTACCGATTAAAAAATAATAATTCGTATCGGTTTACAATATTTTTAACGAAGTAATCGCTAAACATACATACAAAAAAAAACATACAGATGAATTGAGAACCTCCTCCTTTTTGGAAGTTGGTTCAAAATACGTGGCAGTTTAATTTTTGTGCTGTAATAAAAAGAAACAATTAAACAAACATATACAAATTATATGCAAACGTTAGTTATAGACTGCAATATTGAGTTAAAGATGAGTTGACTTACTGTTACTTGTTTTACTCACAGATATGTTTTCTATTGCATTTACCACAGAACAACAAAACGAATGTTCTGAGGGGTTCCAATAGAGACGGAATCTGAAAAATCCGATCAAAATTATACTTATTTGCCGCATTGCATTACTACTTGGTTTTCATTTTTTAAAACGCCTATGTTTGAGAGTTTATCAATTGTAAAACGCAACGTCAACATTGAATCATAATATATTTTGTGCTGCAACATGAACGCACAACGTTTAGAGTTACAATAAAATAAAGAAAAACAATGTTTTTAAATAATATGTCTCTACCTAAATTGGTTGTAATATATAATTTAATATAACATTTCTAAGATTCAAATTAAATGAATATACAATTTAAGTAAAGCATGCAATTACAAAATGACAGTACAATAATAAAATGGTAATGTCGTTGAAATTTTATTGAAATAGAAATATTTTCTGAAATGGTTTTATTCAGAATAAAAGATCAAAGAAATTCTACCTAGACGACCAAAATAAGAATTTCACTGAACTGAATAAATTAATGATAACAAAGGATAGGTATTTCTGCTAACCAAAATCTAGAACTTCTTTAACGAACAAGATAAATAAAGTAGCAAATTTGGTTGAGCAAATTTTGTTGCTCAATTGTATAAATTGAGATGTTGAATCAAAAAAGGTTAAAATAAAAAATAATAAAACAAAGGTTTTCTTAATAATAAGAACAGTAACATAAGTAAAGTCTTTTTAATTATTTAACAGTGAACATTTAATACTGAACATCTTTAAATAATTGAAATAAAATCCCAACTAATCAACAAATTTAAGCGTAAAATACAAACGACCTCAAGTAGTATCGAAACAAAAACAAACTCGAAAAAAAAACAGAAACTACTAAAGCAAACACGGAAACAGAAAACCGAATTAAAAACTCCGATGTTTTACGTGAACCAAGGAAGTTTCCATTAACGCCGTCATTAGCGTATGGCTTAATGAAAAGGCCACTCAATAAAATTCTAGAGAATAAGTGAATGTAAGGGCTCTAACAGCGGGCACGTTTCCTGCCTTAAATTGTTTCACTGCTACAAAGAAATCCTCAATAACAGGCGCACTTTTTCTCCCATCTCTCTATCCTAGTTACACAAAAGAGAACACTTGTTCTGAATGTTCACAGTTTTTTTGTTTCTTCAAGTGCTGTCACCCTCACCATTGTGTAGACCTGCTTTTTTATTTCAAGTTCATTACGCAAGTCAAGACCACACATTTAATTTTCAACATCGAAATACTTAATTAACTTAATTAAGTGATAATTAACTCAAACGTTGTTAATGAATGTTTTAAAGAAATTGTAACTTCTTTCGCCTAAGATTCTAATTAATGTAAAGATTTATTTGGAAAGGAAATGTAACGAATAACATTAAAGTCTTACTAAATATATTTTATTAGCCGAACCTCGATCATTTAATTTGCATTGAATCTCGTAAAACACTTTGTAAGCAGAATGTTTCTCGCGATTCAGCACATTATTAAACGAAGCTTCAGCAAAGTATTCCATAATAAATGTTCATAAAATAAAAGTTTATTTTCAAGGAACCGACACACGCATGATTACGTTCAAAGCTGGCTCGAACAGACAAAGTATCCAAAGTTTCTCCTCCGCATTATTACGAAGATGGACGAGTAATTTCTCAACTTCCAAAGTTTCAAACGAATTTACTTAAAACTTCGCATCGTTTAATGAATCAACATTCAGAACGATATTTTTCTCTTATTGACATTTGAGATTTGGCGACATTGCAAGATTCGTGATTTGGTGTCGAAAATATTTTAATATAGCCGCCGGATTGCCATCGTCTAGCGAACTTGCGACGTCAACTGTGGTGACAAGATGGGGAAACTTTTTTAATAAAATATGTACCGAGGGAAGAACAAGACCCGCCCGACCCACTCTTTACGACGCCATCACAATTTTATTATGCTAAATTCGTAATTATGTCATATTCTCATACAACTCTCGTTTATAGCCTGCGCTCGGGTTCATTAAAATTTCGATACTGTAAATCAATTTAATATATTTACAGTATATCATTCATTTACGACCATAATTGCTTACGGTTACGTCAGAATTTCTGTTTAAAAATTGTTTATGGTGGCCATATATTAATCAGGATTTGATATAATATGGGAGAAAATTTGAATAGAGGCAAAGTGTAATAAAAGTGTGTTTTATGACAAATTCCTTTCGATATTTGTCTGATAAATCTTCTGTACCATGTTTTAATTTCAAAGCGGAAGTTCAAGGCGATGATCGGGTGTTATGAAAGCTTAGGGTTTCTGTTTGTGACGTATAAATAACTTTTCATCGTTAAAAATAATATCTTCTGTAAGTTTGGTTGTAAAAATAGACGGTCCGTCTTGTGTATCGTAAATTGTAAGATGGACGTGTATTTCAGATTTTATTTCAGCTATTATATGCATTTTGTCGTAAATTTAAATAGTTTTGTAGATTATGTCCTTGGTATGAAGATTAGAGAAATATGAAATGGTTTCAATGGCAGGTAATAAGTAATGTCATTTTAGTGATGCTCCGTATTTTTTATATCATCAATTTGGTTTGTTATTAACCTATCTCAGTGGTATCTACATCTCATATACAAAGATAATAACTATTTTTTTGGGTATGGAAACTTAAATCAAGCGTTCCATTTTTTTTTAAATTACAACGATAAAAAAATCGACTAATTTTGAATAACTTGGCTGGCCAGCCGTATCACAAGGCATTTACGAGTTCCATGATCCCAGATCACAGTTTCCTTCCGTTTAAAAACCAATAACACATTACGATGGTCCATTAGTGTACAAAATGATCGCAGGAGATCAAACGAACCAAATATAGTTTCAAAGTAAAAACGGGCCGCACTAAATGTATTTGAAAATTGTTTGTAAACACCATCATTTTGATTATTGCCATCGCATGATATTTTATAACCGAAAAATTTGAAAGATTGTTGAGTGATCGTCATTTATTTGCTGACATCTACTAGTTCTGTGAAAGTTAATTGACTATGATTAATTTGTTCGCTTTTTACTGCTTTAGTTTTTTGAATTATAGTGTAAATCACAATTTGGAAGTACATGTTATATTTTCAAGATTTTCTGGTGTCTTGGTTTATTGGTTAGAATCCCCAACGCAGTTTTTTAAACACATTTTAAGATTATAACCTTGAAGTAGGTACATTATTGCCAATTTTTAAAATGTAAACTGCTTTAGCGTTGTTTTAAACTTTTTGGCTTAGGTAAAAAATGTTAAACTTCCGTCAGGATCTCGCGTCAGGACACGTGACGTGATCAAAAATGTGTAAGGCGGAGGGTGAGTGGAATCTTTTTTTGAGATGGGTAAAAAATGTGAAACTTGCGTTAGGACACGTGACTTGATCGAAAATTCGTAAAACGGAGGGGGAGTAGGTAGACCAAATACACAATGTTAATGTTCAAGTTTTCCCTTCTGCCGGCACTCCCGGAGTGCATTCCGTTGTTTATTTTTTGGTGACTTATATTATTTATATTAAATGGGCATTTCTGTAAAAAATATCTTGAGTAAAATAGGTGTCTTTAATAAGTATGATCATCGCACAATATTATTCTTCTTCCAATGCAACAATGGATCAATGTTTATTTATTCTTTGTTGTATTCAAAAACCATTTAGCTTTAAAATAATAGGCAGCCATCTTAGAAAGCAGCACGGACTTCAAAAGTAAGAAAAATTGTATCGGCTTCTTTTCATTACAGATCATTAGAGTTCCTGAGGAAAAAAGGAAAATAAATAAAAGATGCTTTCACTGTGGACACAAAGTTCGCGAGTTTAATAAAACTTTTCTTAATTATTTTGATAGAATCTTCGTGAGTTTCCTGGAGCTTGAGATTTTTTGCCTTGGCTTAATTTATCCATGCAGTCAGTGTTTTTGGACAGTAGATTAGGGAATTCTCAAGTGAGCTGAAGCCTAAATTTAACACATACAAATATGAAGATGACATGAAATGGCATATATGTACAGGGTGGAGTTTTGAATTCCGTGGTTGCTTTTTAGGGTTACGAATCCAAAGGGTACCTACGTAAGCCTATCACTGTGACTTTATCCGTCCGTCCGTCCGTCCGCATTTCACATGGCTGTATCTCCTTAACATTAATAAGTAGATGCTTAAAATTTTCACGAAGTATGTATTACTATAAGGGATTTAACATCAAATACTAAAACAAAATAAAATAAAATATCACAGGGAATGGCCCGGTAAAATACAAAAAACTCCTCCCATACAAAAAACTTTTTTTTCGGCAAATGTTGTTCAATACGCACCCTACGTGTGCGAGTCCGACTCGAACTTGGCCAGTTTATCATCTCTATATGGAAGTGGGTTGAATAACATCAAAAAAACTTTTATTTAATATGCACATTTTATTGCTGGCTGTACTTTTTTTCTTTCAAATTAAAAAAAAGGGTATTAAGCATAGTATGCAGCTCAAAATTTTGTCAAGAGTCATTCTCCTCGAACTTTTACTGTAGCTATATAACGGAAGAAGTACCTTCCCATCTCACAGGTCCCAGTCTCGGATAATCCAACCTGTATATTGTATTATTACATTCACATAAGAAAAAAATAAAACAAAACAAACAAGCAACAGTTTATTATAGGTACGATTTCGAAATACTTACTTTGTGATTCGTCTAAAAACCGTAAAGGTTGCAAGAGTTCATTTAAATATATCCTCCACGTAAAAAACAAACAAATTTAGGAAAAATTAAACAAATTCGACGCCGCAGATTCACGTTTGTGTTTGATTTAAATTCCCACTGAGTTATAATCGGCGTCCATCTGACCATGTTCGAAATAAGTAAGTTAATGTTATTCAAATCGTGTCGCTACATTTATCCTAACCTGGAGATCTGGCACGACTTTACAGACAGCAAGCTCACTCCATATAAATCTTCACCGTATTTTCAAGTTTGTGATACAGAAATAGGGATGTTTGGTACTATTGTCGATATAATATAACAAATGCTATTCTAGCTCAGTTCCAACTATTATCACTCTCTATTTACTTCATTATATAAGTAAGTATTTATTGGATAAACTTACTTACGTTATTAAAAAAAAACTTGACATATTTTTTGTCTAATAAATAAATCTAATAATATTATGTTTCTTTGAAGTGTCTCACACTTTATATTTTTGTAAATTGTTAAACACAATCCGCCACCAATACATAATTGGGTTAACAAATGCAATCCACTAATTTCGTCGTATCGATGTATCGAACTGTGGCTTAATTGGCAGAGCACCTGGACGTGTAATCCGGGGGGTGCGGGTTCGAGTCCCGTCGGTACGATGAAATTTTGGATTGTGTTTAACAGTTTAACAATTTACAAAAATATAAAGTGTGAGACACTTCAAAGAAACATAATATTTGATTTACGCAGTGCAACATCTCTCGTCGGATTTGAAAACTGTAATGATTTCTTCCGAATGATTAACTTACGTAATAAGTAGTCATAGATGGCGCCACCAATGCATAATTGGGTTAACAAATGCAATCCACTAATTTCGTCGTATCGATGTATCGAACCGTGGCTTAATTGGCAGAGCACCTGGACGTGTAATCCGGGGGGTGCTGGTTCGAGTCCCGTCGGTACGATGAAATTTTGGATTGTGTTTAACAATTTACGAATCTAATAATAATAAATAAATATAATAATATAATTTTAAAAGTTCCAAAATATTGCGACTTTTATTTAATGTGTTGGTATGAGGAAAATATGTAAGTTTCGTTTTTTAATCAGTTTTTCAATTCAGTTTTTTTAATATTTAACCAGTTGCTAATTCTTTACAATCATATTTAAATAAAATAGTTACTCGTGCTTACCTAAGTGTATTTCTTGTAGAAATCATAGAAATTAATGACTATAAAATCATATAGGATCTCGGGTAACAATAGTTTAAACGGCAAGACTATAAATCATTTGCTAAAAATACATACATACACACATACATACAATCACGCCTTTTTCCCGTTGGGGTAGGGAGAGACTACTCCTTTCCACATACTTAAAATAATTCATTAAAATTATTTTTAATGGGTTTCCGCGATTAAAATGTTCCAAATCAGAAAACGAAAATTTGATTGAAATAAGACTGGTCACGTGCTAGTTGGAGTCACGTTGACTAAACGCCGAATGTCGTATATTACAAAATAGATATAGGTAGTTTAAAAAAATCTAATCAAAGATCCTATTGAGTTCTAGCATACAAGCTTTAACTTCGAAAATCAAATTCCTTACTAAAAATGTCTGGAAACATAACATAAATCTAAAAAACAATATCAGACAAGTATTTTATAATAAGTAGTTTGTGGCTAAAATCTCAATATAAAAGGGTTTAAAACCAGAAAGTACACTAATTGAAATACGACAGAGAAATCCTTTTCACAGTTTCAAATGAGATCTCTCAAAGAGTCTAATTAGCCAAATGGGAACAGACCAGCACGTCGGTTTGTCGATAAAAATCTTCACTTCCCTATTGAAAGATATCTCTGAAAATTTCGTACCTGGTGAAAAGTTGGAGAAAGATTTAGAGTGGTTGAATGTATGCGTGGATAAAGTTTTCGATGTCGAGGGAATATCAAAGTGATGCAAAGCGATACTCGTTAACTAAAAGTATGTATACTCGGGTGTTAGTACTTGTATGTCTTTTAAATAAGAAAAATGCATTTCGAAGTTGGAATATTGTTTTTGATACTTTTTGTGACAAAAAGGATTGTTTAATTAACCGACTTCAAAAAAAGGAGGAGGTTTCACAATTCGACCGTATATATATATATTTTTTTTTTTATGTTTGTTCGCGGATAACTTCGTCGTTTATGAACCGATTTCGATTATTCTTTTTTTGTTCGAAAGGAGATATCCCAAGTGTGGTACCATGGTAATTTTATCGAGGTATGATAAGTATCTCCAGAGATATTGAGATAAACATCTCAAAATTGGTACTGAAAATGAATAGCGCGGCATTGAAGTCGGTTGTTTTTTAGTTTTTAAACGATATTGATTTACGCATCAATACACTGCGACAATTACCTTGAGATATTTTATTTTAAAATGTCAACTTTATTTTATAACTTATAGGTTGGCGTTTGATCACTATCTTACCTGTTGTTAGGTGATGATGCAGTTGAGGATAATAGCACACTGAGTCTAGAATGAGAACTAGCTCTCAAGGACAGCTGCCGGAAACTATCGATGTTTTTGTGTCCTTCAATTGGAATAACATTTCAAATTTAAGGATGAGTTTTGGAGAAGCCATGGTGATTGCACCAGTTACATTAGCAAAGGCTTTAAATAAATATATAGAGGAGTAACAAAATATTAAAAAATTAATAGAGACAACAGAAATAAATTTTAATTATTGAATATGCTACTAAGAAATTAATACCACAGGAGTGGTAGGAGCATATTATATCGATGTGCCGCCTAACTTGCTACCGAAAAGTAACTTACCACCATCAAGAAGAAAATGTGCCACCATAACCTTATGGTGTCCCTCCCAGCAGTGCACAGCCCTTGAGTCAGACCATTCTAGGCCTAGCGTGTTTACCATCCTCGACCACATCATCGCTTACAACCAAGCAAGACTGTCGTCGACAGAACGCTAACCTATCAGATAATATAAAAAATAAGACAAGTTCCAATTGCTACTCCAACTCTACAAAGTCCTGATTCAAAGACTAGTCTATTTGGATAGAGGCGACATTTTCACCATCGCACCACAGATAATGCCTACTATTTCGTGTCTGCCTACATGTTTGAGATAATGATGCTCCACACAGAGGCGTCATTAGGAAGATTTAGACTAAGATTACTTTACTGTGCTTTATGGCACAGTAGAGACTTGGCCGGTCGATATTTCTAGAATTTGTAACTTAAACAAGTAAGGGCTAGGTGCTAAGGTGGGCAGTAAAAGTATGATTTACTAGCGGATACCCGGCATGTGCTACTACGCCAAAAAATGGAAAAAAACGAAAGACGTGCTTAAAGCACTGTCATATTGGCCTAAAACCATCTTAGCATTTTTGCCTTTCTAAAGAAACTGGTTTGGGGCACTGATTTCAAAGTATAATAAACAATACAAAACTTGTATTGTAATAATGTAAAAACAATTTTTAGAATAAAAACTGATGTAAATTCTTTTGACGAGTATATAAGGTAAATAAGTTGTCAATTTTGTTGTTTTATTTTTACTATTACTAGTGTTATTTGTTCTAGTTTTTATTTGTTGTTAGTTATATAAAATATATAAGTTATTTTAGTTCACTGATTACAAGACGAGGATCTTTACATCAATTATCATTTATTATATAATTCAAAGTCAATTTTCTATTTCGGATTAGTTCTGTTTCTGTTAATAGCTTATATCCTGGTAATAGAGATGCATCTTGTCATCGCAAACTTTAAATCTAATACAAAGAGATGTAGGTAGACAGTGTTGTATGACTGCATATGCTTTTCTTGTTTTTATCGGCCTTGGATATGAAATACAGCACAGTATCTACCGTAGCAATAGTATAATTCCACGGAATATCGTATTTGTATCAAAGATAAATACGTCATGCGTATGTAAAGAAATCATGAAAATATACATGAGGAAAAAGCTTATCCAAATTAAAAATCTCGTACATATTGTGACTTACTTTATGTTTTCCCCGGATTCACTGAATTCACAAACGTTCACGATTTCACTGTTCACTGTTTTGTTCACGTGTTCGTAGATTATGTTAGTTTTATCGATTTGTTCTTTATTGTTTTTAGCTCTTCTAAAAGAAATGGCAAGATTGATGTGAATTGGCTTTGAGGTCGATGTTGACTTTTTATGTTTCTTTTATTTTGAGATTTGTTTGATTGGTACATTCATTATTCATATAAAAACTAAAAAACAACTGACTTCCAAGTCGCGCGTGCCAGTTTCAGTAACAAGTATGAGACGTTTATCATCATATCTCTGAAGATACTTTTACGTATTAATATAATATATAATATAATATAATGATAAGCATCAGATCTTGATAAAATGTTAATGCGACTACATTCTCGATGAATTCTACGTAATAAAAAAAAATCATTTAAATCAGTTAACAATTGGTGGAGTAATTGGCAAACAAACATACAGATGAATTCAAAACCTTTTCCTTTATGGAAGTCGGTTGAAATATTTCAAATTTATCTCAAAAAAGATGTATAAGTATTGTGTTATAATAGTTCTTTTCGTTAATAACCGTATAACTCTTGTATAAAAAGATACTTAATAACTATGTCATTATGTCTTTTTAATGTTTTGATGTTACGGACAGCTACACTTGACTTCTATCTCACTTGGTGATAAGTGATGAAGTGATGATAATGTCTAAGGTAGAGCTGTGATTGTCTGGAATATTGCTGTAAAACTTGCTCAATTAATGCAAGTGATTGATATTTAATTGTTGAAATTCGGCTTTTCTAACCAAAATCTCTCAGCGCCAGAGGAAACTCAAACAATATCATCAAAAAGTGTTATCAAGTGTTAATAGGCGGCGGTAACCAATTATCATCAACTGGACCGCATGCTAGTTTGCTGCTCTATGTTTATAAAAAAAAATATCAACTCACAGACTCATTATTACGCCTAACAACATTATGACTACAATGAAACAAACTCCTCAAAGGTCGGCAACGCATCAACAGCACTCATGGTGTTGCAGTTGTCCATAGGCGATGGTAACCGCATACGATCAGGCGGACTGTCTGCTTGTTTGCCAACCATAACATAAAAATTAAAAAAAAATGAAAAGATGTCAGAACTGAATGACTTCTTTTCATTTTTTTTTTTTTTTTTACTCGAAATGTTTAAGAAATTATTATTAAAATCGTCGCATCAATTCTGACGATTGCGACATTTTTAATAATAATTTCTTGCATACATACATACATACATTTTAACATACATTTTCATAATGGTGAAGATAGTGAACTCGCTTAATAGGTGAGATAGTAGTCCAACGCTAGCATATAAGAATGATATAAAAAAACCTTTAAAAAAATTATGTTTCATTCAAACCTATCACGATAAAAACAACGATCATTTAACTAATCGCTTGTTATATTGTTCAGCCCACTGATTTATTCAGCATGAACAAACAATATTAATTTTAATAGAACGATAAACAATACACTATTGTAATTTGTTTAGACATTACATCCCCAAACTGCTGAATCATTGTTCTTTTATTCCACCCACATGTTTATTAATGAATAATGAAATAATGCATTCATTACTAAATTGAACGCGTCGTGTTCATAATTTTTCATTTATTATTATCTAATTGAAATCAAGCTCATTCATATTCGTATTGAAATTGGTATTGGAATCAGTTTAAATTATGGCTGTCATACATTTTGCATATAGCTTTTACTTATTGACTAGAATCTAGTTATAATGAAACATATGCCGTGTACATTATTACTTCTGTTTTAAAATAAATATGAATGAAAGCCTTCCTTAAATTATAAATCAACAAAAGTTATATTTTGCAAATATTATAATTTAGAGATTCTTATAAGATTTCATCATCATTTTAATTTATATCGAAATGATATTTCACTTTTCCAATATATATAATATATAAATTGAATTTATTTACAACTCGTAAAAGAAATATCGTACAAACTCAATCCAATATTTAATATTTGCACGAGTACACACTCAATACAAAATTAATTTAATTCGAAATAAGTGAACAGTAATCTCGTTAAAAAGACATGTTCATTAATAAGTTAATAGCTCTCTCCCATCCAAAATGTATCTTCACAATTGAATCACCCGTTAAAAGCATCAATTTAGTTAACTAAACTGCTCGCTTTCCTGTAACACAATCTTCACAGAACGTAGCAAAAGCTCGTTTCGCTGAAACTAAATCATTTTCACGTTTCCGCTCTACTGTTACCGTTTATGCGTTTACATCCATTAAACTGTTTCCAGTCATCATCCGTGCAACATCGTTCTAATATTTACATCTGTCATGTCTATGTTTACTTTCGCCAATCAAACAGATCTCACATTAGCGGCATCCGTTGCAACAAAACCGACCATCAAAGCACTTTCGTTCACATCGGGTATCCTGATAGGGTTTGTAGGACGCACTATCACGGAACAAACATCCCTATAGAAACACGATGCACTGCGATCTTTCGGACGCGGCGACGACGTTTTACAGCGACTCGTCTCCTTCGCCGGTCGGGAAGCGACTGGCTTGGTTGGTGGAATGGAATTATGTTTAGCTGGAGCACACCGGCTATTGCATCCGAGCATAAACGAAAACGGCCGAATGTGATTTTGAGGTGCAAACGAGATGGGAATGGAGGGAAAGAGATGCCTGCTCAGGTGGGGTGGGAAAGAAGTTTTTAGACCGGGTTCAGTATATGAACTGTTCGTTGCATTCGAGCGCAAGATTCCTAGAGTCTAGAGTGGTTGAATTGAATCCCTCGCGGCGGCTTCTATCTAACCCTATCATTTTGGACTATTAATGAATTGATGACTTAACTGACCTGAATTGCGGCCAATTTTATTTAATTGTTGGTACGACGATAAAGCAATTTTATGATAAATTGGTTCAGAATTGAGATAATTGTTTTATGTGGGCAGATCTATTGCTTTGTACGAATGTGTTTGGTGATATATTTTGGTTCATCGTTATAATTAGAGACCAATTTTTGTTTCGAGCTTAATAAATGATTGGTGTAATAAAATTTATCGGCTACGATTTTTGAAATGGAGTCTATTAGTTTGTCATTGTAATACTTTATGCGTTTAATATGATAATTATTATGATGTGGTTGTACTTCGAGCAGTTTTTTGTCACTCTGTCTTTATTTGTGCAGCAAAAGTTTTTAATAACAACTTTTAATAGAACATATCTTTGTTAAGTTTTGAAACTGTGGGGTAAAAGAATCAAATATTGGTACTGCTTCAATTATTGGCTACTGAGTTTCAAATCAAAACTGTAAGTTATCGTGGCATTAACAAGTATTGCAATATACGCAGGAATTAATTTAACGTACTTAGAAATGAATATAATCTTGCACATTAACTGACAATCTTGATTTAATTCAGGTGCCAATAACATGACCAATGTCAATGTTTAGTACTTTTACCCCATATGTTCCAATTGAAGCCTATCTTTCACCCGTACGTTTGCGTCGATAGAATTATTGTCATATGCCCGGTTCCTATATGATATGATAATATTTACTCTCGAGTTAAATTTAACCAATCGTAAGATAAACGATCCATTCTTATGTTATAGGAACCGGGAATTACAGAAGTGATCGCCTATCTAAGCCATACAACATATAGTGAAGGATTTCACTATAAGTTTTATCAAAGTAATATTGCTTCATTGATGAACTATATTTTATATTTTATATATATAGTTATCAATTAATTTTAATTGTGTACATGTATATATGAGTTAAAATGTCATTGATGATGTTAAAAAATATATTTGTACAATCGCGATTTGAAGACCCCAGCCTCCTGATTCTGAATCATTCGAAAACCTTTTCGGATTCGGATTCGCATTCAGCTTAATTTGTACCCCCCGACTTAAAAAAAAGGAGGAGGTTTCACAATTCGACCATATATATATATATATATATATATATATTATGGGTGTTCGCGGGATAGCTTCGTCGTTTATAAACCGATTGACATTTTTTTTTATTGTTGGAAAGGAGATATCCTAAGGGTGATACCATAGTAATTTCATGGAGATCTGATAAGTATCTTCAGAGATATGGAGATAAACACCTCAAACTTGGTATACTGAAAATTAATAGCGCGGGGTTTGAAGTCGGTTCTTTTAGTTTTATAACGATCTTATTAATTTTGAATATTGGTAAATCCGTGAGCTAATTTGACGCGGAAACCTTTCTAATTAGAATTTCAGATTTTTTTTAAGTTGGAATATCAAAAGTTACCGACCGAAGCATTGTGAATTGCAAAGATTCAATTCGAAGTAAAAGCAGTTTCCGAATCTGAATTTGCTTTTGAATGATTGAGAATAATCCTGCAGATTATGATAAACACATAATTTGACAGTGCGTATGATGACTATATAAAAGCAAACCACTACATAAAAATTAATGATATAAAATAAGAAACGGATGCAAAAGTAAAGACCCCTATAAAAACTGTAAAAATTATTCCGATAGGCTTTCCTATTCCAAAGAAAAATTCTCACAGGAAATGCTTGCTCAAACAACGGCGTATTTATGGAGTAGGCTCTAAATCCTATGATCCCCAGAACTTAAGACGCAAAAACCCACACTTTACGCATTCAAATACCACTGTATTACCGTTCTGATAAAATATTTTATTCTCAGCAGCTATAAAAAGCGGGATAATCTCATCTCTCATAAAAGGTAGGTATATCGAGAGGAGAGCTGTTGGACGTTATAGTTAAAGTCTTTTAAATAAAATTATATTAAATATTTTTAAATACTCATCTGTTTATTCCACTCGCTTTTGAGTCCACTGACAAAGCCTAACATAGAGGTGCGTCCTACCCGTCTTGACATACGGAGCCGAGACGTTCGACGACGAACACTCACGGTTCGACTAGTCCACCAGTTTAAAGTCGCTCAGCGAGCTATGAAGAGAGCTATGCTCGGTGTTTCTCTGCGGGATCGAATCCGGAATGAAGTAATTTGCCAGAGAACCAAAGTGATCGATCGATTAGCAAACTGAAGTGGCAGTGGGCTGGTCATATCTGTACGGCTATTCTGTAAGCTAGTTTACGCATCTCGCAAACGGTGAGATTTGAATTCAACCGTATTACAATCATATTACGATTTGAATTTTGTAGTACGACTCACCGCTGATTCCGCTTGCGAGATGCGTAAACTAGCTTACAGAATAGCCCTACTGCCGTAGGACTTATAACCGTTGGGGTAGACTAGTTCTAGAGTGGAGACCGCAAATCGACAAACGTAGCGTAGAACGCCCTGTGACCAGGTGGAGCGCCGACATTCACCAAGCGGTGAGCAGTGACTAGAAACAAAGAGCCGAAGATCGGGCTCAGTGGCGTGTCTTGGGGGAGGCCTACGTCCAGCAGTGGACTGATACCGGCTGATAATGACGATGATGATGCAACGGTGAGCACATTCCATTAAGCGGACCTTTTGCTTGTTTGCTACCTATGACATGAAACATTGATTGTTAAATTCCAGTTCATACGATTGAAGTACGTAAACATCTTCCCGATACATAGAAAAAGGCTGGTGTGGCCGCAGAAGCAGCTGAGAACCTAAAAAGGCGCAAATATAGTAGTTTAGACAGCTGCTACCTATTTGTGCCTTTTGGGGTTGAGACTTTAAGACCGTGGGGACTAAGTGCACACAGCATTTTAAAAGATCTCTCCGCACGTCTGGTTGAAACGACACGGGACCAAAATGCTGGCATGTATTTAGCACAGAGACTAAGCATGGTCATTCAACGAGGGAATACTGTCAACATTTTGGGACCTTTATCTACTGGCAGTGGTTTGGTAGACTACATTTTAGTTTTTATTGATTTTTATTAGGTTTATTTGTTTGTTTATAGTTAGGTAGTTTTAAAAATATTTTAATGTATATTATTACTTATATGTAAATAACTTCTGTATATAATACTTTTGATGTAATCTGTATTGAAGGTAAATAAATAAATAAGAACAGTTATCCAGCTAGCTCTCAGACTACAATCCGAACACAATATAGCGAAGGCTTCCCTACGGAATAACATCCTTTTACTACAAGGTGTTAAATAATATTCAGAAGGCAATGTATGAGTGATTTGCGTGACGATACGAACTATATTCATGTTTCAGTAAACATGAGACGTGTAGTTGTGAAATTTATATCGCCTGTACGTATGACTGAAAATCTATTTCAAAGGTAACGGAAAATTTTTGTTTTATCTTTTTTATGAAAAATGTAGACAGATTGATACGTGATATGTAAGATAGTATGTAGGTATTATTATTTACTGCTAGTGGTTCGGTGAGAACAGAAGACCTAGTGTGCCCTTATAAAATTTGAAATCCATTCTTAAATAAATCAGGGAACTCGTGTGCCAATTTTCGTCAAAATCGGTTGAAAATTGCAACCTGTAGCAGGCCTCCCTCACTCGCACATAGGCTACTGCGATTTATACCTAAACTTTCGTCAACTCCGGCGGTACTATCCGCCAGTCGGTTGTCATTGCTCACGCGCGCGCATCGTATATTATTATTCCAATGACAGGATAACTGCGCATTCGTATTTTTTATTAGAAACGATTTAAGTTTTTCATAGTCATTTTGCGGGTTTGACAAAAAACAAGCATAATATGTTTCATTTTTTTATGCTAACGATACTAAAATGACAAAACGGCGTATAATTCACTTTATCGACTTCAAATTCGACTCTTAGTTAGGAATTTTGATGTTATTTTGTGAGGTAAAAAAAAGAATTCGTAAATATTTTTTTTATTTCATTGAGACAGCCCTTTACTGTATCAGGCGCTCGCCGGTAGATCGCGCGCCGAACAAAGTAATAACAACGCTAGGTCGAGCGCCTTAGACACATTTTTGCTTGTATTGTCTGAAATAAACGTTGGTATTGTGTTTTTGTAGGAGAGTGAAGTATCTGTTACGCAGTAACTATTATATAATCTGTGCCTGTAGGCGAGAACAGGCCGAAAAACAGACGAACATCCGGACAAATGCATTTTTGGCCTAGTCGAAACTGATACGTAGTATTATTATCTTTTCTATGCGGAGACGCTTCGCTCGTTACGCTCGCTTGGCACAGATTATACAATAGTTACTAGGTACGTACGTTGCGCTCGTTCAATGATTACTGGGTATTTACTATGTAGAAAAATACTTGTTACGTATTTTATAAGATTTGAACCGGTCACCTCTCGATTAGAAGCCTTCTTTTACGACAATGGAGCTCTCAAGAACGTATGTATAAAATAGATGAACAATATATATATATAAAGTTTTAAAAACAAAATTCACGACAATATTATCAGCAGACAATAACTAAAATACTACAGATTGTCAGTATTAAAGATTGCAGACCAGGCCTAATAAATTTTACATCTCAATTTTACCACTAAGACTAAAAATATCTCAGAAGCGACACTCAATTAGCTCCATGTCCAGTAAAATATTTATTGCCTATTTTGTTGTGTCTAGAAGAGAAATGGATACTTCGTCCAATCATTGCCTGTGGGAGTATTTTGCAATGAGAAATTGTTTGTTCAAGTAATCGATAATTCTAACATACTAGTTATGAATTGATATAATAGTACTATATATGAATTTGTGATCAGAACGTTGAAGAGATTATTGCGGGTTAGTTCTATTAAAATCGATGAGATACAGAGCATGTGAGATTTAACATCTTTATGTATCAAGCTAAGCGCAGTGCAGTAACGTACATAATATTTGTCTATCCAGAATTTTGCATACTCCTGCATCTTAATAAATTATTATACATACAATTTGAGAACCCGGTGGCGTAATTGGGAGAACAGTCGGCTTTGATGTCAGAGGTACCAAGTTCAAACCCCGCCGTGCACCAATGGATTTTTCTATCGAAAAATTTATGTGCGCTTTTTTTTTTTACTGAAGATAAGCAAGCGTTTGACCACTATCTCACCTGATGTAAGTGAAGATGTGATCGACGATGTAGCACGCTTGCCTAGAAGATACCTGTTCACTCTCGATTTGAAGATCCCCGGATTGTACTTCACAGGAAACACAAACTCTGGCAGGGAATTCCATTCCTTTGCTGTGCGTATGATAAATGTTGATGCAAAGCGTTTTGTGCGACAGAATGGAATATCAACCATGTATCGATGGCGTATATCTGTGCGTCTGGTAGAACGATGGTAAAAGGGGGACTGTGGAATTAATTCGTGCAGTTGGTAGGCACACTTCCCGAAATGTATCCGATAAAAGACCGATAAACTGGCGACTTTGCGGCGATGCTCTAGGCTCTGAAGCCTATTGCTTACAAGATTTTTGTCGTTAATGAGTTTCTTGGCTCTCCTCTCAATAACTTCCAACGCCTCCAGCTGGTATTTGGCTGACCCATCCCACAGGTGAGAACAGTACTCCATACATGATCGGACTTGAGCTTGATACAAATTAAGCAGCTGTCTTGGTGTGAAGTACTGTCTCACCTTGGCCAAAACACCAAGTTTTTTTGAGGCCAATTGGGCTTTTGACTCAATATACGAGCCAAAGTTGAGTGTGGGTGTTAGCGAGATTCCAAGAAGCTCGAGGTGATCAGTTATCGGTACGGACACATTCCGGAAAGTAGGAGTCAGTTGGAACGGACTCCGTTTGGCGGAGAACAGACACGCCTGGGTCTTAGCTGCATTAAACTTGACCAGGTTGGCATCATTATTGTTATATACCGGCTGTAATTCACGTACCTTTAGTCGAATTTTCTCGACCTAGGTTTCGAGCGAGTCAGTCGCTCTTCCAGGTAGGCATCGCCCCATTCGGAGACAGCCTGTAAGGACAAGTTCAAGCGCTCGACCATCGCCTCCCTATAACACTGAATTTGTGCCACACTAGTACGTGCACTGGATGTATAGCTCTCGGTGCTGTCGTCTGCATACCCAATGCGCTTTTCACAGTGGCCCTCCAGCGAAGGAAAAACATCTAGTATTCGACTGGCGATCTAATGTGTTCCGGCAGCTATCCTTGAGAGCCAGTTCCCATTCTAGGCCTAGTGTGCTTAGCATTCGACCGCATCATCACTTACTAACAGATGAGATAGTGGTCAAGCGCTAGACTATAAAATATAAAATAAGAAAACTTTCAAAAACACATGTAGGTTAGCGATTTACGTCAATAATCAATTTAACACCCTAACAATGCAAATACAAAATGGTTGTACTTACTGGTATATATTATACAGCGACAAAATAATTAAGCTTCTGAATGATGTTTCTGACTCTAGACTAAACTAAAATACGTATTTATTAATTATGTAGTTGTAGGTGATCTTGTTGTAAATTGGCTTCAGTAACATGGGCCTATAGGTATATAAGAAAGACTTTTACACACAGATGTATTAATAATGTGCTTTTACATAATTAGGATACTTAAAAAACTAAAACAACCGACTTCCATGCCCCGTGAGTCAATTACAGTAGCAAGTTTGAGACGTTTATCATCATATCTCTGGGGATAATTATCAAATCTCAATGAAATTACAATGGGACCACCTAGGAAATATAACTTACCGATTAAAAAAAAATCATTCGAATCGGTTCACAATTGACGGAATAATCGCGTAACAGACATAAAAAAAGAAACATACAGACGAATTAAGAACCTCCTTCTTTTTGGAATTCGGTTGAAAAATAAAACAACCGACCTTCATGCCCTGCGAGTCAGTTTCAATAGCAAGTTTAAGACATTTATCGTCATATCTCTGGAGATACTCATTAGATCTCTATGAAATCACAATGGGACCATTTTGGAGATGTTCACTACCGATCATTCAAAAAAAAAAACATTCAAATCGGTTCACACAATCAACGGAGTAACCGCGTAATATACACACGTACAAAAAAAACAACATACAGACGAATTGAGAACCTTCTCTTATTTGAAAGTCCGTTGAAAAAAGCCGTCAATTTTATTCCCTAATGTACTTTAGGTACTTTTGAGAATATGGACTTAAATTGATTGCGCTATTATTATTCAAGGAAATTTTTAATATAAATATAAAAATAGATAAAATTACAACAGTAGAGGAATAGGAGGAGGATACGCTGACCGCTTACCATCAAGCGGGCCGTCAGCTTGTTTGCCGCCATATGTTATTGAAAACACTCACTTTCACGTGCTTTGTTGAGTAAGAAATAAAAAAAACTCACTTTCACGTGCTTTGTTGAGTAAGAAATAAAAAAAACTCACTGTCACGTGCTTTGTTGAGTAAGCCTCTATAGGTTGAATACCTAAACTTTTAATTTAAATAAGTCCTATAGAAATCTATCGACATTTTAAAACAATGGTTACTATACCAAATTTAATTGAAAGCGGCTACTGTCGTGACGACTTTGACGAAGGCATAATTGGTCTGACCTTCAGATAGCTATTTAGGTTTAATTTTATTAACATCATTTCCAAGTATGCTTAGTTGAAAATGGACACAGAAATTTGTTTGCCATTTTGTTGTGAAATTATTACCAGGAATTGAGACAATGGTTTGGTTGAAACTTATTACATTTGTTTGAATTATATATAGAGGAGTTCACTAGTTTTAAAACTGAGAACTGTTTATTCTAGTTTGCAGCGAGGTAAGCAGGCTAATGGGTAAATTTCAGCAGCAATTTTTTAACCCACAATTGTTTTTTACAAACATAATGGAGCGCGGTCGAGGATGGTAGCACGTTAGAACTAGAATAGGCTCTAATATATTAAAAAAAAAAAAATTATATCTGTAATAAAGTAAAATTTGAACTATACAGAAAATAATACTTGAATTTAAAACATACCAGGATATACATACGGCATAAAATACACATACAATAATGTTTGTTCTCACAATAAAACCTATACTGTCCTTGTCAGAATAAAACAGAATGTTATGCCAAAAACTGCCAAGTAGCCAGTTCCTTACACGCATAAACACGTATCACGATAAAACTACATGACTACCAAAGTACTTTGTCAAAGAAATAACGGCATCATTTTCACTTAAAACCTTAAGCATTCGTTCGAACTCTGGCTTTGACAAGGTGCTAAGGCTCAATACTTCTACAATAGAAGTACAAGGAAAAATTTAGTGCGTTATCAAGTGCCCTAATAAAATTCTTGACCATATTCTACAAAATGTTAGGACACGCTATGAAACGTGTAAATGAGGTGAGCCCAAGTAGTAGCGATTTAAAGCTAACCCATATTTTGTTTACCACTAAAATAACTTTATGAGTATTGTCTGATTGTCGGGATTTATGGCACCCCACCTCATAGCGTCGAGTGCTGAAGTATTGAAGTACTAATACTATCTGGTATCTATGATCCAGGAAATCTTGACATTTTTGCTGTGACTGGCCTGCTTCTGCACCTGATATTGTACTATTCTATAATTTTAAGCTCGTGTAAGCTAGAATCATCTTTATAATATTAGTTTAGTTGTTGATATTTTACTTGGTTATAGCTGATAAAATTGATTTTCTTTCTTATTATTTCTTCTGTTTAAGAGCTGTGTTAGACGATTACTGAATCTCGCAAGTTGCTAGTTTATCGGTTTTCTATTGGACATATTTCGGAAAGTATGCTATCCAACTGTATGAACTAGTATTCTTATATCGGACAACCATACGTACCGATGTGCGCCATCGCTTCATGGTGGACATTTCATCAACCCGAACGAAACGTTTTGCTGCTTCATTCATTATACGTATAGCCAAGGAATAGAATTCCTTGCCGGTGTCTGTGTTTCCCGTTAACTATAACCCGGAGGTCTTCAAATCGCGAGTGAACAGGTATTTTCTTTGTAAGCGTGCGATATCGTCGACCGTAACATCACTTAACATATATGACAGGTGTGATATTGTTCAAGCACTTATCTATAAAGTATAAAAAACAAAGTCGCCTAGACACAACAGTTATTTATCTTTTAAAGAATATGCATCAAGAACTTTTGAAATCGCTTGCAGTATAAAGCTACCCTACCCACCTACGCACTTACCCGTCGATGTTCGCACGAAGTCCGCGAGAACCGTGGGCGCAATCCCGATTTTATTGGTTTTGCTTATTCAGTTTATTCCATATTATGGCAAATACACGGTGTACGCTCTAATAAAAGACGGTAATCAGCTTATGCTCGAGGTGTTCTGTTATTTGTTGACGGTAAAGGATTTTCTTGAGCTTTGTTATTGTATTTACTAATGCCTGACTTGTGAAATGTTGTGGTTGATGGATGAAAGGAATTATTATCATTGATCTTGGTTTTGTCGATGCGGTTTCTGAGATGCATTTTCAAATGTGTCTTGAAACACCAAAGATTTAGGTTCACCATCATTTTCAGCCAATTTTCGTCCATTACTGGATATAGAACTTTCCTATTTGATTTAGCTTACTAAATACAGACTTAATCAACGAATTCTTGATAAAAGAATAACATAAAGCTTAAATTTATGATACATAAACTGTTTAACTGGTAACTGTTTTATATTATATCATATAGGGTATCGTTTGAGCACTAACTAACTCACCTGTTGGTAAGTAATAATGTGGTCGAGGATGGTAGCACGCTAGGTCTAGAATGGGAACTCATAATATGTTTACATTTCTTAAAACCTATCCTATTTTTAGGGTTCCGTAGCCGAATGGCAAAAAAACGGAACCCTTATAGATTCGTCATGTCTGTCTGTCTGTCTGTCTGTCCGTCCGTCCGTATGTCACAGCCATTTTATTCCGAAACTGTTAGGACTACAGAATTGAAACTTTGTAGGTAGATGTATTCTGTGAACCGCTTTCCGATTTTTATACAAAAATAAAAAATATAAAAGTTTAAGGGGGGGCATCCCATACATGGAACTGAAACAAAAAAAAAAATCTTCAAACCTATACGTGTGGGGTGGGGTGTCTATGGATAGGTCTTCAAAAATGACATTGAGGTTCCTAAAATCATTTTTTCTCAACGTCAATCATTTGAAAGATAGGCGCGTCTAATGTAGTAAAATGTGTGTCCCCCCCTCCTCTAACTTTTAAAGTATAGGAGTGAAAAATCTAAAAAAAATATATGCTGTAGATCTCAATAAAAACTAACAACGAAAATTAGCTAGAACGAGATACAGTCAGCAGTTTTAGAGATATGGCGACCGCAAAGATAACTTTGTTTTTCATACAAACACTATGAAAAACAAAGTTAATTTTGTAGTTGCGAAAAATCATAGTTATGGAATACATAACGGTGTTACGGAACCCTACGAGTGCGAGTCCGACTTGCACTTGGCCAGTTTATTTTGTATTTTCAAGTTTAATTAGACTACTTTGTCGACATAATTGATGTTTAAGTATAGGAATGCTAAATTACAGTTTTGTATTACTAGATGAAGATGTCTCTGAGCTAAGCCGCAAACAAACAGATGCATTGACGGACGGAGGAACATGGCGAAACATCAAAGATCGAATAGGTTGTTGATTGTCGACTCAGAACATTGAAATAATTTTTAATCACGGTTGAGTTCAACCATTGGGTGACCACTGGTACATATTAATCTGCGACAGAATAAATATTAGCAACCCTAAAATAAACCAAGTTAAACTATAATATATTTATAGTTCTCGTGAGTTTGAATGATGATTATTAAGTACCAACTATTATACTCCCTACTGTTTTTTGTCGACTGTCTCGACTTTAAGTTTCGTTAATGTCCGATTCGCTGTGGTTAGTGGTCGTAGCGATCTTGTTGCGGAAACTCTCGAGGAAGTTTATCGGACATGCACGAAACCTAGACCGAGACAGTCAACAACAAACAGCATTGAATTTAATTGTTAGTTCTTTATAATTAAGTTTAAAATAGTTAAAATCCATATTGCATACATTTTCAATCAAATGGGTATGAAAATTTCCTTGCCCGATAGAATTTTCACTCACAAGTAAACATTGAAGTTCCTAGATTGAATTGCCTCTATGTCAGAATCGCTCGATATTGATGGCCCTAAACGTGGATCCAAGTAATAAGCTAGCAGCGTGTAGAAACAATTTGAAATCGTTCACCGAAACCATTGCGAGACTGGTGAACTTTAGCTCATTACATAGTATTATGTCCTATGGCATTCTACTGTGGGGGAAGGCAGCTGATATTCAATCAATGTTTGTATTACAAAAACAACAATATTGTCAAGAAAATCAAGTAATATGCAAAATATTACGGTGTGTGCTTTAAGACTACAATTACAGTGTACCGGACAGAAGTGAAAACTTCAACAAGGCAAAGTTAATAATACGAAAAAGTCGACTCGATCCGACTTTACCTGAACTACAGCCGACTTTACTACCAAGCGCTACATAGTTGAGCGTGTCAGCTCAATCCAAAGCAGTATTTTATTATTAAGACTTCTGTGGCCCAGTCTTATTCAATACCCACACTATAAAGAGTGCCCCAAAGACGTTCATTTGCAATTGTCCAATTTTACGTCATTGATGGACCAAATGATCGTGTACAAAGGCAATTGAAGCCATTGTCATTCGTCGTGATAGTAAGCGAATGATGGAAATATTGATTGCAGCCCATTGACAATTACGAATGACTGTCTCCGGAGCGCTGAAAAGGAAGTTTTCACTCCAAAAATACAGACGAATTAAAAACCTCCTCCATTTTAGGAGTTGACTAAAAAATGTGAAATATATGTAACAAATTTCACCACATGCCCCGCCCCACAGACAGACTACAAAATTTCTGTCGACCGATAGTTAAGTCGGTTTCTCAATTATTATGTTGATATAATGTTTGCACTTCCATTCATATCAACATACAACATTAAAATGACCGACTACTCTACCATTCGAGGCTAAAGGTAGATTGACGCTGTACCTTATGGTATGTGCCGTCTAGAATTCCAGATAGCGTCGGAAGTCGGTTGTTTACGGGCAGTTCTGTCCACGCATAGGCCAACCAGATATTGTAACTAAACTGGCTAACTATTGTTTACGTTTGTTTTCATATAACCAGAACGGAACGGTTTATTTGTTATGGGTCATATTTGCCGTCTGTATTGCTATTTGTATAATAATCTGTAAGGGTTGGCTTTGGTTGAGTTGTGGTACCAGAGCTTTTAACCAGAACAGAAGGAGAACAGTATTCACAATTAATCGAAAACCAATTAAATGTCGGCAACTGCATCTTCTTCGAGTCAGATCTTTGCAATTCATAATGCTCCGATCGGATGTTTTTGATACTTAAACTTAAAAAAATCAGTGGTCCTAACCGGAAAGGTTTCCAAGACCAAATAGCTAACGGATTAGTCAATATTCAAAATTTAAAATGACGCTTCCGAATTAGAATGGATCCAAATGAATTGAGAATAGTGCTGAGCCTTAGACATAACCTTTAATTCTGATACAGTTGGAAAAAAAATCACAAAAACAATCACTTCATTAACCAACCAGAGGCGTAATCAAACTTTGTACCCACTAAAAAAACTATTCCTATTTCCGACGATCGCCCCCTTGAGACTATTTATTATGTAGGGTCCGACCCAGTCCGTAAATAATTAATACTGTTACTAATTACTGGGATCTTTCATTAGTTCCTATTTTCTCTTGATTTGGGTCGTCTGTGGTTTGAAGGATGATTGGGATTGGTGATTGAGGAAAGGAGTAATGCTAAATTATACTGTTAACTACTAATTATGCTCTATGCTATTGGGTATTTGCTTTATATTCCAAACATTGTGTTGGAATACAGCGAACGGATCGGCAACATTTTTTTTTAGTCTTGTTAGTTGTTTATCTAAGGCCAAAGCCAACCGGCCTTGCCGTAGCAGAAACCACTAAACAGTGACCACTGGTGGTTGGTTTTGGCTGTTTTTTCACCCATAAACCATAAATGGTGGTCCCTATAGACAATGATACAAATTTAACTGAACAGTACTTGGTCGATGCAAAGTGTACTTATATAAAATAAATTATAAGTAAAAAATATTATTTAAAACAAGCTTTTATCTGGGACAATGAACTAACTAACCAACTCAACAACACATCCATAGCGGACTCACAACTATTTCATGTTTCAGGTGGCTGGGAGTGGAGCTCGTGGTGCGTGCGGGTGCAGTGGGTGGCAGAGCATCGCAGGTCGTTTGTCCCTGGTGCACGCGCCGACTTGCTGCGTCGCTGCCTTCACTCGACGACGCTGCGACTGCCGGCTCCGTCGCTCCCAACTCGTTTCAGTTTAATATTTAAGTTAGATATTTATGTTGAATGTTTTAGTTAAATATTTAGAATTACAGTTAAATATTCCAGTTAGATATTTTATTTATAACTCCAATGAACTAAAATGTTAAAAATAAATCCTAGTAAGTATTTGGTGTGTAGGTACTTACCTATATTTTTAAAAGCTTGAGGCACTGTGTATAGTAATTACCTAGCCTGAAAAACGGGTAGTGCTTCAAGCTTTTTTTAACATTTAAGTTCATTGTTCCAGATAAAAGATTGTGTTAAAAAAAATAATTACTTATAATTTATTTTTAACTTTTTAGTAGGTAGGTATAGATACCGACTACCTACCTACTACCTAAGTATTTGAGAGAAAGCATGATGTTTTCAAATATTCCACGGATATTTGATGTGTTTATGGGTAAAGTGCTCTTCAAGGAAAATCAATCGACTCGGTGGGGCTATGCTGCTTTATAACAGAAATGTCATGGCCACCTTACAGCTTCATCATCAGATGCTGGCTATAATTTAAGTGTAAAGTGCTTCTCAAGACGAATTATTTCAGCCCGAATTCACTGGTGTTACGTTATTTTATCACAGAGATGCCGTGGCCACCTTCCAGCTTCATCACCAGTCGCTAAATATCATCTAGGTAAAGTGCTCTTCAAGTCGAATCAATCGAGCTCAAACTCTGTAGGGTTTTGTTTTTTTATCACAGATATTCCGTGGCTGCCTTCCAGCTTCATCATCAGACCCTGGATATTATCTAAGTGTAAAGTTATCTTCAAGACAAATCAATCGAGCCCAAACTCGGTAGGGTTATGTTGATTTATTACAGAGATGCCGTGGCCACCTTCCAGCTTCATCATCAGACCCTAGATATTATCTAGGCGTAAAGTTATATTTAAGACAAATCAATCGACCCCAAACTCGGTGGGGTTTTGTTATTTTATCACAGAGATGCCGTGGCCACCTTCCGTTTCCATCATCAGACCAGCTCCATGGTACCATATCGTTGTATTGTCACCGAAGATACATAAGTATGTCAAATTTGAGTCAAATCGGACATCGGGAAGTGGGTATAATTTAGCTTCCAAGATTCCACCCAAACATACATAGTGACATACATACATATTTACATACATACACACATACATACATACATTGCAAGTTCAATAAAAGCTTGTAAAAACGGTTATCTTAAAGCATAATTTTGTTTAAAAATCCGTTGCATAATTTAAAAAAAAACAATAAAATTGTTTTTTTTTACATGCATAAAGTGTTATTGTGGTACTATTATTTAATTCATAATTAGAGCTTTATCTCTCTGGTCTGATATGAGTCATATCAGTTGAGATCAAATATACGAGTATCTACACTAATATTATAAAGAGGAAAACTTTGTTTGTTTGGTTGTAATGAATAGGCTCAAAAACTACTGGACCGTTTTTAAAAATTCTTTCACCATTCGAAAGCCACAGTATCCACGAGTAACATAGGCTAAATTTTATTTTGAAAAAAAAATAGGGTTCCGTAAGATATTTGGGTTTTAGCATAACAACGTTTGCCGGGCCAGCTAGTTTAAAATAAAACAATATCAGTCAAAAACTCAATAGTATTCTAGACTCCAGAGACAAGTAAATCCCATGTCGACTTTTAAAACTTAACTTTTCCCAGGTAGGAAATGGTTCTCAAAATGAGCAGTAAATTCTCCGCTGACATCTTTACGTGCTGAAGACAATGAGATGACTCGACCGCTTTGTTTCTCTGAATACGTTTGCAAAGTTGCAACTCATTTCAGAAAAAGACAATTCACGAATCCAACCATAAAATAGGTGTCAGTTTAACTGTTCTTATAAGAAATCCAAAGCAAATTATTGGTTCTGATTTTTAGAGGATACATTTTGACTCGACTGACCCGTTTTTACCATCCCTTGTATATCATTCCACCATCCCGTTTCTGCCATCGTAATTCACGGCATTGCCAGAAGCCCTCCCTCCACACTCTTCCCATACTACCTTGCTTGCAAAATGAGCCCGCTTGAGATTTTTTTTCCCACGCTTGCTCCGCCTACACACGCCGCGGCACCCCCGGTAACGATACAGGCGCGGGGGAACGCGCTGTAATTTCGCGCATGCGCGCTCCACACTCGACTTGCGACCTCGTTTGCTAGCGGACACGCCGAGCCGAGCGGGACGGTAATGACCGCGTGGCCCGTGGCGCGGCAGCCGAAGTTACTTACTACCTACAGAGCTATACTGTACATAAATACGTACATTTAAGGTTTAAAATTACGTATTACGGCTTAAAAAGGATTTTCCAAATCGAACATACATAGAAAAGATATATATATCTAATACTATAAGAATCTTTGTCCTGACTTACTGACTGACTGACTCACTGACAGACAACGCACAGCCTAAACCGCTGGTGGTAGAGACTTGAAATTTGGAGGGTATATTTGTCTTAGTACGTTAGGGTGTACTAAGAAAGGATTTTCCAAAATTCACCCCTTAAGGGTTGGGGGTTCAAAGTTTGTATGGAGAAACAAGATTAGATAGTCTTTTCAATCCGAAACTTCACACAAGTGCTTCAGTAAAAAAATAAGTAAATACGTGTTTCAGATTTTTTTGAAATTCCTCCCCTAAGAGGGTGAAATGGGGTGATAAAGTTTGAAAATCAATATTGTTTCGGATCGCGCTGAAATTTGGCATGCAGGTAGTTATTACGACGTTCGTTCCCTCTGAGAAAGGATTTTCCAAAATTAACCCTCAAAGGGGATGAAACGGGGGTTCAAAGTTTGTATGGAGAAACAAGATTAGATAGTCTTTTCTATCCGAAACTTCACACAAGTGCTTCAGTAAAAAAATAAGTAAATACGTGTTTCAGGCTTTTTTGAAATTCCACCCTTAAGAGGGTGAAATGCGGTAATAAAGTGTGAAAATCAATATTGTTTCGGATCGCGCTGAAATTTGGCGTGCAGATAGTTATTACGACGTTATTGCCCTCTGAGAAAGGATTTTCCAAAATTCACCCCTGAAAGGGATGAAACGGGGGTTCAAAGTTTGTATGGAGAAACAAGATTAGATAGTCTTTTCTATTCGAAACTTCATACAAGTGCTCGAGTAAATAAATAAGTAAATACGTGTTTCAGTTTTTTTAAAATCCATCCTAAGAGGGTGAAATGGGGGTAACAAAGTGTTAAAATCAATATTGTTTCGGATTCCGCTGAAATTTGGCATGCAGATAGTTATTATAACGTTATCGCCCTCTGAGAAAGGATTTTCCAAAATTCACCCCTGAAGGGGATGAATCGAGCGTTCAAAGTTTGTATGGAAAAACAAGATTAGATACGAGTACTATTTTCTATTCGAAACTTCTTACAAGTGCTCCAGTAAAAAAATAAGTACATACGTGTTTTAGGTTTTTTTGAAATTCCACCCCTAAGAGGGTGAAATGGGGTAACAAAGTGTGAAAATCAATATTTTTCGGATTGTGCTAAAACTTGGCATGCAGATAATTATTACAACGTTAGTTACCAAAAGAATTTTTCAAATTTCACCCCTGAAGGGGATGAAACGGGGGTTCAAAGTTTCTATGGAGAAACATTATTAGATAGTCTTTTCTATTCGAAACTTCACACAAGTGCTTCAGGACATAAATAAGTAAACACGTGTTTTAGTTTTTTTCGAAATTCCACCCCTAAGACGGTGAAGTGGGGTAACAAAGGCTGAAAATCAATATTGTTTTGAATTGAGCTGAAATTTGGCATATAGGTGGTTATTATGACGTTAGTATCAGCTAAGAATGGATTTTCTAAAGTTCACCCCTTAAAGGGATGAAACGGGGGTTCAAAGTTTCTATGGAGAAACAACATTAGATAGTCTTTTCTATTCGAAACTTCACACAAGTGCTTCAGGACATAAATAAGTAATCACGTGTTTCAGGTTTTTTCGAAATTTCACCCCTAAGAGGTTGAAATGGGGTAACAAAGTCTGAAAATCAATATTGTTTTGGATTGCGCTGAAATTTGACATGCATATAGTTATTATGACGTTAGCTACCTCTGAGAAAGGATTTTTCAAAATTCACCCCTGAAGGGGATGACATGGGGGTTTAAAGTTTGTATGGAGAAATAAGATTAGACAGTATTTTCTATTCGAAACTTCACATAAGTGCTCAAGTAAAAAAATAAGTAAACATGTGTTTTAGGTTTTTTTGAAATTCCACCCCGACAAGGGTGAAATGGGGTAACAAAGTATGAAAATCAATATTGTTTCAGATTGCGCTGAAAGTTGACATGCAGATAGTTATTATGACGTTAGTTACCTCTCAGAAGGGATTTTCCAAAATTCACCCCTGAAGGGGATGAAACGGGGGTTCAAAGTTTGTATGGAGAAACAAGATTAGATAGTATTTTCTATTTGAAACTTAACACAAGTACTTAAGTAAGTAAATACGTGTTTCAGGCTCTTTCGAAATTCCACCCCTAAAAGGGTGAAGTGGGGTAACAAAGTCTGAAATCAATATTGTTTCGGATTGCGCTGAAATTTGGCATGCAGATAGGTATTTTGACTTAGGTATCCGCTAAGAAAGAATTTTTCAAAATTTACTCTTCAAGGGGATGAAGCGAGGGTTCAAAGTTTGGATAGTAAATTTTATTCGTCATTTCACACAAGTACTTTTGTAAATAAATAAGTAAATACGAGTTTCAGACTTTTTCAAAATGCCCTTCTAAGTGGATAAACTGGGGTAACAAAGTCTAAAAATCAATATTGTTTCGGATTGCGCTGAGGAAGCTTTAGAATGCAGATTAACTATCTGCATTCTTATGGCGTAGGTATCCGCTCAGAAAGGATTTTCTCAAAATTCCTTCCGGATACGGAACAGGGATTCAAACTTTGTATGGCGAAACAAGATGAGATAAAGTACGTGTTGTAGGATTTTTCAAAATGGGGTAGGTAACAAAGTCTGAAAATTTGGGTTTTTCGGGTAAAATTAAAAAATTACCCCATTTATAATGAATCCCGAATTGCCTTAGTCACGTGATAACATGAAAACGGGTGAACTGAGTTGGCTAATTTTTATTTGATGTCTTTAATGATAGAATCGTTCTTACAAAAGAAAAGTTTTATGTAAATAAAAGAAGTTTTTAACGCGGGCGAAGCTGCGGGGCACTTCTAGTATATATATATATTTATATTCTGACTAATTGAGAACCTCCTCCATTTTTGTGAAGTCGGTTAAAAATAGTATAGTCTTATTTTTCGTACAACACTCCTTGCGTTGTTTTTGTAAACTTGTATTTATTTGAGAACTCAACTTCACAAAAAAGGAGAAGGTTCTCAATTCGTCGGATTTTTTGTTTGTTTTATGTATGTTGACCGATTACTCGAAAACGCTTGAACCGATTTGGAAAATCGTTTTTTTATTTCAATGAGTATAACAGATGATCCCATTTAAATTTCATCGAGATATGTTTAGTTCTGCAGAGATATGAAGATAAACACCATAAACCTAGTACTGAAAATGACTAGCGAGGCATTTGAAGTCTGTATTATTCCTTTTGTGAACGAATTTATTTGCAACCGACTTCCAAAAAAAAAGGAGGTTCTCAAATCGTCTTTTTTAGGGTTCCGTAGCCGAATTCCAAAAAACGGAACCCTTATAGATTCGCCATGTCTGTCTGTTTGTCCGTCCGTATGTCACAGCCATTTTATTCCGAAACTATTACGACTACAGACTTGAAACTTGGTAGGTAAATGTATTCTTGAACCGCTTTCCGATTTTTATACAATAATAAAAAATATACAAGTTTAAGGGGACCCCCCCCTTCCCATCCGATACATGAAACTGAAACAAAAAAAAAAATTCTTAAAACCTATACGTGTGGGGTGGTGTCTATGGATAGGTCTTTAAAAATGACATTGAGGTTCCAAAAATCATTTTTAGGGTTCCGTAGCCAAATAGCAAAAAACGGAACCCTTATAGATTCGTCATGTCTGTCTGTCCGTCCGTATGTCACAGCCATTTTATTCCGAAACTATTAGGACTACAGAATTGAAACTTGGTTGGTAGATGTATAAACCGCTTTCCGATTTTTGTACAAAAATAAAAAATATAAAAGCTTAAGGGGGGCAGACAGGCAGACATGGCGAATCTATAATGGTTCCGTTTTATGCCATTTGGCTACGGAACACTAACAAAGTTATTTTTGTAGTTGCGAAAAATAAAAGTTATAGAATACTCTACTGTGTTACGGAACCCTACGAGTGCGAGTCCGACTTGCACTTGGCCAGTTTATCTCAAAGTAAATCATTTAAAAGATAGGCGCGTCAAAAGTGGTAAAATGTGTCCCCCCCCCCTAACTTCTAAAGTAAGGGAGTGAAAAATCTAGAAAAAATATATTATATATATCTGTAGATCTCAACAAAAACTTTCAACGAAAATTGGTTTGAACCAGATACAGTCAGTAGTTGTTGAGATATAGCGACCGCAAGTATAACTTTGTTTTTCATACAAACTCTATGAAAAACAAAGTTATTTTTGTAGTTGCGAAAAATCATAGTTATAGAATACTCTACTGTGTTACGGAACCCTATGAGTGCTAGTCCGACTTGCACTTGGCCAGTTTTTTTTTTGTGTGTATCACATTCCATCCCATTTCACCCTCTTAGGGGTAGAATTTCAAAAAAACCTGAAACACGTATTTACTTATTTTTTTACTGAAGCACTTGTGTGAAGTTTCGGATAAAAAAAAAGACGATCTAATCTTGTTTCCCCATACAAACTTTGAGCTCCGTTTCATCCCCTCCGATGGTTAATTTTGGAAAATCCTTTCTCAGAGGGAACTAACGTCGTAATAACTATCTGCATGCCAAATTTCAGCGCGATCCGAAACAATATTGATTTTCACACATTATTACCCCATTTCACCCTCTTAGGGGTGGAATTTCAAAAAAACCTGTAACACGTATTTACTTAATTTTTTACTGAAGCACTTGTGTGAAGTTTCGGATAGAAAAGACTATCTAATCTTGTTTCTCCATACAAACTTTGAACCCCCGTTTTATCCCCTTCGAGGGTTAATTTTGCAAAATCCTTTCTCAGAGGGAACTAACGTCGTAATAAATATCTGCATGCCAAATTTCAGCGCGATCCGAAACAATACTGATTTTCACACTTTATTACCCCATTTCACCCTCTTAGGGGAGGAATTTCAAAAAAACCTGAAAGACGTATTTACTTATTTTTTTACTGAAGCACTTGTGTGAAGTTTCGGATTGAAAAGACTATCTAATCTTGTTTCTCCATACAATTTTTGAACCCCCATTTCATCCCCTTATGGGGTGAATTTTTGAAAATCCTTTCTTAGTACAAACTTACATACTAAGACAAATATACCCTCCAAATTTCAAGTCTCTACGACCAGTGGTTTAGGCTGTGCGTTGTCTGTCAGTGAGTCAGTCAGTCAGTATGTCAGGACAAAGATTCTTATAGTATTAGATAGATAGGCCATGTGCAAGTCGGACTCACACTCGTAGGGTTCCCTAACAGTAGAATATTCTATAACACTAATTTTTCGCCACCAAAAAATTTACTTTGTTTCTTATAGCGTTTGTATGAAAAACAAAGTTATCTTTGCGGTCGCTTTATCTCAAAACTGCTCACTGTATCTTGTTCAAACCAATTTCAATTTTGGTTGTTAGTTTTTATTGAGATCTACAGCATATGTATTTTTTAGATTTTTCACTCCCATACTTTAAAAGTAAGAGGAGGGGAGGGGGGGGAGGGGTTGGACATTCATTTTACCATTTTAGACGTGCCTATCTTTCAAATGATTGACTTTGAGAAAAAATGGTTTTAAAAACCTTCATGTTATTTTTAAAGATGAAAAAAGTGACATACGGACAGACAGACATGACCAATCTATAAGAGTTCCGTTTCTTGCCATTCGGCTACGGAACCATAAAAACGAGGAGGAAAAAAATGGAGGAGGTTCTCAAATCGCCGGTACATCACATACGACACAGTAATGGTTCCGTAACACAGTAATATATTCTATAACCATGATTTTTCGAAACTAAATAAACTGACGAAGTGCAAGTCGGACTCGTACTCGTAGGGTTCCGTAACACAGTAGTTCTATAGTTCTATAACTATGATTTTTCGCAACTACAAAAATAACTTTGTTTTTCATAGTGTTTGTATGAAAAACAAAGTTATACTTGCGGTCGCTATATCTCAACAACTGCTGACTGTATCTCGTTCAAACCAATTTTCTTTGAAAGTTTTTATTAAGATCTACAGAATATATTTTTTCTAGATTTTTCACTCCCTTACTTTAGAATTTAAAGGGGGGGGGGGACACACATTTTACCACTTTAGACGGGCCTATCTTTTAAATGATTGACTTTGAGAAAAAATGATTTTAGGAACCTCAATGTCATTTTAAAGACCTATCCACACGTATAGGTTTGAAGAAAAAAATTTTTTTTTGTTCCATTTCCAGGTATGGGATGCCCCCCTTAAACTTTTATATTTTTTATTTTTGTACAATATTCGGAAAGCGGTTTATAGAATACATCTACCTAGCAAGTTTCAATTCTGTAGTCTTAATAGTTTTGGAATAAAATGGCTGTGACATACGTAAGGACAGACAGACAGACATGGCGAATTTATAAACGTTCCGTTTTTCGCCATTTGACTACGGAACCCTAAAAATAAACTTTGTTTTTCATAGTATTTGTATGAAAAACAAAGTTATCTTTGCGGTCGCCATATCCCAAAACCTGCTGATTGTAGGTATCTCGTTCAAACTAATTTTCGTTGTTAGTTTTTATCTTACTTATGATAGTACTACAATAACGAAATACTAATAAAATTAAAAACGTCTAAATACCTATAGTGTTTGTGAGAGAACAATTATAATCCAGTTGTAATTATAAAACAATCTTTATGTTGTATTAAATTCAAATAAGAAACTGCCTTACGGTTTCGCATTATATGTATTATATTATATTTCTCAGGATAAAACTCAGTAGTTCAATACCTCATTCATTGAAATCGGTCCAGCCGTTTGGTTCCTACAACCAAAACAATACCCACATATAATCGCGCGAAACATCAACACGATTGGTAATTATGTTCTAATCTGTGACCTCAGAGGTCGATGCCTTGCTTACTTCATAGTTACTATGGGTAAACATATTTAGGTAAATGACAGGTGCTTGTTTGGCTCCAAAAAAAATTAGTAGGTACATTTTCGAATCTTGAAGGTCTGTCTTGAATCTTATCCTTGTAAGGCCTTATTTACTATTATTAAAAAATCTCGAAAGATCGCAGATACACGCGAAGTCGGCGCGCGCATCCTCACCTCGGAGAGGCTCGCGGCCGACTGACTCTAGATTCAATATGTTTCGAGTGCTGCTCACTTGCAAGTATATTTTTATACGTAACGCGCCGGGAATATGGTACAATATCGCAATCAACCTATTGACCGTATTCTTGCACAGAAGTAAAGGACGTAAGTCGCAAAACTAATTTTATTAATTATGAGAATATGAATTGGTTTTGAAGAAAATTGTCCTGGGAGATTCTTATAAATCATGTTTTACATTTGATAGTATTTATTTTGTATATGTAACTAAATCTGTTTGAGAGACAAACAAGAAAAATGAAAAAAAAAGCATAACTTTCAAAAAAATAAACTATCGAGCAAATTATTTTCAATTATGTTTCTGTTCTGTGAAACGAAAGAAAAAACATTGAAAAATCTAATATTTAAGTTTGACTTCATTAATATTATTGGTTGATTTACTGTCATTAGGCAAAGTATAGCATTCTGCAGGGAGCGTCCTCTTAACAAATGCAATCCACTATATTACCTGTTGGAAAGTTACGATGCGGTCGAGGATAGTGGCACGCTAGATGAAATTTTGGATTGTCTTTTGATATGATGAAGTTAGCTGTTTTCTGGTGAAAAAATCGTGGAGCCGCTTGTGGCTCTGTTCGCATCAAGATGGCGCGCAAGAAGGACATGAAGTTAGCTGTTTTTACGATGCGCGCGCTCACCAACAGCCAAATGATGAAGTATAACTTCTTATGAGCATATACATAAGTCACACACACGTACTGTAACGCACTACGTACCTGTAATTATTTACTGACATTTTCCCATCAAGGTAAATATGATCTAATTAGTGATTACCTTCAAACCAAGAGAGTAAGAATAATAAGAGCTATATCAAATGAGATTAGGCGCCACGTCGAAACCTCGAGTATTGCAAATGTTGATAGTAGCGTAGTAATGCGACCATTCACTATCAGCCTGTCTACTACTTTACTTTTTTGATATCATCACGAGTACACATTTTAATTTGAAACAATTTGCGTAGATAATAATATCAATATGTATCATTTGTAAACAATTATTTATACGTAAACCACAAAAACAATATCCGGAAACATAAATAACTTATTTAAGCGTCTTGAATATTTCCGCAAAAATAACACCTACACTGACCACCAATGATCACAAGAACTTTTATAGAGAAAGCGCTTATAAATTATCCAAAATGCTCTCTTATTTGAAAGGCGGTAAAGTTTAGTTTTTCTTGTAACTTCAATGAAATGACCAAGAGAATCAACACCCACGCATTTCACGGATGAGATCATCACGCGGCCTGTACAAAAGGCATTAAGGGACCAGTGTTTAAACACTCGTGTGAAATCTTATAACTCCCAGCTCTCGGATGGAGAGCATTTTGCTCCAGCCTTTGTAGTATAAGTGTTGTACCTGAAATTTCCGGTATATACAATACCGGAATTTACAGGTACAACACTTATATCTTTTTTGTGGTGAAAACTGCAAGCAGAACTTTGTAGAGAATGGTCTAGGACCGTGAAATATCGTATTGAGGAAAAAGTCACTGGATAGAGAAAAACAGATAATGATGATGACATGAAAATAATTCAGTAATAAATTGTGTCCGTGACCACGAACATTTATAAACTTATATCATCATCATTCGCAGCCAATCTGAAGATCTGTTGGCAATGATGATGCGGTCGAGGATACGACACGCTAAGCCTAGTATGGAAACTGGCTCTCATGGACAGCTACCGGTATACGCCTCATACGCTGCCCTCATCTATGTCTCTCCTTTCAGCTCAACGACTTCATCAATCCATCCTTCTGCTGTACGTCCAACATACAAGTTGAAACATACAACTTCTAATTCAAATGAAAAAAACAATGGTTATTCACTATCCCTCTACACTACCTAGCTTACTTTATTGGCCGACGGTTCAATCGTCTCATACCTATTTCCTTAGTACCGGATTACCGCTTTTATCCAAGATAAATCCGTCCTTCACAGGAAGGAACTGACCGGTCGCGACCGAGACTTCGCGACGCATAGTCTCGTTTAACACTCATTGTAGTTATGGTAACAAAGGTTACAGAAATACAGGCACAGAGGGATGGAATAAAACAGACTGGAATGGACTTAAAGGAAACAGCTAAAAATCCGTAGCCTTAATTATGTATATAGGTAGTATATAATAAACGCACAAAGTAAAATGATTTTACAATGAACTAGAATATAAGAGTATGTAGAAGTTGGAAGCTTAGTTTGTAGTTGCTAGAAGTTCAAGAAGTTATCGCTCTATGATTGAATTTAGATAATTTAAAATCATTTAAAAAACTAAAAGAAACAACTTTCAGTACCGAGTTTTTATATCCATATTTCTGGAGGTATTCATAATGGTCTCTATAAAATGTACACGAAACCACCTGGAAAGTAAACCCATTCAAGCAAAAGTAGAATTTTCTAGATCGGTTTAGGCGTCTTTGTGAAATTGGGTAACATAATAAAAGATTCCGACGAATTGAGAACCTCTTCCTTTTTTGACGTCAGTTAAAAACGGGCGTAAACGCAGCCTAACTGTCGATATTCAGGCCTAATGACTTGCCCTACTAAATCCAGTGTCTTTACATCCACGTAATCGTTTGATCTCCAACAAAAGATTTTCACATTATACCGCCCTTAGGACGCCAAAGGAGCCTTATCCGGAAGATGCCACTTGTAATGTAAATACGCCATTGTGTTACCGCGAAACTGGGCGTTTCTGCTCTACTGGTCTCGAAACGCGATTGTTTAGAGTCTTTACATATGACGGTTTTCTTAGAATTATTAATTCAAATCTACAGACTATGCGTGTTATCTACGCTGCGGGAATAGTGCTATACTGAAGTTACATGATCTTGATCAATAATGTTTATATTACAGTCAAAAAATTAAGATAGTTTGTAAACTTAACAACCGACTTCACATGCCACGTGACTCAGTTTCTGTAGCAAGTTTGAGATGTTTATCTCCATATTTCTGAAAATACTCATGGAATCTCAATTAATCGTACAATGCGACAGCCGATGTATTATTTTAAATTCCGTCAAAAACGTTATTAATAAATCGCCAACTAAGTTGGATGCGTAACTCGTACTCCACAAGTAGACGCCAAACAAAAAGCGTAGCAGAAATGCCTTCATTGTGTGTGTGTGTGTATGATACACACACTGTTGTAATGATGCAATCCTGAAGGCATTTTTATCATATGCATAAAGCTGCTTACGTATAAGCAAGAAATACGTTCGTAGCGTTATCTACATGCGTAGCGTAACGATCTTTAACAAGAGGGGAGCAGTTAGGAAAGCGCGTGTAATAACCGCGTTGTGTAAAGACCCGTGTATCTATGTAAATATTGGATATAGGTTATTTATGGCTAAGTGTAAATCTTCGAGCCTTTTTTGGATGTCGTATTTCCTATGGGAATTGAAGGAGAATGTGTGATTGGGTCGATATTGTTTGGTAGGTAATTCGAGTTACATTTTGACTGTGCTCACATTATCATCGTTTTTATGTATTCCTTTGTTGCTGGTTTTAGAGCTCCGTTCCCAAACCTTATTACTGAGACTCTGTTCTATGTCAGTTTGTCCATCCTTCTATCTCAGGGCTGTGTCTCATCATCACTAGTCTATCTCTGTTCACTAGACATTAGCTTGATCTTCAGCTCTTTGCTTTTAACCACGGCTAGCCAGCTTATATACAATACAATACAATACAAAAAGTCTTTATTGATCACCAAAACAAAAAATAAAACATGTACAATAACATCATTAATAAAAATAACATGGCGACCCAAACGGCGGTCTTATCGCTTAAAGCAATATCTTCCAGACAACCTTTGTAGGGACTGGATAAATGCATACGTAATGGCGGAGGGCTATTTACAGCTGAAATAAACTTTGCATTGTAAAAACATGTACTAAGAACCTAATATCTACATAAAAAAAACTAAGTATATAAAGACGTACACATATATATTTCTATATAAATAAATTACATACATCATACGTAAATACATATAAAACAATAATAATATAGCAGTGTGACAAGCAGTATATTATCATCGCTTAATCTAGCTAGAGGCACTGTGCAATACGTTTACCGAGACATAGTCTCCACTTTGAAACACGTTTACTCTAACAACAGCTAACAAAAATGCTGTGAAACAGAAATGTTGTAGCTTGTATGAGCCCAATAGTTAAAAATAATTACTAAAGTTAGAGCGTAATTTTTAAGGTTCCGTACCCAAAGGGTAAAACGGGACCCTATTACTAAGACTCCGCTGTCTGTCTGTCTGTCTTTCTATCTGTCTGTCCGTCTGTCACCAGGCTATAGCTCATTAACCGTGATAGTTAGACAGTTGAAATTTTCACAGATGGTGTATTTCTGTTGCCGCTAGAACAACAAATACTAAAAACAAAATAAAGTTAATAATTAAAGGGGGTCCGCATACAAAAAACTAATTAGTTTCGGCAAAATGACATTGATGGCGTTAGTAAACGAGCCCCGTCTTTCTAGATCGCGACCAAACCAAATATTCTTAAAAATATACAATTGATCAAATATATGAGGTTGAAACTCTGTTATGTTTCGTATTGTACGGAACCCTCCCGAAGTGTGCGATAAGAGACGCGATGCTGACTCGCACTTGGCCAGTTTTATTCAGTAGTCTGGTTAAATGCTGAGAGAGTGCAAACAGCTCATCACCAGTGTACCACATTAAAATGCGACGAGTCATATCTCGAAGCGGCTAAGTAGAGTAGCTAGGCAAATCGACAAATAGGTAGATTTGGATACTCTCGATCGTCCTACTTCAACTTGGCGACGACACAATAACCACATTACAATAACATACATTGTATCACACTAACATTGTTGTTTAATTATAATTTCTAGGAACACTTAAATGCATCAAAGTTTGTTTATAAATTAATACATTCGTTGAATTTAACATATTAAAACAACGTTTTATGAGAGTCAGCACAAACAAATAAAATAAGACTCTAAACATTGCAAAGAATTATTTTTAGGGTTCCGTACCTCAAAAAAAATGTAACCTTTGTGGGATTACTTTATTGTCCGTCTGTCTGTCTATCCGTCTGTCAAGACCCTTTTTTTAACCGACTTCAAAAAAGGAAGAGGTTTCTCAAATTGACCGTTTATATGTTTTTTATTTTATTTATTATGTTTGTTCGCGGATAATCGTCGTCTTCGTCGTTTATGAACCGATTTTTATATTTTTTTTTGTTGGAAAGGAGATATCCCAAGTGTGATACCACGGTAATTATTTATCGAGGTCTGATAAGTATCTCCAGAGATATGGAGATAAACACCTCAAAATTGGTACTGAAAATTAATAGCGCGGCATTGAAGTCGGTTCTTTTTAGTTTTTTAAACGATCTTATCTTAGGAACACGATGAGATATCAAGTTGAAACTTATATCTAATACTCGGATCTGTCTTGGCTGTTACAAAATGAAACTTGTAAGTCAACGCGATCAAAATTTATGACCGTTAGGTGCATATTTTTGCATATTTTTAGATTTTACAAGGGAATCAAAACCTATAGGGATACTTACCGTTGGCCTAGAATCATGAAATTTGGCAAGAAGCAAGGTCTTAAAGCAATAATATAGGAATAAATCTGAAAACCGTAACTATGTAGTTTATAAACAAAAAAAGGTGAATTAACAATTACAAACTTGTTATTTGCGGTTGGTGTAAAGCTTTTTTTCGATTAAACTGCAATGTTAAGTTTGTCCTTTCACCTAGTTTGAAAAATTTGTAAGGAATCCTCGGTGCACGAGTACAACTCGCACTTGGCCGGTTTTTTTTATTAAAACAGGAAGCTTTTATTTCTATATTAGATGCGTCCAGCGGCTTTGTCCGTCTATATAAGTAAGTACTAAGTATGTCCTATTCACTCTTTGCTATTATGATGTATGCCCGTGTTCGGCTCACATATACCGCGCGCCTTGCAACTCACAGTACACATGTTGGTTCTATTAATCTAACGTAACTTTTAACCTATTTACACAGAATTAATAATGGTACAAGTACTATTTATCCAAATTACTTATACCCTCTAGTGTTTTGGCGTTATTTAACGTAAGCGGTTCTAGAAACTGCTTACGAGGCTAATAACTGTATACGTAGTTTTGCGGATCATAAATAAGCAGTTATTTTTCGTAAGCAGTTTTGTGATAAGAATCGTTCCTTTTCTCAAAAACGTAATGCAAAATGGTTATTAGATTACGTAGACGTACGCAGTTCTGTGCTGTGATGTGCTGTGACTAACTGTACACAGTTAGTCACAGCACATAAGATTATAAGATAATTCACGAAATAGTCAATAAAATCAAATGAATGTATTATCAAAATAATGCGAAGCTTTGGTATCTTTGTAACGTGATATTTAACAGCATCAATTTTAGTACGCGGGCAAAACTGTTTTCTGATGTAGCTCTATGTGTGTGCTGTGTAGAAATAACTGGTTACTAAAATATGCTTTTTTCAAACTGCTTACGCGCAATCATGAAACTACGTATAACTAGTTACGCGAAAAAGCGATTACGACCCACCTCTAATACCCTCCTCGACTACATCCTTCCTTACGAGATAATGATCAAACAAGAAATACAATCAATAAAGAGTCCTATAAGCAAAAAGCAGGCAAAGCACTCGCAATACTACTAGTGTTGCAGGTGTTTATAGGCGGCAGTAACCACTTTCGATCAGGTGGTCTGCTTGCTTGTTTGTCACCTTTGACATAAAAAAAAACTAGTCTGTCGGGTACCTATTCAAAATACTTCTATTTCATCCATACAAATTTAGGCATTTCTTCACCGAAAGTCATTGCCAGATCGCAATTTCTACAATTTGTATCGCATACATATTTATCACTACATCGGAAGAAGCTGACTCAGCACCTCCCGTGCCATTAAGGGATTCACAAAGGGCCGGAGATACAAACGGAGAATGGAAGAAAACAGAAACATCATCCTCGTATTAGATGATGAATGATTTTAAAATGATTCGCTGATGGTATCGTGGGGGTTTTGGATGTGCTACCAAAATATTTTGTTAAGCTATATTAGACTAAGATAGTTATTTTACATTTTAGTTATATATAATACCGAATACGTTCACGTAGTACACCTATAATGTTTATCACTGAAAAGCTCTGCCAATCAACATTTATGTGGTCCGAGTAATTTAAGTTCACACCAAACGCGATCAGAAAACAATTGAAAAGTACTGAGATTGCGCCCGCAGATCACAGGACGCCGCGGTGTGGCCGTACCTTAAGATCGGATAGTCCGTTTCGGCATGGTTAGGTAACAAACAGACAGAGTGACAGAGTTAGACAGAGTGTAAGAGCCCGCGGCTTCGCCCGCTTTAAAAAGTATTCTAAAGCCTAATCCATAATATTGGCTATATATGTGCACCTCAGACTATCATAGAAAAGGCAGACAGATTCGTGCCGAACATCCCAAGTTCAGTAATACTAAATTCTAGAGTAATAAGTTTCCGCGCTCAGTCCGGCATAGTCAATACGGCATGATTACTACGTAAGCAACGCTGCCAAGTAATACTGCACGGAAGCGTCCAACCCTGCTGTCGCTTGGTAGCAAACTGTGCGCGGAAACGTATTACTCATGCTTTTAGTATTACTGAACTTGCGTTCACTCGGGTGTTCGGCACGAATCTGTCTGCCTTTTTTATTATAGTTTGAGATGTGCACAATTTCAGCAAAATCGATCCTTCCGATTGACCGTGAAGAAGTCCTAAACAAACATACAAACTGAATTTCGCATTTATAATATTGGCGTGATTAGTCTGGATTACTACTAATTCTACGGTAGTTATTTTACTGAACTGAAGGTTTTATTATCATTCTGGGACACACATTTTTCTTTTTAACCCCCAACACAAGAGGGTGTTATAAGTTTTACGTGTGTATCTGCTTGTGGCACCTTAGCGCCTAAACGGATGAAGCGATGTGATATTTAAAGGATCTTAATATTTCAATAATATTCTAAAAACATGATAGTTTTGACCTGATGCTAGGGAATTTCTCTTGGAATCTGTAGAATAATTCATTTCTCACTAATTTACAACAACAAGACACTTATTGTCTTGTTTGGGCACATTGGAATGATCTCAATGAACAGATTAAACATAGATCAATCCCAATGGGTTTTTAACCCCCAACGCAAAAAGGGGTATTATTATAAGTTTGACCACAATGTGTAAGTGTCACAATAATTATCAACAGAGATGGCGTGTTGGAGCTCATAGGAAAGGTCTCAATGAACAGCAGATTCGTGCCGAACACTCGAGTGAACGCAAGTTAAGTAATACTAAATGCTTGAGTAATACGCTTCCGCGCTCAGTTCGGCATAGTCAATACGGCATGATTACTACGTAAGCAACGCTGCGAAGTAATACTGCACGGAAGCGTCCGACCCTGCTGCCGCTTGGTAGCAAACTGAGCGCGGAAGCGTATTACTCAAGCATTTAGTATTATTGAACTTGCGGTCACTCGGGTGTTCGGCACGAATCTGTCTGCCTTTTTTATGATAGTCTGAGATTTTACACAGATTAGTCGATTATGGAAAGAAGTAGTCTCTGCCTACCCCAAGGGGAAAAAGGCGTGATTGTATGTATGTATGTATGTATGTAGTCGATTATATTCAACACGATACAATTGATTAAATCCGCTTTGTTCTGTATAATTTAATCATTTAACTTCTATTTCTATGCCTTTTAAATTTTGTCTTATATTCATAGCACTACTATTACTGGTAAATAATAATTAAAATTATGTTAGCTTTTGTAATATGTATCATTACTTACAGGAAAATACTGAACCACACAACACAAGATTGTCCTAGTGTGTGTTTCAGTGCTCAAGACAGTTTAGTTCATAAACTTAAACTGTGTAAAACCTTTTAGTTGTTTTTGGAAATAAATTATTATTATGAATTATGAATATACCTATTATTATTACCCAACTACGTCCGTAAGCTTAAATTTTTATCCTACAAAGCTACGTCACAATTCCTGAGTGGTGATATACCCAAAAGATGACCATTAAACGTCATCACTCACCATCAAGCGAGCGTCGTGCTTTTCCTGTTATCTTAAATCATAAAAATCTAAATTGAACTTGAAACAATTTGTTACCTTAATGCAGCCATTCCATTAGTCCAAAATGGAAATTCAGATTGCAAAAGCACTTTAAATCTTATCAATCTTGCACACGAAATGTTTGACCCAAAATTCGTAAACAAAAACGGTACAACACCTACGAAGTTTCAGCCTTATCCTCTTGAGGTGACCCGCAGATTTATTTGTTCTTGTATGATTAATGATTTAGATGTAATTGCAATGCGAATTTATAAGATATGTAATAAAATAAAGTAATAGTAAAGAAATTTTAACGTAGCAATAATTTAAGATCGTGTAAAAAAAACTATAATAATCGACCTTAAATATCGTGCTAGTCATTTTCAGTGCCAAGTTTGAGGTGTTTATCTCCATATCTCTGGAGATACAGAACATAATCGCAATTAATTTTAAATGGGATCCAAATGGGTCCACGCATCTTTGAGTAATCGCGGAGCATACATAAAAATAAAAGATTCCAACGAATTAAGAACCTACTCTTTTTTTTGAAGTCATTTAAAAAAGAAAGATACTCAATTAGACTGCATTACCTCAGAACTCGAAAAAATACTTATGTTGCAGAAAACTTATCTGAAGAATATTATCCCCAGAGATATGAAGATAAACACCTCAAACTTGGTACTGAAAATGACAAGCGCGGCATTTGAAGTTTTTTTTTTATTTGTAACTGATCATAAATTTTTGATGTACGGATCCATTAATTATTAATTTAGCTAAAACGCCATAATGTTTATCATTTAAGAAAATGGAATATAAAAATCTTTACAATCAACCGTTTTCATAAATAAGATATTTGCCTTCAAAAAGGACAAACAAATAACCCTTTTGGACGTTATAAATAAAGCTGACTTCACAAGCGTTCAGGATCTATTTGAATAGGCCAGTATTGTCCGTGTCAAGCCCTAAGGGTGCAATCACAGAGAGAAGAAATCAAAAAAGTTTCAAAAGAGAAGTTGTATATTTTGACATTTCAATCAATTACTTCAACATCATTAAATTATTATGTATGCAATTTCCAATACAATGTGTGTTTATGAAATGAATTTATTGAATTTAATCTCATTCCAATTGAGTAGTATTTTGTGGTTTACACTTTTCATTAATTATAACGTGACTGTCTAATTTTTAATAATTAAAAACCAATAACCTAAATTATATTTAATTATTAAAAATGAGACAAATGAGATTCTGCTAGTACTTCGATTACTAAGTACGAAGTACAAGTAATACTAACTATTAAATAAGTATCACTTGTACTAATATATTTTATTCTGTGGTCACTAAAGTATATCTGGCAATACTTACTCTGAGGGTAGTACGTACCCTCCGGGGACGGACCCTAAAACGCGTTTTAATTATTCTCGAAAATTACAACTCTTAACTCTAGGCTGCAAGATGGGTCCTACAGTGTCAAATGTCTACATCGAACTGCGGGATATAAAATTATATGAAGTTTTATAGGAAACTAAAAAATGCCAATTGTGAAGTTCCCCTAACAGAACAACAAAATTGTGCCCAAAAGATGCCATTCCAAACGGACAGGCGTAGGTCACGAATTTGGGGACGATCTCGGGTTATATTAACTGGGCGATTTAAATAGACTGGGATCTAACGAAATCTTTATTTACTACTTCATAAAAGTTAGGTAAAGGAAAAGTAAATAAGCGGCCAAGTGCGTGTCGGGCCACGCGCAGTGTAGGGTTCCGTAGTAGCCTATTATTCAATGCATGTCTTTACCCGTTATAAACAAGCGACTAGGTACTCCGTCACTACACACAGGATTTATTCTAAGGATTTTGTATTTGGTAAAAAATATCCAACACCCAAGTTCAACGACTATTACTTCTAAACTAATAAAGCTATCTTAACCGCTATAATTTTCCTTCAAAGTTCGTAGAATGCGCTATTATCACGAATTTTTCCAGATTTTTCAAGCCAGCAGTTTAGCTTTTAGCGGGGGGGGGGGGGGACGCCCTACTGGAATAAAAATTTGTACTTTAAAGTTTAATATTTCGTAGTATTCAAGCGAAAAATGGTATTAGCAACCCTCAAGTCATTTAAAAAGACCTATTCAAAGATACACCACACGATAGACGATGAAAAAAAAATCATCCCCACTTCTCATATAGGGGAGGTACCCTAAAAAAAAATATTTTTCAAAATTTTATTACAGCGCTTTGTCGGCGTCATTTATTTACATACCCCCACAAAATAACAGTTTTCTAGTATTAACGGTTTCTTAGCAAAATCTCGGACAGACAGACAGACAGACGAACATGACGAAACTATAAGGGTTCCTTGTCAGGACTACGGAACCCTAAAAAGTAACCATTACCTACTAATACAATAACTTTGTTGTCCGTTTTTATGTAAAGGCGGACGGAGAGACGGACGGACGGAAAGTGGAGTCAAGGTTTAGGAAAAATAATTGGCGGCGTGTTATTTTCAGCAAATCATTTGTATTTTTGCCTGTTGATATTTAAGAATTAAATGCTATCTGCTTAAATTTGTCAGTCATTTTTAATTAAAAACAACAAATGTTGTATTTTCAATCGACTTTCAAAAATAAGGAGGTTTACAATTTGTCAGTATGTTTTTATTTTTGTTTTTTTTTTGTATGTATTTTATGCGATTACTCCGTCAATTGGGAACCGATTCGAATAATTCTTTTTTTAATCAATAGGATACATTCTCGAAATGGTCCCGTTGTCATTTCATCGAGATCTGATAAGTTTTTTTAGAGATATAACGATAAACGTTTAAAACTTGTTTCTGAAACTGACTCCGTGGTGCATGGAAGTTTTAATAGGGGTTTTAATAAAGGGTAGAACGGGACCCTATTACTAAGACTCCGCTGTCCGTCTGTCTGTCTGTCTGTCTGTCCGTCTGTCACCAAGCTGTATCTCATGAACCGTGATAGTTAGACAGTTGAAATTTTCACAAATAATGTATTTCTGTTACCGCTATAATAACAAATACTAAAAATAGAATAAAGTAAATAATAATAGAGGGTCCCCATACAAGAAACGTGTTTTCTTCGGCATTTCACGCCATCTATGAACGCTTAGTTAGGTAAACGTCCCATAGATGGCGTTATATTGAAATGTCGATCCCTAACTCCTTTGTTAGACGTTAGATGGCGTTATAAGAAATAAAATATTTATTAATTATTATTTTTTGCTGGCGAAAAATTATAGTGGTATTTTTTGCTCGATCATATAAAATACTGTAGTGTGGTACGGAACCCTACCAGTGCGAGTCCGACTTGCACTTGGCCAGTTTATAAAATCTTAATGATCTAGTATCGGAGATATTAGCTTAATACGTTTATCTGGGAGCCATATTTTGATAGAAATTCTATTTTATGGTGATTTTCAATCTAAGAAAGTAGATTTTGATGTTTAACATTTTTTTGCACGCGTGAATGAGTAATACAACTACTCCACAACTTAAACAGGTCCACTGAAAAGTGAGCATTTCGTGGTTTTCAAACGGTCCGGGTTAGACAAAGACCCTCGAGGTCACCCTTGACAAAAATTTCGAAACATTGGAATTGGGTTTTGTTAAATAATTACTAACATTTCTTCGTTAATTGTTTCTGTTTATTTCTTCTTTCTAGTTTCAATTATACTTACTAGTATCCTACTTTCTATTATTAATTCATTGATAATATACATGTCCAGATACCGTATTAAACACACGTAACTTTCAAAATAATGATCTACCGTATATAGTAGATCATCTGTTTACTAACGACAGTGACACTTGAACTCGTGAAAAAAAAATGCCAATTTTTGCAGTGCTACTATGCCACAATCACGTAGGAAAGCATAATTTTAATAAGAAGATTAGTTATCATTAGTAAGTTTTAATATTTCTCAATCGTTTGAGCATGAAAACACGATTATATTTTTTTATTTTTCGCTGGCTAGTCGGACTGGTAAGTGTTGTCAGTTTAATAGTCAGGTAATTTATCCAAATATTTGGGAACTTTTTTTCCGTGTATATATGTATATATATATGTGTTCAACAGGTCAAAACTATAATACAATTATTAACGACATTATATCACTTTAACCGAATTTGAAAAAGGAGAAAGTGGGTATTCGAAGAGTATGTTTATTTTTTTTGTTGCTACCTCAGATCGTAGTCAAATCTGTACCGATTATTATTAAATTAGACTAGTTGTGTCCCGCGGCTTTGCCCGCGTATATAAGTATTCGATATCCTATTCTACCATTGGCTATGATATGGTGTTTGCCCTCACGCGTCTGATCGTGTTCGAGTCGCAGAGACCGTGCGCCACGCAGCTCTCTCACACGCATTCTATGTACTGTTATTCTCACCGTATCTTTTAATTAGGTTTCCTACAGACCCTGCACAATCAAACCTTTAAAATTTAAAAATGCGACGACTTTAACTGCTGGCATTCTTAAACAGGCACGTAGAGACAATATTTGACAGCTTTATGACAGAGTCACGCAGACACAGAGCAAAATTTGAGACGTTTTCTGAGTGACTTTGAAATGTCATGTTCTCTCTGGACGAGTTTATAATCAAAGTATTAATTATTAATATTATAAAGGCCAAAAATTTTTGTGAGTGTGCAAGTATGTTTGTTACTTATTTACGCTGAAACTCATTAACGTACAATCCAAATTAAAACTTGTATTATAAATCGATGCTAAAACTACTTAATCGATTCAGCTGAAATTTGGTATGTAGATAGCCTAGTCCCTGGAATAACACATAGGCTACTTTATATCCCGATATTCCCACAGAAACTATGTCTACGCAGGTAAAACTGCGGTTGTCAGCTAGTATTGAATATATATATATGTATATTGAATTATTTGAATTGAATATATTGAATATATATGTATGTATAAGAAATACATAAACATAGCAAGAACTTTTTAATTTGCAGAATACCTCATTAGTACTGCATGTGAATCTTACATGGAACCTCCATATTTATTTAGGTACCTACTTTAAAGACAAAGTGTTTATGAGGGTTCCGTACCCAAAGGGTAAAACGGGACCCTATTACTAAGACTCCGCTATCCGTCTGTCTGCCTGTCTGTCTGTCTGTCTGTCTGTCTGTCTGTCTGTCCGTCTGTCACCAGGCTGTATCTCATGAACCGTGATAGTTAGACGGTCAAAATTTTCACAGATGATGTATTTCTGTTGCCGCTATAACAACAAATACTAAAAACAGAATAAAGTTAAAAATAATAGAGGGTCCCCATACAAGAAACCTGTTTTTTTCGGCATTTCAATGTTACGCCATCTATGAACGCTTAGTTAGGTAAACGTCGCATAGATGGAGTAATATTAAAATGTCGATCCCTAATACCTTTTTTATACGTTAGATGGCGTTATAAGAAATAAAATGTTTATTCATTATAATTTTTTGCTGGCGAAATATGATAGTGGTATTTTTTGCTCGATCTTATAAAATACTGTAGTGTGGTACGGAACCCTACGAGTGCGAGTCGGACTTGCACTTGGTCAGTTTATTTTTAAATATAATATAGGCTAGCGTTTGGCCACTATCTCGCCTGGTAATAAGCGATGATGTGGTCGAAGATGGTGACCACGCTAGGCTAAGAATTCGTTGAATCTCAAGTACTGTGTGCTCCCAGAACACCGTAAGGTTATGGCGGCAAATTTTCTTCTTGATTGTGGTGAGCTACGTTTTGGTAGCAAGTCAGGCGGAACATCGATAAAAATGTTCCTACCACCTGTAGACTAACATCGGTATCGGTGCTAGTATTTGAACCAGCAACCGCTAGCTCTAAGCGAGCTACGACTTGACTTCTAAGTCTAACGTCCTTAACGCCAGCGGGGCTCTCAATCCTAACTTCCTTACTTAATATTATAAATGCGAAAGTAACTCTGTCTGTCTGTGTCACTTTCACGCCAAAACCACTGAACCGATTTAAATGAAATTTGGTACACAGATAGCCTGAGAACGGACATAGGCTACTTTTTAATGCGAAAAGAGGGTTGTAAGGGGTTGAAAGGGGGGATAAAAAGTTGTATGGAAGTATCGTCATTTTTAAAGCTAGAAGCTTGATACTTATTGTTTAGGCTGTTGATTCGATCTAAATTAATATGTCTTTCAAAGTTTGTGAGGGGGAAGGCGGAGGAAGAAGGGGAAGGGGGAATGAGGGGAGGGGAGGGAGGGTGGAAGTGAGGGGAAGGGGAAAGGAGGAGAGGGATGGGAGGTGAGGGAAAGGGGAGGGGAGGGGAAGTGGGGGAGGGGGAGGGGGGAGGGGGAGGGGGGAATGGGTGGGGAGAGGGAAGTGAGGGAAGGGGAGCGGGGGGAAGAGAGACGGGGAGGGGACGGGGAAGTGGGGGGAAGTGAGAGGGGAAGGGAAGTGGGGGGAAAGGGGAGGGGGAGAGGAAAGTGAGGAGAAAGGGGGTGGAGAAAAGAGAGAGGGAGAGGGGAGGGGAAGGGCGAGGAGAAGGGAGAGGGGATGGGGATTTGCGCGGCGTGGTACGGTGCGGTGTAGGTGGGATACGCATGTGTCTTATTTGTAAAATAATTAGCCTAAATATTTAAAAATGCTACCCAAAGACACTATTCTACGCGGACGAAGTCGCGGGCACAGTAAGTATGTGAATAAAACAAAAAAAACAACCGCATCGTCACTTACCAACATGTGAGATATGATAATCACTACATAATATAAAACACCCGTCCACCGCCGCGTCCATCTATATCTGTCTGTTCGCGATAAACTCAGAAACTACTGAATACATTTTTATGCGTTTTTCATCAAGTAATTGATTAAAATATGACGATGATTGTATACTAGACACAACAAACTGATTCAAAACATGTATTTATTTATTTATGGTAAGCCAACAGTTTCAATTAAAACTAAATGATTGACAGTATATAAACCATATAATATCGTTTAAAAACTAAAAAACAACCGACTTCAATGCCGCGCTATTCATTTTCAGTACCAATTTTGAGATGTTTATCTCAATATCTCTGGAGATACTTATCATACCTCAATAAAATTACCATGGTACCACACTTGGGATATCTGCTTTCGAACAAAAAAAGAATAATCGAAATCGGTTCATAAACGACGAAGTTATCCGCGAACAAACATAAAAAAAAAAAAAAAAAAAAAATATACGGTCGAATTGAGAAACCTCCTCCTTTTTTTGAAGTCGGTTAAAAACCAATTAAAGGCTCACACGTATGCGAAAACAGATTATGTTATGAAAAAAAACGTGTGTGTACATATGTACACGCGTTAGAAGTTATACTTCTGTGGCGTATGGAAAAAATAAACTAAAATGCAGTAGTGATTTACGATAAATATTAAAATTAGTCAAAAAGATTTTATTTAAATAAAAAAGGTTTTATTAACGTAAAAATATGACGTTCTTACGAAATGACTTATACAACTTGAACATAGTCATGCCACCTAAAACTAACTTCACGGTGTAGAATTTAGGTGGCGGTGTGCGCGCGCATCGTACCACCTAGAACTAACTTCACGGTGTTAAATTTAGGTGTGTGCGCGCGCATCGTAAAAATTCACTCTCATCATTTTTCTCTATCGCGCCAAAAGAAGTATAACTTCAAAAATGTGAGCATATACGTCATGCTCGCCCGCGCTAAGCCGGGGTGAGTCGCTAGTAACTTGTATAAAAAGGAATAAAACTAGCCAAGTGCGAGTCAGACTTTTGTCCCGCACACGGAGGGTTCCGTATTTCCGAAGTCCGAACTCCACGAACTTCTAACACCAATTAAGTAAATATTAACACAAAGGTAATTAATATAATTAAATATCTAGAAGACCGAGTGTTCGTACGACTAACTTTCTACTGATTCTAGCTATAGGCGTGTGTAGTTCGCGAACGACTGACTCAATTGAAGTACTTCAGTTGTTTCTTGTCATTCACTCTGTACTTCACTTGCCTAATCTATACTTCAGTAGTCCAATTACTTCATCTACTTCGTCGCTTGAAATTTTGAAAACGTTCCATCATAAATCGAGTTAATACAAAAGAGTATATGTATGATATATGAAAATGTATGAGGTGATTAAAAAGATATGCCACAAGTATTTTATAAGATCGAGCAAAAATACCACTATCATTTTTCGCCAGCAAAAAATAATAATTAATAAACATGTTATTTCTTATAACGCCATCTAACGTCTAAAAAAGGTGTTAGGGTTCGACATTTTAATATAATGCCATCTATGGGACGTTTGCCTAACTAAGCGTAGTAACTGTAGTTCGCGGTGATGGACTAAAGACGTGAAGTACTAAACGATTTCTTTTTGGTGAAGTATTTTGCGCATACTAGGTAATTGACGAAGCTCTTTATGTGCAAAAATTGAAGATTAATTATTCAATAGTGTACACTACATATGTGCAAATAAACTTTATCTTAGTATAGCTAAGTAAACAAATCGACCGAGGCCCAAAAATTTGACAAATGAAACGCTTGCGCGTGCTAATTTTTCCTGTGCTGCCATCTAGCTGCGTCGAGGTGAATTAAATTCTTATCGTATCGTATCGTAAACAACACGTTTTTTGTTTCAAAAACCCTTTAATTTTTAACTTTATTCTGTTCTTAGTATTTGTTGTTATAGCAGCAACAGAAATACATCATCTGAGAAAATTTCATCCGTCTAACTATCACGGTTCATGAGATACAGCCTGGTGACAGACGGACAGACAGACAGACAGACAGACAGACGGACAGCGGAGTCTCAGTAATAGGGATAAAAATGGAGTCGAAGGGCATCGCAAATGAATAATATTATTAAATTACGACTGCATAACTAACAACAATATCCGCGTGATCAAATAATGTAATCAGTTCAAGTTGCCATGCAATCTACGACTAACAAACTTCTAAAAAGGTACAAAGTAAAAGCACTTACGTAACTCGCTGTTATTACATTAAAAATAACACCTTAGAGCTCGGCCGAGTAACGCCACGGGCACCTAGTTACACAGGACGTTTGAAAAATTTATTGTTATTAGTTGCCCCTCGCTCGCTTCACTAGCTAGGCTAGGGGACGGCTTCACAAACACTTGGTTTCATAGTTTTAACTTTGGCTAAGTATGTTTTATAACAGTGGAGACGTAAAGATTGTGGAGGTTGAATACACACTATAACGTATAATTATGAATAAACTTAAGATTATTTTATTTTTGTTTATACTGAGATATTACAAGAAATCAGGTAAAATAATATAGAATAGTTGTAAAAACCAAAAAAATGTTAGAATTAGTAATCCCAATTATAACATAGGAACTCAATGGCAATTTTTTAGGGTTTCGTACCCAATGGGTAAAACGGGACCCTATTACTAAGACTCCGCTGTCCGTCTGTCTGTCTGTCTGTCTGTCTGTCTGTCTGTCTATCTGTCTGTCTGTCTGTCTATCTGTCTGCCTGTCTGTCTGTCTGTCTGTCTGTCTGTCTGTCTGTCTGTCTGTCTGTCTGTCTGTCTGTCTGTCTGTCCGTCTGTCACCAGGCTGTACCTCATGAACCGTAATAGTTAGACAGTCAACATTTTCACAGATGATGTATTTCTGTTGCCGCTATAACAACAAATACTAAAAATAGAATAAAGTTAAAAATAATAGAGGGTCCCCATACAAGAAACGTGTTTTTTCGGCGTTTCACGCCATCTATGTACGCTTAGTTAGGCAAACGTCCCATAGATGGCGTTATATTAAAATGTCGAACCCTAACACCTTTTTTAGACGTTAGATGGCGTTATAAGAAATAACATGTTTATTAATTATTATTTTTTGCTGGCGAAAAATGATAGTGGTATTTTTGCTCGATCTTATAAAATACTTGTGGCATATCTTTTTAATCACCTCATACATTTTCATATATCATACATATACTCTTTTGTATTAACTCGATTTATGATGGAACGTTTTCAAAATTTGAAAATCGAAAAAACTATGACGGATTACATGGAGAAGTGAGTCTGGAAAAGAAAGGGACGAAGAATGATAAAAATCAAGTCCAATATATTGTACAAAAAGAATATAAATAAAAGTGAGCAATGCCGGTGTACTACAGAGGTTATATTGGCGGGGCCCATAGCGGGGGCTACAGCATTTACTCTTTTGATGGTTGCCCTCCCCACCACTGGTGGTTGCGGTGGTTGTGGCGGTTGCGGTTGCTAAGCCTGGGAAGGCAAGTCCGGAATTATAGCAAATGCCTGCTGCAATGATGACAACTCTAATTAGGCATAATTTATAATCGTCCAAGTCTTATTAAACTGTTATACTTACCGATGTTTCCGAAATGCTGTAATACTTACACCAAATGATTGTTGACGGGGACTCTCACCTTTACCAGGATACAATGCAATGGACCCTAAGTGCAGTGATAAACACTTAGTTTTATTTGAGATAAGTATCGTAGAGTATAGTAGAATTTATAGGAATATAATTGTTATAACCCGTCTTTTGTAGTTTATCTTGTCTAGGTTCCTGGTTCCTTTAGGGATGTAGCGTGCGGTAGGCCTCCTCCAGGGCTCCGTTACGTGATATCACGTTTCGTTACATACTGTATTGTGGTACGGAACCCTACGAGTGCGAGTCCGACTTGCACTTGGCCAGTTTATTTCTTATTCCTTAATTATATTGTTAGGTGTCACTGTGTAAAAAGCCTAATTAAATATTTTTGAACGTTAAAACGGGCACATTGTTAAACGGCTGATAAACTGCGACATCCTCGTGTTTATTATTTTGATGCTCTACCTTAGTGAAATAGACCCTACCTGGAATAGCTCACGACGCCCTGAATGGACGGTGTTTTATGTAAAATGCATGTGAAATTGCGGTCAGGCTTGTAGGTGGGTTTTTGATTTTGAATGCTTTATGGGCTTGTTATTGCGGTGGCTAGCCTAGATTTTTTAACAACCCGCGTTCATAGAACACTGTTTATCTTGCACAATTACAAAGTAAAATACACATACATACGAACGATAACCAAAATAAAAACGAATAGTTGTATCATGAATTTTATGCAATTATGCATAAAATGAGGTGTAATGTACCAAAGAATGCCTATGGTGTTTTATATGAAAATATAAATTAGCTATCTATTCTTTTTTTATATTTTATAGGCTACTAGCGTTTGACCACTATCTCACCTGTTGTTAAGTAATGATGCGATCGAAGATGGTTAGCACGCTAGGCCTAGAATGGAAACTGGCTAAATCATAAAATAATATTACACTAATAATGTTTAATTAGTATAGCTTAGGAAGAGATATTATAAATATTAAACGTGCTAAACTCACCCAAGAAGCACCATAGCAATTTTTTATATTATTTTACGTTAATTAAATATAAAATTTCATTGCACAATCATAATAGGGAATATGCATGATTTTTTTTAATATGTTTATTTCACTGAATACATCCATTTAACACAGTAAGAAAATTAAATAATACTGAAAGTGTTCAAATTAAGCTACAAAATGTAGTTTAAGCATTGAAAAAATATGAGGTATCTAAAACGCTGCCAAATTTTCGCGCGCCTTTGTGACGTCACAGTGCACAACACAGTCTCCACAGATTAAATATTTTTAATAGAAATACTACGTATTCGTACTACAGTGCATACTATTTCTATGAAAAAGATTTAATCTGTGGAGACCGTGTTGTGCATTGTGACGTCACTTACTATTTGACAAGTGGTGATGTGTTTAGCAAATTTAAATTTCCCACGCTTTTTTGCATTTTTTATATAATATTTTAACATATGTAAGATTATTATTTATTTACAAAAAAATGTTTAACATACAACACCAGAACAATAATGATTCGAAAATAAATGATTTCTAGTAAATTTATACCACATGCATATTCCCTATTCCGATCATCCTGTGCATAAAAATCGTAACCGTATAATATGAAGGAGCGACCAATCCACTGATAAAGCGAGATAGGCGATACGGTACTGACTTGATTTATATCTTTATTGTGAGGTCCAGCGAACCTCTGTGAAGGTATAATAATATGAGTTATCTTTACCGAAACCTGTTAGATAACATTGAAAGTGGAGGATAAATGAAGGTTCTGTACGCTTCCTTTTTATTGTTCTTTGGATAAAGACATTTGAAGTCGGGGCTGGTGGAATTTTGAATATAATAGAACATAAACTTATGTACAATATAATTAGAGCCAAACTAAATTAGTGTGAGATATGCTTGCGTATTGCGTATAAAAAAAAACAACGGATTGCACTCCGGGAGCGCCGGTAGAAGTGAAAACTTGATCTTTAACGTTGTGCATTTGGTCTACTCTCCCTCCGTCTTACGAATTTTCGATCAGGTCAAGTGTCCTGAGGCGAGTTTAAATTTTTTTACCCATCCCAAAAAAGTTTACAACCGTTAGAAAAATTTTCACTTAAAAAAAACTTAACAGAAAACAATATTTAGATGCGATTTGTTCCACCTACCGGTAAAAATCTGAGTCAGAAGCATTCCGAGTTTCAATGGTTACTTAAATCTGAAAATATGTAGTTAAATATTCGATTTAAAAACTATGATATTAATCTGTATTGTTGTAACCTTATAGACTTCCTAAATACAAAGCTTTTTCATTATTTATTGTTATGGATCAATTCATCGAATGACCTCTTTCACAGAATTCCAGAACTGGAACTTTGGATCGACTTTTGATTGAAAATTGTTGTACGAATTGTTACGAACTTTATTTTTCTGTTTCCAAACATTGACAAATTGAAAAGGCCCGATCTGGGGCTTATTTTGATAGAAACAAATTTTAGTAAGTAACATTTTTTATAAGTAAAGGTACGACCACACTGCGGCGTCCTGCGTCCGCGTGCGCGTTTGCGATCATTTTCTGATCGCCGTAGATTGCGTTTGGTGTGAACCCGTCGGAACAAATACTACTGCGCTATCTGATCGCCTAGATCGCGCACGCAGTACGCCGCGGTGTTGTCTTACTTTAAGTGATGTAATCTAGTATAGGTTTTACTAGTGTGTAATACACAAATTTAAAAAAAAAAACCTTAAATTACTTATAACTTTTGTGTTTTTAAAGAGTTGTCCAGACGTCTAATTGACATCAAACATGACCAAAAAAGCTGGCGCTTACCTCGGCCGACGTTATAGCTATGTACAACGAGGTAACGTCACTAGTTTTTTGGGAACATTACCGGCATTTACCTAGATTCTGTCTTTTATTTATAGTTTAGGTATTTAGTATTGGTGTTTATATATTTTTGATATTGTCATTGGGTAATTATTTTTAAGTTGTTTAAATAAATAATTTACTATGTGTCGATTTATTTTCTACATCAGGAAAATATGACTCCTGGCCTGATCAAGTTTAAACAACTGCGAAATTTCAAAGCAAAAGTTGGCCTCAGTTTTTTCCTGTTCCGTACACAATAGAAGAAGTCTTCTGATTGCGAATGTTTCATCAATTAATTGGGAGAGGAAAATTACTGGTTTACGTAAAACGTGGTGCTTACTTAAGGAAAGCTAAAGAGTTATTGCGTCCAATATATATATTTTATTTTTATCCAATTTTATTTTAATACTGGTTGTACCCCGCGGCTTCACCCGCGTTAAGAAGTATCCTATAGATTTAATGTGATTGGGATCATACCGTTTTCATAGAATAAATAAAAAATCCCAAACAAACAAATATACTATTATTAATAATGGTGTTTATTGTTGTTTTTCAAGAGTAGTTTTTCAATCGTAAATTAGAAATATTTTTGTTTGAACGGCAAAGTGTTCAGGAAAATGGCAAGGCATGGAAGACTTGATATCTGATTGTTTCAAAGCAGTGATGGGCTAAATTATTTATATCTAGAGAGAAATAGGCTTGTGCCTGCTCGGTAATTAAAAAGATCGCTCCGAACTAGTACATTCTTTCAGCTGTACTAGTTCGGACTTCTAGTACTATTAGTACAGTAGGTCATAATTACTCAATTAAAAATAGTCCCTATAACTGTTACCATAATGTTCAAAATAGCTGTTGAAAATAGCATAGAGTGCATCTCACTCGTTCGTTCACTAGTTACGCTAACCCATTCGTTCATCGTCCTTTTCATTCCGTGAGCATGAGCATGAATCACAGACAATAATCGCGAACGAAGTACTAAATGTACTATGTACTAGTAGACTTACGGAATAGTTCATTCTAGTTCAGTGTCAAGAATTAATTCATATTAGTACTTAGTACATGAACTACACAAGGCTAGAGAGAAACATCTAAATGCACTTTAATAAGAACTCTCGTTATGTGTGCGTGCGTTTTATTTATCTATTATGTTTCATTATTTCACAATTTTTTGGATAAAAATTGTCTGAAGTACTGAAACATGCACTGGGTTGCGGGTGCACGTAATGGTACGGTTGGCAACCCTACATTAATAAGGGGAATTAAACATGTGTTTTAAGTGTGACGTTCAACGTCTAGATGAAAGCTGAATGGCTCAATATCTTTGTTTTTTTTTTGTAAATTCAAAGCGTTATGTTTCTGTTATATCTATATTTTTTTGTTGAATATGATCTATTTAATGTTATTTGACGTGTGTAAGTGCTAATTTTTAATTTGCCCATATACTGAATAAATGCTTTGACTTTGACTTTGACTTTGTGATTTCTTATAAGGAATTGTGTCGGTATATAATAGACCAACAAAATTTGCCTACTTATCAACTTAAAAATTCCCCATATCTTTCGGCACTTCCAAAGAATTGTAATTGCTGTGGTTGTTCACACAACAAATGCAAACGTATCAAACGCGATTCAGGTTCCTAATATCACATTGCCAATTAGTAGATATCTATACATACCTGTATAGGTAGTATTAATTATTCGCTCAATGTTTACGGTCCTATTGTTCCGTAAACAAACGCTCCTGTAATTGGCATCTGTAATTAGCTCCAGGATTGAATAACCGTTTCTGGTGATATACCTTTGTCTGACTAACAACCTTGCAGTGAAGTCTTAATGAAATTTTATATTTGGTAAGGTTTTATAATTTGATTACGTGATTTAGTGCATCCGACACGTTATAACATACGGTGCCGAGACATGGACACTCACGGTGGGATTGGTCCACAAATTCAAAGTCGCTTAGTGTGCCATGGTTTTTCATAGCTCGATGAGCTATGCTTGGAGTTTCTCTGATGGATCATTAAAGAGATCAAAGTCATCGATATAGCTCACTAGATTAGCAAACTGAAATATCTGAAGTGGCTGTGGACTGGACATATTAGCCGAAGAACCGAAAGTTTTTGACGAGTATTTGAGTAGAGACCACGTATCGGTAAGCGTAGAGTAGGACGTCTTCAGACTAGGTAGAGCTAAGATCTTTACAAGGTGGCTGACAGAAGCTGGATGAGAATTGCCGAGGCTCGTGTTCAGTGGCGTGCCGTTGGAGAAGCCCATGTCCAACAGTGAACTAGCATAGGCTGATAATGATAACATGAATAAAGACTTACCCAGCAGGTTAAGGTTACTACTATTTTCTTGAAATATTATTGAAGTAAAATTGCGTAAGTTACGTTAAATCTCAGTCTTCAAATAAAAAAGTCTTGGAAGTTGCTCTTATATCAACTAGAAAGAGCTGATGATCTTCAAACAACTCTTCGAGCATTTACCAATGGAGATGTTAACGCAAGGCGTACCCCTCTGCTGGCCATATAGACATTTTTGGCCATATGAGCGTGCGTAACTACGCTGTATTTTTAATACTGTGTGCGTGTTTCAAGCTTGTGTGCGGGATCGCTAAAGTGAGTGATTTGGGACAACTGTATAAATCTTATTTTCAAAACACTTGGGAATGTTCAATTCTCCTTTTAAACATCATCAAAACTATTCAGAAATTGAATTATCCGTTTGAAAGCTACGATACCACAGACATACACACAGACACACATGTCAAACTTGTAATACTTGTCTTTTTGCAAAAAAGTTAAGAAAGCTGTAACCGTTAGGCGTCCATTACACGATAGGTTTTGCTGTCAGTTTGCTCACAGTCACGGCTGTGACTGATGGATAACTGATCGTGTAATGGGGTGACTAACGGTGACTGACCGATATTTACATACTTAGATTTGCTGCATGAGCAACCATCAGTCATGATTTTTGGTTTTGAATGACGGATTACTTACCGTGTAATGGACGCCTTACGTCTTCCATAGCCTTCACTTAAGTTTCAGTTAACACAGTTGCGTGAAGTTGGTGAAATATCTCCTGTATTGTGTAGAAGCCACCATCTTATCAGATGGGTAGCAACTATCAGATGAATCATAATCTGATTAATAGCGAGCAGCTATCGCGATGCTCGTTTAGTAATTAATAGAGGTCTGTCGCCTACTTGGATTTTTTTATTGGAGACTAGCTGGGTCCTGCGGCTTCATCCACGTTCAAAATTACTTTCGTTTATTTAAAGCTTTTTTATCATAAGAACCTTCTGCAGACAATGACTAACACAATGAAACAAAACGAGCGAAATTGGTCCAGCCATTCACGCGTGATGCCGTGACCAAGAGAAATAGGAATAATTTTTACATATATAGATTGCGGTGGACCACTTAAATTATGTTATGTGAAGATATGTTTCTTTTTAACGTACAGCTTGTTATCCACCTAAACAAATTGGTGACCGTATTTAGTTGTACACAGTTGTATAACATTATGTTAGTTATGAATATCTCACCTCAAAACATTATTTTTTATTTACCTTGACGTTTCGACCAAGTTGCATTGATCGTGGTCACAAAACTTCTACGAGAACGAGAAAGAAACGAAAAATCTCATGATCACGATCTTAATGTTTTGACCGCGATAAGTCCCGTATTTCAACTTTAACTATGTGTTTAAATCGTGAAAGTTTAAACTTTACAACCCCTCTTTTTGTGTTAGGGCCGGGTGCATATAATAATGCACCTGTATTTATTATAGCGCGGAAATCTCTTTGAAATGGTTAAAATTCAATAAACTTTAATTACCATTCAAGGAAAGTGCCAATAAAAAAAAAGGAAAATAAAACCGCATTTAGCTCCTTAGTTTAACTTAATGCTGGTCATTGCAACCAGTTTTGCTGTAAGCCTTTTTTTGAGGCTTATTCAGCTGAGCCACTCTGCGACTTTGTCGTTTCACTCTTAAATGCGCACTGTGTGAACAGGACAAATATCAAATAGTCTAAGTCCCACTGCTGTCTTCCAATATGAGCAAGATACTCTTTTTAGGCCGTATCATTATTTAACATGAGATCAGGTAGTGGTCAATTGCTTGCCAGTTCGGAATAAAAAAAGAATTAAATCATGGAACAGAGATTGATTTTGCTACTTCCGAATTCGAAATTCGACATGTTCATTCACTTTTAGTGAATTGCCTCGGTTAACCAGTCAAACCCTTTTAATTCGCCCTAAATAATAATAATAAGGGGCGGAAGTGATAAAAGCATAAAGCCGCTAAGTAGTAGCGTTTAGGAAAAGTGTAAGACACCTCTTGACACCCTTAAGCTATCCACGCCAATGTAACGCTCTTGGCGCCTTGCCTTTGGCGCTAATATAACAGTCTGCCTTTATGGGGTAACCATTCAGTGTATATAGCGAGTCATCACCCGCCTTAATATTTGAAATGAAGCATAACTCATCCTATAGACCAGGAATTCGACATCAAGTAGCATTAATTCAAAGCCATGATAAAATGTACCATCTTTGTATTATTTCTCATCTCTCCATCTACAAACGTGGTAAAGCGCCTCTTGATGTTGGCTTCGGCTTCATCAATCAAAACGGCCCTCAAAACGGCCGGGCGTGTACGACCTGAGAAATGTAATAATGATCAAGAAAATATTATAATATGTATTTACTTATTACTCAGAATACCACCGTTGATTATATCTTTAACTTTTTATCGTCCCCAGATTCAAATGAAGACATTAAAAAGGACCTGAACGATGCTAATGAGACCTTTTTCTCTTAATTTTGCTTAAAACGCTTTGATCGCGTGGGAGGCATAATTAAATATCTGATCACCATCTTATTTTACGGCATCGATTCTGGTCTGACAAATGCAAACTGCCACTTAGTTGAATGGAACACTTATTTTGACCAAGTTCACAAAAAATAAACCCACTGAATAGAAAGTTTCAATTATTGTGAATGCTGCTTTTATTTTCTTTTCTATGTAGGCACGATTGTTTTGCCTCATATCCTCATACCCAAGCATTTGTTGGCGGATTTGGATATAATTTTACCTGACTACTGACTGACTGAGTGTAAATGGGCCAGCTGATAGAGGCCAAACTAAGAGAACGTATCATGACCAGACCGGAGACGTTTTAAAGAAAGGCCAAGTCAAAAGTACCTATAACCGGTGAGTATAAATAATTAGATCGTTTAAAAAACTAAAAAGAACCGACCTCAATGCCGCGCTATTAATTTTTAGTACCAATTTTGAGGTGTTTATCTCCATATTTCTGGAGATACTTATCAGACCTCGATAAAATTACCATGGTACCACACTTGGGATATCTCCTTTCCAACAAAAAATAATAATCAAAATCGGTCCATAAACGACGAAGTTATCCGCGAACAAACATAAAAAAGAAACATATATACGGTCGAATTGAGAAACCCCCTCTTTTTTTGAAGTCGGTTAAAAACACTCATGAAAGTGGAAGAAGCGAAATAGATATGTCAGGATCGTAGTTCGTGGAAAGAAGTAGTATCTGCCTCTTACCCTGACGGGGAAAAGGCGTGATTTTATGTTTGTATGTACCTAGTCAGGTACATACATACATAAAACCTGTAGTCACAGGAGCGTTACTATGATTTTGACTGGTATGCATGTTCATCAGCTGCTCCCTCATAACTTCTTAACTCCTTATCATAATTTGACAAATAAGGTATCATTGGAAGCGTTTTGATTATTTGTCAGGTTATATGCTATGTGATGTCACATTAAATTTGATGTAGCGCCCAATTAGAAGACTAAAGGTACGGACACACCGCATCGTCCTACGTGCGCGATCAGATAGTGCAGTAGTATTTGTACCGACTAGTTCACACCAAACGCGAAAATTTCTCCACGCCTTGTCGATGCCACCGGTCACCGGTGACAAAAGGGCTGACTCATTCCTAGCACAAAGAATCTCTTTAGCGATTCAACGCGGGAATGCAGCCAGCGTTCTTGGCACTTTAGCACACGGACTTCCCTTAATTTATAGTCAGTTAAGTTTTATTTTAATTTTTAAATATTTTATTCTGCAATTTAATAAACATTAATGGATTATTGAAGAGTACTAAGATCGCGCCCGCAGATCGCAGGACGCCGCGGTGTGGCCGTACTCATGAACTAAAAAAAGAATAAAGCTGCAGTGTTAGGTATCAAATTAATGTAAGGACGTAATTAGCATATTAGAAAAATGAAAAAAATAAGTATTTAGATTGGGAGTTGTCGCAGCTTTTCTTGCTTGCGTGCATCAATCATTGCGAACTGTATTTTGAAATTTCTTCGAATTCATTTCAATTTTGCCGTAACTTTGTGACATCAAATACATACCAACCACGTTTATTAATTTTACTTATTACACAATCATTATAAAGAAACAAACAAAAAATATCTTCCTTAAGCGTTCCATGTTACACCTTTTTATAATCATGCTTAATTGAAGACTACGAAATTAAAGGATACCCTAAATTATTTATTTTATTCATCCTTAAATTGGGCTCGGCCGGGAACAGGTTTTTTATAATTAACCCATCTTGTTATCGCTGATGAAGCGGTTCGTTCAGTTTTTATTTTTTGCGGTGTTTTGTTTTAAAAGGTTACCAGCATAAAATTGCGTGAATAGCGCTTTGTTAAATAGTTAGTCCAGTTAACGAATAGGTCTACAAGGGAGGTGTAAAGTGCGTACCTAAGCGATTCTCTCAGAAAAAATGTCAAGGTGTTTACGGTGTGAATACACCAAAAGTCCTGACGTCTAAATGGTGACCCAGAGGGGGAAAGGAAAGGCCACCAAGTGGCACAAAACTCGAGAGAGAGCGCATCGAGTAACAAGACTGCGCTGCACCCGTGAACACATTCTTCAGAGTTTTGTTCACGGATGACTCTAGATTCTCACTATTTATTTCCGATGGAAGACGGAGAGTGCACATGCGTCTTGGTGAGAGATATATTCAAACTTGCTTCACAAAAAGAGTCCAATACGGTGGAGGCACTGCATGCGTATGGGCTGGCATCTCTTCAGAAGGTCGCACAGTTAGTGGCCTAAAAATGGTACCTTGTCAGGAAAAATGTGCTGAAGGGATTCTTGATCTATATTATCTATAGTAGTGTGCAGGGCCATATTTAGCATAATAAGGGTACTAGATCGATACCGATGCAGAATATAATAGAAACATTGTCAAGCCACACACCGCTTTGGTGGTATAAGAGTACATTCAGGAGGTTGGTATCAACGTTATGGCTTGGCTATCAAGGCGTCTTAATCTCAACCCGATCGATTACGCCTGGAATAAGCTTGGAAAGCCGCTTGGACAAAAGCCGCAAGCCACCTCCTATCACCCTCAGGGTCCTAAAACAAGTTTTGATGCAATAATAGAATAGATTGGTTAACTACGATATAATGTATATATATATGTATATATATATATATATATATATATACAACACAAAATATAAATCCATATTACGCCAACCAAACAAATATACAGTGTGGAAATTAAACTCAGGCCCTGGAGGGAAACTACTTTAAATCCTTAAGCTAGCTCATTTTACTTAAAGGAGACATTCCTTTATTTTTGAAAAGAAACACATCTGCATTAAAAGATTTTTTAAAACTCGCTTGCTTCGCCCGGGACTCGAACCAACTAAAATTTAAAAAAATAAACACTCTTTATTTTAATATACTAATCGGTAGTATTAATATTCAGGATAAAGTTTCTCTAACAAACATTAGGTCTTAAAAATAAAAATAATCGTTAAATCTAACATCAACTTTATTTTACTATCAATTTTGTAACACTTAAATTATTTAACTGATAAATTGTTCGAAATGAGCCCCGTCGTTCCGGCTACACAACATTAGTCGCCGTTGAAATTCATTTCTTGTAGCCTTCAGCAAAGTATTGTGGTGTATGCCCCTAATAACATTTTCCGCCTCGGATCATGTAAGAAGGAAATGTGCATAGAGGTATAACCACCATTGAACAATTTTCTTATCGAAGATTTCAACAAGGTACTTAACGATAAATTAGCAAGCGTGTACTTCATACGAAATCTTTGAGTGTTGGAGAGATAACAGAACTGTTACGTGTCTTTTACTTGTTAAAAGTGAACAGTAACCAAACATTTTTTAGAGAAACTTTATCCTGAATATGAATACTACCGATTAGTATAATAAAATAAAGAGTGTTTATTTTTTTTAATTTTAGTTGGTTCGAGTCCCGGGCGAAGCAAGCGAGTTTAAAAAAATCTTTTAATGCAGATTTGTTTCTTTTCAAATATAAAGGAATGTCTCCTTTAAGTAAAATGAGCTAGCTTAAGGATTTAAAGTAGTTTCCCTCCAGGGCCTGAGTTTAATTTCCACACTGTATACAGGTATCTGTGTGTATCAAATAAACAGTAAGGGAATAGCTTTCGATATGTAAATGGGATTTAAGTCTCGAGGTGCGATATTCTGATCCAGACTAGGAATAACCCAATTCCAGATCCATTCAGTTTCAGAATTATTTATGTGATAGAGGCGGTCTTTTGCCTACGTAGGGAAACTTTTAGAAAAGTTTTCCGTACTAAAACTAGAAAGTTATTTTTGCTATGCTGTAACTACTTGTAATGTTAGTTATAAGCTAGCGTTGACGACTATCTCGTCTCGTGGTATGTGATGATGTGGTCGAGGATGGTGAACTTACTTAAGGACTGTGTACTACCGGATCATCGTAATGTTGTAAAAACTAAAAAAATACGCTTTTATAGAAAATCCAACTAAAAAATAGAAAATAAATTTGAATTGAAAATAGTGTAAGAAAAAATGATTTTATTGTAAAAAAAGCGTAGGTTGCTTTTCAGGATATTATCAAAATAACCCTTCTAGTCATATCTGTTCATAAAATATTTGGAACTATTGATACCATGCACCCCACGCTTTTTTTTTACAATAAAATCATTTTTTCTTACACTATTTTTAATTCAAATTTATTTTCTATTTTTTAGTTGGATTTTCTATAAAAGCGTATTTTTTTAGTTTTTTTAAACTATTATTTATTTACATTCACCCTACAATTAGAACCTGATATTCTAAAACTAAGTCGCAGGAAAACCGTATAACCTGAAACCCAGAATACGCAATATCAAAATAGCTCTTCTCACAAAACCATTAGTAGTTAGTACTACAGTCTTTGTGCTAGCCTTCAACAAGATTATCCGGAATCGATGCATCGATAACCGTAATCGAATCCAAGTTAAATTTATGTTCAGTAGCAGCGTCCGATTGTGAGAATCGATTCATTAAAGTAAAGTATTAAAGTAAAGTATTATTTATTCATATCTCAGTGTTTACAGCAAGATTATAACTAAGTTAATATTATCTTATGTAAGCATTAACTTAACAAGAATTTTACATCTTAAAGTGTGAGCATCTGAACCCCGTACTAGTTAAAAACTGTGTTACAGGGTCAGAGTCTTCCCGTATTGTTGACATAATTTGCATTGTTGATATTTTATGAATAATTGATTGAACTATGAAAAACTAGTATTTTATAATTAAAATAATGAAATGAACAAGTACATTTTAATATTTTATAATATAATTAAGGTGTGTGTGTGTGTTGGTGTGTGTGTGTGTGTGTTGGTGAGTGTGTGTGTTGGTGAGTATGTGTGTGAGTATGTGTGTGTGTATGTGCGTGTAAGTGTGTGTGTGTGTGCGTGTGTGCGAGGGTGTCTGCGCATGTTTGTATGTGTTGGTAGAATTTTCGTATCATAATTTTTAAAAGGTTGTGAAATTGTTAAACTACTTTAAAATAACAAATAGGTTTTCAGTCTCTCTGTACGATTTTTCCATCAACCAACTTCGGACTTTGTGTTTGCATTGTTTTCGTGTCAAGGAATAGATTTCAATTGTTTTGCTAATGTGATTATATAAGCGTGGACCAAGTGTTAAGAAGTGACGCTCAGCTACATGAGTTCTACATGACACCAACTGATATATTCTATCCTGTCTTCTTTTCAGTTTCTGTTTTTCAAGATCGTATGGGAGGGATGAGTGCTGCCTCAGAATGATGTTGAGCACAAAAAACTGTCTAACTGTCAGGACTCCAGCTATCTTGTAAAGGTCTATGGTGGGGTAGAAGAATGGCTTTTTGAGCATAACTTTTAAGACCGCTCTTTGTGCCCGTTCCAGAGTGAGCATGCTCGTCTGGTATGTGCCGCCCCACGCTGTAACGCAATAGCTCAAGATGGACTGAGCTAGAGCTGTGTAGACAGTCTTTAGAATTGAAAGATCAGCTGATGACCTGAGTTTTTTAAAAATAACTATAAGTTTGCGCACTCGTCCGGTGAGAGTCTCAATATGCTGCGACCAGCTTAGAGTTTGGTCGATGTATATGCCAAGATATTTTATATACTGGACCCGTTCAAGAGTCAGACAGTTGCAGCTTATTTCAGTTTTGGGTGGATAACATTGGTGGGTTTTCAGGGATGATAATTGTGGTTGTGAAGAATTACAGAGTGAAATAGTCAGATATTTCGTTTTGTTTATGTTAAGTGTCAACAAATTATTGGAAAACCAAGACAATACAAATTTTAGTGCAAGTTCAGCATTTGAGTGGGCAATAGCCCAAGTTTTGCCTTTTACTAAAAGGGCTGTGTCGTCGGCATATGATACAATTTTACCTTCGGGGATTTTAATATTACAGAGGTTGTTAATGTAAATTAGAAATAATGTTGGACCCAGAACACTGCCCTGTGGTACGCCAAAACCAGCCAAAACAACGTCATCACTTATTATATCTCTAATTTTAACAGCCTGTAAGCGATTTGTTAAGTATTCCGAAAACAATTTTAGCGGGAGACCTCTAACACCAATTTTATCCATCTTCTTAAGAAGGAGTGGGACGGAGACAGTGTCAAATGCCTTGGATAAGTCAAGGAAAATGCCAATCGTTTTTTGTTTTTTGTCTAAATTTAAAACTATTTCGTTTGAAAGTTCCATAACCGCATCTTCTGTAGATTTTGCTTTCCTAAATCCAAATTGATTAGGAGAGAGAATTTTATTTTTGTCTAGAAAACTTAGTAAACGTTTGTTTAGGATTTTTTCTAATAATTTGGAGAGCGCTGTAAGAACGGAAATAGGTCTGTAGTTAGAAACACTGCCTCCGTCCCCACTCTTGAAGATAGGGTGGACAATAGCCTTTTTGAAGGCACTCGGGAAAACACCTTCGGAGAGGCATAGATTGAAAATGTGCTTGAGGGGTGATGTGAGAGAAGTCCGAGAGTTTTTTATAACAGTACTAGGTATTTTATCCCAACCTACGGCGGCATTATCACGAAGGCTTAGGATGAGATGATCAATTTCCTCTTCATCAACACCAAGCATAGCCATGGAATTACCTAATGAGGTTTCATTTTGTGATGGTGAATAATAAGAGATGGTGCTATCTGCAAATTGTGGTTGACGAATTCGAGAAGCTAGTTCTTTACCAATATTGCCAAAATAAGCATTAACTTCATTAATGGAAGATTTTTCACAATCGGATATTTTTAGTAGGTCGATTGCTGTTGTTGCAGAAAATGTCGTGTTGGTTATTTCTTTTATAAGATTCCACGTTTTTTTAGGGTTATTTTTAGCTTTATGGAATTTTTGTTTTTCGTAGTTGTGTTTTAGTTTTTTGAGTAAATTATTACAATAGTTACGGTACCTTGTGTATGTTAGCTTAAAAATCAGGTTTTGTGGGTTCTTGCGACTCTGACTATGTAATCTATCTCTCGTTTTCATGCATTTTAATAGACCATTTGTGATCCATGGCTTTTTAATTCTCTTTCTGCATGACACTTGTAGCATTGTTGTGTGTTTTCTTATTATTGACATAATGATGTTTACAAAGATGTTAGTCGCTAGGTTGGGATCAGTGCAGTTAAAAACGTCTTTGAAATCAAAGGTCTTTATATCGGAAGCTACTTTAGTGAAGTCTATACGTTCTACCAAAGTCTTGAGTTGAAATGATAAATTTTGAGAGAGGTCCACATGCAGAAGCGTCGGAACATGGTCTGTAAATGGTGTGTCAAGAACTATAGTAGTTGACTTAAATTTGCTTTTAAGTAATACATGGTCTATACAGCTGTCAAAACGAGTCGGATATAAGTGAGCTGGCAGTAGCCCATGTGATGCACAGACGTTTAGGTATGTGTCTGAATTGCAGTCTTTGTTTAGTGGTGAAATATTGATATTGAGATCTCCAATAACTGCTATGTTGGAAAAAGAAGTCAAAGATGCAAGAATTTTGTCAAGGTTTGTGATACATTTGTCTGCCTTCCGTATAGAGGGAGATCTGTAGAAAGCTATTACCGCAAAGTTGTTACCACATTTAGCTATTAAACAGTTTGCATCACTACATTCTTGTTCAATAACATTACAGTTCAGACTTTGTTTGCAATAGATTATGACGCCATCATTTTGTGTATTGAAACCTGAACTGTGAGAGTTATATGAGTCTAGAATTGGTAGCGCATCACTAACCTTACTTAACCAACATTCTGTAAGGATTATCAAATCACATTGGATGTCAATCCGTTGCAGTAGCAAGCAGAGAGCATCAAAATTACAATTTACACTGCGTATATTCACGTGTAGGATTGAGATGGCGTTTTTACTGTAATGGCGCACGCGAATATGCTCGTAACAGTCTTCTGGGGAGCCAATTAAGGAGGTCGATACTTCCAGTGATTCGAGTTCTTTATTAATTTCCATGATGTCATCCATATCCAAATTTGATGGGATTTGTGATGAAACTCGATATTTTGTTGGACTTAGGGGTCTCTGGGTTAACAAGTGGTTTCGAAAGGTGATATGATGTGGGCGCAATTTGAAGCCGGAGCTGAGTTTTTACGATTCGAATTAAACTGCAATCGCATACGAGTATGTAAGTAAACCCATTCGTTTTCGCGAACTCGCGTGCCATTGAAAACAGTCGTTTTGTCTTAGGCGATAAGCTTTCAGAGACGTAGACTGGCTTTACGGGTCCTTCTATGCACAGATGTGTTGAATTGAGCTTTGAGTCTCTTTGATCTCTGTTGAAAGTCTTGATAGATTTCAAAACTTTTTCCTTTTTGATAGTCGAAGAAAAATCGACAATTATTGGTTTGTTTTCCATTGTTCTCGAGCTCGTTCGAAATACGTCACGAATGTCACTGGCACTAATCGGCTCATTTATGGCTTTCCCAATACTAACAACATACTCAGAAAGGACCTCCTTTGTCTCAGACTTTTGGACAGGTACATTTCTAATTTCCAATCCACTAGAGCGCGCATTTTTGTCCAGAGAAGTTACTTTTTCTTCCAAAGAGTGAATGTACGCCGAATCCTCTTTCTTCTCAAGTAGAAGCTTTTTAACCAACTCTTTCATCTCGTCGTATTCTTTAGACAAGAATTCGATAGACGTTTGAGAAACCTTATGCTCCTGCTGTAACTCGCCAAACTTTTGCAACAGATTATTGTGCTTTGAGTCCTGGTGCTTTTTATAATTTTCGAACATGGTTTTCAATGCGTCTATTTCTGCTACATCTGGGCTTTTTACTAAATCATGCTTTCGCTTATTTGTCGGAGTATCAGAAATATAACTTGAGTCCGACATATTCTTACCACGTTCAGCTGTTAGCGCAGGCCTTTTGACTACCGGGGAACGCTTGAGAGGCATGTTAGTTACGTTAAGTTATGCACAGGCTGATTTAATAATAATCCTTGTTGCAATAATACAAACTAAGCGTACTATGATCGTACAGCAAAAACTCGGACAGTGTGTGAGGGGTCAGCCGCCGAACGCAGGAGCGTAATTTTTCGTACAAAGACGCTTTCCGTCCAAATAAGCTAGACCTCTCCCTGCCGGTTGAACTTGTTGACAAAGTGAAAGGTGAACTCACAGGTAAGTCGGTTGTTTGTGGTCCAATATGAACACGATGATAGCGATGTGTGCGGTTACTGCGCCACCGATATCCTCGTATTTCTGGGCTCCTGGTATCCGGTGCAATTTTATGTATGTGATTTATCAATATATAGCTATTATTTACGAAATTATTATTTATTATTTTAAATGTTTATGCAAATACGGTCTGTTCTTCGACGCGTCTGAACTGCTCAGAGATCCGAGGGGGAAGGGGCAAGATTATTAGAGTGTCCAGGAATTGATGACCTCTATAAAACTACTTACCGCTTCAATGTATTGGTATTTTTTAATAAAATATACCTCATAATAAACCTTATCACCAATTTTCATAGATCGACGGGAAGTTAAAAAAATCTTCCGAATGACATTTTGTAAAACAAGCTGACTTTGGTGGTGGTTTTTCATTCCATTGTTTTCCAATATTTTAAATATTAGATCTATATATATTATTATATAATATATATATATATATATATAGATATTATAGATTCAGTAGTTCAAAAGTTCGGTAGTTCAAAAGTTTTTTCATACAGCATACAGCTTAACCCCCCGTTAAGCTGTACGTGAGCCCGGGCCCGCCCCCTTAAAATATTTCAAAATAATTTTGTCAATTTTTATGGCTGTGGATCAACAAAATGCTTATACTATGAAAATAAGAAGACTACAGCTGCTGCTCCAACCGTTTAGCTGTAAAATGTGTGTGACAGACGACGGACAGACAGACATGTAAGTGACAGCTGCAATAGAGCTCCGTTTGCACCTTTCGCGTACGGAACTCTAAAAGATAAATATTCATATTGGCACTGACTCAAATTATTTTGTGAGTGACTCAAAATTCTGTAGTGGTAAGACTTCTGCTTGTCCGCCTAGGGCGGTACGACCACTTTGCTAATTAATTTTCAGCCGTGAAACAGGACTGTTTTTCGGTTGAAATGGCAAGGTAAAATTACAGGGCATGTGAGAATCAACATCTTTATGTCTCAAGGTAACAGACGCAGTGCAGTGACATGCAAAATTCTGAAAGTCCAGAATTTTGCATGCCACTGTATCTGTAATAGGTAGACGTCATCGCTTACCTTCAGGCGAGCGTCGTGCTTGTCTTGTTACCTTTTACCATAAAAAATAAATAAATAAAGGCGTATAAGCTCCTTCGATCACATGATTTGTTCACACTATCTCAAATTAAAAATACCTAGTCCTATAATTGTGAGCCTAGAGGCGACAACATGAAACAACATTGTCAAAAATTCAATAGTTTTCTTCTCACGCTCGCAAAACGAGCAAAACGCGCTATCGCCGCGCGGCGCGTTTTATTTTTGACAAGTGCCATCGATACTCAACGCCGCCATTGTTTCGACGTCATTGCTTGGTACAATGGCGGACGCTATAATGGACGCAAAAATTTTATAGTTCTTTTTTTGCGAAAAACTTTGTTAAATTTCAAGACCGGTAGGAAGATTCTTGATATCGGGTACACTGCTACAGAATATATTTAAAGATCTGTGTTGGAAATATTATTGTATAAAATTTAGTATGTTGGTATATTCAAAAATAAATAATTACACACTTTTTGCGATAACCTATAGAGTAAGGCTGAGTTGCACCATCTTACTTTAACTGTAACAAGCGACAAAAATCAGTTAAACTCTATACAAAAACACCGGCTATAACTATAACAGTTACGGTTAAAGTAAATTAGTGCAACTCAGCCTTAAAGTAATACAATGACGGTGTTTCCAAACAAATTGTGTCTAGATAGGTTAAAGACTGCTGTATATGCAACAGTAATACCTAATGAAATAATTAAAGGGTTGTAAGACTGCAAAAAAACTAAAGCTCTAAAAAAATCTTGGTGCTTCCTTTTATCTTAAGTAAAGAGGTAAAGAGAAGTAAAGACAAGCACTTGCACCATAGGTAATATTTGGTGTCATCAGTCACCATAATAAACTTATATTTAATAAAAGATCATGAATGATGAATAAAAAGGTTAGCCAGATTATTTGTTGACGTAATGATCTCTTAATATACAAAACCTCAACGATTTTACGCTTTTTTGTCCAATTATTTCTTTCAGTTGTAAGGATGTAGGTTCCACTGTAGAGAGTTTCTGATCTGCGCCAATGGCGATCGTGTACCAACGGAATCGGAATATATTGACGTGCTCGAAATTTGAAAATTCTATTTTTTTTTTGTTTTCGCGCACGAGTCGAGGACAATGCTGTCTGGGGCGTAACGAATAACTTGATTTATAAAAACGCATGTGTGCCGCCGGCCTTATAATCTGAGAGCCACGAATGCATTATTCGAATTTTGGACATGTAGTAGTGAAAAAAAAATGTGGCTTTCAGAATCTGCTTTATAAAAATTATCTTTTTATTGGATGCATATAAGACAATAGCTACGCCCGCAGCTTTTCCTGCGTTAAAATATCAGCGAAATTGGTAGAGCCATTTGATCGTCAAGAGGTCCCAAAGAAACAAACAAATATACCAACTACCTCGCCTGGTGTTAAGTGATGATGTGATAGAAGATGGTGAACACGCAAAACCTAGAATGGTCTGACTCTCAAGGGCTGTTTGCTGCCGGAACACCGTAAAGATATGGCGGCTGATTTTCACCTTGATGGCGGTAAGCTACTTTTTGGTAGCAAGTAAGGCGGAGCATCTACATAATGCTCATACCACCTCTTATCGGTCAAACAACGCAACTGATTTGACTTAAATTTGCACATATAATATAGCCAGTGTGGTGAATTTGCTAGCGGGTATCTTAACTATATTAAGCAATGAGAGGTCTTAAACCAGGAATAGGAGCCTGGAATTCTCATACACTCTATGCAGTCTTAGCAATAGCGACTCATAGAGCTCAGCTACAGTTAATAATACTAGTTACTACGTAAGTGCAGCTCTATAAATTAATATTTTCAATACATCGACAAGCCTTCTAGACATTACAAATGTAATATAACGTATAATATACGAGAAACAATACACCAGCAGCACATCTCTTATACAGTCGCAAGCAAAATTGGTAAGCATCGGGTGTTGAATACAAAAGGTAACATTATAAATTTAAAGTGGACTGCTCGTTAAAATATCAAGTTCGCCATGTTTATTTGTTCGCCATTTTGTTTTTTTCAGCCATGTTGTTTTTATGAAGGACATGAGAAAGGTGATACGCTAGTTTTTGTTTGGAGACAAAAATCTAGAGGAATATGACAACGTAATTGAGGATGTGATGGCCGTTTCGTGTAAGTTTTTTGCTGAAGCTGTTTGAAATAACTTATATAAAAAAGTATTGTGACTGACCAATTGACTGATCAAGTTTTTTTTAAATTGTATAACTTAGCAAATTTGACAGCAAGCTTAACTAAAAATACTTTATTTTGCTACGTGATTGCAACTTCAAGTTTTTTTTTTTAATTTTTTATATCTTATAGGCTAGCGTTTGACCACTATCCCACCTGTTGGTAAGTGATGATGCGGTCGAAGATGGTAAGCACGCTAGGCCTAGAATTGGAACTGGCTCTCAATGATAGCTGCCGGAACACATTAGATGTTTGGTGACAGATTTTCTAACTTGAGGGTGTAGCTGGCCAGGCGGACACTAGATAGTGTCCTACCACCATGCGGGAGTTATAGGTTTCTTAATGATGTTTTTCCTTCACCACCACCTTCACCACTTCAAGATACTCGTAAACATCTGACATTATTGAAGCTTAGGTCGAAAGTTCAACTGATGTCCCTTTATAGAGTTGCCTTAACACATCTAAGTGTGACTTCGAGCATTTACCAAATTTTTGTAAATGCTCGAAGAAGTGTGAGAATAAATTAAGAACTTCTTCATTAAATTAACTCATTATGTTTGTTTCGTCGAGTCTCCGGCATCTGTTGGTAAAAAAGAAATCCATATAGATGGATATTTGATAGAAATATTGATCTTATATTATTTATATCTTATAATCTTATTTATTTATTTATTAATACATGTTGCACTTACAGTTTTACACCAAAGCGTACATCATGCCAGAACTAGTAACTACTGACTATATAATATTACTAACTAAAAAATCTAATACATGCACTGAGAAAAAAGGTAAATGAGGAGAAAAATATATCCACATCCGACTCCTTTGCAATCAGATTGTTGAGGAGACAAAGAGCCTGACTTGTGGGAGCAAACCTATATAGATCTTATAATATTTATCTTTAGAAATATTGAACAAAACACGTCAACTATACAAAAAAAATGTCATGCAGCGTGAATTCATACCATTTTAATGTTTCCCGATATTATTATTTCTTTATCTGGCATTATTAATAATTAAGTAAAAGAGTACGAATATTTTTAAAATTTTATACACACTTTTGGATATTGGCTTAATGTTTTTCAGAGCATTGTTGGCATATAATTCACAAATCTTAAAAAAGTACCGCATATATATTGCTTACATTATTGCACAATGGATACTTAAATAAGAGCGTAGTCATTTTTCATTTCTTTTCCCTTTAATTTATGATCATCATCATGATGACTTGCTGACATTTTTGTGCAAATGACTAGCCCTTACTCCGATTTATGCATCATTATGATCATACAAAATAATCCTGCTCAGTGGATTTTAGGTCGAAGGACCAAGTTCGGTTCTTATTTTAACGGATGCGATGAATGATATCTGTGTTTCGGTACATTCGACGAGTAAATTTCTTCATTATTTCTATGAGATATTATTTTCCATACTATTTTTATTCTTTTTCGATATTATCAAGTACTTAATCATGTACATCAATGTGACATCAATCAATCAAGTACTTTATCATCCTCTACTAGTAGTATTTTGGACTGAAGAGTAAAAACTTCTCAGAATCGTTATAAAGCCATTTGGTGCTTTTAATCTTTCTTTGAATTCCTTTTACATCTGCAGTCACATAATTTATTATCTCCATGAGAAATTAATTTAAAATTATTTTCCAATCTATCTAATACTATAAGAATCTTTGTCCTGACATACTGACTGACTGACTGACTGACTGACTGACAGACAACGCACAGCTTAAACCGCTGGTCGTAGAGGCTTGAAATTTGGAGGGTATATTTGACTTAGTAAGAAAGGATTTTCCAAAATTCACCCCTTAAGGGGTTAAATTAATTAAATAAATAAATGGGGGTTAAATGGGGGTTCAAAGTTTGTATGGAGAAACTAGATTAGATAGTCTTTTCTATCCAAAATTTCACACAAGTGCTTCAGTAACAAAATAAGTAAATACGTGTTTCTAGTTTTTTTGAAAATTTACCCCTAAAAGAGTGAAATGGGGTAAAAAAGTGTGAAATCAATATTATTTCGGTTTGCGCTGAAATTTGGTATGAAAATAGTTATTACAACTTTAGTTACATCTGAAAAAGGATTTTTCAAAATTCTCCCCTAAAGAGGATAAAACGGGGGTTCAAAGTTTGTATGGAGAGACAAGATTAGATAGTATTTTCTATTCGAAACTTCATACAAGAGCTCGAGTAAAAAAATAAGTAAATACGAGTTTCAGGTTTTTTTTAATTACACCCCTAAGTGGGTGAAATGGGGTAACAAAAGTGTGAAAATCAATATTGTTTCGGATTGCACTGAAATTTGGCATGCAGATAGTTATTACGACGTTAGTTCCCTCTGAGAAAGGATTTTCCAAAATTTATCCCTGAAGAGGATGAAACGGGGGTTCAAAGTTTGTATGGAGAAGCAAGATTAGATAGTATTTTCTATTCGAAACTTCATACAAGAGCTCCAGTAAAAAAATAAGTAAATACGTGTTTCAGGTTTTTTTTATTACACCCCTAAGAGGGTGAAATGGGGTAACAAAGTGTGAAAATCAATATTGTTTCGGATTGCGCTGAAATTTAGAATGCAGATAGTTATTATGACGTTGGTATCCGCTCAGAAAGGATTTTCTAAAAATTCCTCGGATACGGAACGAGGATTTAAAGTTTGTATGGCGAAATAAGATGAGATAAAGTACGTGTTGTAGGATTTTTTGAAATGGGGTAGCTAACAAAGTCTGAAAGTTTGGGTTTTTGGTTTTTATAAATATGAATCCCGAATTGCCTTAGTCACGCGATAACATGATAAACTGGCCAAGTGCAAGTCGGACTTGCACTAGTAGGGTTCCGTACAACACAACAGTATTTTATAAGATCGAGCAAAAAATACCACTATCATTTTTTGCCAGCAAAAAATAATAATTAATACACATTTTATTTCTTATAACGCCATCTAACGTCTAACAAAGGTGTTAGGGATCGACATTTCAATATAACGCCATCTATGGGACGTTTACCTAACTAAGCGTTCATAGATGGCGTGAAATGCCTACAAAAATACGTTTTTTGTATGGGGACCCTCTATTATTTTTAACTTTATTATTATTTTTTTTTATTTTTTGTTATAGCGGCAACAGAAATACATTATCTGTGAAAATGTCAACTGTCTAACTATCACGGTTCATGAGATACAGCCTGGTGACAGACGGACAGACAGACAGACAGATTTAATGATAGAATCGTTTTTACAAAAGAAAAGTTTTAAGTAATCAAAATAAGTTTTTAACGCGGGTGAAGCCGCGGGGCACTTCTAGTATTATCATATTATATTCAGTCATAGCTCTTATCATCCTCTTATCACTATTATTAACTAATTATTTCACTTTGATGAGCAAAAGCTTCTCACAATCTATATTTAGCCTTTTAGTGGTGGATGGACAGAATTTTGCATATTACTGTGCACGCCGTGCCTGTTCCTTGAGGCTTAAAGTTAATTATTACATACCTTATAATTTCACTGGACACTTTGTCATTAGAATCAAGTAACATTCCTATTTCTAGCTTAGTTTTCAGTTTATGTATTTCAATTCTACCTCTACATTAAATACATTTTACTGTATTTAAATAAGAAGTAAATAATGGTCTTCTGTAACAATACAACTTGTTTGTACATGTATTTTTTTAATATTAAATTGTTGCTAAACATTTTCTTTGTACCAGTACTCAGCACGCGGTGGGCAGACGTGGTATAATGCGAACCGGTTCAGGCCCACCAATGCGAATTCAATGCTGCTGCGAACCGCAACAACATATGCTTACTGCAGAAAAAACTCACTAGCTACCACCTTAAAAGTTTCTACAATATCTGATTTACCATTCATTTCATTTGCAACTTTATCTTTAACTTCATAAACGTCTAATTCCAGTGCTAACTTTATTGCCTCATGTGGTTTTTGAGAATCCATTGCACGACGTTTAGCTCTCGTGATAGCATCTTAATCATCTTTATAGACTATTGTAGACTTTTTTACCATTTATAGAGGGATTAAAATGCAGTGAACTTGTTGTTTTATTGAGGAATGCTCGTTATAGTGCTTATCGCGTTTAGTTATGAAATGTACGCGGTTTCGGTTTCAAAGCAATGTGCGGCTTTATTTTTAGATGCGTTTTGAATACTAAGTTTTTTATGACTTTTATGTGATCTCTTATGAATGCAGTGGACATTATTATAATGTTTGCAGTGTGTTTTTTTTGTAAAAATAGTTGTTCCCTTTTATTTTTACTACATATGTTAACCACCTGATAATATATTTTTTAGATTACACGTTAATATTTTTTTTGTAAATTGATTTCTTATGTATCGGTCCAGTATCTACATTACATATCTTTGTTGACTTAGTATTTTACTTACACAACCTCCATCCAGACATGCAAATTTACCATCAATACAACAATTTCCATACAATCTCTAACATTTCCTCTACAATAATTTTGAGAACTAATCTTAAATACCAAGACTTGTATTGAGGTCCTACGCATTCCCCTTATTAGGCTACCAGATGGTACCTAACATATCCTAGCGAGCCACCAGTATCTAAAGACCTTTCGTGATAAAACTTTGTGGTTGAACATGTACTAGTAGAACAGGCCAGACTAAAATTGTTTCTTAGAGAAATAAAATAAAGAAGATACAGGATAGGCGGCGACAATACATGTTTGGAATTTCAAATTGAGTGTAAAATTTAGAATCGTGAATTTGTGGATGTTTGCATTCCGTATTTGTATACGAACATTGTTTTCAATGTCAGATTGTGGTTGGTTATTTGTCGCTCAAGATAAATGAGAAAGATTATTGGATTTTGTAGTTTGAGTAAGATTGAAGGAGTCAAAGTTATTTTTAGTAAAGGTACGACCACACCACGGCATCCTGCGTCCAAGTGCGCGTTCTCGATCTGAATTTCTGTTGCGTTCTGATCGCCGTAGATCGCGTTTGGTGTAAACCAGTCGGTACAAATACTACTGCGCTATCTGATCGCCGCCTAGATCGCGCACGCAGGACGCCGCAGTGTGGTCGAACCTTACGCAGTATTATTCCTTAATATTATTACAAAACAAAAAAACCAACTCGCGCTGGTCTTTTTCAGTACCAAGTTTGAAGTTTACCTCTGGTTATATCAAAGTCAAAGTCAAAGCATTTATTCAGTATATGGGCAAATTAAAAATTAGCACTTACACACGTCAAATAACATTAAATAGATCATATTCAACAAAAAATATAGATATAACAGAAACATAACGCTTTGAATTTACAAAAAAAAAAACAAAGGTATTGAGCCATTCAGCTTTCATCTAGACGTTGAACGTCACACTTAAAACACATGTTTAATTCCCCTTATTAATGTAGGGTTGCCAACCGTACCATTACGTGCACCCGCAACCCAGTGCATGTTTCAGTACTTCAGACAATTTTTATCCAAAAAATTGTGAAATAATGAAACATAATAGATAAATAAAACGCAGACTAATTGCAGTACAAATCATGTTCCGAATGGAACTGATTGTCCGACTATCAGCCGCATAATACCGTCGTAACAGGCAACCCTAGATCAGCAAACAAAAGATGAAAACTGATTGACTGTTGAATCTACTGGTGTTTCGGATATACGGTGTACGGAGTATCTCTGGAGATACTCATCAGGTCTCGATGAAATTACCTGGGATCAAACAGAAAATATACCTACTCTCTCAAACGAAACAAAACAATTTTTCTAATAGGTTACTAAGTGATGAAGTTGTGAGGAAACAAACATAAAAATATATAATTGAGAATCTCTACCGTTTTGAAGTCAGTTGCAAATACCAAATTTTCATTGCCCCATCTCCTTAAATGGACTTTTTTCAGTTCTAGCTCTCAATTTTATTAGACAAGTAACTAACTCCGATTAACATTATCATTATCTTTGGTAATTAAGCAATTACTAAGACGTAAGAAAACGTTTACAAAATAATGAAACCCTATATAAGGTATAATAATGGATCTCGTTCAATTATTTCGCTACAATAATCTATCTCTGAAGCCAAGAGAGTAATTACAGGAAGTGCAGTGGCTGTCATAAATCAATGCTAATCAAAGACATGGCATCTGTGAAGTATACAGGTATCTATCTATGCAAAACCTTGAGAAGCTGCCTCGAAGAGAAACAAAACTATCTATAGATGCATACTGTAGGGTAACTTTATATGTACTGAGTAATCAGTAGTAACTTGATTCTTCTTGCTTTTTCTTTTCACCTGTTGGAAACAATGAAGTTTTTTATATCTTATAGGCTAGCGTTTGATCACTATCTCACCTGTTGGTAAGTGATGATGCGTTTGAAAATGATAAGCACGCTAGGCCTGAAATGGTAACATAATGTTTGGTTGGAAATATTATATTTGGCAACAGAATTTCTGACTTGATGGTGGTAGCTGGCCAGGTAGACACTAGATAATATCCTACCACCATGCGGGGGTTGTTGGTTTCTTAACAATGTTTTGCTTCACCGGAGGGCCACTGTGAAAAGCGCACATACATTTTTCGATAAAAAAATCCATAAGTGCACGGCGGGGATTGAACTCGGTACCTCTGGCATCAAAGCCAACCATTCTCTTACTTACACTACTGGGCCCTCAAATATTGCAGATACAATGGCTCTTTCGTTAGCTATTCTGGTAACCCAGAATTTTGTAAGTCACTGCACTGCGCCTATTACCTCAAGACATAAAGATGTCAAGTCTTACATGCCCTGTAATTTCACTGGACACTTTGCCATTCAAACCAAAAATCATTTTATTTCATTCGACAATTAACTATGATCCCAAAGGCTCCCGAGAATCACAACTATAAGCCATCAATATCATTGTCTTCACTTTAAATATCTGTTAATACGATTCTCCCTCAAGATGATCGATAGTCTCAGCTCGGAGTACCTTTGCTTATAAATTATAACTTACAGATTATATCTTCTTATTGCAAAATCATCTTTAACTCCTCAGGAAAAGGGTTCATAAATTATCATGAATGGAATCTTTTGCATGGAAGCTCTGACAACTCTATGGATGATACATCAATAGTTAATCGTTTGCGCTGATTTTATCTTTTAAAGAGCTTTCTGTCGCGAAAGACTGCTATTTACTGGTTTCGATAAAATTTATAACTTATAGTTTCTGCTGTTTAGTTATTGTATGCATTTCTTTACATGACATGTCGTGTTCAGTCTAGCGCATATTTTAAATGTCTTTGGAAATGTGCAAAAGCTTTGGTTATTTTCTCATACTCTCCGTCATACTAAAATAATCATCAGTTGTGTATGGATACTGCCATGGATAATAATGTGTCTCCGATCGTCTCCCGGTTGCCTGGCAGAGATTGCTGTTTGTCGATAAGGCCGCCGATAGTACGTTTAATTTAAGAGTTTGTATATATATATATATTATGTTATGGTTGGCAAACAAGCAGACAGCCCGCCTGACCGTAAGCGGTTACCGTCGCCTATGGACAATTGCAAAACCATGAGTGCTGTTGATGCGTTGCCGACCTTTGAGAAGTTTGTGGATACCCTTTCCAAAAGATTCCATCCTATAGCTAGCTGGAAAAATCACGGCGAATAGATCATTCCACATCATACAGGTGCGCGGTAAAAATCCTCGGTTAAAACGGGTAGTTCGAGATGTCCAGGTCTGTAAGATGTGAGGGTGAGGTTTTTGACGGTGCCGAGCAGTACAATATAAGAATGGCGATGGTGGAATCAGGTTAAAAAGCTCTTCAGAGCATTCCCCATTATAGAGACGGTAAAAGATGGATAGCGCTCCGACGTCTCTACGGAGGCTGAGTGGCTCCAGTTTTTCACAGAGCTCGGGATCGTCGACAATTCTAGTGGCTCTTCGCTGTAAGGAGTCAAGAGGCTGAAGCTGGTAGCTCGGAGCGCCATTCCAGAGGTGCGAGCAATATTCCATGTGTGGTTGAACTTGTGCTTTGTAAAGCACAAGCCGTTGACGTGGTGTAAGATATCGCTTCGCTCTGTTGAGCACACCTAGCTTCCTGGATGCAAGTTTTGCTTTGGCATCCAGGTGACTCTTAAATTGGACCTCACTAGAAATGTCGATGCCTATGATCCCAAGAGTGTTGGATATTGTAAGAGGAACGCCCTGAAATCGGGGAGCTACGGTAAATGGAGTCTTTTTAGCAGTAACAGCGCAAATTTGTGTCTTTGAGGGGTTAAATCGGACCAAATTACATTCACCCCATTTGGAGAATTTCTCAAGAGAGTTTTCTATTTGAGACACAAGTTTGTCTCTGCATTCCTGTACCTCGGAAGGAGAGGCGTTAACACGACCGGCATAGTGTGGGTCACCCGTGCTATCGTCTGCATAGCAATGTATGTCGGCAATTTGCAATATATCATTGATATGCAGAATAAATAGAGTAGGCGACAGCACAAAACACTGTGGGACACCAGCGTTGAAGGGAATTTGGTTGGACTTTAAACCATCAACAACTACTGATATACTACGGTAATCAAGGAAGCTGGCGACCCATGTGCAAAGCCCCTGTGGGAGGCCGTAAGATGGAAGCTTGGAAAGAAGCGCCATGTACCAGACCCGGTCAAAGGCTTTCGTAATGTCTAAGCTTACTCTACAGTTTCAGACCATCGGTGTGTGAGATACACCAGAAGATTACCAGTTGAGCGACCATGACGATCAGCTGGTGATCTTCGAAGTATCACAGAAGCTGCGTGTTGACAACACGCTCCATAACTTTGCAGAGTAGAGAAGTAATTAGACGGGTCAGTGCGATCACCTTTTTTGGGTATTGGGTAGACTATGGCAACTTTTCAAGAACGAGGCACATATCCTGAAGTATAGGAGAGCAGAAACAAGCGCGTTAACACTGGAGTCAACTCGGGAGCATATCTCTTTAAGACAATCGCCGGAATGCAGCCTGGCCCACTCGATTTTCGCACATCAAGGGAGAAGAGTTCCTTCCGTGCTGCTCTCTGGAAGATGCGTACTTCTGGCATGGAACTCTTACATCTCGAGATAATCGGCGGTGATAGATTCCCATCGTCGAGGGTCGAGTTAGATGCAAAAATACTACCAAGAAGATCGGCTTTTTCTTTAGCAGTATGGGCCAGGCTATCATCCAAATTTCGTAGGGCTGGTAGGGAGGATTGGCAGAAGTTATCCTGGGCTGCTTTGGCAAGTGACCAAAACTCTCTGCTTCCCGACGGATAACTGGCGAGTCGGTCACCAATCCTCGGAATATGCTGATCTCTGGCCTTGGCAGCCACCTTCTTGCTCGACCTGGAGGCAGCGTTTAACTTCTTTTTTAGGAGAGCGGTGTTTGGATCGTTTGTTGCCCGCGCTGTGGTCCAAGCCTTAAATGCATCAAGTTCTTCAAAGTCAAATGTTCTCTACATCTGGTATTCTGGTTGGTCCTGTGACCAGTTGAGAGAGTCCGTATGTCAGAGCCAGATTGTATACAGTACGCCCCGCATTATCGGTGGAATTAGAGCCTAACCACTCTTTGTTATGAGCGTTGAAATCTCCGAGCATTATTAATTCCACAGAAGCGTACTGTTCCAGTACTTTATCGGCGCCATAAGAGATGTGCTCAAAGAGACGAGCTGTCTCCAGGTCACCGCTGTGAGACCTGTATAGGCAAGCATAGACTCGTGTTTGACCACCGTAGTCCACGCGCACCCAGAGAAGCGATACATACATAGATCTATTTAAATTTGATCCAGCAACACGCAGTCTTCGAGATTTAGAGTATTCTAGGCTGACTAGGCTAAGCGTGTTCCTCATATTCGAACATATTATCGTTTACCACCAGGTAAGATTGTGGTCAAACGCTAGCTTTTAAGATAAAATAACTTCAATCTTGTAATTTGCAATAAAGTGCTGTTTCATCATGATTCTCGCTTACTGTCATCAAATTATTTTCAAACATCTCAGAGAAGTATTTCGGCCTTCACATGACTAGATGGACCTATTATAACTACTGAAATAATGTACCCATCAAGCTTTTAGTTCATTTGTCATATAGTTCAAAATTTCTGTTGAAAAAAATTTAAAAAATATATATATATATATACTATTTTTTAATTATAAGCTAGCTGTGCCCCACAGCTTCACTCACGTATTCTACTATAATCTATAATACTGGCTATTCCTGTGCAAAATTTCAGCCAAATCGGTTCACGCGTTTGACCGTGAAGAAGTCCCAAGCAAACACAGAAATATGTTTTATTCATAATTATTTATGTGCAAGCAAACAAACATACAAACTGACTTTCATAGTTATAACCAATAGGTGATGATGTCTACAGATATAGAAAATTGTCAGAAATAATTTGCGAGATATTTTGGTTTTGTTATAATGTAAGTATGTGTAAATTAGATTCGTGTTGTCAGGTATCAAGTAATTTTTTTGTTTACTAAACGTATTCTGAGTATTATTTTTTTTTGTGACAAAATTTCCGGCAAAGCACTTTAGGAACGCGGTCCGCTCTGTAATTAGTTGCATACCAAACCGACTTTCTACCTGATAACGTAAGCAAGTACGTAAGTAAGTACTTATCCGGAAATTTAGTCAATACAAGTTGAAATTAATATCAAACACTCAGGTCTGCAATCCTTTGGAGCCGTAAAAATCAAAATTCCATCTAAATCAACACAATTAAAAGAAACGCCGTTTATTCCACATATCTTGACACTTGCACGGGAATCCAACAATATAATATTTTTTAAGTTTTTAAAACACTATTTCGCGTAGGGAGTATATTGTTATTCTTCATTCACTCACGACATTCATCATTAGACAAGGCTGTCACTTCACTAGATAGTATTAAATACCCCACTCAAAGAAACTTAAAATTTACTCGAATCTTGAACGCTATAATTGCCCCATGCAGTGCCATTAGGGCCTGTTTATACAAGCAGCATTTTAAATCAGAAACTAGTAAACACATTAACGGCCCTATTTGCGTTCCATCGGCTTAAGTAACGTGTTTTGGTAGAGTAGGGAGTTGTGGAGATTGTATTAGAGAAGTTGTGTTAAAAGTTGTAGATAAATAATTTGCGACTTAAGGTTTTTTATCAATCAATCAATAAAATAAGTTATTTGCATTAGAACAAATGTATAGCAAAGTATTTAGTAAAAATAGTTCCACTCCGGATGAGCAAATCTTTATTTTAATTTACATGCACAAGTATTTATTAAATTTAGTACTTAATTACCTCGTAATAGCAATCAATCATCAAAAAATGCATAAAATAGAACATTTTTTTTTCAAACCACTAACAATACACAAAATCAGTTACAGACTGAAAAACAAAGACTAAGCAAACGTTTAAGATAGTAACTTTACTAGTATATTTACTCATAAATAATATAATAATATATAATATAGAATAAATTAACATAATAAATGACAAAAATAAATCAACTCACAAATATCATGTTTTGTAGTTTTTTTTATCAAGATCTATAAGTGCACCTTTTTCAAATTATTGAACATTTTAAATCTTATAAACACAAAATTACTCTATGGTAAATAACACAGTAGCGTAACTGTTTGCAGATGATATGTGATCACTTTTTACCAGGCGAGATAGTGGTCAAACGCTACATAAGAAAAATATTTCAAAAAAATGTAAAATCTCTGCATGCTCTTTCATTACTCTGCACATAACGACCCACTTGCATTATTAAACCAACACGTATTAGTCTGCAACGCCCCTTCATCCTCTGTCAATGACTAATCTATTATTATTTATGAAAAGTGGGTGGCATCCACTGGTTAGACCAGCTACTGTGTGACAACTTTATATCTTCGTCTTGTGGGACGGCCCTAAGATTTTTTTAAACTAGCAATGCTTACTAGCAATGTGGGTTGCACATTACTAGTAGTCTTGTTAACCCCTCCAACTAACTAAATAGGCTTGTCAAAAGTCAAGTCAAAAGAGAAAAAAGAGAACTCACGACCTATCGATCGCCAGGCCGATTTATATCCCAATTTGGGCTATTGCCGCTCTTAATTTTAGATTTACTGACTTACTGACGTTGGTTCAAATCCTGGTTGTGCTCATATGGATTTTTCTATTAATGTTCTTGGATGTTCGTCTGCAGGTGGTAAAAGAAAACTTCAACTTAAAAGAAAAAAAAAAGAATCTTCTGCCTAACTAGCTATTAATAAACTGGCCAAGTGCAAGTCGGACTCGCACTCGTAGGATTCCGTACCACACTACAGTATTTTATAAGATCGAGCAAAACATATCTACAATATAATATTAATAATCATTTTTCGCCAGCGAAAAATAATAATTAATAAACATTTTATTTCTTATAACGCCATCTAACGTCTAACAAAGGTGTTAGGGTCGACATTTCAATATAACGCTATCTATATTGGACGTTTACCTAACTAAGCGTTCATAGATGGCGTGAAATGCCGAAAAAAACACGTTTCTTGTATGGGGACCCTCTATTATTCTTAACTTTATTCTGTTTTTATTATTTGCTGTTATAGCGGCAATATAAATACATCATCTGTGAAAATTTCAACTGTCTAACTATCACGGTTCATGAGATACAGCCTGGTGACAGACGGACAGACACACAGACAGACAGACAAACAGACAGACGGACAGCGGAGTATTAGTAATAGGGTCCCGTTTAACCCTTTAGGTACGGAACCCTAAAAAGTAGCTTACTACTGTTAAGGCGAAAATCGACAAAAACCTTACGGTTTTCTGGCATTACAGCCCTTGGGAGATAGTAAATGGTTAGATAATTCTAGGCCCAGCGCTTACACCATCCTTAACTACAACATCGCTTTCCGCCAGGTGAGGTAGTGATCAAACACTAGCCATTTAGTATGTAGGTACTATTAGAATCTTTGTCCTGACATACCTACTGATTCACTGACTGACTTAATAACGCGCAGTTTAAACAGCTGGTCGTATAAACTTGAAATTTGGAAGGTATATATTTGTCTTAGGCTGGTTTTAGTGTCACGCGTAGAGACGCGTACCGTCGGCGCTGATAGGCTTGAGACGTATGGTTGCTATAGAAGCGTTTTAGAATAACGCCGACTCTCAGCGCTGACGAGTTCATACATTTCGGCTGTCAGCGCTGACGGTACGCGCCTCTACGCGTGACACTAAAACCCGCCTTAGTACGTAAGGCGCGAGCTATTTCCTTATGTAATTTTTTTTAATCATAATAGGCTAGCCTTAAAGTTGCTTGTGATGATGCGGTCGAGGATTAGTAGCCCGATAGGCCTAGAATGGGAACTGGCTCTCAAAGACAGCTGCCGGATTTATTAAAATCAGATTTTCTAATTTAAAGGTGGCTGGCATAGAAGTACCCATTCCTTCTGTAAATTTGGTAAACTGATTTTCATCTCATTAAAAACTTCAACAGCTCCTTTTTGAAACAACAATGTTACTTGCAAACACGTCAGAATTTAATCCACTCCACTTCCACATATTTTAACCTAAAAATAACACAAAGTAACAATACAAGTCTGGGACTAAAATTCAATAAACGAAACTATTCGAACTCAACGGCGGGTACAAAGGAACTCAATCCAGCAAATCTCGAAAAACCGCAACAAAAGGAGTCCGTTAAAAGAGTCTACCACCTCCTAATAAAAGAATCGACTCTATCTATCATTGGTTGAGCAAAAAGGAGTGAAATCAGCGCCGTCGTTCCGGCTACGTGTCTCGCATGGACTGTTTGTTTCGGTTTGGTGGAAGTAACAGGCGGGTCGGCGGGCGGAGGCTTCACACGTGTATTGCATTGTTGTGTTCAATGTATATCAAATATCAATTAGTCATTTACGTTTCTACTGGTATTACAATGTATTAGTCACTATTTGTATTTAATTGTATTTCAATGATATTTATAAGTGTACGATGTACCTAAATGGAACGATAAATAAATTGAAAATTGAAATTGAAAATTGGTCGATGTTTTCTCGGGTTCCGTCGTCGATTTACGTAATTAACCTTTGAAAATAGTGTAGATGATTATTTTCAAAGGTTTAGAGATATTTTGAACCCTGGACACATAAAGAGGGGTGATACAAATATGACGTGAGCATCCGTTTAAGAGCTTCGATGTCACAGACAGTCTAATATTAATTCGATTGAGTTTTTTTAGGGTTCCGTAGCAGAATGGCAAAAAACGGAACCCTTATAGATTCGTCATGTCTGTCTGTCTGTCTGTCCGTCAGTATGTCACAGCCATTTTATTCCGAAACTGTTAGGATTACACAATTGAAACTTGGTAAGTAGATGTATTCTTTGAACCGCTTTCCGATTTTTTTACAAAAATAATAATAATATCGTTTAAAAACTAAAAAAGAACCGACTTTAATGTTCATTTTCAGTACCAATTTTGAGATGTTTATCTCAATATCTCTGGAGATACTTATCAGACCTCGATAAAATTACCATGGTATCACACTTGGGATATCTTCTTTCGAACAAAAAAAGATATAATAAAGATAAAGTCAGAATAAAAAAGATAAAGTCAGTAGTTTTTGAGATATAGCGACCGTAAAGATAAATTTGTTTTTCATACATTTTTAGTTGCGAAAAATCATAGTTATAGAATACTTTACTGTGTTACGGAACCCTACGAGTGCGAGTCCGACTTGCACTTGGCCAGTTTTTTTGTTAGAAGTTGACAATTGAGAGTGTTCTTACCTATGATTCAGGAAAATCTGTGGAGTCATCGGATCATTAGAGGAAACGTTGGCGCGATTTGTAATTTTATATCCTATTACTTCCAGTTCCCTAGACTGACCATTTTGATATATTATAGAGCTAAATATTAGGCTCAGTGTCGTGTCTTGGGCCTATGTCCAGCAGTGGATCACACCGGCTAATTATGATAACTTCTATCATATTACCACCTTACAGAAGTGGTTTCGTTTCTGAGCTCATTGGAATAGTCTCAATGAATATAGGATTAGGTATATCAATAACGTTGATCTGTTACTGGAGAATCTCTTAAAATCTGCAGGTTACCAAACTCGTAGCCAACTTAAATCCATACTAATCATAATAAAAAACGTTTGTTACTTCGTCACTCTGTTTGTTTGTTACCTAATCACGCCTAAACGGACGATCCGTTCTTACTGAAATTTGACAAGGAGAAACTGTATTGCATGAAAATAAACATAGGCTACAAAATTTTTGGTGTACGTGAACGAAGTCGCAGATATCAGCTAGGAAATATATAATTTTGTGCTCTCACTTACACTGCTAGAACCTATTTCCTGGACACACCACCTGGGAGCTAGCGGCCTTTTTTAGCCGGAATCATTCATATGGTAATGTCTGAATGTATCGACCCTGTCCAATGGGACGGAAGATGGCGGCGATTTATTTCCCCTAGGGGTAGACATTTTGTATTGCCACTGAAACTTATATATTTATTTGTTTATGTAAGACATAAACATACATAAACATAAATTTATTTCCAAAAGCAAGAAACAGTTTTGTACATTTTTAGCTTATAAGTAAACCAGGTATGTACGCTGATTCACACACTAGGACAGTCCTGTGTTGTGTGAAACAGTCTCTTCCTACGAGTACAGTTAAAATATTACATGTAAAGAGAAACGATAAATAATACAAAACAAAAACAAACATTAAGGCATGCAGTAGGTATTGTAAGAGCAAAGGCTTTTTAACCGACTTCAAAGAAAGGAGGAGGTTTCTCAATTCGACCGTATATATATATGTCTGTTCGCGGATAACTTCGTCGTTTATGAACCGATTTTGATTATTCTTTTTTTGTTCGAAAGAAGATATCCCAAGTGTGGTACCATGGTAATTTTATCGAGGTTCTGATAAGTATCTCCAGAGATATTGAGATAAACATCTCATAATTGGTACTGAAAATGAATAGCGTGGCATTGAAGTCGGTTCTTTTTTAGTTTTTAAACGATATTATAGTTTCACGGGAAGAAAAAAACCTGATATATATTTTCATACTTGTGATGTGAATCCTAGGGCCAGTTTCACTGGTACCCGATAAAGATTCAGATAGTGAAGCAATAGCCCAATTGGTAAGGCGTCGGCCTGACGATCTAGAGGATCTCGATCCCACCCATTGCACTATTGACGTGATCCCACTCCAGACACAAGCATAGCGTTGTTGGAGGGGTTAACAAGACTACTAGTAATTTGCAACCCACATTTCTGCTTCATAATAAATAGAACCGGCTAATTCTAGTTGGACTCGCCCACCGAGACTTCCATACAACGTTGGTTAGTACCAATTAAGCTTGACCTATAAATTGTATGAGCGCTCATATAACTCAGAGGCTCTTAATATTTTTATTTTTTTTAATAAAGATTCCTCGCAATGTGGGTTGCACATTACTAGTATTCTTGTTTACACCTCCAACTAAGGTAAATATGCTTGTATCTGGAGTGGGGTCACGTCAATAGTGCAATGGGTGTAATGGGGATCGAACTCACGACCTCACGATCACCAGTCCGACACCCTATCCATTGGGCTATTGCCGCCTTGGCAAAACTATGTATGTATGGGGACACCCTTTAATCTTTTTACTCTTTTTATTGTTTGGAATTTTTCCTTTATTTGTGCTGTAACGCCTTGCTTCTTGCCAAATTTCATGATTCTAGATCAACGGGAATTACCCTGTAGGTTTTCGACCCCAAAACCTATAGGGTATTTCCGGTTGACCTAGAATTGTCAATTTTAGTCAAAAGCAAGGTCTTCAAGGTCAGCACAAGTAAAGGGAAAATTCCGAAAAATAAAAAAGTTGAAAATTAGGGTAAATTTTGGTACTTACAAGTTTTCGCGAAAATCTAAATTTGCCCATATCTTTTTATCGTGTTGACTCAGGACCTTGATTTTTATACACCTAATATAGACCTCAGGTATCTGGTATAAATTTCAACTTGCTAAGTCCACCCGTTCCTGAGAAAATAGGTGGTGACACACGGACAGACAGACAGACGGACAAGAAAGTGATCTTATAAGGGTTCTTTTTTTACCTTTTGAGGTACGGAACCCTAAAAACTACCTGATACAGATAACTCCTTAACTATAGCTTATCTGGTGGTAAAATTATAATTTATCTGGCAGATAAGTCAGGGACTCTAAGAACCAAGTCAGTAACCGGTTAAACCTCAATTTTTAACGTTGTAAGCCTATGTCCAGCTGTGGAAGGAAATTGCCTGATAATGATGATGAAACGTTTTTAACTGGCCGATTGCTTTAACCTAGCAAAAGTAACTAAGATAAAGGGGGAAACTTTCGACTGCCATTAATAGAAGATGGTCTGAACAATGATACAAAAAAAAAAACTAATTTTAAGCCAATGTCAAAATTTTGTAACATTTAAGGTGTATATTTTTATGTATCTTATATATACCCCGAGGAATCTAAATTTCTCTTTGAACCTCCAAATTTTAACCATCCTGTATGAGGCATGAAACATGGTGAGATATTTGAATCACGAGGTAGATACTATTTATCGTCAGTGTGTATTGCAAAGTGAGTTATAATAAGGTAAATAGTTTACCACCATCAACTTCGAGTATTTACCAATGGAGATGTTAACGTTGTAATCCGCAAACATTTTTTTCTGCCGATTCTTACGGGGGTCGAGGTAAACACGCATTGCACACACACAAATCACTCACTTTAACGATCCCGCACACTAGCTTGAAACACGCACACAGTATTAAAAATACAGCGTAGTTACCGCACGCTTATATGGCCAAAAATGGCTATATGGCCAGCAGAGGGGTACGCCTTGCGTTAACATCTCCATTGCTAAATGCTCGAAGACCATCAAGGAAAAAATATGCCGCCATAACCTTACGGTGTTCCGGCAACAAGCAGTTCTTGAGAGTCAGGGCCTCGGTCTAGCGTGCTTACCATCTTCGAAAACATCAACGCTTACTATCAGGCGAGATGGTGGTCAAAGGTGGTAGGCTATCTATCATATATTAAAAATGCACCCATTTGCTAATAAAAGGCCAACCATCATTATAATAAACGACCATCGTAAGCATGTAGACCAATGTTGTCATTTCGAACGTCCTCCCCGCACACTTCAAGTGTAAACAAATAACCGACACACATTTTTCGCTAAGCTTACTTACTTTTCCGATGATTTTGTTTTGCCAAAGAGAGAAACAAAAAGAAACAAAGAGAAAACATCGTATAAAAAAATGGCCAAGTGCAAGTTGGACTCGCACTCGTAGGGTTCCGTAACACCGTTAAGTATTCCATAACTATGATTTTTCGCAACTACAAAATTAACTTTGTTTTTCATAGTGTTTGTATGAAAAACAAAGTTATCTTTGCGGTCGCCATATCTCTAAAACTGCTGACTGTATCTCGTTCAAACCAATTTTCGTTGTTAGTTTTTATTGAGATCTACAGCATATATATTTTTTAGATTTTTCACTTCCATACTTTAAAAGTTAGAGGGGGGGGGACACACATTTTACCACTTTAGACGCGCCTATCTTTCAAATGATTGACTTTGAGAAAAAATGATTTTAGGAACCTCAATGTCATTTTTGAAGACCTATCCATTGACACACGTATAGGTTTGAAGAATTTTTTTTTTGTTACAGTTCCATGTATGGGGCCCCCCCTTAAACTTATATATTTTTTATTTTTGTATTAAAATCGGAAAGCGGTTCACAGAATACATCTATCTACAAAGTTTCAATTCTGTAGTCTTAACAGTTTCGGAATAAAATGGCTGTGACCTACGGACGGACAGACAGACAGACAGACAGACATGACAAATCTATAAGGGTTCTGTTTTTTGCCATTCGGCTACGGAACCCTAAAAATCACACATCTTTGCAAAATTAATTATTAATAACAAATAAACTGGCCAAGTGCAAGTCGGACTCGCACTAGTAAGGTTCCGTACCACACTACAGTATTTTATAAGATCGAGCAAAAAAATACCACTATCATTTTTCGCCAGCAAAAAATAATAATTAATACACATTTTATTTCTTATACAGCCATCTAACTTCTAACAAAGGAGTTGGGGATTGACATTTCAATATAATGCCATCTATGGGACGTTTACCTAACTAAGCGCTCTTAGATGGCGTGAAATGCCGAAAAAAACACGTTTCTTGTATGGGGACCCTCTATTATTTTTAACGTTATTCTGTTTTTAGTATTTGTTGTTATAGCGGCAACAGAAATACATCATCTGTGAAAATTTCAACTGTCTAACTATCACGGTTCATGAGATACAGCCTGGTGACAGATGGACAGACAGACAGACAGACAGACAGACAGACGGACAGCGGAGTCTTAGTAATAGGGTCCCGTTTTACCCTTTGGGTACGGAACCCTAAAAAATACCAATACGTTGAACCTAAGACAAATTCCGCAAAATAAGGTATTATAAGCTCTTAATTATTTCTCACAACTACTCGTATTAACCAAGAAGATTCCAGCTTCATTAATTAGCGTTAAATCGTCGCACTCATTTATCGGCACAATAAAATAAATCAGCCAGGTTTAGACGTGGCGACGTTTACGTTCAGTTGTCACGTTGCGCATCGTTGATGCTAAGTTTGTTAGTAACTTACGACTTCTGGTTTGCTATTCAATCTGGGGAAAACGGTGTCAATGTTGGTTGCGTAATTTTGTACCGTAAATGTTACATTTTACATATAAATAAATATTTTTAACAAAGTCGCATAATATGTTTATAATGTAACTATAACTATACATTAAATAAAACACCTTACCCAATATATTTTTTTTTGTAACAGTTATTAATTGTAAGTCATATTAATTTTACAAATTAATATTTGCATAAAACTTTCCGTAAAATAATTATATTTAGCTTTATCGTCGCATAGCACACTCATTTATTAGCACAATAAAATAAATTAAGTCAGTTAGACGCGACGACGCGAGACATTAACATGCAGTTGTCACGTCGTTTCACCTAAGGCTCAGAATAGACGTCACGAAATTAAATTGAAAAAAGTCGTATTTATAATTTTTTTAAATAATTTATTTCAATACTTAGAAATAGTAACATTGTTCATTAAACTAGTCAACATTATTTTTAATTATACGGCGGCGCTTTTGTATGTACAAAAATATTAATGACAGTGCAAGACTGAAAGCGTCGTCGAGCAGCCCGCACTCGAAATCCTGATGAAGGCATCCGGCTGAAGCTGAAATAGGATAATAAATTCGATCAATATATCGACTATACCGCATACCGACTATACCACACTACTGACTATACCGCATACCGTTACCAACAGGTAAGATAGTGGTCAAACTGACGTTTGACCACTGAGGCTAGACCGCTTATAGTAGACTAGCTGTTACCCGCGGCTTCGCCCGCGTTATTTGTGTCTTTATGACCATTGAGGTCTAGATCGATGATCTCTTAGGCCAAGTCACCATAGATGACCCTCAAAGTCGAACTCAATATCCTCTATTGTTAAAGTCATTAATCATTTTGGTTAGGTATACGAAGTTGTGCTGTTTAAATGTTTGACTCAATACAACAGTTCCTGAAACATTTCTTACAAAGAAAATAAGGTGGATAGCTGCGCGAGCGTAGCGAGCGCTATTATTGGGCGAGTGAAATTTTTTTATGACTTTTTATAACCCTGACAGTTTAATGACCTAATAATCAAGTCAATATAGATGACTCTTAGGACGAACTCGATATCGTCTATTGTTAAAATCAGTAATCATTACTTGGTACTTGGTAAACCTAACCAAGGTCATTATGATTATTGAAGGTTGTACTGTTTCAATTTATGACTTGTTTTGATGGATGTGGCTATTAAAATACAAAAGTTGCTGAAATGTTTCCTACAAAGTAGATATAACAAATGCTTGCGCGAACGGAGCGAGCGCTATTATTGTGAGAGAGTAGCAAGCCCTATCACTGCGCGAGCGAAGCGAGCGCGAAAATTTTTTACGACTTTTTATGACCCTGACAGTTTTTATGACCTACTAAGTCAACACCGATGACACAAAGGTTAAACTTGATATCCACCTATTTAAAGGTTAATATATATTATGATTATTGAAGGTTGTACTGTTTCAATTTATAAACTCGTTTTGATGCATGTGGCAATTAAAATACAAAAATGCTGAAATATTACCTACAAAGTAGATAAAACAAAAGTTTGCGCGAGCGTAGCGAGCGCGAAACTTTGTACGTCTTTTTATGGCCCTGATAGTTTTTATGACCTACTAAGACAAAACCGATGGCCCTAAGGTTAAACTTGATATCCACTTATTTTAAGGTAAAAAATTATTATGATTATTAAAGGTTGAACTGTTCCAAATATAACTCGTTTTGATGAATGTGGCTATTAAAATACAAAAGTTCCTGAAATGTTTCCTACAAAGAAGATATAACAAATGCTTGCGCGACCAGAGCGAGCGCGAAAAATTTTTACGACTTTTTATGACCCTGACAGTTTTTATGACCTACTAAGTTAACACTGATGACACAAAAGTTAAACTTGATATTCACTTATTTTAAGGTTATTCATCATTATGATTATCGAAGGTTGTACTGTTTCAATTTATAGCTTCGTTTTTATGGATGTGGCTATTAAAATACAAAAAATGCTGAAATATTACCTGCAAAGTAGATAAAACAAATGTTTGCGCGAGCGAAGCGAGCGCGAAAAATTTTACGTCTTTTTATGACCCTGACAGTTTTTATGACTTACTAAGTCAAGACCGATGACCCTAAGGTTATAAACTTGGTATTCACTTATGAAAAGGTAAAAAATCATTATGATTATTGAAGGTTCTACTGTTTCAATTTATAAACTCGTTTTGATGCATGTGGCTATTAAATTACAAAAATGCCGAAATATAACCTACAAAGTAGATAAAACAAAGGTTTGCGCGAGCGCAACGAGCGCTATCAATGCGCGGGCGAAGCGAGCGCGAAAATTTTTCACGACTTTTTATAACCCTGACAGTTTTTATGACCTACCTAAGTCAAGACCGATGACACTTAGGTTAAACTTGATATCCACTTATTTTAAGGTACAAAATCATTATGATTATTGAAGGTTGTTTTTTGTTCAATTCATAAACTCGATTTGATGCGTCTGTTTCAATTTATAAACTCGATTTGATGCATGTGGCTATTAAAATACAAAAAATGCTGAAATATTACCTGCAAAGTAGATAAAACAAATGTTTGCGCGAGCGTAGCGAGCAGTATTACTGCGCGAGCGTAGCAAGCGCTATCACTGCGCGAGCGTAGCAAGCGCTATCACTGCGCGAGCAAAGCGAGCGCGAAAAATTTTTACGACCTTTCATGACCCTGACAGTTTTTATGACCTGCTAAGTTAACACTGATGATAAATGACTGCGCGAGCGCTATAAATGTGCGAGCGAAGCGAGCGCGAAAAAATTTTACGTCTTTTTATGACCCTGACAGTTTTTATGACCTACTAAGTTAACACTGATGACACAAAAGTTAAACTTGATATTCACTTTTTTTAAGGTTATTAATCATTATGATTATTGAAGGTTGTACTGTTTCAATTTAAAGCTTCGTTTTGATGGATGTGGCTATTAAAATACAAAAAATGCTGAAATATTACCTGCAAAGTAGATAAAACAAATGTTTGCGCAAGCGTAGCGAGCAGTATTACTGCGCGAGCGTAGCAAGCGCTATCACTGCGCGAGCAAAGCGAGCGTGAAAAATTTTTACGACCTTTCATGACCCTGACAGTTTTTATGACCTGCTAAGTTAACACTGATGACAAATGTCTGCGCGAGCGCAGCGAGCGCTATAAAACATACAAAAAAAATATATATATAAATATAAAATATATAACATTTTACGTCTTTTTATGACCCTGACAGTTTTTATGACTTACTAAGTCAAGACCGATGACCCTAAGGTTATAAACTTGATATTCACTTATGATAAGGTAAAAAATCATTATGATTATTGAAGGTTCTACTGTTTCAATTTATAAACTCGTTTTGATGCATGTGGCTATTAAATTACAAAAAATGCCGAAATATAACCTACAAAGTAGATAAAAGAAAGGTTTGCGCGAGCGCAGCGAGCGCTATCAATGCGCAGGCTAAGCGAGCGCGAAAATTTTTCACGACTTTTTATGACCCTGACAGTTTTTATGACCTACCTAAGTCAAGACCGATGACACTTAGGTTAAACTTGATATCCACTTATTTTAAGGTACAAAATCATTATGATTATTGAAGGTTGTTTTTTGTTCAATTCATAAACTCGATTTGATGCGTCTGTTTCAATTTATAAACTCGATTTGATGCATGTGGCTATTAAAATACAAAAAATGCTGAAATATTACCTACAAAGTAAATAAAACAAAGTTTTGCGCGAGCATAGCGAGCGCTATCAATGCGCGAGCGTAGCGAGTGCGAAAATTCTTACGTCATTTTATGACCCTGACAGTTTTTATGACCTGCTAATTCAACACCGATGACCCTAAGGTTAAACTTGATATCCACTTATTTTAATGTAAAAAATTAGTATGATTAATGAAAGTTCTACTGTTCCAATTTATGACTCGTTTTGATGAATGTGACCATTAAAATACAAACATTGCTGAAATGTATGAATGAATGAATGAATGAATGATAATTCTTTATTGTACACCAAAATTAAATAATAAGCATCTTAAAATACATTATACATTAGTACAATGGGCGGTCTTATCGCTCAAAGCGATCTCTTCCAGACAACCTTAGGACGGAGTGGACAGTACGAATATGTAAAGGGCTAAGTTGCACATTTAACAATTTTGAGATCATAAAATGAATAAACATCTATTTAAAAGTCATAAACATAAATATTTATTTCATAACATATATCTACATACATACAAATAAAACAAATATAAATAAATATGCATAATATATAAACATACATACACATACAAATATATAACAGTTTTAAGAAATACATGAGATAGCTTAATAATCATCAATACCGGTTTGTGTTAAGTAGATTTTTTTTAGTTTTTCTTTAAAAGTATAAATTGAGGGAGCGTGTCGAATTGTAACAGGTAAGTAATTCCAAAGACGGATTGCCTGTATAATGAAAGAAAAATCATAGAAGATTGTCGAGTGAGCTGGCATATCTAACTCTAAAGTTTCAGATGACCTCAACGCCAGGGAATGATTGGAGCACAGGAAATTGAGCGAAATTGAATTGTTATCCTACAAAGTAGATATTACAAATGCTTGCGCGACCGGAGCGAGCGCCTTTACTGGGCGAGCGTAGTAAGCGCTATCACTGCAAGAGCGAGGCGAGCGCAAAAATTTTTCCGACCTTTTATGACCCTGACAGTTTTTATGACCTACTCAGTTAACACTGATGACACAAAGGTTAAAATTGATATCTACTTATTTTAAGGTTAATAATCATTATGATTATTGAAGATTGTACTGTTTCTATTTATGGCTTCGATTTGATGCATGTGGCTATTAAAATACAAAAATGCTGAAATATTACCTGCAAAGTAGATAAAATAAATATTTGCGCGAGCATGGCGAGCGCTATCAATGCGTGAGCGAAGCGAGCGTGAAAATTTTTTATGACCCTAAGGTTAAACTTGATATCCACTTATTTTAAGGTAAAAATCATTATGATTAATGAAGGTTGTACTATTTCAATTTATAAACTCGTTTTGATGCATGTGGCTATTAAAATACAAAAAATGCTGAAATTTTACCAACAAAGTTGATTAAACAAAGTTTTGCGCGAGCATAGCGAGCGCTATTAATGCGCGAGCGAAGCGAGCTCGAAAATTTTTACGTCATTTTATGATCCTGACAGTTTTTATGACCTGCTTATTTAACACCGATGACCCTAAGGTTAAACTTGATATCCACTACTTTAAAGGTAAAAAATCATTATGATTATTGATAGTTGTACTGTTCCAATTTATGGCTCGTTTTGATTAATGTGGCTATTAAAATACAAAAGTTGCTGAAATATTACCTACAAAGTAGATCAAATAAATTATTGCGCGAGCGCAGCGAGCGCTATCACTGCGCGAGCGATGTGAGCGCGAATATTTTTACGTTTTATGACCCTGACAGTTTTTATAACCTACTAAGTCAACACCGATGACCCTAAGGTTAAATGTGGCTGGTAAAACACGAATGTTTTTGAAATACTTCCCACAAAGCAGATAAAGCACGTTGGGCAAGCAAAGCCATCGCGTAAATTTTGATGACTTTTAATGACCCTGACAGTTTTATGGCCTAATTAAGGCACTTATTAAGTTGAGTCATTATAGATGAACCTAAGGTCAAACTTTTATGATTATGCAAACTCTATGTAAAGTTAACAAAAAATATAGGCACCCGCACTTTTTGACGAAAAAAAGTATTCTTTGCCCTTTTATGCCCTATTAAATGTCTTTATACAAAATTTCATCAGAATCGGTCAAGCCGTTTGGCCGAAAAGAGGCCACACATTAACAAAATTCCATAATAAAAATATAGACAACCTAAATTTCCACCCAAAAAAAAGTATTCGTTGTCCTTCTGTCTTTTTGACTGTCTGTGCACAAAATTTCAGCTTAAATGGTTAACCCGTTTGACCGAGAGTAGGCCACACATTTACAAAGTTCACTTTAAAAATTCTGGACACCTGAACTCGGCTGCCAGAAAAAAAGTATCCTATGTGATTCTATGCAAAATGTACTGTAATATGTATAAAATTTCAGCTGAATCGGTCAAGCTGTTGAGCCGATAAGAGGCCACACATTCACAAAATTCAATTAAAAAAATCTAAACACTCAGACTCGATAGCCAAAAAAACAGTATCCGATATCCTATTCTGCTCTATGAACTGTCTTAATACAACATTTCAGGCAAATCGGTCAAACCGTTTATTCGAGAAGAGGTCTTATATTCACAAAATTCAATTAAAAATACCTGGACTTCCTGACTCGACAGCCAGAAAAAAAGTATCCTATATCCTATTCTGCCCTATGACATGTATTCATACAAAATTTCACGCAAATCGGTCAAGCCGTTTATTCGAAAAGAAGTATTATATTAACAAAATTCAATTAAAAATATCTGGACCCCCTGACTCGATAGCCAAAAAAAAGTATTCCTTATTTTATTCTGCCTTATGAACTGTCTCTATACAACATTTCAAGCAAATCGGTCAAGCCGTTTCTTCGAGAAGAGATCTTATATTTACGAAATTCAATTAAAAATATTTGGACCCCCTGACTTGATAGCCAGAAAAAAAGTATCCTATATCCTATTCTGCCCTATAACATGTATTCATACAAAATTTCAGGTATATCGGTCAAGCCGTTTATTCGAAAAGAAGTCTTATATTAACAAAATTCAATTAAAAATATCTGGACCCCCTGATTCGATAGCCAAAAAAAAGTATCCTATATCCTTTTCTGCTCTATGAACTGTCTTTGTACAACATTTCAAGCAAATCGGTCAAGCCGTTTATTCGAGAAGAGGTCTTATATTTACTAAATTCTATTAAAAATATTTGGACCCCCTGACACGATAGCCAAAAAAAAAATTCTATATCCTATTCTACCCTATGAACTGTCTTTATACAACATTTCATGCAAACCGGTCAAGCCGTATATTCGAGAAGAGGTCTTATATTTACTAAATTCAATTAAAAATATCTGGACCCCCTGACTCGATAGCCAGAAAAAAAGTATTCTGTATCCTATTCAGCCCTATGAATTGTCTTTGTACAACATGTCAGGCAAATCGTTTAAGCCGTTTATTTGAGAAGAGATCTTATATTTACGAAATTCAATTAAAAATATCTGGACCCCCTGAATCGATAGCCAAAAAAAAAGTATCCTATCTACTATTCTACCATATGAACTGTCTTTATACAATATTTTAGGCAAATCGGTCAAGCCTTTCATTCGAGAAGAGATCTTATATTTACGAAATTCAATTAAAAATATTTGGACCCCCTGACTCGATAGCCAGAAAAAAAGTATTCTATATTCTATTCTGCCTTATGAACTGTCTCTATACAACATTTCAGGCAAATCGGTCAAGCCGTTTATTCGAAAAGAGGTCCTTTAGTTACGAAATTGAATTAAAAATATCTGGACCCCCTGACTCGACAGCCAGAAAAAAAGTATCTTATATCCTATTCTGCCTTATGACATGTATTCATACAAAATTTGAGGCAAATCGGTCAAGCCGTTTATTCGAGAAGAAGTCTTATATTTACAAAATTCAATTAAAAATATCTGGACCCCCTGACTCGATAGCCAAAAGAAAAGTATCCTATATCCTATTCTGCCCTATGTACTATCTTTGTACAAAATTTCAGGCAAATCGGTCAAGCCGTTTGACCGTGAAGAAGTCCCAAACAAACAAACAAACAAACAAACAAACAAATAAACAAACTGACTTTCGCATTTATAATATTGGTGTTGATATAAAAATAAAATAAAATAAACATCGCGTAAATATAAATATCACTGTTGAAATATATTCACGTCGATATATTGCTGTTATTATTGACTTATGACTTTTTACCTGTAAATTAATCAATCCAACATAATATGTCTAGATCTTTATTTATATAAAATTGTTGATTAGAGATAATACGCAGAATGAAAATAATCTAGCCAAAAAATAGCTTAGCTAACTAAGTATAACACCATTATAGAGTATTCATTAGTTTAGAGTGCTTTCTCCCAAAAATATAGGGATTAATACTTAAAAAGAAGATACCCCAAACTAGAACAACATTATCATAAGTAAGCCTAAAAATATTTTAATGTGTATACTATTATGTAAATACCTTCTGTAAATAATATTACTACAATAATAAAAACCAACATAAATAGAAAAATGAAAACGTGAAAAAAAAGTAAGCCTAATGTGTTTAATTAAGCTCAGAAATTTCGTTTCAGAAACGTTTTTATTCTAAGTAAAAAGTTTAGTAGAAAAGTGAGCCACTGTTGTCGCATGTCTGTATTTAGCTTTTTACGCAATCATAGAACGGTTTCAAGATTGTGAGGGCTTACTGAAATTATTGGGATGCTTAATGAAACTATGTTAACTATTATTTTCGTATAATATTTTCCTGTGTTTCTCGTAAACTTTTGCCTTTTTACAACGTTTTTTTATATGTGGAAAGCTACTTTTAGAACAAATTTCCAGACGTTTATTTTATTATAAAAAAAAAATCCATAAAACTTTATTTTGAACCCCGACGCAAAACGAAGTGGTGTTATAAGTTTGACGTTTGTATCTGTGTATGTGTGTGTCTGCCTGTGGCATCGTAGTGCCCAAACGGATAAACCGATTTTGATTTAGTTTTATTTGTTTGATAGGTGTCTTCATCGAATGTTCTTAGCTTTGTTTAATGAAAATTCGTTCAGCCGTTTTAAATATTATGAGATCTTTCTTGGTTAATGAGACTAGGATAGCAACTTTAGTAGCCCTTTGACCGCGGACACAGATTTAGGATTTAACTAGGTTATTTTTTAGGTCAGCGGACCGCGGACGACAAAAACATCTTAATAGCGCTTCTGCGCACTACTTACCTACCCGTCACTCTGCTGCCGCCTGTTTAGCGTAGTTTACATTAGTCAAGTAGGAAACCATTATATATATACAAATCACTCGGGGGTGGTTTTAAATGTTAAACTAAAGTATTATTGTAATAAAGCCTGCGCTAGAAATACATTTTCATTCTCAAATTATTTTGTAAGTAAAATATAACTTACTTTATATTATGTATCAGGGTAAAATGACAAAATATTGACACTGGTCCAATAATTAACGCCTGAGTTGTAAATCAAAACTGAGGTACTGTGCATTACTTTTGCATTTCCATGTAAACACTTATACGTAAAATTAAATCCTATTGATATTGTCATACTTGAATTATGTAAAAATCACACAAAATAGTTTGATTTAAAACTCAAGTGCCAATAAATGGAGCAGTACCAAAAGTGGGCCTTTTACCCTAAGCTCCTACATGGAACACTAAAAAAAAGTTGAGGTTTTCCCACAGACAAATCCCACTTTATTCACAAGATTATAAGTTTCAGCATTCTCATCGAACTAAAAACTAAGTTTAAAAATTTTAAGTGCCTAATTAAAAACGAAATCCATTAAAACTTTGGTAAATCCTGAATAATCCAGTCCATTATAACTAGCCACTTAAAATTCTTAGAATATAAATAATAAAAGTTTGTCGATTGTTTTACATTCTATTTTTAGTTTTGTTTAAACTTGCCTTAATAACATAACTATAATTTATATAGACTAACTCTACTATCTCACTATAGTGTGTATCTATGTAAAATTCGATCGTCCCGCCTGGCCAGCTGTGTAGTAAATCGTCGTTTTTGATACATAATATATTTTGTAATATGTTATAATCTATAATTTAATTTTTGGTCTAGGTTCCTAACCAGGGTTCTTCAGGTGTACGTGCGGATCGGCCGATTAGGTAAGAGCTAGCCGGAAGTTGTCGATCCGTAACGTTACAAGTGCCCCTTGAAGACTTCAAATTTCGCGATTTGAGCACATAGTTATAAATATTGAAATACGGGACTTATCGCGCTGAAACATTAATGTTATTTACCTCGACTTTTTGACTAAATTGCATTGATCGTGCTCAAGAAAAGACTAAGGAATATAGTGCCTCTAAAAAGGAACTTTTTTAAGATCACTTTGTTGGATTTCTGTCCATCACTTTTATTTTCAAGATTCTAAGGAATTGATGTATAATGTTGGAGTCGATTTCCAGTTTATATCTACAGGCCCTTAAAGCTGTGAATTGATTTAGAAGCATGTTTAAGCTTCTAAAAAAATAATTGAAAAAAATCGACCAAAATCAAATAAATCAAAAACAGGGAACTTCCCAATGATTGATAGAATCATCGAATTAAGTCGACCTAAAAATTGACAAGAAGCACAAGATCTCAATAGTAAGCTAAGGAATTCCTTTGATATGAAATATTTAAGATTATACAAAAAGGCCAGTTTTTGAAGTTGACCACAAAAATGTTTTAAGTGATTTAAAAAAAGTTCAAATACAATAGCTGCATGACCATGGTGCACTAATCAAATCAGATCGCAAACAAAAAGGATCTTAATCCATTTGCCATATTACCTCGCATTTGTTCGTGAGAACACGCAATTTTGCGTGTTTTGGCTTCTAGTAATTAGATTTTGTCGTAACAAAGTGGGCGTCGAAGAAATTGATACTGAAGAAACAATTGCAATAAAAGACACAGTAGGCACGGATTAAATGTCAACTGGGTAGTTTTAAATACGTAGTAGTATTATCTTTTCTATGGTTTTAGATTTACTTACTTGGGTAGTGCCACAAAATAATGAATAGTACAAATAGTGCTAAAAAGTTATTCAAAGGTAGGCTGGAAGAAGATAACGTTTAAAAGATAACATAGTCATCTTGGTTTTAGAAGACAAAAAACAATGACATGGCATTTTAATGACGTGACCAAGGCCACATGAGTAAAGAAAAGTCAAGGCCCACTAATAGTAATTATACTGGAGACATACTGCATGTAGAAATTAGTCTTGAAGAGTAGAAATATTACCTTGAATTAAGTCAAGCATGTTTTTGTCTATTTTGCAAGCTTTTATATAAATTCACCTGTCCCGATGTTTGTCGTCACATCTTGTAAATTAAATATGATCGACTTCCCGGTTACTGATCAAGCTGAAATTTGGCATACATGTGTAAATGTGTGCATTGTCACGCTAATGCAATATTATGATGACATGGTGCTGATCTGATGATGGAGCTAGAAGGTGGCCAAAAGAACTCCTAAACTACACATGTTATACCCGTCGTGTTTGGGCTCATTGGATTTGTCTCGACTTACTCTGGTCGTAGGTTATTTAAAAGCTTGTGTTTAATAAGGTTTTTTTTAAATATTTCTTGTTTTACATTAATGTATGACAGAAGATTACAAGCCTAAGGCTTACCGCACATACATCGTAACGTAATCGCCTCGCCTCAAGACAAGCTTATAAACCTCAAGCGGCACGTGGTCAACTCGTCGTAGCCGCGCTTGCAGCCAGTCGTCCACGCGATTACGTCTTTCCTCAGCGGCGCTATAGGTACAGACTCACCGCAGCGCCCTGCGTGCGTGATCTATGCGGCGATCAGATAGCGCAGTAGTATATGTACTGACTAGTTCACACCAAACGCGATCAGAAAACCAAACATCAAGACACACTAAAGGGCGCCACCGATTTATGGTGGATATACCATCATCATACGAACCTCCAGGGAATGGAATGCCCTGCCTGTGTTTCCGGCTAAATACAATATGAGGGGATTCTAATTGCGAGTGAATATGTATCTTGTGGGTAAGCGCGCTCCATCATCAACTGCATCATTACTTAACATCAGGTGAGATAGTGGTCAAGTGCTACCCAGTTCGAAGTAAAAAAAAGAAATAACAGGCCAAGTGCGTGTTGGGCCACGCGCAGTGTAGTGTTCCGTAATAGCCCGTTATTCAATGCAAGTCTTTACCCGTTATAAACAAGCAACTAGGTACTTCGTCTAGGATTTATTCTAAGAATTTTGTATTTGGTACTAAATTATCGAACACCCAAGTTCAACGACTCTTACTGCTAAACTAATAAAGTTATCTTAACCGCTATAGTTTTCCTTTAAAGCCCATGAAATGCACTATTATCACGAATTATTCCAGATTTTTCAAGCCAGCAGTTAAGCTTTTAGAGGGGGGGGACGCCCTACTGGAACAAAAATTTGCACTTTAAAGTTTAATATTTAAATGGAGCATTCGATCGAAAAATGATATTAGCAACCCTTAAGTCATTTTAAAAGAACTATTTAACAATATCCCACACGATGGGGTAGACGACGAAAAAAAAATGTATTCCCACTTCTCATGTAGGGGAGCTACCCTAAATAAAATATTTTTCAAAATTTAATTTCACCACTTTGTCGACGTAATTTATATACATACTCCTACATAATAACAGCTTTCTATTATTAACGGTCTCTTAGCAAAACCTCGGACAGATAGACAGACGGACATGACAAAACTATAAGGGTTCCTTGTCAGGACTACGGAACCCTAAAAAGAGAACTGTACAAAACAAACAACTTATTTGGCGGGCTATTCATTAAATTAACATACGCTACCACATCCCTAGGTAACGCCTTGTCGGAAGCGCGACGTTACGTAGCTAAAAAATAATTTACGTCATTTTAGGGTTCCGAAACCAAAGGGTACCAATGGAACCCTATTACTGACACTCCGCTGTCCGTCTGTCTGTCTGTCTGTCTGTCTGTCTATCTGTCTGTCTGTTTGTCCGTCTCTCGCCAGGCTGTATCTCATGAACTGTGATAGTTAGACGGTTGAAATTTTCACAAATGATGTATTTCTGTTGCCGCTATAACAGCAAATACTAAGAACAGAACAAAGTTAAAAATTAAAGAGTGTCCCAATGCAAAAATCGTATCTTTTACTATAGCGCCATCTATGAACGATTGTTTACCTTATTAATAATATTAATTACTAACAACTTTGTATTAATGTTCACTTAGTCTGTTTTAGAAGTTCGTTATATGGCGTTCGGGACCCTCCGTGTGCGGGACAAAAGTGTGACTAGCACTTGGCCAGTTTTTTCATCACTACAAGTTTTATTTTGCTTCAGAGTATAATGTCATGCCGTAGAATTAACAAGATAATTAAGACAAGAACTTGACTAAATCTGATCTCACGTAAAATGGCGATGCGGTCTAAGATGGAATCATGTTTGACTGGAAGTGAAAGATGGCAGTAACCCGAAACTTGCACACACGAAAATTTTCCAATCCACATGGCGCTGACTACTGAGCAATTGGCTGGCATCGCACAGAATGCCGGAACACGACGGACCGATAATATAGCAATCATAATTATATGTTATTTTCATACACAAAAATCATTTGAGACCACTCCGAAGAAATGTTTATCCAAGAAGTGGCATTATTGACTCGAGCTAGGATGGCGATCACTCGATTGCTGTTATAAGAACTTATGCAAATAATTCGCGATCGGGGCGCAAGTTTGTCGCGCTTTGGATGGAATGTTTAGAGAAGATGGCTAAGTGGATATGGTAAAAGTTAAATAAACATTTTTAAACCAAGTTGAGATAGTTGCGATCTGTAGATTGGACAAATGTCTGCAAAAAAAGAAAAAAAGAAACATTTATTTCGACAACACGATACTCTATACACAACCACAATAGGTACCATAATAAATACACTTTTGAAGTACAAAAAGACAAATACCTACGCAAAAATAAGTAAGTGTAATTTCATGAAAAATATCCGCCGGTATCAGTTCACCGCTGGGCATAGGCCTCTCCCAATACACGCCACTGAGCCCGATCTTCGCCTCTTCATTTCCAGTCCCCGCTTGCGAATGTCGTCGCTCCAGGTGGAGCCACCAGCTGACCAGGTGGTCAGAGAAAACATAAAACTCGAAATAATTATACATACCTGCTATGATGAAGGAGCTCATTTTTCTGAAGTGCCACAGTACCTATTGCATAAAAAGGTTTAGCATTAGCTAAATGCTGCCAATGACTACGGCGCTGATTATCAGCCTGGCTGTGCTTCAGCACCTGATCACATACTGCCATCTGTCACTTTTAGACAAGCACGATAGTATTTAGGAGTACTTGTTACCTAACATCACCTGAAATAGGAGTCGATTACAAAAAAATGTGTTTATAAATATTAATCCAGATTGTGAACTTATGTTGTCTTCATCAAAAAATTGTATAATATTAACATACTGTTTAATAAATATTACTTCAGTTTGTGAACTTATGAGGTTCTCATGAAAAATGTGTCTAATATTAACATACTTGTCTATAATAATGTATCAAACTAATTCATTTCTATGATTATCATGAGCCTGATCGTAGTAATATATTTGTTTTCCGCAGGATTACCCGAGTTTATAATTATCCCAGTATGTGCTATATCACCATACTGGCAATTTTTGTGCAAAAAGCAGCTGACACAAACCAGCCGCATGCTTGTGAATAGGGACGAAAAAACCAGCTGACTTTTGAATTTATAATATTGTTATGTTGATATTACCTAGAAATGCCACATCTACAATTTATAAATTCACCAAGGATTTCAAATATTCGAGTACCCATCGGCGCTTCGCTCCAGTGTTTATGTTAGAATATTTTTGCAGATTTGTGAAATTCCTTTGCTCGCTGTTCTATATTGCAGGTTAATGAAATGTTTTAGATCATAAGTCAGGTAGGTAAATAAAGTCTATCTGTATTTTGTCGATATAAACGGTTAAACATTTTAAGAGCAAATGAGATGAGACACTGTTTAGTGTTATTCACTAAGAGCAAAAAAATCGTTCTCCCAAACCGATATAACATTATCATACAACAGTGAATGAGAAAACAAAGTTTGCAGAACTTTTTTTAATGCCATCGTCTTCTTAAAATCGTTAAATTCCGTGTTTTTGTCTTGAGGCATATACCGAGCCATGCAAAACCACTCACAACTTTCAGTCGTCTTGTCGATTATAACGGTTAAAATCGCTATCGTCTGGCAATCAAAAACAATGAGATGAAGCACTGTTTAGTGTTATTCACTAAGAGCAAAAAAATCTGTCTCCCATACCGAGATACATTGTCATACAACAGTGAATGAGAAAGCAAAGTTTGCACGACTTTAATACCGCATTCTTCTAAAAATCGTTAAAATCCGTGTTTATGTCTTGAGGCATATACCGAGCCATAGCATGCTAAAGGGTGCGAAACCACTCACAACTTTCAGTCGTCTCGTGACCACGATCAATGCAACTTGGTCGAAACGTCGAGTTAAGTAAAAATAAAATTGATATTTTAGCGCGATACTACATGAGTAAAGAAACGATCTTTACTCATGTGGCGATACGTCCCGTATTTTATTATTTATTATAGCACAGTGTGACCTAAACCCGCACTTTACGCACGTTTTTCCGTGACTTAAATAGTCGATTATTGCACGGCACTTCACGCCGTGAAATGATCAACTATTTGACAGAAAAGCGTAGCGTAAGCGTAAATATATGATACTCATGACTTAAGTTGTCTATTATTGCACGGCGTAGCATTCTCGCTGCGCTAACTTCACGCCGTGCAATAATCAACTACTTGATTCACACGAATCGTAATATACTATTACTAGGTGCGAAACCATCCTTTGAAATGTAACAGACAAAAAAAGTCGACAAAAACCAAATAAAAGTCCATTTATATCACACATACTAAAATGTAACCAATGCACTCTTTTGGCCAGCACTATTCATATGCTAATACGTTCGCGTGTCCACGACGGAAGACGGGCGTGGAATGATTTCTAGCTTCGATTTATGCCTTGGGAGTGTTCAGACGTAAAGGCTTTCAGGCTTGCTATTTCAGCGAAAGATATTGATGGTGCTATTTCCGAAAATGCTTGACCGGATCCGTTGTTATTATCTCGGGCGATCGCTGTGTTTTCTTCTGTTATTATTTAGAGGTAAAGTCTTGGCATGTTCATTGTCACATTCGCCTAAAATTTCATCTACATTATTTTGCTTCGCTAACTGAGCAATCATCGATTGTCCATATATCAACAAATTTCAGAAGAGGAATATTTTTCTATTTATTGTAATTTACGTTTGAAGAACCAATCTCTGAAGCTGATGGACAGACTTCATCAATCTAATACTATAAGAATCTTTGTCCTGACATACTGTCTGACTGATTGGCTGACTGACTGACTGACTAACTGACAGACAACGCACAGCCTAAACAACTGGTCGTAGAGACTTGAAATTTAAAGGGTATATTTGTCTTAATACGTAAGGGTGTATACTAAGAAAGTATTTTCCAAAATTCAACCCTTTAGGGGATGAAATGGGGGTTCAAAGTTTGTATGCAGAAACAAGATTAGATAGTCTTTTCTTTTCGAAACTTCACACAAGTACTTCAGTAAATAAATAAGTAAATACGTGTTTCAGGCTTTTTCGAAATTTCACTCCTAAAAGGATGAAATGGGGTAACAAAGTCTTAAATCAATATTGTTTCGGATTCCGCTGAAATTTTGCATGCAAATAGTTATTTTGACGTAGGTATCCGGTAATAAAGGATTTTTCAAAATTTACTTTATAAGGGGATGAAGCGGGGTTCAAAGTTAGAATAGTAATTTTATTCGAAATTTCACACAAGTACTTCTGTAAATAAATAAGTAAATACGAGTTTCAGGTTTTTTCAAAATTCCACCCTAATAGGGTGAAATGACGTAACAAAGTCTGAAAATCAATATTGTTTCGGATTGCGCTGAAATTTAGAATGCAGATAGTTATTATGACGTAGGTATCCGTTAAAAAGGATTTTACTAAAATTTCTCCCTGGATATGGAACGGGGATTCAAAGTTTGTAATGGCGAAACAAGATGAGATAGTCTATTTTATTCGAAACTTTAAATAGGTATTTTTGTAAACAAATAAGTAAGTACGTGTTGTAGGATTTTTCAAAATGGGGTAGTTAACAAAGTCTGAAAATTTGGGTTTTTCGGGTTTTTATAAATATGAATCCCGATTTGACTTAGTCACGCGAGAACATGAACGGGTGAACCGATTTGGCTAATTTTTATTTGATGTCTTTTATGATAGAAAAGTTTTTACAAAAGAAAAGTTTTAAGTAAATAAAAGGAGTTTTTAACGCGGGCGAAGCTGCGGGGCACTTCTAGTTAAGCAATCAAATTAAAGAGATCTAAAAATCTCAACCTATCGCCTTATTAGTGTCATCAACGGTTTCACAGTCATAGTTATGACAAGTACCAGTACAATGCTAGCCAATATTCAAAGAACCTTACTACTCCAATTAGTCAGTCATAAAACGGCATCAACGATTATTGAATTATCCTTATAAACGCCTATAAATTTATTCAGCTATGGAATAGCTTCAGCCAGAAATACCGACAGTTGTACCTACATACCATCGGCGACCGCAGATCTGCATCGAAGTGTACATAAGACAATCACTTACACTAAGTAATTGGTAAGCAACGTTTGGTCATCCAATCAAAGGCTTGCGGTCTCAGACTTTGACGATCTACGTGCCAATAGTGACCTTATTGGTAGTACCTCAAGGTTTGATTTGAGTTGAGAGGTCAGTTAGATAGACATTGGCAATTTTGGAATAGGTACCAAACGCCAGAGACCAGTGTGTAGTGGAATCAGAGTAGGGAAAGTTTTGTGTAACCACACGGTCAATAGAAGTTTCAACTTCATGGGTTAGTCAATTTGTCAGTTAAAAACTTTTCTACAACCTTAAGGTTCTCTTTAAAATAAAACCGGCCAAGTCGAGTGGGACTCGCCCACCGAGGCTTCCGTAGCAATGTTGGTAAGTACCAATTAAGCTAGATCTCTAAATTGTATGAGCGCTCATATAACTCAGAGGCCTATCTTAATTGGCGTTTACTATGTATGTATGGGGACACCTTTTAATTTTCAACATCTTTTATTTTTTGGAATTTATATTTATTTAACTTATAATTATAAATATTTCTATCACGATAAGTTGTCTTACAGTATAACTATTTCATTGAAAGAACTTTGTAATAAATTTACGACGTATTTTTTTTTAAATAATAGCTTACTAGAAAAGATGGTTGCGCAATAATCCTTATCCAATGATAATGATTTATAAAAATTTTCAATAAATTTCAGTAACCTTCGGCCTCTATTATAAATGTTAACTTATATCAGCTAAGTCCATAGATCTAGGAAGAGGTTAAGTCAGGCTTAGCCTCAAAAGAGATTGTTAGTCTTGTAGAGTTGACTTTTGGGTCCCTTTAACTTACACACGAACAACTTTTTCGCACACAGCTAGGCTTAAACAACATATTATTTTTATAAGTATGAATCTTCAAATTAGATATCGATTGTGCCTTGTAGAGGCACTCTCTTGTGTCTGATGACAACAAAGTGGATGTATCTGTGGTCTATAATAGGTGTAATATTGTGCATTCTCAAGACAGTGCCTTCTGGGACTCAACTGTGGCCAAAGCCCTAACTGGATAATTGAATCAGGAACGATGACCTAGATATGAGGAAGGAACCTAGAGCGACGTTTCCGCTGTGTGCTAATCTTGCTTCGATGAATATGGCTTTAATAGATTTTATTATACCTATTGAAAGAAATTTGAGGAAATTAACACTAATGGCGTTTTATCAAGATAACGACGTGTTACTAAGCTGAAAGTTTATTACTGTTACTGTTGAAAATACACTGTTTGAAATATTTATTTATGAAAGATTCAAATGAGCACTTTTTAATTTTCTTTAACGTATTTCAGCTCATCATCTGATAATTTCCTTCCTACCTTTATTCCAAAGGGTCCAATGTCTGATCATATATTTAAATACAGATAAGTGTCCAGAGACTGATTTTGTTTGGAATAGAATGTACTTGGCTCTTATTAACAAGCTTCAAAAAAGGCATCTTTCTTCTAACTGAGCCTCTCAAACCAATCGGATACTGTAAATATTATTAAAATATATAGCAAACAGATTTTGCAAACATATTAGAGTCGAACGGATGCCTGTCAATGGCTGCCCTCAATCTCTGGGCAACCCAATAGTACATGGATCAGCTCATGATTGTGATGGGGATACATTTTTCTTTGAACTAACTTCACTGATTTCAATTAAAAGTGTTCAAATAAGCAATTTCCCATGTGCTAAATAACATATATACCTGTTTGTAACGTCTCTTATCTTTTTTTAAATAAAAAGAATATTATAGTAAGGTTGGCACCTCACTTAGGCAAGTAATGTGCCAAATTAAATTGTTATCCCTTTGGATAGAATACTATATTGAATTTGGCGAGGCGCTTCTACATAAGATGACAAAAATACTCCAAGCAACATTTTCAAGCTGATCTCTAAGACATGACAGCACAAACGGACGGCAACCGTATGAAAAGGTCAGCGTTTGAGCGAAAACCTGGTAAAGCGAACGTCAGTTACACAAATACGGGAGCGAGTGCCTCCTTACAAATAAAAGTCTATTGTGTGTTGAACGGCGAGATTAGAAGAACTTTGGATGGGGTAGAAAATTATAAAGGCAACTTAAGTGATTATCCCTTAATTATGTGAGCACTTTTTCTTTAAATTAGACTTTTCCCATTCCTTTGATATATAGTGAGATGTGATGGGACATCTACTCACTCATGTGAGATATACTTATCTTTTAAAGTAGCCGAATAATATATTTTATAGGTATTTAATTATTCATAGAACTAGAAAGTTGACATGAGCTTTTTAATGACACTGCTTACAATGTTGCCAAAGCTTATGAGTTGGGTCTAATCTTGGCTAGGAATTGAATAGGCAATTCTTATATTCAAGACATACAGCTTGGACGGTAGGAGCGAACAACCTACTTTTCGACAGTGATCAGCAGTCATGGCTGAAGACCATTCGACATTCGGCGAGACCATGTTGTATTGACAACATGCTATGTTGTGTGTGTATTGTATTGATAACATGGGAGTATGCGCGCGAGCAACTTGTCATCGGCATATTGTCAACTGACGCTATCGATTCTGCGACCTAGAAGCGGCGTTGGGCCCAACAACCCAAGTTGCTCGCGCGCATACTCCCTTTATTCTCCTTGCCTGCCTTTGACGTTGCTTGTTGGACGCAAGGTCATGTTTATGTCCAATATCTGTCCAAGACCGATACTCACATGGATTTCTTGTCCAAGATTATAACTTGGTGCAAATATATTGTAACGCCGGCAATAGCTGTTCTAGAAACAGTCTGATTCTCAAGGGCTATTGCTGCCGGTGTATATATGTTCAGCAGGGTTATAATTGTCAAATATTCGAAAGCAAATTTGTATTCGGAAACTACCTTTACTTAGACTTGGATCTTTGCAATTCAGAATGCTCCGATCGTTATTTTTTGATATTTCTATTCGAAAAAATCAGTGATAGCTCACGGACTTATCAATATTCAAAATTAAAAATAAAGCTTCCGAATCTGAGTAGCTTATTGCTTATTGAGAATCAGGGGCAGATCAATGCTACTGAAACTACCAGTCAGTTTTCATCGGTTTTTTAGGGTTCCGAACCCAAAGGGAACCCTAATACAGATACCTAATGCTGTCCGTCTGTCTGTCTGTCAGTATGTCTGTCTGTCTGTCTGTCCGTCTGTTACCAGGCTGTATCTCATGAACCGTGATAGTTAGACGGTTGAAATTTTCACAGATGATGTATTTCTGTTGCCGGTATGACAACAAATACTAAAAATAGATTAAAGTTAAAAATTAAAGGGGGTCCCCATACAAAAAAACGTGTTTATACTATAGCGCCATCAGAAGTTTGTTGGATATTCGTTAGATGGCGTTGTAGTTAATAAGCATGTTTGGTATTGACACGGCAATATAATATAATATGATACTGCGGTTCGGAACCCTCCGTGTGCGAGACAGAAGTCTGACTCGCACTAGGCCAGTTTTATTAACCGTAGGGACAGTCAACCTGTAATAATTATGATGCTTAGAACATTAAGTAATACCTTATCCATAATTTTTATTCCCAGTCCCGCTCTAGTTTTAGAGCAAGCTGAACCTATTGTCAAGAGAACTCTCGGCAAACAAAATGTGAATATAATTTGAGGTCTCCATACATTGTTCTGCTAATGATTTAATAATTGAGTTACGAGGGGACTGTAACGTTGACCCTTAATTCAATTTAATTTAAAATAATTTATGCAATGGTTTGTAAAATAATATTTTGTACGCCCGTTCTCAGTAAGTAAAATAATAAAATTTTCATTGTAATGGCAATTCAGAAATTAATTTATGATTTTTATCAGTGCTTTTTAGGGTTCCGTACCCAAAGGGTAAAAACGGGACCCTATTACTAAGACTCCGCTGTCCGTCTGTCTGTCTGTCTGTCTGTCTGTCTGTCTGTCTGTCTGTCTGTCTGTCTGTCTGTCCGTCTGTCACCAGGCTATAGCTCATTAACCGTGATAGTTAGACAGTTGAAATTTTCACAGATGGTGTATTTCTGTTGCCGCTAGAACAAAAAATACTAAAAACAAAATAAAGTTAAAAATTAAAGGGGGTCCCCATACAAAAAACGTGTTTTAAACGCCATCTATCTAATTAGTTTCGGCAAAATGACATAGATGGCGCTAGTAAACAAGCCCCTTCTTTCTAGATCGCGACCAAACCAAATATTCTTGGTAATATCAATTAATCAAATATATGAGGATGAAACTCTGTTATGTTTCGTATTGTACGGAACCCTCCCTAAGTGTGCGATAAGAGACACGATGCTGACTCGCACTTGGCCAGTTTTATTTAACATACAGCTTGTAATATAGTATAATATATATATACAATTTAATGTACGTCTGCTGAATATTATGGATTGGTATTGCTTTTTGTCTCTTTTTGCTTTGTTTATTTTTTACATATATCGCATAGTTTAGCTTTTGACCACTATTTCACTCGTTGGTAAGTCATGATGTGGTCGAGGTTGGTAGCACGTTAATAAAACTGGCTCTCAAGGACAGCTGCCAGTACACAGTAGATGTTTGGCGATAGACTTTCCAAACTGAGGGTGGTAGCTGGCCAAGCGGATAGTGTACTATTACCATACTACCACCATTCTTTCACGGGTGGGCCAGTGTAAAATACGTACATAATTTTTTCGATGGAAAAATTCGCTGGCGGGGATTTGAACCCGCTTCCTCTAGTGTCATACCTAAACAAATGAAAAAATCTAATCGTCTTCTTCTTTTGTGACGTCGATTAAAATACCGAAAGAAAATGCATTTAAAGGGCAGATGAATAAATACGGCCACGCTAAAAAAACATTTCAATGTTCCCCTTTAAAACAACACAATATTGGGAAGAGTTCAATACATATTACAATTTATTACCCACAATTTACAAAATAAAACCCAGTAGTAATAAAATGCACGCATATCGTCCATTACATGTAAACAAACATTTGTAACTGTGGGAAATATTTGATTACCTTTAATAATAGCATGATTTGTTGTTGTTAGAGGAAACATAATTTAAAATTACGAGTTAATACGATATTTTAACCAACTGCCAATAAGGAGATTCTCAGGTCTTTTGTTTATTTTTGTGTGCTTGTTATTTGATATTTCGACCCACTGTGATTTAATACCAATGCATAATTGGGTTAACAAATGCAATCCACTAATTTCGTCGTAACGATACTTCGCACCGTGGCTTAATTGGCAAAGCACCGGAACATGTTATTCCGGAGGTTGCGGGTTCAAGTCCCGTCGGTACGATGAAATTTTGGATTATGTTTAACAATTTACAACTGTGATTTCTTTGAAATGAAACTTCTTTAGGCGCGCTGCGGTAAAATTTGATGGTAATGACGTAGTCTCACGTTCCGAATCAACAGAAGTGACGTAAGTGTCATGTTATATTTTATATAAACGCCCTCTATTTATTTTTGAGGGCCCGGTGGCGTAATCAGGAGAACGGTCGGCTTAGATGCCAGAGGTACCGAGTTCAATCCCCGCCGTGCACCAATTAATTTTTCTATAGAAAAATGTAAATGCGCTTTTCACAGTGGCCCTCCGGTAAAGGAAAACATCCCCAAGAAACCAACAACCTCCGCATGGTGGAAGGACACTATCTAGTGTCCGCCTGGCCAGCTACCATCCTCAAGCTTGAAAATCTGTCGCCAAACATCTAATGCGTTCCGGCAGCTATCCTTGAGAGCCAGTTCTCATTCTAGGCCTAACGTGCTTACCATTTTTGACCGCATTATCACTGAGGTGAGGTTAGGTGAGATAATGGTCAAACGCTAGCCTATTAGATATGTAAAAAAATATATATTTTGTACTACCAACGCGTAACTACGAAGACGTATTCGCTAAAGCTCAACAGATGGAGTAGTACAGATAAAAATCAGTCATGTTGAGAAATTAATTGAATGAACTTGGAAGTTTAACGTTTCTCGTTGTGATTTTTGTCTTGAACAAGGTATATTCACGGGTAGTCCAAAAGGACTACAATAACTACAAAAGTAAATAAAACACTGAAATCCAGATCTCACGAGTATTATATCTCCATAGACATACCTCAAATTGCCATGGAAATAGTTTAATAATTGAATTTTGTACTTAGGTTATTAAAGAGCCTTAGCTCATAAGTCTGATCTTCAAGAGGTTATTGCTTACAAATAAGATTAAAAAAAATTGTATAGCTTGTAAAAAATAAATTTTAACCCCTTTTATTATAATGTGAAAGCTATAAACAAAAGTTATCACTAAATGAGTCCAGTAGAAGGCGGTGCGGGGCGATTGATTGAACTGCGTGAACGATTGCATTTCATTGTACATCTATTATAGTGGGGTTGTTTTGTATTGGTGTATTTTGATGAATAGAACTTAATTTGAAGAGGTACCTTATAATGTTATTTATATAATTAAAAGGTTTTTAGGATTGTGCAGAAGTAAATTTTGATACAAGAAGATAATTTTGATACAGATGATAAATACACTTATCGTAGCTAAGCTAAATTACAGCGCTTGCGCGTATTACCTAGGAAGTGAAGAGTTTGAATCCCGCTGGATGGCGAAATTTTGGATTATTTATAATAATGTACCTACTTATAGTATTTATTGTATAGAAACTTTTGTTTTACCAACTTGACAAAATAAGAGGGATAATCTTTATTTATGTGATGGTTTTATATTAATGTATGTTACTTTAGAACCATTAAGCCATGGGCGCTCAATTCGATATGTAATTTAATTTTGTTCAAAATATTTTTGTTCCCATTATGCTGCAGACTTGTTTCATTTAAATAACAGTATCTGGTGGGTATTTATTATGAGTATTAGAAATGGAGGAAACGTCTTTTACTTGCAAACTAGAATTATCATCACATCATATATAGGCAGTCCTTTAAAGTTTTGTATTTTTTAAAAATATTCTGTTTATTACAATGGCATATCGACTTTAACTATATTTCCAGTAGCAAATGCAACATAATCATTTCCCACGCAGTCTGCCATAAGAGTACGTTCAGCCAGGCTATTCTGTAAGCTAGTTTTCGCATCTCGCAAGCGGAATCCGCGGTGAGTCGTACTACGAAGTTCAAATCGTAAAGCGATTGCAATACGGTTGCATTTCGTAACACGTAATTCAAATCTAACTGCGAAGTTCGCTTCCAAAATTTGCTAGCAGAATAGCCCTACAGATGACAAGCGCTCAACGCGCGTTTTGATAACTCGCGTTTACAACTACATATATTTTATTCAGACCGTACACATGCTAACGCGCGTTTTAATAAAGCGTGCGTTAAGCGCTGCGCTAGCGCTCGACTGTTGTCAGCGCGCGTCAACGCGCGCTTTGAGATCATTGGTTTTCTATGTTTCCGTTCAGTTGAGCGCGCGCTTTCGACGCGGATAACAGGCCGGTGTTGGGCAGCAGCATCACCGGTGCGAGGAGCTGGATGATGTCCTACGATCGCCAACCCGTCTGCCAAATGTATTTTAAGGTTCATAAGTATTACAATTAAGTTTAAGTTTTAGTACTACTGAACCTTGGCGGCCGCGGCAACGCGCGTTCGACGCCTGACAAGCGCGTGTCATGTAAACACTATACAAAAATTTTACGCGCGTTCATCGCGCGTTGAGCGCTTGTCATCTGAACGTACTCTTACAAAATAATATTAAAAGGGGCAGTGACACGTGTACGAGCACTAAACGTCATCGACTAGTACTAAAATGTAGTATGGAAGGGTACGGTTGTACTCTTACCTTGTCATTTTCACAGTTTTTGAGGGCCCGGTGGCGCAATCGGGAGAACGCTTGCCTTTGATGCCAGAGGTACCGAGTTCAAACCGCCGTGCACCAATGGATTTTTCTATCGAAAAATTTATGTGCGCTCTTCACAGTGGCCCTTCGGTGAAGGAAAAACATCGTTAAGAAACCAACAACCTCCGCATGGTGGTAGGACACTATCTGGTGTCCGCCTGGCCAGCTACCACCCTCAAGTTAGAAAATGTGTCACCAAACATCTAATGTGTTCCGGCAGCTATCCTTGAGAGCCAGTTCCCATTCTAGGCCTAGCGTGTTTACCATCTTCGACCGCATCATCACTTACCAACAGGTGAGATAGTGGTCAAACGCTAGCCTATTACGTATAAAAAAAAAATTTAGTGCTGAAAATAGGGATGAAATATCCGATATGTGTTCAAATTGTGAAAGTTTAAAGCTTACAATAAATTAATATTACCTATATACACATATTTTTACAGACAGCCTTTATTTCCTCATTTGTAACGCTCATCACGGCTTTGATATAACTGACATTTTCATTAATTTATTATCTAATACTATAAGAATCTTTGCCCTGACATACTGACTGACTGACAGACAACGCACAGCCTAAACCACTGGTCGTAGAGACTTAAAATTTGGAAAGTATATATTCGTCTTAGTATGTAAAGGTGTACTAAGAAAGGAGTTTTTACAATTTACCCCTTACGGGGTTGATATGGGGGTTCAAAGTTTGTATGGAGAAACAAGATTAGATAGTCTTTTAACCGACTTTCAAAAAAGGAGGTTACTCAATTCGACCGTGAAAATATATTTTTAGGGTTCCGTACCTCAAAAGGTAAAGAAAAAACCCTTATAAGATCACTTTCTTGTTTCTTATATTTATCAGGTATTATTTATGTAATGTAATAAAATATTAAGCACATTTTTAAATTTAATGTGGCTATTATAATTAATTCATTTATTTTAGTATCATTATAATAAAAAAGTGTAATGTACATTTCTTAAATTTTATCCTGGGAAGGATGAGGAGGGTCATTTTGACCCTGGCAATTTATTTAAGTTTCTATTTTTTCCTGTGATCGTAAAATTTCTGACGTTCCCCTCATGTTCTCGTAAACAAATATGATTGTTTTATCAACGAAATACAACCTTACCTTGATTAGACATTTATCCAACTGCGCGACTCAAGGGCGGTAATATGAATATCAGCCTATACAACCAAGCTCTCGAGTGACGTCCAATACTTTGTAATCTGACTACAGTGATTGATCCATTATTGATAAGAAATGCTCTCATTCCATTTGTAATTGATCGACGCTGATACACGGTGTTAATGTTGTTTTTTGTTGACGCCCTGTATTTTGGTAACCTGCAGGGTTTCACTAGTGGTTGCAGTCGTTGTTACCTGCTTAGACATTTTTTTATAACTTAGTCGTTTCAATCTGTTTAAACCCAATGCTCAACTAGAGGCTCTGTGTACTGTAAACCTTGCGAGTCTGAAAATTGGGATGACAAAGTTATTCGGGAAAAAAGTTGCATCAACAAATAAGTTATGTGTCAATTTTTGAAATAGCTGATATAGGATTTTTTTCACGTTTTCCCCCCTATATCAAATGCTGTGCTAGTCATTTTCAGTACCAAGTTAGAGATGATTATCTCCATATCTCTGGAGATACTCATCAGATCTTGATAAAATTACAATAGTATATAAACCTCAGGAGTAGGATATTATTTCGATTAAAAAAAATAATTAAAAAATCGGTCCTCAATTGACAGGAGCTATTGGTGAACATACATAAAAAAAACAACGGGTTGCACTCCGGGAGTGCCTGTAGAAGTGAAAACATGAACATTATCTTTTATTATTTTCTTTGGCAATAAACATATTTTTTTATTTTTTATATTAAACATAATTTTCGATCAGGTCACGTGTCTTGACGCGAGTTTAACATTTTTCACCCATCCCAAAAAAGTTTCTACTCTCCCTCTGTCTTACGAATTTTCGATAAAGTCACGTGTCCTGACGCGATTTTAACATTTTTACCCATCACAAAAAAGTTCACAACGCCGCTAGAGAAGTTTTCACTTCGAAAATTAAGACATACACATGATCTGAGAACCTCATTTTTTTTTTTTTTAATTACCACCTAAGCAAACATTTGACTACAATCTCACCCGATGGAAAGTGATGATGTAGCCGAAGATGTAGCACGCTTGCTCAGTAAATACCTATTCACTCTCGATTTGAACATTTTTATTATAGCCTATTTTTATAGCCAGGTTATATTTTTCAGGAAACACAGTCGACGGCAGGGAATTCCATTTATTGGCTGTTCTTATAACAAACGAGGAGGCAAAATGTTTTGTGCGAATTTTTGGAATGTCTACCATAAATGGATGCCGTCTTGATGTTCCTCTAGATGTTCTATAGAAGAATGGAGACGATGGGGTAAGATTGTGCAGTTCTTGTGCACATTTTCCGAAATGCAATGGATAGAAAACCGACAGGCTTGCTACCTCGCGACGGTGGGCCAGACTTTGAAGCTCCTTTTTGAAGTTGGTAAAAATTACCTTTCAATATTCATCAACATACAAACATACAGAACATTTGATAATACATAATGAAGATACACCACATCACAGACCAATGCCATTAATAAATTATCGGTTAAACATCTGTATATTCGACCATGACTCGCAGAATTTTATGCGTATCATAGCGCTATGAAGTATTTGTTGCACCTTGTTCTACTTATACATAGTTTATAACTGAATCTCGAAATTATATGCCTTGATAGGCCATTTACAAATATTTGTTTATATCGAATAGGCTAGTGTTGGTGCAAACTGGTTCTAGAGTGGAGACCGCGAATCGGCAAACGTAGCGTAGGAAGCCCTGAGACTAGGTGGACCGACGACATTCGCAAAGCGGTGGGCATTGACTGGAAAACACAAAGAGCCGAAGATCGGGCTCAGTGGCGTGTCTTGGGGGTGTTCTTCGTCCAGCAGTGTACTGATACCGGCTGATAATGATGATGGTAGGCTAGTGGTAGACCACTATCTCACCTTTTTGGTAAGTGATGATGCGGTCGAGGATGAAAGTACGCTAGGAATAGAATCTGAACTGGCTCTCAAGGTCAGCTGCCGAAACAAATTAGATGTTTTAACGACAGAATTTTCAATTTGAGAGTGGTAGCATGCCAGGGGTTGAATAATTTATATCGATCTTATTATTTCATTGGAATGCAACTGTGAAATGCGGATAATACATTTTTCGATAGAAAATCCATTGGTGCTTGGCGGGGATCTTACCCACTACCACAGAATAATGAATGGCCACTACCTGGTATAACTATTATATAATCTGTGCCTCTGGCGTAAAACCGACTATCTCTCAATGCGCCATTGGGCCCTCAAGCCAATCATTCTTCCTAGCGCAGTGGAAGCTTAGCTTAGACTTAAGGTACGGACACACCGCGGCGTCTTGCGATCTGCGGGCGCGATCTCAGTACTATTCAATTGTTTTCTGATCGCGTTTGGTGTGAACCACCCGGTACAAATACTAATGCGCTATCTGATCGCCGCCTAGATCGCGCACGCAGGACGCTGCGGTGTACCTTTAGCCTTCAATAATATTAATGTGAAAGTACCTGTACTGTATCTGTATTTTAATATTGACTGAAACTTTGCATTAGATAGCTGATGATATAGTATGATAGATAAAACATAATTTTATATAATAAATAACCGGCCAAGTGCATGTCGGGCCACGCGCAGTGTAGGGTTCCGTAGTAGCCTGTTATTCAATGCAAGTCCTTACCCGTTATAAACAAGCAACTTATAGGTACTCCGTCTTTGTCACTTTAAAGCATTTATTCTAAGGATTTTGTATTTGGTACAAAATTATCCAACACCCAAGTTCAACGACTATTACTGTTAAACTAATAAAGTTATCTCAACCGCTATAATTTTCATTTAAAGTTCATGAAATGCACTATTATCACGAATTGTTCCAGATTTTTCAAGCCAGCAGTTTAGCTTTTAGAGGGGGGGAGGGGAACGCCCTACTGGAACAAAAATTTGCACTTTAAAGTTTAATATTTCGTAAATGGAGCATTAAATCCAAAAATGGTATTACCAACCCTTATATCATTTTAAAAGACCTATTCAACGATACCCCACACGATGGGGTAGACGATGAAAAAAAAACATCCCCACTTCTTATGTAGGGGAGCTACCCTAAAAAAAATATTTTTCACAATTTTATTTCAGTACTTTGTTGGCGTAATATATATACATACTCCCACAAAATTACAGCTTTCTAGTATTAGCAGTCTCTTAGCAAAATCTCGGACAGACAGACAGACAGACAGACAGACGGACATGACGAAACTATAAGGGTTCCTTATCAGGACTACGGAACCCTAAAAAGCTGACTCAGACTCACAGAATGAAGTCCTACCACTAAAATGTTGTATAACGTATGTGTCGTTGTGATGTATAAAGTGTATGTTTTAGTAAATATAATAAATAAGGTAAATATTCATGTTTATATTTAGATGTATTATGTCATTAGCATTTATAATTTTTGGAATTATATAGTTATATATACCCTGTCAAAAATTGATATCTTCGATCCTCTCCAACCTCGGGTTGTCTGGAAGAGATCACGTATAGCGATAAGACAAGTAACATAATTGTATATTTAGTCATGTTATTTAACTAAGCAATTTATTATAACACGTAAAATTATAATAGCTATAATAGGTAAAAGGATGTAAGGGAGCACAAATACCACCTCAGTTCTCCCAGCCAACCTCACTTGCCCGTGGTGCATCCTGCTAACCGAGGAACAACAAACGAGGTTCTGGCGAAAGACATAACAACTAACCATTTAAAAATTATGACGTAGCTAAATACTACCGGTCACCGGTGCGAGGAGCTACGTCCTGCGATCGCCAACCCGCCTGCCCAGCGTGGCGATTAGGGCATATCCCTCTGACTGACACTGGCTGATTATGATGATGATGATTAAGATCATTAAAGAGTTTCTATTTACAGGTGAGATAGTGGTCCAACGCTAGCCTATAAAATATTTTAATTTTTTTTTATCTAAAACGACGGTATTCTACCAATAAATAGGCACTCTCATGGTCTAAGTTTTAAAGCTATACAAAATCTAATTCTGATAAAATCACAGTGGTATAGTGAATAAAAAATAAGTTCAAAAACTAAAACCCGACTACTGAAATAACACGCTCTAAAGAATATGAAAGAAGAAAATATTGTCATCTGAGATCGCTGTGTACGAACTATTCAATATGTATCGTTTATTATATAAAAAACTTACTTTTTATCGTATTTTATAAATATTCTTAGTGGTGTTCAGTGGATACCCGTGGTCGTATGCTACTTCTCAGAATATATTGTTTTATACATACTTACATACATACATACCCACATACCGGTCAAAAACATAACCCTCCTTTTTGCTTCGCCGTAGTCGGGTAAAAATAGGCCTCGTAGGAACAAACAACCGATGTCGACTACAAAGTAGAATTTCAATTCGCGACGCAAAAACTAGAGAACAAAACATCCATGTCCCATATTTGGGACTCGGCCGCAAACAAAGTGACAATAAAATATGTACCTATAGGCTTTTAGTGAGTACATAAGCTCAAAAACTTCGGTAGAAATATTTAAGTGTGGCGAGAGATGGGCGAGAGTGATTACGTTTATGATGGCATCAAACTTATTATTTATTACTGTAGGTGATAGAGAATTGTGATTGTGACACGAGGCACTGGATATTTATTTATTACGATGCTTACTAAAGTTGTCAAAGACGCCATTATTAAACTAGATAGTATATCCGAGTATGTAAGAACCTACATGTATCTTTTTCTTATATATAAAAATTAATCCCAATTTCTCTTGGTCACGGCATCACGCGTGAACGGCTGGATCGATTTCGCTAATTCTTTTTTGTCGTGTTTTTTATCGTCAGGAGATGGTTCCGAGACTCCCGATGGACTCTCGAAGAAGTGCATCGGACATGCACGAAACCTAGGTCGAGACAATCGACATTAAATCGTAGTGAGTATAATAGTCGGTATTTTATAATCATGATTCAAACTCACTATAACTATAAATTAATATAAATCTAAAAAGAGGAGATCGTTCTTATGAAAAAAAATATTTAAATAAATGAAAGTGGTTTTTAACGCAGGCGAAGCCGCGGGGCACAACTAGTTGTTAATAAAAATTACTGCATTTTTTTAGAGCTATTAAATGGTTTCCTCCAAACTTGAATATACGAAAACCAGTGTTTTGGAACTATGCAATACATAGACAGATAATCCAAAGCATGATAGAATAATAATATTTGATTGGTAAGGTTACTGTTGAGTCTTCAAATACAGACAGGTTAAAAATATCGATTAAAATGTTTGCATGAAGTTAAGTAACTGTCCCTCTGTCTACTGTGGCTAGCATATAGGAGCAAATTTATCGGAAACCACAGAGCGGGCAATGGTCGCCTGCATGTCGAAACATTCATTCGATTGGGGATCTACTATGCTTTTAAAACAATAGTACATTTCCATAAAAAGGTATTTTTTTTATGATATTAGGTAAATAGTATGGCAGGACAAGCACGACGGCCGCCAGATGTAGTATTATTATCTTTTCTATGGCCAGATGATAAGCGGCGAGACCACTAAGGTCAAAAGGGTCCATTGGTGCATTGGGAAAATGGTGGGCTTTTACGCCAGAGGTAGTGGGCAATTTTACATTGTTAAGAAAGCCTCAGTTTTGTAAACTGGATGGATTCAGGTATTGGGCAACCTGATATCAAACTGGTATAGGCTCCTGTATAGTGCTAGGTCACTGTCTAGTCCACTTGGCTAGCTATCACCCTGAAGTTGGAAAATCTGTCACCAAACATCTAATGAGTTCCGGTAGCTATCCTTGAGAGCCAGTTTCCATTCAAGGCCTAGCGCGCTACCATCCTCGACCGCATCATCTAAAGTCAATAGTCAAAAGTCAAAGCATTTACACACGTCACATAACATATTTGCACTTACACACGTCACATAACATTAAATAGATCATATTAAATAATAATTATTATAGATATAAGATCACTTTCCAATAGGTGAGATAGTAGTTAAACGCTAGCTTATATTGTGATATAAAAAAACATAACATGTATTGACTTCAGGAATAATCAATGGTTATTATATAAAAGGTAAATATGCGTACAAAATCAAGCTGAGAATTATTCGTTTGAGCAAAATTACAATTAAACACTTTCACAAAGGTGATAACTGTGAAAATTTATGGTACCCCTAAATATATAGCAATACCGATCTTATAGGTACTGGTTTATAAAGTTTATATTTATTTGTGCATAGGTTGATTGTATTTTCAGACGCCATAGCTGATATTATAGAGGCAGGCTAAACATTGATTGATAAAATAGTGTGCCTTACGCTGTACAAGTTACGGTTTATAATGGCTTAAAATATTGCTCATCTGTATTTCACACATCAAATATTCTAGATATAGAAACGACGAAAATAATTAATTTCTAGCAAATCCATTACCGCTGAGTGCTTTTGAAACTGTTGGCTAAACAATAACTTTCATTTTAATATATAGTAGCGTTTTGAACTTTTGTTTGTTTGAATTTGAGGTTTGAACGAGAGCCTGTTTTGAATATTCAATTTTATTGGATAAAAACCTTTTGATAAGCGGAGAGTGTATATTGCAGCTATAAATCGTCGATCCAAATTTTGTTTGCCTATGAAACTATATTTACCATACTGCAGCATATCGGCTACAAAGAACGACTACTTCCCTATACATTAAACAAATACATACAGACAAACTGAATACCTCCTCCCTTTGGAGAAAACAAAGTCCCACGCCACATACCACTAGTCTCTTATTAAACTGGCCAAGTGCAAGTCGCACTAACATAGTAGAGTATTTTATTAGCCGACTTCAAAAAAGGAGGAGGTTATATGTTCGACGTGTATGTATTTTTTTATGTATGTTCACCAATTACTCCGCCATTTGTGGACCTATTCTCAAAATTGCTTTTTAGGGTTTCGAACCCAAAGGGTAAAACGGGACCCTATTACTAAGACTCCGCTGTCCGTCTGTCTGTCTGTCTGTCTGTCTTTCTGTCTGTCTGTCTGTCTATCTGTCTGTCTGTCTGTCTGTCTGTCTGTCTGTCCGTCTGTCACTAGGCTATAGCTCATTAACCGTGATAGTGACAGTTGAAATTTTCACAGATGGTGTATTTCTGTTGCCGCTAGAACAACAAATACTAAAAATAATATAAAGTTAAAAATTAAAGGGGGTTCCCATACAAAAAACGTGTTTTTAAACGCCATCTATCTAATTAGTTTCCGCAAAATGACATAGATGGCGCGTAGTAGCCCCTACGAGAAACGAGTTCGAGAGTCTTTCTAGATCGCGACCAAACCAAATATTCTTGGTAATATCAATAGGGAATATGCATGAAGCTCTGATTTATTGATGAAGAATGATGGGATCCCAGGGAGCACCAGAGCAACCCTCAAATGTTACAGGTATCAACAATGTTTTTCATATATTTTCTAAAGCCATTTGCGTATGGTCATCATCATCTCATGATGCTGAGCTGATGAAGGAAGGTATAATTCTTTAACGGTTTGGAGTTCAGTGATGGAATTTTGTAAATGGATTTAGTTAACTATAATATAGCCAGGTCTAAATACCATCATGACCTGGCTTCAACACCCAGGGTTAACTTCCGGCGAGGGAACTCCTCATCGGTGAATACTACAGACACAAAATTTTGTAAATTGATTTAACCGTAACAGCCTGTTCTAAACTCCTCAATGCTGAACAACCCAGACACTAAATTTTATATATTCATGTAATTTAAGTAATTAACTTGTTTTGCACTAAAAAGGGTAAAATAAATTATGAAAAAAAAATTAAACAGACTTCTAAACCCGAAATGGGCACACAACCTACAAGTATTTACCTACTTACTACATACATAGTATCTATCTACGACCTATTAGACTTGGTTAGCACCGACTTCAAATAGTTGAGTGGGTAGCGCTTATAATAATTATATTAATTTATTTTTCGCTTTTGAGTGCATTTTTTTAAAATAATTTTTAACTATAATTTATCGCCAGCAAAAAATTTACTTTGTTTTTCATAGTGTTTGTATGAAAAACAAAGTTATGTATGCGGTTGCTATGTCTCAAAAACTGCTCACTTAGGGATTGCAATCCCACAAAACAGCTGTTTTTATCAATCTGCTGGATCCCGCACCTTCAAAGCGCGGATCCCGCAAATTAAAAAAAATGCGCTAAAACTTTCGCGTTAATCGCGAATAGCACGAGCGGGACATTGCTGTTGTGCACAGCGCACCACGCCTGCAACTATAGTCCGGCAATCTCGTGCGCGACCGTCCCGCGGGGTGTCAGACGGTGGCGGGGACGAGGTACTCAAGATGTCAGCGGGTAGCGGGTGGTAGAGCGGGGAAGGGAAGCGTGTTTAGCCGTGTCACAGATTATATAATAGTTACTACGTAGCCGTGTGCTAGAATGACCGCTACCTCGTCCCCGCCACCGTCTGTCACCCCGCGGGACAGTCGCGCACGATGTTGCCGGTCTATAGCGGACGTTTGGCAGGTTATCCAGTCAGTTGTTCATAAATGGCACTGCGCTGTGCAACGTCTATCAATCAATCAATCAATCAAATACATTTATTTGCCAGAATACATTTACATTCATAGGTCTTATAATTGTAGTTAGTATTAGTATTCAGCCTGAATGCAGACGTGCAAATATTAAAATTTTGTCATATTTTTACATTTCATTTTAAATTCTGTAATACTATAGAAACAATTAAATAATAGCCAGTCACACAGTTTCCTTTTAAAGTTATTTCCCTCCAATAATTTTAATTCATTAGGAATCATGTTGTAAATATCTATACACTTATTAAATACATTATTTTTATAAATACATTTTCGACATGGTGGTTGATAAAGCGTTCTTAAATGTTTTGCCCTTCTATGCCTAGTTTGGATATCACTTTGTTTTTTAAAGTATTCGGGATGTGCTTTAACAAAAAGACAAATATCTCTGAGATACATGCAAGGTAACGGAAGAATTTTGCACCCTTTAAACAATGGCCAGCAGGAATCCAGGATCCAAGCCTTGTTTATAACCCTAACGCAACGCTTCTGCACCCTAAAAACTCTCTCATTATCTCCATATTATTATTCCATAGGTGATGAGGGACGCAACATATTCATGGTAAGCAGTTAATGCTGCTTCCATTGAGATAGTTTGTCTGAGCTTTTTTAATGCAAAAATTTAAGTTCAAGCTTTTGGCACAGAGTATCAACGTGCGTTTTCCAATTCAGATGTTTATCTATATTGATAACGAAAAATAAAGTAGTGTCCACCTCTTCAACTTTTTCTCCATTGTAAAAAATGTCCAATTTATTTTTGTTTGTATTATAAGAATTGAATTGTATAATTTTTGTTTTATTTATATTTATATCAAGGTTATTTGCTTCCATCCAATGGATTATATCAACAAGAGCTTTGGTAACTGTTGCTTGAGCTTTTTCCTTATTTTTATTTTCAATAACCAGTGTGGTATCATCCGCGAAAAGAATGTACTCATGAGGAGTCGCTCGGGGAAGATCTTTGATATAAAGTAAGAAGAGTCATTACTCTTCTTACTTTATATCAAAGATTTGGCCCATTGGCCAAGTATACTTCCTTGAGGGACACCAGTCTTGATTTGGAGAGGCTCAGATTGAGTTGGTTGTTTTGTAATATGTTTATTTTTGTCTAACGTAGTGTCTATTAACTCAACGCATTGTTTCCTATCAAGTAAATAACTAGCTATCCATTCGTAAGCTTTGCCTCTTATACCATAAATATGCAATTTTTGTAGGAGCTTATACTGGTTGACAAAGTTGAAAACCTTAGTCATATCCAAAAAGAATGAAACTATTGGTATGCCATTGTTTATGGATTCTGTAATTTGTTTAACTAATTCAAAGCAGGCCATGGTTGTCGACCTTCCTTTACGAAACCCGAACTGTTCTTCTTTTAGAATATTAAAATGTGACAGAAAAGCATTGTGTCTCTCAAGCATTGTCATTTCAAATATTTTGGACAGTATAGGGATTATAGTAATAGGTCGGTAGTTGCTCAGGTCAGATCTATCACCTTTCTCAAATATGGGCTTAACAATTGATATTTTGAGACATTCAGGGAAAACACCTTCACTAAAAGACTGATTTACTATATGAGCTAGTGGGTGACATATCCAAAAGGCAATGTTTTTGAGTGCTTTTGTGGTTAGACCATCGTAACCACTTCTTTTGTATTATTCAGCGCCAATATAATGTTGTATATTTCAGCAGCCTCAACTGGTCTTAAGAAGATTGTATGTGGATTTCTATTGATAATATTAAAGTTTAAATTATTGTCATTCATGTCAATTTCGTATGAAATCAGATTAATAAAATTGTTATTTAATATTCTACAAATGTCAGATGTATCAGTGAAGTTCCTATTGTTAAATTTAATATTTTTTATGTCATTTATATCAAAAGAATGCCAGAAGTATTTAATGATATTGCATTCCAGATAGCTTTTGATTTGTTATTACCTCGGAACAATGTGCTAGTCATTGTTGCGAGGTTATTACTATATTTTATACGTCTAGCATTTGTAATTTTTTGATCATGTCTATAAGACATGCGCATTTCTTGAAAATATTATTATATTTATTATAAGTAACTTTACTATTTTTCTTGTTTTTTGCTATATTCCGATATTGTAGATACATACATCGTTTTGTTTTACTAGAGCGTTTTAAGCCTTTTGTTAATCAGTTTAGAGAAAGAGATTTATTGTTCAACTTTTTTTTATGATTTATGACAACTTTAGTTTTATGATTGGAAAATACCAAATGCTTCTTAATACTCGTAGTGTATTTTCAAAAGTTATCATCATAGGTAGATATCATAGTATTATCATCTAAGAGCAAGTAGTGATTTGATTATTGATCATTATATGAATAAGACTGAATTAAAAATATAAAACTGTTTTAAACAGTAAGGGTAAAATTAGATAACTATTAAACTATACATTTAAAGTTTATACTTAATTAATAGGAAAGAAAAAAATTCTGTTGCTTAATGCAAGACATGTTTAATCAAAGTTGATTTTTACACAAACATTTGTAGTTTCCATTTGATTTTTAACACAATTTCAAAGATCTGGGATCTACACGGGATTGAGCAACCCCGCATATCAATCCCGCGGGATTGAATGAGCTGTGGGATTGCAATCCCTATGCTCACTATTCATCATTCATTCATCATCAGCCCGTGTCAGTCCATTGCTGGACGTAGGCCTCTCCCAAGATGTGCCACTTAGCCGGATCTTCGGCTCTTCTTTTCCAGTCACTGCCCACCGCTTTTCGTATGTCGTCGCTCCACCTGGTCACAAGACGTCCTACGCTACGTTTGCCGATTCGCGGTCTCCACTCTAGGATAAGTTTACCCCAACGGTTATCAGTCCTGCGGTATGACCAGCCCACTGCCACTTCAGCTGGCTAATCCATTGAGCTATGTCGATAACTTTAGTTCTCTGGCCAATTACTTTGTTCCGGATTCTATCCCGCAGAGAAATACCGAGCATAGCTCTCTCCATAGCTCGCTGAGCGACTTAAACTGGTGGACCAGTCGAACTGTGAGTGTCCACGTCTCGGCTCCGTATGTCATTACAGGTAGGACGCACTGGTTAAAGACTTTTGTCTTTAGACATTGCGGTATAGGCGACGAGAAGACTCGACGGGGTTTTCCGAAAGCTGCCCCGCCCAGCTGAATTCTCCTCTGGATTTCCATCTCGAAGTTGTGTTTGCCTAGTTGGAGTGTCTGCCCTAGGTAAACATACTTAGTGACAACTTCGAGTGGGTTTCCATCTACGGCAATCGGTTCCGGAACAACGTGCTCGTTGTACATGACTTTGGTTTTATCCAAATTCGTTCGGAGACCGATGCGACGAGAAAAATCAGCTATAGGCCATTCAACATCCTTTGTAGGTCCTGCAGCGTCTCTGCCATAATGACGATGTCATCTGCAAATCGTAAGTGTGAGATGTACTTGCCGTTGTTGTTAATGCCACAATCTTTCCAGTCCAGCGTCTTAAACCTATCCTCCAAGGCGTTAGTGAACAGTTTCGGGGATATGACGTCCCTCTGTCTCACTCCTCGACGCAGGTGGACATGTTCAGTTCGCTGGTTCTGTACTTGTACAGTCATCGTTGCGGCATTATATAGACATCTCATCACTTCGATATATCGCCAGTCGACTTGGCAACGTTGCAAAGACTCGAGAACAGACCAGGTTTCGCTTGAGTCAGAGGCCTTCTCATAGTCCACTAATGCTAAGCACAGGGGCCGATTGTACTCTTTGGTCTTCTGTACAATCTGCCGCACCGTGTGGATGTGGTCTATGGTGCCGTAACTGCTTCAAAACCCGATCTGTTCCGGAGGTTTAAACTCGTCGAATCTTCGCGCAGGACGGTTTGTGATGACCCTTGAAAACAGCTTGTAGACATGGCTCAGAAGCGAAATCGGGCGGTAGTTTTTCAATAGGGTTTTGTCTCCTTTTTTGACAAACAGAACTACCATGCTTCTGTTTCATGCCTTTATAGTCTTAATAGTTTTAGAATAAACTGGCTGTGACATACGGATGTACAGACGGACAGACATACAGACAGACAGACATGATGAATCTATAAGGGCTCCGCTTTTTTCCATTCGGCTACGGAACCCTAAAAATAAAGTCTAAAACTACATAATATCGTTTAAAAACTAAAAAACAACCGACTTCAATGCCGCGCTATTCATTTTCAGTACCAATTTTGAGATGTTTATCTCAATATCTCTGGAGATACTTATCATACCTCGATAAAATTACCATGGTACCACACTTGGGATATCTCCTTTCGAACAAAAAAAGAATTATCGAAATCGGTTCAAAAACGACGAAGTTATCCGCGAACAAACATAAAAAAATATATATATATATATACGGTCGAATTGAGAAACATCCTCCTTTTTTTGAAGTCGGTTAAAAAGGGATTTTCATGCGGTTTTCATCTATTAATAGAGTGATTCTTTAAGAAGGTTATATAATTCGTTAAGGTTTTGTGTAAATCGGTTGAATTATGACTATGGTTGTTGAAGATGTCGGAAATACTCTACTCGTTTGGGAGCATTTATCATAAACGCAGCCCAATGACGTCAGAAATAGGTAGGTATATCAAAACCACAAAATATTAATTTCACCTTTGCGGAGCCGGGGCGGGCTGCTAGTAAATAATATAATTAATAAGCTATAAACTCAAACGAACTTCAACTTATGAGGGCGTCATCCATGGCTATGTTGGTTAAAGCAAAGCAAATAGAAAACTCTCTTGAGAAAGTCTCCAAATGTGAATGTAAATTGGTCCGATTTAACCCCTCGAAGACACAAGTTTGCGCTTTCACTGCAAAAAAGACCCCGTTTTTCGTAGCTCCCCGATTTCAGGGCGTTCCTCTTACAATATCCAACAGTATTGGGATCCTAGGCATCGACATTTCTAGTGAGTTCCAATTTAAGAGTCACCTGGAAGCCAAAGCAAAACTTGCATCCAGGAAACTAGGTCAGAGCGAAGCGATATTTCACACCACGTCAACGGCTTGTGCTTTACAAAGCACAAGTTCGACCACACATAGAATATTGCTCGCACCTCAGCACTCAGCCTCCGTAGAGACGTCAGAGCGGTATCCATCTTTTAACGTCTATATAATGGGGAATGCTCTGAAGAGCTTTTTGACCTTATTCCACCATCGCCATTCTTTTATCGTACTGCTTGGCACCGTCAAAAAGCTCACCCTCACATCTTACAGACCTGGACGTCTCGCGCTATCCGTTTTAACCTAGGATTTTTACCGCGTGCCTGTAAGATGTGGAATGATTTGCCCGCCGCGATCTTTCCATCTAGCTATAGGATGGAATCTTTTAAAAAGGGTATCCACAAGCTCCTCAAAGGTCGGCAACGCATCAACAGCACTCATGGTGTTGCAGTTGTCCATAAGCGACGGTAACCGCTTACGATCAGGCGGGCTGTCTGCTTGTTTGCCAACCATAACATAAAAAAAAGCTCATGGGCATTTTACCCATGAGGCGCGGGTTCGAACCCCACAAGAGGGCGAAATTTTGGATTGTATATAATAATGTACAAACATATTATGTACCAAAGGAAGGCAAAAACTAGTCACACTAAATAGTCTCTAGGAGCATAGTTTCCAATAATCAATCTTCAGAATAATGTCAGTAACACAGAAAATGACAGAGCACAGTCGGTCTCTAATCAGTCTCCATTTCCACAAAGGGATGGGATACAAGAGCTCGGAGCCACGCTTAAATGCATCTTGTGTGCAGACTGAGGTTCTCCTAATGCAATTACAATGGTCATTGGGATTGAGAATCTATTAGTAACTGCTTTACAAAGACGCCTAGATTGAGCGACCAGTTTATGCAAATGTTTATACACAAGTAACAAAATTATTTTTTTTAATAAACACCCACGACAATGTCCTTTTCAAAATTAACGTCATAATATCTATCTAAGAACCACCACTGATTAATTACGAACCGTTTTAAGACAAAATCGAACTAATTTTGAAGAAAAATGGCAACATCGATTTGCACCAACAAATGATTACTGCAGCGCCCCCTGGCATATTGTCACCGTAACACCAATCTAAAAACATGCACCAATTATACCCAAACTCAGAACTGAAAACTGCATCAAAATCGGACTAGTAGTTTTGGAGAAAAATGGCAACATGGATTTGCACACACAAACAAACAAACAAACAAACTCTCACCATAAACGCATATACAGTCTCCGTTCCGTCGTGAGTAAAAATAATTTAAAATTAGAATATATTGCATATATTATTTGCGTAGACAGTATTATTACCTTTCTTTCTGCATAAAACGAATATAATATCACAGTTTACTTAGGTCACTTAGGTACCTATTTCTTTTTACCCGATTACGGAAGAAAGGTTTATGAATTTAGCAGTCTATGTATGTATGTATGAACTTAATGTATGTTCCTCCGTAGCGCCTAAACTATTCATCCGTTTTTACCCGACTACAGCGAAACAAAAAGGAGGGTTATGTTTTTGACCGGTATGTGGGTATGTATGTATGTATGTATGTATGTTTGTATGTATGTTCATCTGTTCCCTCATAACTTCTAAACTACTTATTATCATTTGACAAATGAGGTGTCCACTGAGATGACCACGGGTATCCACTGAGCACCACTAAGAATATTTATGAAATACAATAAAATATTTATTAAAAGTAAGTTGTTTATATAATACACGATACATATTGAATAGTTTGTACATAGCGATCTCAGGTGAGAATATTTTCTTGTTTCATACTTTTTAGAGTGTGATTTTTCAGTAGTCGGGTTTTAGTTTTTGAACTTATTTTTTATTGATGAATGAAAAGATGTCAATCGATTCGTTATTATGGCCCGTGTAACATAGGCTACCTTATAAAAGACTTCAACAATAGGCGGATTCGATTTTACCTTGCAGGTATACGGGATATAATACCCCAATTTTATTCGATTTCATCAATGCCATTTTGGGTATCAAATAACACTTCCTTTAAAAATATATTTAGATTGTTCGCTGTTGCTTTGTTTGCATGCACCTGATAATTGGGAATAATTTTTAAAATTAGAGCGCGATTTTTATTAATACAGTTTTAGTTTTTTAAAAGGCTTACTTGTTCTCTTCTGTATTTAAAATATTGACAGAACTCATATCACATGTGTAATATAGTGAAATGAAAGACGGGCTATCGCAGACTGAATGTATTAATGCTCTTTACAAAGGAGAACGATCGTGAACCGTACATATAATGAGGGTAGCTAAACATATTTCATATATACCTTCAAATGCCATACATTACATTTTCCTCCTTCCATTTGTAAACATTATATAGATAAAATGCACAAAATCTTCAAGATAATACTAACACCTAACAAACATTTACAAAGACTACAGAGGTAATACTTTATGTATTAAAGATTATAAGAAGTAAACAATTATTTAACGTTTTGGGATTGAAACATTTAAAACTGTTTAAAACATAAACACTACCTACTTACTTTTTAGTACGAGCTCTCAATGTCATTGTGAAGGGAGTAAGAGGCTTAGGTTGGCGACTACTACGCGGCGAGGTGCAGTCACGCTCGCTACCACCCGCACTGCGGGCTTCATTACCAACATCATCATTGGTAGCTGCACCACGACCGATGCGACTCGCACTCTCCACTCCGCGACTAGGCGATTGCGTCAAAGGCGTCGAATAACCATCACTAGCGTCGTTATCATCGATGGATTCGATAGTACCGGGTAGTGGCGGGTTATTTACGCACGAAAGGGAATGACGCGATTTTCGAAACGACTTACTTAGAAGCTGATCGACGTGCTTCTTTGTGATTCTATGATCATCATTGGTTTTTACCACAAACGACACGGGTCCCTTCTGGCCTACTACCGCCCCCTCCTTCCATTTTACATCTTTGTCGGCATATTCCCTGACTAAGACCGCGTCGCCGGACGCGAGGTCACGTGACACGGCCCCGCGGCGCGCCTCCTGCGCACGCTGCCTCTCGCGCACCAACTCGCCCGTGTTGGGTCGGAGCAAGTCGAGTCGCCCGCGAAATCGTCTCCCGAACATCGCCACCGCTGGCTCTTTTTGAGTCGAGCAATGCTCCGTATTTCGATACGTGAACAAAAACTTACTAAGTGCCGTGTCGTAATTTTCGTTATCGACGGTCGCTTTTTTAAGCACCTGCTTAACCGTCCGTACCGCATTCTCAGCGGCGCCGTTGCTCGCGGGATGATAAGGGGCTACTAGAACCCGTTTAATACCGTTATTTTCCAAATAAGATAAATATTCTCGCGAGGAGAAAGGGGGTCCATTGTCACTGACTATGATTTTCGGTATACCGAATCGTGAAAATATTTTACGAAGATTCGCGATAACCGCCTGCGCCGACGTACTAGGCAAGTTTTCGACCTCAATCCACTTGGTGTTCGCGTCGATCAAAACAAAATAATATTTCCCTTTGTAAGATCCCAAAAAATCGACATTGAGCCGCGTCCAAGGCTCGGCCGGCCAGGGCCACGAGTGCAGCGGCGCGGGCGGCGGGCAGTCACGCTGCGAGCCGCAGGCGCCGCACTCGCGGCACATACGCTCGATGTCGCCGTCCAGCCGGGAGGGGCTGGACCAAAGATAGTTACGCGCGACTTGCTTCATTTTGACTACACCGATGTGACCGCTGTGCAACTCCCGCAGCACAGTAGCCCTGAGACTATGTGGTATGACCACGCGATAGCCCCAAACTAAACAACCGTGCTCTAAAAACAGATTATCCTTCTTATTAAAGAAAACTTTTTCCGTATCATTATCCGAGCGTTGCGGCCAACCGAATTTCACGTAACCCACTTATTCATATTATTTTTTTATTCAACTGCTTATCTTTTAAAGTTTCGGCTTTAACTTCGTGAAACGTTACCGGCAATTTATCTTCGACGTAATTAAAATAGCTGCCGTCTAAAATGTCATTATCACAACTGTGATTCATTTTCGCTTCACGCGCGAGAGGTAGTCGTGATAAGGCGTCGGCTAAACAATTACGCGATGATGGTACAAATTCTATATCGAAGTTATAGGCCGCCAAACGCACCGCATATCTCTGCAAACGACTAGCGGCCGTTTGCGGGATCCCTTTATTTTTACCAAAAATAAAACTTAACTTAAAAAATGCCTTCCGTAAAGGTATTGATGATGTTTGCTGACACCGAATACTATCGCCAAAGCTTCCTTGTCTAACTGCGAGTAGTTGAGTTCGTGCGAGTTGAGAGTGCGCGACGCACAGCTGACGGTGCGCTCCGTGCCGTCCGGGTAGCGGTGCGAGAGCACGGCGCCGGGCCCGAACGCAGAACTGTCCACAGACAGGATCAGCGGTAAATCCGCATCGTAGTGCGGCAATACCGGCCTGCTACTCAGTACATTTTTAATCTTCTTAAAAGCTAACTCGCACCGTTCGGTCCAGTGCCTCCTTACATTATTTTTAAGTAAATCGTCAAGCGGTTTTAAAATATCACTAATGTTGACGCAGAACTTAGCATAAAAATTCACAAAGTCCTAGAAAGCTTTTCAATTGAGTGACGTCTTTCAGAGCGGGAGCCGCCACTATGGCTTCCACTTTTTTATCGTCGGCGTGTAGACCGTGTTTATCTATACGATAACCTAGATATGTGACGCTGCCTTTAAAAAATTCACATTTAGCTAGGTTAACCCTGAGGCCGGCGTCTCTCAATCGACTTAAAACGGCTCGTAAGATTTCAAGATTACTTTGTCTATCTCGTCCACTACAACAAATATCGTCCTGAAACACAACCGTTGACGGCAGGCCACTGAGTATTTCTTCGATCATTTTTTGAAAGTTTTCAGGTATGCACTTAATCCCGAACGGTACGCGCTTGTAAACGAAAGTTCCAACGTGAGTGGTAATCACCGTCATCGGTTGTGACTCTTTCAATAACAATATCTGCTGATAGGCGTGGGACAAATCTAATTTTGAGTATAAAACGCCTTCCGAAAGCGTAGAAAATATTTCCTCTATGTGGGGGAGGGGATAATGAAAATCCTTCAACTTTGGATTTATTGTAATTTTATAATCGCCACATATACGAATGTCACCATTTTTCTTGCCGCTCGGAACGATAGGCGTTCCGTAATCTGAGCGATCGACCTTGTAAATGACATCATCTCGCTGCAGCCGCTCGAGCTCCCTCCCGCTCAACGGGCGCGCGCAACGCCAACGGCAGCGAGCGCGCCTTCACAAAAACCGGTGTCTCGTCCGCTAAATGTAATTTCATGCGATCTTTACATGTCCCAAGCCCATCAGCAAATACATCGGGAAATTTTTTACGTAACATATCGACGGTTTCATCACAAGTATCGGATAAACTATAGCATTCGTTAACATTGATACGCAATAATCTTAACCACGTCCGGCCAGGCCTGTTGCACTCCGCACTGTAGCTATAAAACTACAAGTACCTCCGCGCAACCCTCTCGGGTGCATGTTCAGTCATTTAAGTGTCACGCGCGCACTCGCTCGGCCGCACGTCTTACTTGTACCTACCTCATTATTATATTCCTTGCTTACGATATTAACATACAAAAATGTTATTCAGTCATGTCTAAACGAAGGGCTACAAAGCATTGCGTAGCATACGGATGCTTAAACAACAACGGGAATAACGACATTTCATTTCATACACTTCCTAAGAATCTCGAGAGGTAAGACATTAATAAACTTAATATTATTTATAAGTAATGTAAATCTAGGTACTTTTTGTTTAACGATCCGGTCGTTTAGTAGTAGTTTTCGACTTTTTTTCGCGTAAAAGTCAATGACCTTAAAGATTGTTCACTGTAAGTAGACCTCCCGGGTACTAGTGGCCGCCTTCTAATGCAGGGTCAGTGTATACTGGTTAAAGTTTAATACTTGTATCAATTGAACAATAAAAGGAGGGGATAGAAAATGTCAATTTTTTGTTGTCTTTTTTTCAATTTATTTGTTAATTTTGTCGTCGCGCTGCCCATGTAGGTACTTATATAAAAAGCAAAGAATGTCACACATAAAATGGTAGGTAGGTATAAGTCAGCTGAGTTTCATGTTTCAAGTTAAGATCTTTAGGGAATTTATATCGACATTACATCTTGCAAAATATTAATTGTAACCTTCTTGAAATTGGTAGGTTATTTTATTATTTACTGTAGGTAGGTTACGTAGATCCTATAGGTAGGTACCTACCTAAATGAATAAATCTGACTGACTGATTGACTGACATATCAGTGCAGAGATAATGACGATAAACGTCTCAAACTTGCAACTGAAACTGACTCGCGCGGCATGGAAGTCGGTTGTTTTAGTTTTAACTATCTTAATTAAACTATCACATAAACTATCTTAATTATAGTAGAACTGTAGTACTTTTATCCTACCTCGACATTTAACATTAATGTAGCACTTATTTTCAGTAATTACATTGTTCTACCTTAGAGTATTCTCTTCATAACATTCAACCCTATAGGAAAGGCCGCAGTTTGATCGAGTAATTCAGACTCTCGCTGTGCGGACTAACGGTGCATTTTACTGTGCGCAACACGCGGTTCATAGTTACTATTAGTTGATACTGTGACGCAAATTCAAGGTCGCACTCGAGGCGTGAAGCGCATTTTGAACGTTACCGGCGTTGTAACTAGGTTTAATCTCGCATTTTTGCCCTCAGGGAGTGCAATTTCTGTACTTGTACTATTCATTATTCTGTGCCGAAACACATGCCGCTCTACGATCTCCGACCTTTGCGGTTCGAGATGTAGCTTCACTATACGTTTGAGATTTTCGAAAGATTTCGATTCAGGTAAATCGGGTGCACATAAATCACACATAAGCTCGTAACACGAAACACCGACGTGAGTGACTAACGTGGCCACATGAAGTTCCTTCGCGATACCGTTTAACGTAATAAACTGTTTTATACGCCTACAATACGCATCCCAATTATGCGTTCCGATCTCAAACACTTCTATTTTGCCGATAGGCATTGTTAAAAAACACTAGGAAACGTTATTCGAATTTAATACGACTGCGCCAAATGTAATATAGTGAAATGAAAGACGGGCTATCGCAGACTGACTGTATTAATGCTCTTTACAAAGGAGAACGATCGTGAACCTTACATATAATGAGGGTAGCTAAACATATTTCATATATACCTTCAAATGCCATACATTAAAACATGAGTAACCGTTTCTTTACTCATGTGCTGATATTATATCAATTTTTGATTGTTTACAGTAAATGCGGATGGCAAGCAACTACAAGAGATCTCAACACGGCTGGCATTGTTGGCAAGTAAAAGTAATCACTGTAACACGTGTTCAATACTTTGAGTGATTTTTAGGGTTCCGTACCCAAAAGGGTAAAATGGGACCCTATTACTAAGACTCCGCTGTCCGTCTGTCTGTCTGTCTGTCTGTTTGTATGTCTGTCTGTCTGTCTGTCTGTCCGTCTGTCACCAGGCTGTATCTCATGAACCGTGATAGTTAGACAGTTGAAATTTTCACAGATGATGTATTTCTGTTGCCGCTATAACAACAAATACTAAAAACAGAATAAAGTTAAAAATAATAGAGGGTCCCCATACAAGAAACGTGTTTTCTTCGGCATTTCACGCCATCTATGAACGCTAATTAGGTAAACGTCCCATAGATGGCGTTATATTGAAATGTCGATCCCTAACTCCTTTGTTAGACGTTAGATAGCGTTATAAGAAATAAAATTATTATTTTTTGCTGGCGAAAAACGATAGTGGTATTTTTAGCTCGATCTTATAAAATACTGTAGTGTGGTACGGAACCCTACTACTGCGAGTCCGACTTGCACTTGGCCAGTTTATTTTTTGCCGTGGTCATAACAGAAGTCAACCAAAGCGAATAGGCTACTTTTAGAATTAAAGCTCAGGCTTCTATTGACTGACACTGTAACACCGTGTAAGATGTGGCGTTGCCGGAAGCTATGTGTGGACGGTCATTGGTTGTGGATGATGTTATGCACTATGACACCATTTGTTATGAAAAATCTAATATGAGTTTATTTTTAGTAAATACCAGTTTCGTTTTCTCTTCGTTATTAAAATGAAACTTTTATTACATTGCCTCATTTTTTTTCGTCCATCTATCTCATATCGCATTTCGCATTGCAGCCGGTGTTTTTGCTTGATAAGTGGATATGATGTATGGAAATTTAGGTCTGTCTAGCTGGGATTGGCGGACGTTTGTTATGTTAAGGTACGGACACACCGCAGCGTCCTGAGTGCGCGATCTAGGCGGCGATCAGATAGCGCAGTATTATTTGTACCGACTGGTTCACACCAAACCCGATCAGAAAACAATTAAAAAGTACTGAGATCGTGCTCGCAGATCGCAGGACGCCGCTGTGTGTCCGTACCTTTACTCTTAGGATGGACGCTTCCACAGCCATATTTGTATACATGCGAATGTGTCATGTCATAGTAGTACGTAGTATTATTAACTTTTCTATGATAGTAGCTAACCTACCATAGCTACACATAAACAAAAGTTTAACTTGCACATTAAGATACAAGGAAACAAGTACGAAGTACATATACATCGCTGCACTTACATCGTGGTTTCATAAAACCACAACACACTTTTTTTTTAAACATTGTCAACTTTTAATGTTGTTAAAAACTAGCTAACCCGTAGAGTGCCAATTATAATACGCTAAACTACGCAAGTTTTAAACATAGAAATCAAAACCAATATGAGAAAGTCAGTTTGATTATATATTTTATTTATTTGGTACCTCTTTAAAGTCAAACGGCTAAATCGATTCGGTTAAAATTTTGCACAAGGATAGGGAATATGATAGAATAAGACTAAGGATTTTTGGGACTTGGAGTATTTTTTTATGTGGGTAAAGCAACGAGCCGCAGTTTGCAATATATTAATGAAGATTGTTTCTTGTCTCTTTCCTGCATACCATGGTCCACCAGCTCCTGCTCATAGTTATCTATCTTTCTTTGAGCCTCGCGCCCCGGGCTAGCGTTGCTTCTTTGCGACTTCTAGAGCAATTTATAAGCTAGCAGCGGTTTTGGTAAAGTATTACGTACTTTAGCCATTTACTACGAGATCACCTCTCATGACTTACTTAAGCGAATAACATTTGTTTATCTCATATTTAATGTACGCACAAATACTGCTTTTGATGTATTCAAATAAATTCACAACATAGACTTAACATAATGTCCATTTAATAAAATTAAAATATAAATTACAAATAGAAAACGGTATTTAGGTCACTTCTGCTGGTAGAGTAGTAGTAGTACAATGGCAACATTACCTATATTTAACCTCCGACGCAAAAAACCGGGTGTTATAAGTTAGACGTGTGTATCTGTGTGTCTGTATGTGGCATCGTAGCGCCCAAACGGATGAACCGATTTTGATTTAGTTTTATTTGTTTGATAAGTGTCTTCATCGAGGTTGTTCTTCGCTTTGTTTCATGACAATACGTTCAGCCGTTTAAATATTATCAGCTCTTTTTTGGGATGTGACTACGATAGCAACTTTCGTACCCCTTTGACCGCGGACGTTACAAAAATTAAAATGGCGCTTCTGCGCACTGCTTAACCGTCACTCTGAAAGGTCTCGTCACAGGTACGCAGGCTTGCGTGTACTTGACTAATGTAGTTTACATTAGTCAAGTAGGCTACAATTGTACATATACTAATCAGTCCGGGGTGGTTTGAAATTTTAAATTAAGTATTTATGTAATTGTTATATACCGGCTGTAATTCACGTACCTTTAGTCGAATTCACTCCCGAGGAAGAGCGACTGACTCGCTCGAAACCTAGGTCGAGAAAATTCGACTAAAGGTACGTGAATTACAGCCGGTATATAACAATAATAATGTTACAAATTTACGATAATTTTAAAATTAAAATATTTATGTAATGTATTTAAATTAGTATTTATGTATTTTCTTCCAGTATTTGTGGACAACCGGTGGTACCTACTTTAGAAAAATATACAATAATTGTGCTCTTATACACACAGGCGTTAAACCTAGATACTCATCTTTGGATTGGACCCACGGATTACACGAAAAGTTACGAAATGACCTAGAGGTTTTGATAAGAATTATTGCCAATGTAATTTATACCTAATGTTTCCGTCTTTTTTTTAGAAGTTTATAGAGAAATGAAAAGCATAATCTTACAACAACACTGAGGTCCATTTTCACCGGTTCTTGATAAAGTGGCAGATAGTTATCTGCCGGTAGAATTGGCCAGTGACCAGTTCCAGATAAAGCTAATATGAAGAAATCTGACAGATTTTTGACAGCTTTTATGTAGCGCCATGTGTCAGATAACTATCTAAAGCATTATCAGGAACCGGTGAAACTCGCCTTCAATGTTGTATATTATGTGTTGGATAAGTTTCTTATAGGCTATCTAGGACTTTATCAAAAATTTGTAAAACTGAATTTAATAAGACACTGACTATCTAACTAAAATTAAACTATGTAAAAGCAAGACATTTTTCAGAGAATCTTTGTATTTAAAATCCCTATTGGTGTAAAGGACAGATGGTTTGACTTCAAAGCGAGAGGTTGTCAGTTCAAATCCCAGCACGGGTGTTAACAGGTAGTAAGACTTTTTAGGCCAGCGTATTCACCATCTTCGACCACAGCATGTCTAACCACCACGCGAGACAAAAATAAAACCGGCTAAGTCGAGTTGAACTCGCCTACCGAGGCTTCCGTATTAACTACTCCGTAATTGTATCAGCGCTCATATAACTCAGAGGTCTACATTAATTGGCACAAACTATGTATGTATAGGGACACCCTTTAATTTTCAACTTTTTTTATTTTTTGAATTTTTCGTTAATTTGTGCTGTAAGACCTTGCTTATTGCCAAATTTCATGATTCAAGGTCAACGGGAAGTACCCTATAGGTTTTCGACCCAAAACCTATAGGGTACTTCCGGTTTACCTAGAATTGTCAATTTTGGTTATAAGCAAGGTCTTAGAGCACAAAAAAAGGAAAAATTCCGAAATTTAAAAAAAGTTGAACATTACATTTTGGTACTAACAAGTTTTCGCGAAAATCTAAATTTGCCCAAATCTTTTTATTGTGATGATTCAAGACCTTGATTTTTATACACCCAATAGGGACTATAGACTTCAGTATCAGGTATAAATTTCAACTTGCTAGGTCCACCCGTTCCCGAGAAAATCAGTGGTGACACACGGACAGACAGACGGACAGACAGACGGGAAAGAAAGTGATCTTATAAGGGTTCCTTTTTTTTACCTTTTGAGGTACGGAACCCTAAAAAAACAAAAATTCATCTTGAGAAGAAATCCAGAAATCTCCGCAATTTTTAAGGGTGTCGATGATATAAGTAGATACTTTAGCGACCGGATTATAGTTTAGTTCGACTATTATGCGTAATGATCAAGAAATATTGGCATGAGTTAGCCTGTGGACGCAGGACAAAGGGTTTTTAATAGAAAAACAAGCGTATGCTAGGCTTTTTTTTATTGTATTAGGATATTAAATACAAGTAGGTATTATATAGACTAGTTATATTACAATCTAGCCTAGATAGGCTAATAAGTAATTTAAATCTATCATTAACGTATACATTGACCTAAATAAAGAATGTGCCAATCAGCACTTTTCATATAGTCGGTTTATATATATTATTAAGGATGACACATTGTTATCGTATTTTTGATACATAGTACTTATACTATATTTCACTAAGGTTAACTATACTCTATCACTACACTTATTCAAATGGTTTAGTTCTATGGAGTCTTCTCTCTATATCTATGCGGTCGAGAAGTTGTATTGCCTCGACGTTCACGTGGTGGTGAAGACATCGTTCGTGAGTTTCTGCGCATTTTTTGATGGTGCTGGTGACCTAAATGTGAACGTGTTCTAGGCTTGAAGAGCTGGTTAAAACTGATCTTTATTTAAACTTAAATACTTACTCCAAATAAGTTGACATTCTGATACAAAAGGTTACGTTACTACTAATGTTTTCTGTAATCAAGTACCAGAAAGTTACATGAGACTTTTTTATATTATCCTAATTACAATGGAGCCATTGTGTAATGGCCATGTTGTAAAGACATAATTCCTCTCCCCTTAAGGAGGCGCACCAAAAGCTGCTGCTGGAACTATAGTTCTTCAGCTTCAGGTTACTGTATTGAGAGTCGCAACGACCTGGGTTTCCACGATAGTTTATAGATGCCTGCTCCTACTGCTGTTATGAGTAAGATAATATAAAGTAATATTGTTGGCCAGCTTGGAGTATCATTGACAGGTCTTCTTCTGGAATTTTAAACTCTTCTAATTGCTGTATGGCATCTTTTAGATTGTCCAGGTTTACGTTTTCCAGGTTTATTTTGATTGGTGAGTTTTTCGTAGTATTGTGTGCTCGCGGCAATGTGATCGTTTCTCTATTTTTAGCTAATTTAAATGTTTCGTTACCATAATATACATATTATTTCGATTATTGAGTACATGACTATATCTTATAAGCACAGCTCATGCTAACACTGTAGTACTGAACTATTGCATTTCATTATATTATGTGTAAATGTAACTTACACTAATGCGATCAGTCAGCAATCTTTAATTTGGTTTTAAAATACATTTATGAATACAGACATACCGCTAGTATCAAGCAACATATATGTTTTATTACACACCGCTTTGCGAATGTCGTCGATGCACGCTGTCACAGGCGTTCTACATCTATGTCGTAAGTATCCGCAAATAATTGATTAAATATTTAAAAGGATGAAACGGAGATTCAAAGTTTTAATTGACAAACCTGATTAGATAGTCTTAATTTTATCCGAAATTGCACCGAAATTAGTTTTTAAAATAAATAAGTTAATAGTTGTTTCAAGATTTTTCTAAATTCCACCACAAAGAGGGTAACAAAGTTTGAAAATCAATATGGTCTTTGGGTTTAATAAAAACAATTTCCTTTTTCCCTTGGTCACGCCATAACTTGAAAATGGGTAGACTGATTTGGTTAATTCTTTTTTTGTTGTGTTATTGTAGATAGATAGAAAGGTTTTTATGAAAGAAAGTTTTGAAATAAATAGCAGAAGTTTTTATCCCGAGCATAGCTACAGGGCATTTGTAGTTTGATATAAGTCTCAAACGATCTTAACATTATGCATAACTTTAACAATCGATTTATTGATAACAATTTCTAATCTCCACTAATAACACCAAATCTCCTAGCTTGGTATATGAGTTCAATGACAGAGTCCATCGTTTCTTCACCACTTGGTAGGATCTGATCAGCTGGTAGCAAAAAGCCGTATGCGCCTTCATCACGAAGTTCATAGCAGTAAACCAGGGGAACTCTGAGATGGTCTTTTACCCAATCAATACTTCCTCCTGTAGCTTCATCTGAAAGAGCATTTATCACAAAGAATAAGTCTCCTAGATCAGGAATACATTTGATTTTATCTAGTACCTACAATCTTCACAAAAAAATGTCACTTCTATTGGAAACAGCTCTAATGTTGGCTGCATTTAGCCACGATGAATAGTAATGCTATTTTTATCAACATATTGTTAAGTTTTGTTTTCGAGTCGATATTGGAAGGTTCTAGTTGGTAATTTAAGCGACAGTTTAAACATAGCGCTAAGCTAATAAAAGCTAAGCGCGGATAGCGACCAAGTGATGGCGATTGTAATCAGCGAACAAGTGTTTATGAAGTCCGAACAGTCAACACACTTGTACTGATGTTAATACACACGCTAGTGATGTTGTTATGAAGGTATAATATATAGGATAAAATACTTACAAATAGCTTCAGCAATATTGCCCGTTATGTACTGCGTTCCATATCTCACTGACAATGCTCCCATAGCTCGTCTTCCAATGTTCATCTAACAATATCAAGCAAATATCAAATTTAAAAAGTAAGTTAAAAACTAAAACTCAACTACTGAAAAGTCACCCTTGACTTTTAAAAATTATTTTAATTATTGGGCGCATGCAAGCAAAGCCGTGAGCAACAGCTAACAATATATATATTTTTGAAATGTGCTAATTAAGCCCTCATTTGATACTCAACACATAAAAAGTGTGTAGTTGATTCACCTTATATTCTCTAGAGGGCACTATATTCAATCTAATGTAACGTCACACTTCATATAACCAGCGGACAATCAAGACGCTTTCAATGATACCTCATTTGTTAAATTATGATAAGGGGTCTAGAAGTTATGAGGAAACAGAAGAACATACATATATACCGGCCGGTACATAAATAAATTGTACTTAAATTTAAACTTTAAAACCATCCCCGACTGATCTATGTATAATCGGTTCATGTAGAGCATTCCAGTGAGGAATACGACATACGATATACGACATACGACACCTGTTGTTAGTTGGTAAAGGAGTTAAGTAATCTCAATTCACTCTCTCTCACTCAAGTGTATCAATAAATAACCAGGATGCTGAATTTCGAATTGATCAGACATATGAAAGTTGTTTTAGTAGCCTCATCAACTAGAATAAAAAAACCGTTTACCCCTTATAGATCATGATCTTCAAACGGCTGAAAGGATTTTCTTGAAACAATACTAAGAAACCATTATGGTATCTATCGGACAAAAATAAAACAAAATCAAAATCTGTTCATCCGTTTGGGAGCTACGATGCGACAGACAGAAACACACATCACAATATACACGGATACACATGTCAAACTTACAACACCCCTTTTTCTGTCGGTGATAGAAAAATACTTATAATTGATATAATTACTTACAGATTCGTGATAATTTGCAACAGGTTCTGTAGTGTTACCAAAAGGTATCAATAGCAGCTGTGAAAAAGAATGGAAGGAGAGATAGACGTCAATCCTGTCTCCAATGGATCTGATGAAAGCAGACAAATCCCGTGTTTCCGGTTCAGAGAAAGGTCCTAAACCAGCAAAGATGTCAGTAGCGGGATTTACACTGGCGCCGGCGACTGTAAAAATGGCATCAAGTAAAGGACTGAATTAATCAAAATATTCGTAATATTCGTATATTCGTAGTATTCATAAAAATGAAGTTGTTTTTTAAATTATCGCGGAGACATAGGTAATTGTTAAACACAATCCAAAATTTCATCGTACCGACGGGACTCGAACCCGCACCCCCCGGATTACACGTCCAGGTGCTCTGCCAATTAAGCCACGGTTCGATACATCGATACGACGAAATTAGTGGATTGCATTTGTTAACCCAATGTAATGATTTTTTAATGGTTTACAGAATAAGTTGATTGTGTTGTTTTGGTAGAAAAACTTACGACAAATTTTCTAGCATCTTATTGAAAACCCATTTAATATAGGCTCAGTCAGTAAACTGCAGATTTGATTATTTTGTTACTGAAATTTAGGCATGTAAAATATATGCTCTGCTACTTGCTTGAAAGTACAATTTGCGATCAGAAAATTATTTACCGTACCTAGCCAATTATTGTTCCAGTTTCTATTGAGATCGACGCCAAAGTTGTTACCAAAAGGGCGTCTATTTTTTCTCCACATTCTAAACTGTAAAAAATTAATAAAGCGTAAATTTTAAATTCCTTATATTTTACAGTGTAATTTATTTCCACGTCTAGGTGTAATGTAGCATCTCTCTTGTATCGGCTCGGCTTAGTGCTTCTCTTATTCAACTTCTCATCTTGCTACTAGAAGCAGTAGCTGAAGGACCAACACCTCTTTGCCATGTATACTATTACATAGAAGTGTTTTGTTTATTGCAAACTGGCCTTTAGCTTTACCTATAGAAAGGTCAAAGTTGAGACGTGATTGCTATGAAGTTGGAATAGCAGTAGTACGAGATGATATTCCGTCTGCTTAACTGTTTCTTATGTTACATTGAGCTTCATTTATGCAATTATTCTATGGCCAAAATTTACCACCGGTAATGTTTTTACGCAGAGTTGAAGTTCTATGGGAGTAGATCTAATTGCAATAATTACAAAATTGAAATAATTCATCCAAATAATAATTGTCATTAACAAAAAATAATAATATTCTAAGGACAGAAAAAAAAGAAAAATGTAATAAAACATACTACTAATAATTTTAAAATAATGTCAAAATGCAATATTAATGTCATTTACACAATAGCTGACGCGCAATCATTTCACAATACTGCAAACACTCTGACAATCTTACCTTCCACTCATCATCGAACACATCACAATCAGGACGGGCGTCCAGGAGGGAGTTCAGTGCGCTGAGAGTATGAGGTACGACTGATCTTGATCGAGCGATTGTGCGGCAAGTTGCAGCAGCAAACATTTTATGTTTCTTTATTAGATGGTAGATTACTTATTTAGTTAGATGGTTTTATTGTGGTGTGTATTATGGTGTATTATTATAATTATTACTTACTTAGATTGTTTGACTTCTAAGCGAGAGGTCACCGATTCAAATACTAGCACGGGTGTTTGTCCGTAGCAGGTGGTACACATTAGTAGAAGAGCACATTATATCGATGACTTTACTTGCTACCAAAAAGTAGCTTACCTTCAATCCTTACATTCTTCCATCAATACGTAACCCTTGAGATTCAAAGTATTCTAGGCCTAGCGTCTTTATCATCTTCGACCACATCATATCGCTTACTACCAGGCGAGATAGTGGTGAAACGCTAGCCTATATATAGGTAACTATAAAGGGTCTAATTAATAACATTATCATTAAATAATAACAAACCTGTTCATGACTCCATATATATCCATCAGGATTAGTAACAGGGAATATGTACCAGTCGTACTCCGCCACATACTTCCTGATATATTCATCAACACTAGTCAACAACTGAGTAGTAATGTAGCAGACAACTGCTGGTGAAATCCATTCCCTTGAATGTATACCGCCTTCAAGAAAAATTACCCTCTTTCCTGTTCCATGGGAAATTCTAAGTCCTCTGATTGGTCTGCCTTCGTAAGAAGTACCTCCGATTAATGTAGTGACCGTAGTCGGGTAGGTTGCTGCTAAATCGTCTATCCAGCTATTGATTTGATCATTTGTGTAGTAACCATTCCAAGACATACTTCTAAGGTTTCCTCTAGTGTATGTATTAATTTTTTCCTTGTCAATGGCCCTATAATTTAAATTTATAGGTTTATTCTAGAAATTTGGATTAGATTTTTAGGCTTCGATTTCTCGATTCGAAGCATTTCTAGCATATTGCTTATTTACTGCATTATGAAGAATAACATTTGGGTTTTGCTCGTATCTATGCTGTATATAATTATTTATTATTGCAAAATTAGTTAAAAATTACAGCTATTAGAAGGGTCTAATGAGGCATTTTAACTTATTTTGTACACTTTTCAAGACATTATGGAACTAATTGGCTATGAAAATAATAGACGATAAGAAGGACTCTATCATCGGTTTCACATAAATTTAGACTTTTCTTGTATTTTGACATCAAATTTTTTTATTATTATCAAATAATGAATATATCAATGAATACTGCGTATAATATATATAAGAATTGTTTGGTACTTACTCTTGAATATTGGGCATAGGAATCTCATAACTGATTCCATTTTTGACTAATACACCTTCTAAATCTTCCTTGTGTTGTGGACTTGATAAAACGCTAACAAATTTAGCTGAAATCGTAGGGTCCGTCCAAAAGTCATATCGAATGTCAATTTCCTGCAGATTTTTCAGAAGTTTTATTTGTTCAATATTTTTTGGAAGAATTTTGTACAAAGTATAGTTATCAAATCTGAACTTGGCGTTTACTACACACACGAAAAATACTATAAAGAGATATTTCAACATTTTTAAATGTTGCCTTCCATTGGAAAATTAATGGAAAATTAATACTGACTAATTCATTAATGAAATAAAGCGTGCTATTAAAAGAATGTCGTATTATTATGTGAATTACGACTCCTTTTAATTGTCATGATAAATGATAGTTTATTTGAAAACGATATATTACATGGTAAACCGTTTATAATAGCTATAAAGTTTATGGTAGTAGATAGAGTAGATAAAATGATAAAATTGAGTAAAAAAACTAATCTTTTATAAAGATTTATGATTAGACAGATGGTAACACGGAGAGATAAAATAAAGGTTATTGATAACCAATAAGGGCTATCACGTGTCCATCTTCCGCTAGAGGCACTAGTGTGGTACAAGGTCTGCTAAATCTCTATGTAATTTTTAGGTAAGCATTTATCTAAATATAATCGAATTATGCATAACTTAGTATGAATTTTGACATTTCCTTGTAAATTTTACTGCTTGGTAGCTGTAATAAGGACCATTTTACTCAGTGGCGGCACTTGGTGAGTAAATAATAAAGTTGCCTCATTAAAAATTCAACCGATTTTGGTTCACTGAGTTCCGCCATGCTCCCTTCCTCAAAAGTAGGATTTAAATGAATATGGCATAGCATTAATTGACATTCAACATCCTTTGTAGGTCCTGCAGCGTCTCTGCCATAATGACGATGTCATCTGCGAATCGTAAGTGAGAGATGCGGGATCGAATCCGGAACGAAGTAATTCGCCAGAGAACTAAAGTTATCGACATAGCTCAACGGATTAGCAAGCTGAAGTGGCAGTGGGCTGGTCATATCTGCCGCAGGACTGATAACCGTTGGGGCAGACTTGTCCTAGAGTGGAGACCGCGAATCGGCAAACGTAGCGTAGGACGTCCTGTGACCAGGTGGAGCGACGACATACGCAAAGCGGTGGGCAGTGACTGGAAGAGAAGAGCCGAAGATCGGGCTCAGTGGCGCATCTTGGGAGAGGCCTATGTCCAGCAGTGGACTGATACAGGCTGATGATGATGATGATGATGATGATGATTAATTGACAAATATTGTATCAATAATCTAAAGCAATAACATAAAGAGTTATGTATACTTACTAGCTGTGCACCTCGGCTTCGCCCGCGTTAAAAGTATCCTGTGTCCTGATCCATTAGAGGAGTGTAAAGCTGTTTTGGTCTTTACATACACGGGTTAGGATCGAAATTACTCCGACACGTTTCGGATTTTAGTTCGGATGTATTTTTGTGTCTGAAACGTGTCGTAGTAATATAGATATCTTTACCCATAAGTATAAAGCCATATTAAATAATCACATGAGCACTGAAATGTTCACATATTGTCCTACACATTTGGAGAATATATTGAACATTTTTAGGATTCCATACCCAATTTGTACCAAAAGAATCCTATTACTGAGACTTCACTGTCCGTCCGTCCGACTGTCTGTCCGCATTTCACAGGGCTGTACCTCCTTAACCGTAATAGGTTGATACTTGAAATTTTTATAAACTATGTTTTAGTATGGTGATTTAACATATTAAAAACAAAATAAAATTATATTATTAAAGGAAGAAAGAAACATACAAGAAACGTGTTTCTTGGGCGTTTTTTGCTTGAAATTATGAACAAAAACTTAAAATCTTCACAAAGTATGTTAAAACAAAGTATATTAGCCCCTACAACACAAATACTAAAAAATAATAACCGGCCAAGTACGTGTCAGGCCACGCGCAGTGTAGGGCTCCGTAGTAGCCCGTTATTCAATGCAAGTCTTTACCCGTTAAAAACAAGCAACTAGGTACTTCATCTTTGTCACTTTAAAGTATTTATTCAAAGGATTTTGTATTTGGTACAAAATTATCCAACACCCAAGTTCAACTACTACTACTACTAAAACAATAAAGTTATCTTAATCGCTATAGTTTTCCTTTAAAGTTCATAAAATGCGCTATCATCACGATTTTTTCCAGATTTTTCAAGCCAGCAGTTTATCTTTTAGCGAGGGGGGGGACGCCCTACTGGAACAAAAATTTGCACTTTAAAGTTTAATATTTTGTAAATGGAGCATTCAATCGAAAAATCGTATTAGCAACCCTTAAGTAATTTCAAAAGACCTTTTTAACGATACCCCACACGATGGGGTAAACGACGAAAAAAAAATTCATCCCCAATTCTCAGCTACCACAAAAAAATATTTTTCAAAATTTTATTTCACCACTTTGTCGGCGTAATTTATAAACATACCCCTACAAAATTACAGCTTTATAGTATCAACAGTCTCTTAGCAAAACCTTGGACAGACAGACAGACAGACAGACGGACATGACGAAACTATAAGGGTTTCTTGTCAGGACTACGGAACCCTAAAAAAGAGAACATACAAGAAACGTGTTTTACAGGCATTTTATGCTCGATCTTACAACCCGTAATAGATAGAGTTTTAAAGTTTGCTCATAATGTGTGTATTACAATGGTTGCTATAACATATATAACATCAAATAATAAAAACTAAATGAAATTAAAGTTTAAGGGAGTCCCCATAGTAAAAAAATATTTTTCCGGCAAATTTTGTTTGGAACCCCTACGTGTGCGAGTCGCACACGTAGGGGCAGTTGGCCTTAATCATTATGACCATTTTAAAGTCTTACCATGCCGTGTTACGTTATCTCCGCGTTATGGTATTCTCTATGCCAATTAAAACGCGGTAGGGTAAGGTTATGAGCGCGTTTTGAGCTGTCAAAATATCGTGACATATGAGGACGTGTAACGCGCGCGTTTTGTATAATTTACCTATTCGTGTGGCATACAGGGGCCTTATTCAGTATGACCATTTTAAAGTCTTACCGTGCCGTGTTACGTTATATCCGCGTTGTTGTATTCTCTATGCCATTTAAAACGTGGTAGGGTAAAGTTATGAGCGCGTTTCGAGCTGTCAAAATATCGTGACATATGAGGACGTGTAACGCGCGCGTTTTGTATAATTTACCTATCGTGTGGCATACAGGGGCCTTAATCATTATGACCATTTTAAAGTCTTACCATACCGTGTTACGTTATCTCCGCGTTATGGTATTCTCTATGCCAATTAAAACGTGGTAGGGTAGGTTGTGAGCGCGTTTTGAGCTGTCAAAATATCGTGACATATGAGGACGTGTAACGCGCGCGTTTTGTATAATTTACCTATCGTGTGGCATACAGGGGCCTTAATCATTATGACCATTTTAAAGTCTTACCATGCCGTGTTACGTTATCTCCGCGTTATGGTTTTCTCTATCCCAATTAAAACGTGGTAGGGTAAGGTTATGAGCGCGTTTTGAGCTGTCAAAATATCGTGACATATGAGGACGTGCAACGCGCGCGTTTTGTACAATTTACCTATCGTGTGGCATACAGAATACGATTTTTCAATATCGTAACGTGGCGCGTTAAGGAACGCGTTATCTCATTGGTCATACTGAAAAAGGCCCCAGAATACAATTTTTCAATATAGTAACGTGGCGCGTTATGGAACGCGTTATCTCATTGGTCATACTGAATAAGGTCCCAGTTTATTAATGGACACCTGAGTAATTCATTATTGAAAACCGCGGCCCGCTCAACTGTTTAATAGTTCGCTTTAATGCACTTCGTTTATTATTTCCTTTGCCAATATTGAAATTAAAAAAAGTTCATGCATTGTTTTATTTTGCAGACAATGGATTGGGGTTTACCAAGCTTTAATGAAAACGTGGCTGTTGATAATGAGATTCCAAAGTTTGCCAGCTATTGAAATCTACGTAATTTATTCTTAAACAGTGCCATTTATATCAAAGGTGATCAAATCAATTTTTAAAGGCAGAAATAGTAAGTAAAATAAAACCTTAGACTTGGTTCAAAAAAACAGGTTCAAGAATTAACTCCGTCATAACCCTCTTCTTCCGTCTTTCTGCTAGACTTACTAATATTTACCATCTAGGTCCTAGACGGTGAAAATTTAAGTCATATCAATAGATACATACATACAATCACGCCTTTTTCCCGTTGGGGTAGACAGAGATTACTTCTTTCCACATGCTACGATCCTGACATACCTCCTTCGCTTCTTCCACTTTCATGAACGCCTTCATACATGCTCGCCGGTTATAGGTACTTTTGACTTGGCCTTATTTTAAAAGATCTCCGATCTGGTCGTGATACGTTCGCCTAAGTCGGCCTCTACGAACTGGCCCATTTACACTCGTCTCATAAATCTGTTTCGTCAATCTTTCTTCATCCATCCTCTCTAGATGTCCAAACCATCTATCTATACTATCAATAGATTTTCTCCTAAAATCTAGGAGAACATCTACTGACATTATTCTAAGGAATTCCAGCAGCACAGAGCCATTTGACAGTCAGACCATTGTAGGCATAGCGTGTTCAACATCTTCGGCTACATAATCGCTTAACACCAGATGAGATAGTGGTCAATCCTATCAAAAACAAAAAGGTATTTAAAAAACTTTCCATGGTGGATATTCCAACTCCTCGCACATAGCGCTTTGCATCCATTCATCATCCATACTACCAAGGATTGGAATTCCTTGCCAGAGTCTGTCTCTTGATAAGTACAATCGAGAATTCTTGAAATCCTAATTGGTATCATCTAGGTAAACGTGCTTTATCGTTGATCTTATAGTCACTAAACATTAGTAGAAATCACGTAGTGGTCAAACGTTTACCTTAAGGTAAAGAAAAATAATATGATAAATACAAGAAAAATTAATATTTTTCTTGTATTTATCATATTATCTTCACGGTCAAACGGCTTGACGGATTTGGCTGAAATTTTGTACAAAGATAGTACATAGGGCAGTATAGGATATAGGATACTTTTTTTTTGGCTATCGAGTCAGAGGGGTCCAGATATTTTAAATTGAATTTTGTAAATATGAGACTTCTTCTCGAATAAATGGCTTGACCGATTTGCCTGAAATTTTGTATGAATACATGTCATAGGGTAGAATAGGATATAAAATACTTTTTTTTTGGCTGTCGAGTTAGGGGGTCCAAATATTTTAAATTGAATTTTGTAAATATTAGACTTCTTCTCAAATAAACGGCTTAACCGATTTGCCTGAAATTTTGTATGAATACATGTCTTAGAGCAGAATAGGATTTGAGAAACTTTTTTTCTGGCTGTCAAGTCAGGGGGTCCAGATATTTCAAATTGAATTTTGTAAATATAAAATCTCTTCTCGAATAAACGGCTTGACCAATTTGCCTGAAATGCTGTATATAGACAGTTCATAGGGTAGAATAAGATATAGGACCCTGTTTTTTTGGCTGTCAAGTCAAGGGGTCCAAATATTTTTAACTGAATTTTGTAAATATAAGACTTCTTCTCGAATAAACGGCTAGACCGATTTGCCTGAAATGTTGTATGAATACATGTCATAAGGCAGAATAGGATATAGGATACTTTTTTTTGGGCTGTCGAGTCAGGGGGTCCGGATATTTTAAATTGAATTTTGTAAATATAAAACCTTTTCTCGAATAAACGGCTTGACCAATTTGCCTGCAATGTTGTATACAGACAGTTCATAGGGTAGATAGGATAAAGGATCTTTTTTTTTTGGCTGTCGAGTCAGGGGGTCCAAATATTTTTAATTGAATTTTGTAAATATAAGACTTCTTCTAAAATAAACGGCTAAACCGATTTGCCTGAAATTAAGTATGAATGCATGTCTTAGAGCAGAATAGGATTAAGGATACTTTTTTTCTGGCTGTCGAGTCAGGGGGTCTAGATATTTTAAATTGAATTTTGTAAATATAAAACCTCTTCTCGAATAAACGACTTGACCGATTTGCCTGAAATGTTGTATATAGATAGTTCATAGGGTAGAATAAGATATAGGACCCTGTTTTTTTGGCTGTCGAGTCAGGGGGTCCAAATATTGTTAATTGAATTTTGTAAATATAAGACTTCTTCTCGAATAAACGGCTAGACCGATTTGCCTGAAATGTTGTATGAATACATGTCATAGGGCAGAATAGGATATAGGATACTTTTTTTTTGGCTGTCAAGTCAGGGGGTCCGGATATTTTAAATTGAATTTTGTAAATATAAAACCTTTTCTCGAATAAACGGCTTGACCAATTTGCCTGCAATGTTGTATACAGACAGTTCATAGGGTAGATAGGATATAGGATCTTTTTTTTTGGCTGTCGAGTCAGGGGGTCCAAATATTTTTAATTGAATTTTGTAAATATAAGACTTCTTTTAAAATAAACGGCTTGACCAATTTGCCTGCAATGTTGTATACAGACAGTTCATAGGGTAGATAGGATATAGGATCTTTTTTTTTTGGCTGTCGAGTCAGGGGGTCCAAATATTTTTAATTGAATTTTGTAAATATAAGACTTCTTCTAAAATAAACGGCTTGACCAATTTGCCTGCAATGTTGTATACAGACAGTTCATAGGGTAGATAGGATATAGGATCTTTTTTTTTTGGCTGTCGAGTCAGGGGGTCCAAATATTTTTAATTGAATTTTGTAAATATAAGACTTCTTCTCGAATAAACGGCTAGACCGATTTGCCTGAAATGTTGTATGAATACATGTCATAGGGCAGAATAGGATATAGGATACTTTTTTTCTGGCTGTCGAGTCAGGGGGTCTAGATATTTTAAATTGAATTTTGTAAATATAAAACCTCTTCTCGAATAAACGGCTTGACCGATTTGCCTAAAATATTGTATATAGACAGTACATAGGGTAGAATAAGATATAAGACACTTTTTTTCTGGCTGTCGAGTCAGGGGATCCAAATATTTTTAACTGAATTTTGTAAATATAAGACTTCTTCTCGAATAAACGGCTTGACCAATTTGCCTGCAATGTTGTATACAGACAGTTCATAGGGTAGATAGGATATAGGATCTTTTTTTTTGGCTGTCGAGTCAGGGGGTCCAAATATTTTTAATTGAATTTTGTAAATATAAGACTTCTTCTAAAATAAACGGCTAAACCGATTTGCCTGAAATTTAGTATGAATGCATGTCTTAGAGCAGAATAGGATTAAGGATACTTTTTTTCTGGCTGTCGAGTCAGGGGGTCCAGATATTTTAAATTGAATTTTGTAAATATAAAACCTCTTCTCGAATAAACGACTTGACCGATTTGCCTGAAATATTGTATATAGATAGTTCATAGGGTAGAATAAGATATAGGACCCTGTTTTTTTGGCTGTCGAGTCAGGGGGTCCAAATATTGTTAACTGAATTTTGTAAATATAAGACTTCTTCTCGAATAAACGGCTAGACCGATTTGCCTGAAATGTTGTATGAATACATGTCATAGGGCAGAATAGGATATAGGATACTTTTTTTTTGGCTGTCAAGTCAGGGGGTCCGGATATTTTAAATTGAATTTTGTAAATATAAAACCTTTTCTCGAATAAATGGCTTGACCAATTTGCCTGCAATGTTGTATACAGACAGTTCATAGGGTAGATAGGATATAGGATCTTTTTTTTTTGGCTGTCGAGTCAGGGGGTCCAAATATTTTAAATTGAATTTTGTAAATATAAGACTTCTTCTAAAATAAACGGCTTGACCAATTTGCCTGCAATGTTGTATACAGACAGTTCATAGGGTAGATAGGATATAGGATCTTTTTTTTTTTGGCTGTCGAGTCAGGGGGTCCAAATATTTTTAATTGAATTTTGTAAATATAAGACTTCTTCTAAAATAAACGGCTTGACCAATTTGCCTGCAATGTTGTATACAGACAGTTCATAGGGTAGATAGGATATAGGATCTTTTTTTTTTGGATGTCGAGTCAGGGGGTCCAAATATTTTTAATTGAATTTTGTAAATATAAGACTTCTTCTCGAATAAACGGCTAGACCGATTTGCCTGAAATGTTGTATGAATACATGTCAAAGGGCAGAATAGGATATAGGATACTTTTTTTCTGGCTGTCGAGTCAGGGGGTCCAGATATTTTAAATTGAATTTTGTAAATATAAAACCTCTTCTCGAATAAACGGCTTGACCGATTTGCCTAAAATATTGTATATAGACAGTACATAGGGTAGAATAAGATATAAGACACTTTTTTTCTGGCTGTCGAGTCAAGGGATCCAAATATTTTTAACTGAATTTTGTAAATATAAGACTTCTTCTCGAATAAACGGCTTGACCAAATTGGCCTGCAATGTTGTATACAGACAGTTCATAGGGTAGATAGGATATAGGATCTTTTTTTTTGGCTGTCGAGTCAGGGGGTCCAAATATTTTTAATTGAATTTTGTAAATATAAGACTTCTTCTAAAATAAACGGCTAAACCGATTTGCCTGAAATTTAGTATGAATGCATGTCTTAGAGCAGAATAGGATTAAGGATACTTTTTTTCTGGCTGTCGAGTCAGGGGGTCCAGATATTTTAAATTGAATTTTGTAAATATAAAACCTCTTCTCGAATAAACGACTTGACCGATTTGCCTGAAATGTTGTATATAGATAGTTCATAGGGTAGAATAAGATATAGGACCCTGTTTTTTTGGCTGTCGAGTCAGGGGGTCCAAATATTGTTAACTGAATTTTGTAAATATAAGACTTCTTCTCGAATAAACGGCTTGACCGATTTGCCTGAAATATTGTATGAATACATGTCATAGGGCAGAATAGGATATAGGATACTTTTTTTTTGGCTGTCAAGTCAGGGGGTCCGGATATTTTAAAATTGAATTTTGTAAATATAAAACCTTTTCTCGAATAAACGGCTTGACCAATTTGCCTGCAATGTTGTATACAGACAGTTCATAGGGTAGATAGGATATAGGATCTTTTTTTTTTGGCTGTCGAGTCAGGGGGTCCAAATATTTTTAATTGAATTTTGTAAATATAAGACTTCTTCTAAAATAAACGGCTTAACCGATTTGCCTGAAATTTAGTATGAATGCATGTCTTAGAGCAGAATAGGATTAAGGATACTTTTTTTCTGGCTGTCGAGTCAGGGGGTCCAGATATTTTAAATTAAATTTTGTAAATATAAAACCTCTTCTCGAATAAACGGCTTGACCGATTTGCCTAAAATATTGTATATAGACAGTACATAGGGTAGAATAAGATTAAGACACTTTTTTTCTGGCTGTCGAGTCAGGGGATCCAAATATTTTTAACTGAATTTTGTAAATATAAGACTTCTTCTCGAATAAACGGCTAGACCGATTTGCCTGAAATGTTGTATGAATACATGTCATAGGGCAGAATAGGATATAGGATACTTTTTTTCTGGCTGTCGAGTCAGGGGGTCCAGATATCTTAAATTGAATTTTGTAAATAAAACCTCTTCTCGAATAAACGGCTTGACCGATTTGCCTGAAATATTGTATATAGACAGTACATAGGGTAGAATAAGATATAAGACACTTTTTTTCTGGCTGTCGAGTCAGGGTATCCAAATATTTTTAACTGAATTTTGTAAATATAAGACTTCTTCTCGAATAAACGGCTAGACCGATTTGCCTGAAATGTTGTATGAATACATGTCATAGGGCAGAATAGGATATAGGATACTTTTTTTCTGGCTGTCGAGTCAGGGGGTTCAGATATATTAAATTGAATTTTGTAAATATAAGACCTCTTATCGAATAAACGGCTTGACCGATTTGCCTGAAATGTTGTATAAAGACAGTTCATAGGAAAGAATAGGATATCGGATACTTTTTTCCGGCTGTCGAGTCTAGGTGCCCAGTTTCGCAAATGTGTGGCCTACTCTCGGTCAAACGGGTTAACCTTTTTAGCTGAAATTTTGTACACAGACAGTCAATAAGACATGGAAGGACAACGAATACTTTTTTTTGGCAATTTCGGGTGTCTAGATTTTTATTATGGAATTTTGTGAATGTGTGGCCTCTTTTTGGCCAGACGGCTTGACCGATTCAGATGAAATTTTGTACAAAGAATAATAGTATAGTATATAATAGGGCATAAAAGGGCAAGGAATACTTTTTTCGGCAATTAAGTGTGGGTGCCTTTATTTTCTGTTAACTTTACATAGAGTTTGCATAATCATAAAAGCTTGACCTTAGGTCCATCTATAATGACTAAACTTAAGATGTGTCCTAATAAGGCCATTAAGCTGTCAGGGTCATTATAAGCCATCAAAATTTACGCGATAGCTCTGCTTGCCCAACGTGTTTTATCTGCTTTGTGGGAAGTATTTCAGAAACATTCGTGTTGACAGCCACATTTAACCTTAGGGTCATAGGTGTTGACTTAGTAGGTCATCAAAACTAAAACTGTCATAAAAAGCCGTAAAAATTTTTCGCGCTCGCTTCGCTCGCGCATTGATAGCACTCGCTGCCCTCGCGCAAACATTTGTTTTGTCTACTTTGTAGGTAATATTTCAGCATTTTTTGTATTTTAATAGCCACATGCATCAAAACGAGTCATAGATTAAAACAGTACAGCCTTCAATAACGATAAAGATTATTAACCATAATAATCATAATGATTATTAACTTTAAAATAAGTATCAAGTTTAACCTTAGGGTCATCGATGTTGACTTAGTAGGCCATAACAACTTTCTGGGTCATAAAAAGTTATAAAAATTTTTTGCGCTCGCGCTAGCACTTCTTTTATTAACTTTGTAGGTAATATTTCAACATTTTTTGTAATTTTTAATAGCCAACCACATGCATCAAAACGAGTTTATAAATTGAAACAGTACAATCTTCAATAATCATAATGATTAATAACATTAAAATAATTGGATATCAAATTTAACCTTTGTGTCATCAGTGTTGACTTATTGCGTCATAAAAACTGTCTGGGTCATAAAAAGTCGTAAAAAATTTTCGCGCTCGCTTCGCTCGCGCAGTGATAGCGCCCGCTGTGCTGGCACAAGATTTGTTATATCTACTTTGTAGAAAACGATTCAGCATTTTTTGTATTTTAATAGCCACATGCATCAAAACGAGTCATAGATTGAAACAGTACAACCTTCTATAATGATAAAAATTATTAACATTAAGATAAGTGGATATCAAGTTTAACCTTAGGGTTATCGGTGTTGACTTAGTAGGTCATAAAAGCTGTCAGGGTCATAAAAGGTCGTAAAAAATTTTCGCGCTCGCTTCGCTCGCGCAAGCATTTGTTTTGTCTTCTTTGTTGGTAATATTTCAGTAACTTTTATATATTAATAACCACATGCATCAAAACGAGTCATACATTTAAACAGTACAACCTTCAATAATCATTATTGTTGTTTACCTTATAATAAATGGATATGAAGTTTAACCTTTGTGTTATCGGTGTTGACATAGAAGGTCATTAAAACTGTCAGGATCAAAAAAAGTAGTAAAAATATTTCGCGCTCGCTTCGCTCGCGCAGTAATGGCGCTCGCTCCGCTCGCGCAAGCATTTGTTATATCTGCTTTGTAGAAAACATTTCAGCAACTTTTGTATTTTAATAGCCACATGCATCAAAACGAGTCATAGATTAAAACAGTACAGCCTTCAATAACGATAAAGATTATTAACCTTAAAATAAGTGAATATCAAGTTTAACCTAATGGTTATCGGTAATGACTTAGTAGGTCATAAAAGCTGTCAGGGTCATAAAAGGTCGTCTACATTTTTCGCGCTCGCTTCGCTCGCGCAACCATTTGTTTTACCTACTTTGCAGGTAACATTCCCGCAAGTTTTGTATTTTAATAGCCACATGCATCAAAACGGGTCATAAATTAAACAGTACAACCTTCAATAATCATAATGATTATTAACTTTAAAATAAGTATCAAGTTTAACCTTAGGATCATCGATGTTGACTAAGTAGGTCATAACAAATGTCTGGGTCATAAAAAGTTGTAAAAAAATTTCGCGCTCGCGCTAGCACTTCTTTTATTAACTTTGTAGGTAATATTTCAACATTTCTTGTATTTTTTAATAGTAGCCAGCCACATGCATCAAAACGAGTTTATAAATTGAAACAGTGCAACCTTCAATAATCATAATGATTATTAACATAAAAATAAGTGGATATCAAGTTTTACCTTTGTGTCATCAGTGTTGACTTATTACGTCATAAAAACTGTCAGGGTCATAAAAAGTCGTTAACATTTTGCGCGCTCGCTGCGCTCGCGCTGTGTTAGCGCCCGCTATGCTCGCGTAAGCATTTGTTATATCTTCTTTGTAGAAAACATTTCAGCAACTTTGTATTTTAATAGCCACATACATCAAAACGAGTCATAGATTAAAACAGTACAACCTTCAATAATGATAAAGATTATTAACCTTAAAATAAGTGGATATCAAGTTTAACCTTAGGGTTATCGGTGTTGACTTAATAGGTCATAAAAACTGTCAGGGTCATAAAAGGTCGTAAAAAATTTTCGCGCTCGCTTCGCTCGCGCAATAATAGCGCTCGCTGCGCTCGCGCAAGCATTTGTTTTATCTTCTTTGTTGGTAATATTTCAGTAAATTTTGTATATTTATAACCACATGCATCAAAACGAGTAATAAATTAAAACCTTCGAGCATTTACCAATGGAGATGTTAACGTTGTAATCCGCAAACATTTTTTTCTGCCGATACTTACGGGGGACGAGGTAAACACGCATTGCACACACACAAATCACACTAACTTGAAACACGCACACAGTATTAAAAATACAGCGTAGTTACGCACGCTCATATGGCCCAAAATGGCTATATGGCCAGCAAAGGGGAACGCCTTGCGTTAACTTCTCAATTGGTAAATGCTCGAAGATTAAAACAGTACAACCTTCAATAATCATAATAATTATTAATCTTAAAATTAGTGGATATCAAGTTTAACCTTTGTGGTATCGGTGTTAGGAGGTCATAAAAACTGTCAGGGTCATAAAAAGTCGTAAACATTTTTCACCATCGCTTCGCTCGCGCATTGATAGCGCTAGCTACGCTCGCGCAAGCATTTGTTTTATCTTCTTTGTAGGTAATATTTTATCATTTTATGTATTAAAATAGCCACATGCATCAAAACGAGTTTATAATTTTAAACAATTCAACCTCCAATAATCATAATCATTATTTACCTTAAAATAAGTGGATATCAAATTAAACCCTAGGGTTATCGGTGTTGACATAGTAGGTCATAAAAACTGTCAGGGTCATAAAAGATCATAAAAAAAATTTGCGCTCGCTTCGCTTGCGCAGTAATAACGCTAATAGCATATAATAGCGTATTTTAACAGCCTCATACATTAGACTGACTCAAATACTTAAACAGCAAAACTTGGTAAACCTTGCGTAGGTTTACCAAGTAATGATTAATGACTTTAACAATAGACGATATCGAGTTCGACCTAAGAGTCATCTACAGTGACTTGATTGTTAGGTTATAAAACTGTCAGGGTCATAAAAAGTCATAAAAAATGTTTGCTCGCGCAGCTATTTACCATAATTTCTTTGTAAGAAATGTATCAGGAACTTTTGTGTTGAGTCAAACAATTAAACAGCACAACTTCGTATACCTAACCAAAATGATTAATGACTTTAACAATAGAGGATATTAAGTTCGACTTTGGGGTCATCTATAGTGACTTGGGCTAAGAGATTATTGATCTAGACCTCAAAGGTCATAAAGACACAATAACGCGGGCGAAGCCGCGGGTAACAGCTAGTTTTTCTATATATTATAACCTAATGGTTATCTTAAGAAAGATAATCCAAGCCAGTTGTTATACTCGTAGCATCTAATATTGTAATGTCACAGAATAATGAATAGTACAAGTAGTGTCAAGAATAAAATATGAGCTCCACCAGATCACAAACTTTTATAGACCGATATCTAATCGTTATAATGTGCGCATTTCCATACATCTTTATACTGATCAATAAACTGACCAAACTATCGGGTGAAGAAAAGTCTGTAGTCTACAGGAGCTCCAAAAGAACTACATAAATTGTTGTCAAAAAATTTATTTCAATATTATAATCTTTTATTTACCTTGCCGTGTTAGTATATAAGTGTTTAATGTTAGTATGGGTCAAATTTTGAGAGTTAAATAAAAAAAACAATTCAATAATATGGTATCGTCAAGCTGAGGTCAATGATGAAACCGTGCTGTAGGGACTGGAACTCCGTAATGGCAGGTCAGTCAAATTCGGGCTTGAATGTATTGTTATAATAGCTTTTTTCATTTCACATAAAAGCTTGCGTTTAAAAAAGTTCTTAACTTTTAATGTATTGTTTTTAAATAGTTCTATCAAGATTATTTGAATGCAAAGGGATAATATATTAGAAAATAAAAATTTTATTTTTTCTCAGAATAAGTAAGCTGCCATGGCTAACAAGACCATCGCGATCGAAGCTTTCACTTCTTGTCCTCCACTCCTGACGTTCATGTATCCAAACCTCTTGGCTTGGTGGATAAGTTCTAAGACGGAGTCCCAAGTTTCTTCAGAAGTTGGTAGGATCTGTTCTGGGGGTAAAAGATGACCGTACTGTCCTTTGTCACGGAGCTCATAGCAGTAAGTCAAAGGTACGTCAAGATGCCCTTTTACCCAGTCTATACTCGTGCCCGCGGCGTGATCTAAGAGTAAATAAATGTATACTTAGAAAAAAGGTGCTCATGTTTCGAAAAAGTTCTAGGAAAAAATGTTTTGAACCTTTCAATAATAATACAAAAGTTGTACATGCCATAGTACACAATTATTGTAATCAACACCAATATTATAAATGCGAAAGTCAGTTTGTTTATTTGTTTGTTTGTTTGTTTGTTTGTTTGTTTGGGACTTCTTCACGGTCAAACGGCTTGACGGATTTGGCTGAAATTTTGTACAAAGATAGTATATAGGGCAGAATAGGATATAGGATACTTTTTTTTTGGCTATCGAGTCAGGGGGTCCAGATATTTTTAATTGAATTTTGTAAATATGAGACTTCTTCTCGAATAAATGGCTTGACCGATTTGCCTGAAATTTTGTATGAATACATGTCATAGGGTAGAATAGGATATAAAATACTTTTTTTTTGGCTGTCGAGTCAGGGGGTCCAAATATTTTTAATTGAATTTTGTAAATATAAGACTTCTTCTCAAATAAACGGCTTAACCGATTTGCCTGAAATTTTGTATGAATACATGTCTTAGAGCAGAATAGGATTTGAGAAACTTTTTTTCTGGCTGTCGAGTCAGGGGGTCCAGATATTTTAAATTGAATTTTGTAAATATAAAACCTCTTCTCGAATAAACGGCTTGACCGATTTGCCTGCAATGTTGTATATAGACATCTCATAGGGAAGAATAGTATATAGGATACTTTTTTTTTTAAGTATTGGGTCAGGGGTTCCAGATATTTTTAATTGAATTTTGTAAATATGAGACTTCTTCTCGAATAATGGCTTGACCGATTTGCCTGAAATTTTGTATGAATACATGTCATAGGACAGAAAAGAACAAAGGATACTTTTTTTTTGGCTGTCAAGTCAGGGGGTCCAGATATTTCAAATTGAATTTTGTAAATATAAAATCTCTTCTCGAATAAACGGCTTAACCAATTTGCCTGAAATGCTGTATATAGACAGTTCATAGGGTAGAATAAGATATAGGACCCTGTTTTTTTGGCTGTCGAGTCAGGGGCCCAAATATTTTTAACTGAATTTTGTAAATATAAGACTTCTTCTCGAATAAACGGCTAGACCGATTTGCCTGAAATGTTGTATGAATACATGTCATAGGGCAGAATAGGATATGGGATACTTTTTTTTTGGCTGTCGAGTCAGGGGGTCCGGATATTTTAAATTGAATTTTGTAAATATAAAACCTTTTCTCGAATAAACGGCTTGACCAATTTGCCTGCAATGTTGTATACAGACAATTCATAGGGTAGATAGGATATAGGATCTTTTGTTTTCTAGCTGTCGAGTCAGGGGGTCCAAATATTTTTAATTGAATTTTGTAAATATAAGACTTCTTCTAAAATAAACGGCTTAACCGATTTGCCTGAAATTTAGTATGAATGCATGTCTTAGAGCAGAATAGGATTAACGATACTTTTTTTATGGCTGTCGAGTCAGGGGGTCCAGATATTTTAAATTGAATTTTGTAAATATAAAACCTCTTCTCGAATAAACGACTTGACCGATTTGCCTGAAATGTTGTATATAGACAGTTCATAGGGTAGAATAAGATATAGGACCCTGTGTTTTTGGCTGTCAAGTCAGGGGGTCCAAATATTGTTAATTGAATTTTGTAAATATAAAACTTCTTCTAAAATAAACGGCTAAACCGATTTGCCTGAAATTTAGTATGAATGCATGTCTTAGAGCAGAATAGGATTAACGATACTTTTTTTATGGCTGTCGAGTCAGGGGGTCCAGATATTTTAAATTGAATTTTGTAAATATAAAACCTCTTCTCGAATAAACGGCTTGACCGATTTGCCTGAAATATTGTATATAGACAGTACATAGGGTAGAATAAGATATAAGACACTTTTTTTCTGGCTGTCGAGTCAGGGGGTCCAAATATTTTTAACTGAATTTTGTAAATATAAGACTTCTTATCGAATAAACGGCTTGACCGATTTGCCTGAAATGTTGTATAAAGACAGTTCATAGGAAAGAATAGGATATCAGATACTTTTTTCCGGCTGTCGAGTCTAGGTGCCCAGTTTTGCAAATGTGTGGCCTACTCTCGGTCAAACGGGTTAACCTTTTTAGCTGAAATTTCGTACATAGACAGTCAATAAGACATGGAAGGACAACGAATACTTTTTTTTGGTTGGCAATTTCGGGTGTCTAGATTTTTATTATGGAATTTTGTGAATGTGTGGCCTCTTTTCGGCCAGACGGCTTGACCGATTCAGATGAAATTTTGTACAAAGAATAATAGTATAGTATATAATAGGGCATAAAAGGGCAAGGAATACTTTTTTCGGCAATTAAGTGTGGGTGCCTTTATTTTTTGTTAACTTTACATAGAGTTTGCATAATCATAAAAGTTTGACCTTAGGTCCATCTATAATGACTAAACTTAAGATGTGTCCTAATAAGGCCATAAAACTGTCAGGGTCATTAAAAGCCATCAAAATTTACGCGATAGCTTTGCTTGCCCAACGTGTTTTATCTGCTTTGTGGGAAGTATTTCAGAAACATTCGTGTTAACAGCCACATTTAACCTTAGGGTCATAGGTGTTGACTTAGTAGGTCATCAAAACTAAAACTGTCATAAAAAGCCGTAAAAATTTTTCGCGCTCGCTTCGCTCGCGCATTGATAGCACTCGCTGCCCTCGCGCAAACATTTGTTTTGTCTACTTTGTAGGTAATATTTCAGCATTTTTTGTGTTTTAATAGCCACATGCATCAAAACGAGTCATAGATTAAAACAGTACAGCCTTCAATAACAATAAAGATTATTAACCATAATAATCATAATGATTATTAACTTTAAAATAAGTATCAAGTTTAACCTTAGGGTCATCGATGTTGACTTAGTAGGCCATATCAACTTTCTGGGTCATAAAAAGTTATAAAAATTTTTCGCGCTCGCGCTAGCACTTCTTTTATTAACTTTGTAGGTAATATTTCAACATTTTTTGTAATTTTTAATAGCCAACCACATGCATCAAAACGAGTTTATAAATTGAAACAGTACAACCTTCAATAATCATAATGATTAATAACATTAAAATAATTAGATATCAAGTTTAACCTTTGTGTCATCAGTGTTGACTTATTACGTCATAAAAGATGTCTGGGTCATAAAAAGTCGTAAAAATTTTTCGCGCTCGCTTCGCTCGCGCAGTGATAGCGCCCGCTGTGCTCGCACAAGATTTGTTATATCTACTTTGTAGAAAACAATTCAGCATTTTTTGTATTTTAATAGCCACATGCATCAAAACGAGTCATAGATTGAAACAGTACAACCTTCTATAATGATAAAAATTATTAACCTTAAGATAAGTGGATATCAAGTTTAACCTTAGGGTTATCGGTGTTGACTTAGTAGGTCATAAAAGCTGTCAGGGGCATAAAAGGTCGTAAAAAATTTTCGCGCTCGCTTCGCTCGCGCAAGCATTTGTTTTGTCTTCTTTGTTGGTAATATTTCAGTAACTTTTATATATTAATAACCACATGCATCAAAACGAGTCATACATTAAAACAGTACAACCTTCAATAATCATTATTGTTGTTAACCTTATAATAAATGGATATGAAGTTTAACCTTTGTGTTATCGGTGTTGACATAGAAGGTCATTAAAACTGTCAGGGTCAAAAAAAGTAGTAAAAATATTTTGCGCTCGCTTCGCTCGCTCAGTAATGGCGCTCGCTCCGCTCGCGCAAGCATTTGTTATATCTACTTTGTAGAAAACATTTCAGCAACTTTTGTATTTTAATAGCCACATGCATCAAAACGAGTCATAGATTAAAACAGTACAGCCTTCAATAACGATAAAGATTATTAACCTTAAAATAAGTGGATATCAAGTTTAACCTAAGGGTTATCGGTAATGACTTAGTAGGTCATAAAAGCTGTCAGGGTCATAAAAGGTCGTCTACATTTTTCGCGCTCGCTTCGCTCGCGCAAGCATTTGTTTTACCTACTTTGCAGGTAACATTCCCGCAAGTTTTGTATTTTAATAGCCACATGCATCAAAACGAATCATAAATTAAACAGTACAACCTTCAATAATCATAATGATTATTAACTTTAAAATAAGTATCAAGTTTAACCTTAGGGTCATCGATGTTGACTAAGTAGGTCATAACAAATGTCTGGGTCATAAAAAGTTGTAAAAAAATTTCGCGCTCGCGCTAGCACTTCTTTTATTAACTTTATAGGTAATATTTCAACATTTTTTGTATTTTATAATAATAGCCAGCCACATGCGTCAAAACGAGTTTATAAATTGAAACAGTGCAACCTTCAATAATCATAATGTTTATTAACATAAAAATAAGTGGATATCAAGTTTTACCTTTGTGTCATCAGTGTTGACTTATTACGTCATAAAAACTGTCAGGGTCATAAAAAGTCGTTAACAGTTTTCGCGCTCGCTGCGCTCGCGCTGTGTTAGCGCCCGCTATGCTCGCGCAAGCATTTGTTATATCTTCTTTGTAGAAAACATTTCAGCAACTTTGTATTTTAATAGCCACATTAATCAAAACGAGTCATAAATTAAACAGTACAACCTTCAATAATCATAATGATTATTAACTTACTAAGTAGGTCATAACAAATGTCTGGGTCATAAAAAGTTGTAAAAAAATTTCGCGCTCGCGCTAGCACTTCTTTTATTAACTTTGTAGGTAATATTTCAACATTTTTTGTATTTTATAATAATAGCCAGCCACATGCGTCAAAACGAGTTTATAAATTGAAACAGTGCAACCTTCAATAATCATAATGTTTATTAACATAAAAATAAGTGGATATCAAGTTTTACCTTTGTGTCATCAGTGTTGACTTATTACGTCATAAAAACTGTCAGGGTCATAAAAAGTCGTTAACATTTTTCGCGCTCGCTGCGCTCGCGCTGTGTTAGCGCCCGCTATTCTCGCGCAAGCATTTGTTTTATCTTCTTTGTAGAAAACATTTCAGCAACTTTGTATTTTAATAGCCACATGCATCAAAACGAGTCATAGATTAAAACAGTACAACCTTCAATAATGATAAAGATTATTAACCTTAAAATAAGTGGATATCAAGTTTAACCTTAGGGTTATCGGTGTTGACTTAATAGGTCATAAAAGCTGTCAGGGTCATAAAAGGTCGTAAAAAATTTTCGCGCTCGCTTCGCTCGCGCAATAATAGCGCTCGCTGCGCTCGCGCAAGCATTTGTTTTATCTTCTTTGTTGGTAATATTTCAGTAAATTTTGTATATTTATAACCACATGCATCAAAACGAGTAATAAATTAAAACCTTCGAGCATTTACCAATGGAGATGTTAACGTTGTAATCCGCAAACATTTTTTTCTGCTGATACTTACGGGGGACGAGGTAAACACGCATCGCACACACACAAATCACACTAACTTGAAACACGCACACAGTATTAAAAATACAGCGTAGTTACGCACGCTCATATGGCCAAAAATGGCTATATGGCCAGCAAAGGGGAACGCCTTGCGTTAACTTCTCAATTGGTAAATGCTCGAAGATTAAAACAGTACAACCTTCAATAATCATAATAATTATTAATCTTAAAATTAGTGGATATCAAGTTTAACCTTTGTGGTATCGGTGTTAGGAGGTCATAAAAACTGTCAGGGTCATAAAAAGTCGTAAACATTTTTCACCATCGCTTCGCTCGCGCATTGATAGCGCTAGCTACGCTCGCGCAAGCATTTGTTTTATCTTCTTTGTAGGTAATATTTTATCATTTTATGTATTTAAATAGCCACATGCATCAAAACGAGTTTATAATTTTAAACAGTTCAACCTTCAATAATCATAATCATTATTTACCTTAAAATAAGTGGATATCAAATTAAACCCTAGGGTTATCGGTGTTGACATAGTAGGTCATAAAAACTGTCAGGGTCATAAAAGAACATAAAAAAAATTTGCGGTAATAACGCTATATATCATATAATAGCGTGTTTTAACAGCCTCATACATTAGACTGACTCAAATACTTAAACAGCAAAACTTGGTAAACCTTGCTTAGGTTTACCAAGTAATGATTAATGACTTTAACAATAGACGATATCGAGTTCGACCTAAGAGTCATCTACAGTGACTTGATTTTTAGGTTATAAAACTGTCAGGGTCATAAAAAGTCATAAAAAATGTTTGCTCGCGCAGCTATTTACCATAATTTCTTTGTAAGAAATGTATCAGGAACTTTTGTGTTGAGTCAAACAATTAAACAGCACAACTTCGTATACCTAACCAAAATGATTAATGACTTTAACAATAGAGGATATTAAGTTCGACTTTGGGGTCATCTATGGTGACTTGGGCTAAGAGATTATTGATCTAGACCTCAAAGGTCATAAAGACACAATAACGCGGGCGAAGCCGCGGGTAACAGCTAGTACTTTCATAAATAAGGCCTTGCCAAATCTGATTTTATTAATTTTTCAGTATTTGCTCGCAAAATAATACTTACAAATAGCTTCAGCAATATTTCCAGTAACATACTCTGTACCATATCTTACGGACAGGGCGCCCATGGCACGCCTTCCAATGTTCATCTGAAATAAATGGAAAATAATTCACCATCGAGATTATTAGTAGGATGTATCAATTGCTTGGTCACCAAGGCTGAAGAACGGTCTTCAGGTCGAGAATAAACTTGGTCATCACTAAGTCACAGATTATTTTCAATTTGGTGCACCACCGGGTTTATTTTACTATATTACTCGCTATCTCTGTGCACAATTTCATTTGAAGCTGTCAAACTGTTTAGTCATATAATTTGAGATCGTTTAAAAAACTAATAGATCCGACTTCAAACGTCGCGCTAGCACGCGCTAGTCAATGTAGCCAGTAGTCGTAGTAACTATTACATAATCTGTGCCAGTAGTTATTAGTACGAGTCGTCGAGATAAGTAAATGCATCGTAATACAAATGTTGATATATTAAAAACGGCTCGGCCGATTTCTTTAAATTTTAAATGGGACCACCTGGAAAGGGTACCCTTTGAAACAAAAAAAAGAATTTTCCATATCGGTTCAGGCATCTTCGAGTAATCAATGAACATACATAAAAAAAAATAAAAAAAGATTCCAACGAATTGAGAACTTCCACCTTTTTTGTGAAGTCGGTTAAAAAAGACTAACTAATATATGCAAGTATAATACTAGTTACCCGTGATTATACTATGGTTTTAGTTACAAATTATACTTACCGCATCGTAGTAATTAGCTAATGGCTCTGTCGTATTTCCAAAAGGAATCAAAAGTAACTGTCCAGATGAATGGAAAGACAGATACAGTTCTATTCTATCTGCAACAGATTCTATGTACGCTGATAATGTTCTGGTTTCTGGTTCAGAGAATGGGCCAAGACCAGCATAGGTGTTTGATGATGGATCCGTACTCGCTCCAATAACTAAAAATAGATTACATTATTTACCATCTGCTAATAGGAGTAATAACATCTAACTAATACATTATTCAAAAGCAAATAATTATTTTAAGGATGTCCAAATAGTAAACATAAAAAGGAATCATATTATACATACTAATAGAGATCGAGAAATTAAAATTCTATAAATCTTGAGTAATTTATACTGTTTAAATAATCATAAATCTACACGTAAAATTGTCATTTGAGTATTTAATATTTATTATTTCTACTTACCTAACCAGTTGTTATTCCAATTACGATTCAGATCTATTCCAAATTCATTACCAACAGGTCGTCTATTTTTACGCCAAAGTCTGTACTGTAATAAAATATTATTAAAATTTTAAGTAACGATGGGATACCCACGGATATCATCGTTACCTTTTATTTGAACTTTTTATTTAATTTATTAATTAATTTATTTATTATTAATTTTATTACTTTTTATTTGAGAAATTTTGGTGTCTGGAATCCTGTCATTTTTTTTTTTGTCAAATCCATACTCAATAAATCTGTTTACCTCTTCATGCGTCCAGATGTAGCCATCAGGGTTAGTTACTGGAAAGATGTACCAATCAAATTCTTCCGCAACAGCTTTAGCCATTGGATCCTTGGAAGTAACAAGTTCATTTATCATATAGAGAATAGTAGCTGGTGAGATCCATTCTCTGCAATGAATCCCTCCTTCGATGAATACAATCTTCCTGCCTTCACCATGTGATATTTTAAGACCTTTAATCTCACGTCCTTCATATGATGTTCCACCAGTTATAGCTGTGACTTCCGGGTATGTAGCAGCTAAGTCATCAATCCAAGCGTTAATTTGGTCATTCGTATGATAAGTATTAAATGCGAAGCTTTTTAGATCTCCCCTAGTATAAGGTGTTACTGTTTGTCTGTCAATGAGTCTAAAAATAAATTTAATTTTAATTAAAATTGGACGGAAGTTTTCAGTCTGTTTCCATTACTGCCTACCTACATAACCATGTCATTATGTTGTTTTTCATTTTAAAACTCTTATTGCAGTGTTAACTTTAAAAAATACATTTTCTTCACTTCTGAAGAATACTTACTCTTGAATATTAGAAAAACTGATTCCAAATTCAATACCACTGGTGCTAAGGATTTCTTCAAGATAACTTTTGTCACTTGGACTGGCCAAAATACTGACGAACTCAGCTTTCAGCATAGGTTCAGTCCAAAAATCAAAACGGGAATCACTGTCGTGTAAAATTTGAAGAAGTTTTATTTGATCAACAGTTTTAGGTATTGTTTTATAAAGTGTATAGTTATCAAATCGAAATTTTTCACACAATGCAAAATTGAAAATTAGCGCAAGGGAAACAAAATATCTTAAAATCATTTTGTTTTTTTTTGGGGCGTAGTGTTTCGGATGGTATTGCTCACTAGAATGTTGGTTAATGTTAAGGGTTTTTCGATATTTTCATCAATACATATAATCTTCGGTATTGATCAAACGATCGATTGATAAACCGTATTAAATAATAAACTATTATAATAGTTATAAAATTAAATTATTTCAGTGTACAATTTGTTTTATAGTTGTAATGAGCTATATCTATCTATATCTATATGAATCAGATATATCTATTGCGCATGTTCTAAATCATGGGTAATGAAGTCTAGACACAAAATATTTAGTAAGTTTACCTAACATGGATAAGCAAATAGGTTCGTGTCTAGTAAGCCTGTTTCGTGGTTTATAATCACACGTAAGGTACTACGTAATATTGATAAGCAAGCATTGAGCAGTTGAGACCTCAGCTAAGTTTAAATTGTCATTCTTAGCCAAAAAAAAACTTAATAAAAATACTGAACTTAGTATAAGACGTTTCCTATGATTTTTTGTTTATATCTTATAGGCTAGCGTTTGACCACTATCTCACCTGTTGGTAAGTGATTATGCGGTCGAAGATGGTAAGCATGCTAGGCCTAGAATGGGAATTGGCGCTCAAGGATAGCTGCCGGAACACATTAGATGTTTGGCGACAGATGAACTTCAGGTAGCTGGCCAGGCGGACACTAGATAGTGTCCTACCACCATGCCGGGGTTGTTGGTTTCTTAACGATGTTTTCCTTTACCGGAAGGCCACTGTAAAAGGCGGACATAATTTTTTCGATGGAAATATCTATTGGTGCACGGCGGGGATTGAACTCGGTACCTCTGGCATCAAAGCCGAGTATCAGTGTGGTTCATGGTATGGTATGATCAGTTTAGTTTTGGAAATAATGGAGGGATTGAAAAAGAAACACAATTTGCATATATTATTTGGCAACTATTAACATCATCATCCTTCTCTAGTCCTTATTTCTATTTATTTGGGGTCAACGCAACACGTATCCTATCTACATTTCTCTCACTGAACAAATATCTGAGTAATATTGTAAGAGTTTAATATTGATTCATTTTTGATGTTCACAAACTCTATTAATACTAGAATTGCCTCGCGGCTACACGCGCGTAAAAATTTTTCCATTTACTTAAAACTTTTCTTTCAAAAAACCTTTCTATCAAACGCAAAAAAAATCAAGCCAAATCGGCCACCCGTTTTCAAGTTATCGCGTGAGTAAAGTATATCGGGATTTTAATTCACCTTTTAAGGCTTCAGAGTGAATTTAAATGAAACAATATTGATTTTCAGACTTTGTTACCCTACTTCACCCTTTTATGGACAGAATTTCGAAAAAGCCTGAAACACGTACCTATTAATTATGTCATTATGTTAGGTTAGGTTATATATTAGGTTTAGGGTCAGCTCAGACCGCGACGCGACACGACGCAACGCGGCGCGCACTTATTAAGAGAGTGATACAAATAAAACTGGCCAAGTGCGAGTCAGCATCGCGTCTCTTATCGCACACTTAGGGAGGGTCCCGTACAATACAAAACATAACAGAGTTTCAACCTCATATATTTGATTAATTGATATATTACCAAGAATATTTGGTTTGGTCGCGATCTAAAAAGACGGGGCTCGTTTACTAGCGCCATCTATGTCATTTTGCCGAAACTAATTAGATAGATGGCGTTTAAAAACACGTTTTTTGTATGGGGTATCCTTTAATTTTTAACTTTATTTTGTTTTTAGTATTTGTTGTTCTAGCGGCAACAGAAATACACCATCTGTGAAAATTTCAACTGTGTAACTATCACGGTTAATGCGCTATAGCCTGGTGACAGACGGACAGACAGACAGACAGACAGACAGACAGACAGACAGACAGATAGACGGACAGCGAAGTCTTAGTAATAGGGTCCCGTTTGACCCTTTGGGTACGGAACCCTAAAAAGAACTTTGTTTACTTCACAAAAAGATACACATTAATTTTCATTGAGTTAGTTTGGTGGTTTCAGGCTGCGCCGCGCGGCGTCTCACTGCGCCGCGCTGCACCGCGCGGTTTCTGGCTGCACCGCGCGGCGCAGTGGGAAGTCGCGTGATAAACAATTGAACTTTATTAACTACGCAATAAGATACACATTGCATTGAAATAATTAGGGTGGAGTCGCGCGTTTTGCTGCGCCGCGCGAAACCAAAAGCCTCGTCACGTCACGTCGCGTTGCTGTGTGAACTGACCCTTAGGTTGTGTATTTGTGCGTTATCTTTAAGTCAGTCAGTTAGTATGTCAGGACAAAGATTCTTATTGTATTAGATATTACTAACTAGCTGATACCCGCAACATCGTTCGCGTACATCAAGAATTTAGTGGCCTATATTCATTTTCATACTATAAAGTATCTCCATGTTAAATTTCAGTAAAATCGAATCGTCTGTTTAGGCATGATTAGGTACCAAACAGACAGAGGGACAGAGTAACAAACGCTTTTTTATTATTACTTGTTGCACCCCGCGGCTTTGCCCGCGTTTGGGCCACCCTTAAAAGAAAACAAACCACCCTAAAAACTAGTTATAAACTTATTCTCATACCTACTCAATTTACATGTAAAATTACATCAAAATCAGTCAAACCGTTTCGGAAGATACTATGCTATATATGTATAAACTGTGACACAATAATTTTATAAATACAGTTATATAGTATGAATAAGTCTGGATTGGACATCTGCCGTCTTTGTTTATCTACCAAACTTAATTGCTAACAAACATTACTTGCCTTTCTTGCAGCATTTATTATATCTTTATGCTGACTATATATGATAAAGACTTTTAATGTCACCATGACCAAAATAATATCTGGCACTGACCCGATATGTCCGTAAAATATGAGCCATAAAATACCAACTCCTATATCTTTATAGCATGCTTTATTGGTGCGTTTTATTGGCTTTCCTGTTTATCTTTTCAATTTCATCGCTAAATTTGCACTAAATTGATAGTCATCTACAGTATTAAATTTTATGGTTGTTAAGTTTCATATTGCCTCAATCAGTAACAAAAAATTAAGAGATTTTTTCCCAATGAAATTTCGAAAAAAAAATCACATTTTTTAGGGTTCCGTACCCAAAGGGTAAAACGGGACCCTATTACTAATACTCCGCTGTCCGTCTGTCTGTCTGTCTGTCTATCCGTCTGTCACCAGGCTATAGCTCATTAACCGTGATAGTTAGACAGTTGAAATTTTCACAGATGGTGTATTTCTGTTGCCGCTAGAACAACAAATACTAAAAACAAAATAAAGTTAAAAATTAAAGGGGGTCCCCATACAAAAAACGTGTTTTTAAACGCCATCTATCTAATTAGTTCCGGCGAAATGACATAGATGGCGCTAGTAAACGAGCCCCGTCTTTCTAGGTCGCGACCAAACCAAATATTCTTGGTAATATCAATTTATCAAATATATGAGGTTGAAACTCTGTTATATTTCGTATTGTACGGAACCCTCCCTAAGTGTGCGATAAGAGACGCGATGCTGACTCGCACTTGGCCAGTTTTATTTATGATATAGGGTAACAGGACAAGCACGACGCTCGCCTAGCGATGACGTCTACCTATTACAGATACAGCGGCATGCAAAATTCTGGACTTCCAGAATTTTGTCACTGCGCCTGTTACCTTGAGACATAAGGATGTTGACTCTCACATGCCCTGTAATTTCACTGGACAATACACTGAAATGTAAATAGCTTGTACGGTAGGTGGTATGATGAAAATATAACTACTCGTATGTAGTAAATCCTGCTATATGGTCGGTCGCAACGGGTGAGGAGATACTGGTACGGTTGCTTATCTCGACATGCATCGTCATTATACAAAAAAAATCTAAGTAATGTTTTTAACACGTCAGTCACCATCATACACAACAATAGGTAAAATTATAGTAAAACTTTATAGTAAAATCGAATTATTTACACAAATCAACAACACACAATATTATAAATGCTTAAGTCAGTTCGTATTTTTGTTTTTTGGGACCTCTTTACGGATAAACGTCTAAACCAATTTGGCTGAAATTTTGTAGCGGGATAACCAGTATAGTAGATTGGGACATAAAATACTTTTTAACGCGTTCAAAGCCGTGGGTGCAGCTAGTCAGGTATAACGCGGATCTTTTGTGTTGAATGAGAAACAAAAACTAGTACGATAAGCTTAAAAATTTTAGTAACTTTTACAGCTCAAATAACATTAATAAACCTAGCCTCTCTCAGTATAGCCATAAGAGAGTCGTAAGTTTCCTCACAAGATGGCAGCACTTGTACGACTGGAAGTGTATAGCCCCAAGCACCTTGATCTCTAAGGTAGTACGTAGCTGCGACAGGTGGATTGAAACGGTACTTCACCCAATCTGTGATATGACCGGTTGCTCCATCTGGAATTAAAAAAAATGGAAAAATTGAGTCTTTTCAAGTCTAAGAAGAAGACAGAATTAGAAATAAAAGAGCAAAACTAGAAGAAGATTGGTCGTTAATATTATGTAATATTTATATTCTTTATATAAACATATAAATAATCGATACCTTCATACTTATATTAAATAATAATATGAAAGTAGCTGTCTGTCTGTGACCATTTATGGTTAAATTAAATAGCTGAACCAGTTATGCTAATATTTTGCACAAGTTGTATATATATAGTTGTATACTATACTATGTTGTGTAGTAGCACATAGCATTTTTTTTTCCGCGGACTAAAAGCGCAACTTATCGTCCAGTTGAATCACAGCCGTCCTCCAGTTGAAGACACTATATTCCATCTTAGGCCATCAGCTGTGCAAAATAACTCATGTTTTTCACAGGTAGGTGTACTATATCAATGATCCACTTATCACCATCACGGAGAAAATCTACCGCTGTCATCTTACGGTATTCCAGCAGCACACAGCCCTTGAGAGTCAGACCATTCTAGGCCTAGCGTATTCACTATCTTCGACCACATTATTATGACCACGCGAGATAGAGGTCAGATCATCTGATCTGATATAAAAAAATACCTATCATATATATAAAAACAAAACAATAACTTACCTAGGACGTCTTTTGATGTTCCAACAAGGTATTGTGTGTTGTATTTGACTGCTAAAGCACCCATTGCTCTTCTTCCAATAGTAATCTACAGTAATAAAAAAAATGTTATATTATGCAAACAGAATGATGTTCATTCACCGACTTCAAAAAGAAGGAGGTTCTCAATTCGTCGGATTCTTGTTTATGTCTAACTGAAAAAAAATTACTCTAAAATAAATAGGGGTCTTTGAGTAATCGGTAACCATATTTTAGTATATATATTTTAGTAACCATAACCGATTTGAAAAAATCTTCTTTTATTTGAAAGGTTATTATTACTTCCCATGAAATTTCATTAAGATCTAATGAGTCGTATCAGATGTGGAGATAAACACCTCAAAATTGGTGCCTACTGAAAAAAACATGTCTAACGCAGCATTTGAAGTCGGTTCTTTTAGTTTTTAAACGACCTTTAATAACTTACCATTAAAATCCTTTTACTCTGATTATCTAGTATTGTAGTTCTGCTGAATTGTGCGACTTAAATTCTAACTTATGATTCACAGTTATTTTATCTCTTATATTCATTATTCTGCGTTATTTCATGTTTAGTCTTTCATCATCATCATCATCAGCCTATACCAATCCACTGCTGGACAAAGGCTTTTTCAATTTCGCGACACTGAGCACAATCCTTGGCTAATCTCATTCATATTTTGCCAGCCACATTGCGAACATCATCGCTCCACCTAGTCTGAATGCGTCCTACGCTACGTTTGCCGATTCCCGGTCTCCACTCAAGAACTCGTTTATCCCAACGTTTGTCAGTTTTTCAGCTTCTGCAAGGCTATTCTGTAAGCTATCTCGACAACGGAATCCGCGGTGAGATTTGAATTTTGTACTACGAAATTCAACCGTATTGCGAACGTGATACGATTGAATTTCAAAGTACGAAATTCGAATCTCACCGCGGATTCCGCTGTCGAGTTAGCCTACAGAATAGCCTAGCTGCTGCCATTTCAGCTTACTCACTAATAAGCGCATTTCAGACAACGCTATACCATTTCGCTATATAACACAGCATGACAAGCAAATAAGGAAACTAGCTGCTATATAGTCTAGCTAAGTATGAACATGTTCTAGGTAAATGTATGGTGAGCGATATTGTTGCGCTATAAACTATTTGCTATAAGCTATTGTATTATAGCGTAGTCTGAAATTAGGTTTAGTTTTTTACTCAAAGGTAAAAAAAAACTTTGCAAGGACATACTGGCAAAACCTGTATGTATAAATAAGTTTATGTTCGAAAACATGTATGTGCGCTTTTCGCAATGGCCCTCCGGTGAAGGAAAAACATCGTTAAGGAACCAACAACTCCCGCATGGTGGTAGGACACTATCTAGTGTCCGCCTGGCCAGGCACCACCCTCAAGTTATCAAATTTGATAACTAAGGGTGGTGGCTGGCCAGGCCATTAGTATTTAATAATAAATAAATTTTAAGCCAAAATACTAATGTGTACCGGCAGCCAATCATTTTTTCTCATAAAAATCTACATTAAATTGTCAAAAAGAACAAACAAAGAATACTTGAGACATTTATATAAGGAACTGAAAGAAACCTACCATTTCATTATAGTTATACATGGGTTCAGTAGTATGGGCGAAAGGAATGACAAGCCTCTGTCCAAATGATCTGAATGAGAGGAACCCAGCGAGCCTTCCACCGACACTCTCGATGTAAGTTGAAAAAGACCTGGATTCAGGTTCAGTGAAAGGTCCAATACTGACGTAGTTGTCTGCTTCAGCTCTGAAACTACCACCGCTGACTAAAAAGTTCATGGTAATATTAATATTAAATTAATATACACTGATATACAAACGTTCAAATCTATTAAAACCATTGGGAATATTGAAATTATTTGTGATCCATTGTTTCAGATAATATTATATCTACAGGCTTAAAATCTATTCAACTAAGCAAGAAAATGTGGTTGTTGAAAAGATGCAAGAACAAGAGTTGAGTAAGTACTGAAAGTGTTCTAACTGATTCAAAGTTGCGTGAAAAATAACGGTGATAGAGACACTAAGTTTTTTATTTTTTTTAAATTTCGTTTAATCTAACGTTTAACCATTATCACTTCCTGTTGATAAGTGAAGATGTAGTCAAGAATGTTACCACGTTAGGCAATTACAATTTTGTTACAATTTTGTATTTGTAAAGCAATTTTGTATATTGTATTTGTATAACCAAAAAATTATTTACCTCCCCATTGTGAATTCCAGTTTTTAGTCAAATCAACACCTATAGCGTTACCAAATGTAGGTCTTCTATTTTTGAACCATAATCTTATCTGAAAAAAAAAAGATTGTATGGCACAATCATAATTTTGCATGTTTAAATTGATGAAAGCTAGTAAAATTCACGATAATTCACATAAGCGCGATCAGACACCATTAACCATCTTCCAATGCCATCCATTAGCCACGTGCAAACCCTATCCTTAAAGAGAAAAGATAGATACGTATCATTTTGAACAAAAGATATAAATATCTCTTTTATATCTCTATATCCCTAATAACTCTGTGACGCTACGCTCCCTTTCTATCACCTAGATTGTTATATGTTTACATCTCCCATACTCTAACTCCGTGACGCTCTCTTTTTCACGCATAGAGAGTTATATGCATCTCGCTTACTCTAACTCCTTTACGCTCTCTTTTTAACGCATGGTATGTTCTATGGTTACATCCCGCTTACTCTAACTCCGCGAAATGAGTTGTTGCGTTGAAAATATAAAAGAGTTAAAGAGATGGTGGTGAAATGTAAGATATACGGATATAATCTTTGGTTTAAGGAGATATAACTCTTTTTAGTTAATCACTCCTGAGTTACACACGTCTACCATCCATGTCATCTTCCAATTCCAAGGTTCGGATGTTGTCGGTGCCTGGTCACATCATTACCACCGTCACACATTGTCAACATCAATTTGATTGTGAAGATTGAATTAAATTTCATAAAATAGCATACTTACAGATTCTTGTGTAAATTCATAACCGTCAGGATTTACTACAGGAAAAACGTGCCATTCAAACTCTTGTGTTGCTCTCAGTGCCTCAGGATCTTCTCCTTTCACCAGCTGATCTACGATGTACGTGAGAACAGTGGGAGAGAGCCAATCAGCTCCAACTTGACCACCTTCTAGCATGAATACACGGTTGTTGTTGCCCCTCGATATTTTAATACCAGTGATGTTCCTGCCTAAAAATATAAATGTTTAGTTATGTGCACATATAAAATTGCAAGATCGCATACCAATATATAATTTACTAGCTGTTACCCGCGGCTTCGCCCGCGTTATTGTGTCTTTATGACCTTTGAGGTCTAGATCAATAATCTCTTAGCCCAAGTCACCATAGATGACCCCAAAGTCGAACTTAATATCCTCTATTGTTAAAGTCATTAATCATTTTGGTTAGGTATACGAAGTTGTGCTGTTTAATTGTTTGACTCAACACAAAAGTTCCTGATACATTTCTTACAAAGAAATTATGGTAAATAGCTGCGCGAGCAAACATTTTTTATGACTTTTTATGACCCTGACAGTTTTATAACCTAACAATCAAGTCACTGTAGATGACTCTTAGGTCGAACTCGATATCGTCTATTGTTAAAGTCATTAATCATTACTTGGTAAACCTAAGCAAGGTTTACCAAGTTTTGCTGTTTAAGTATTTGAGTCAGTCTAATGTATGAGGCTGTTAAAACACGCTATTATATGCTATATAGCGTTATTACTGCGCAAGCGAAGCGAGCGCAAATTTTTTTTATGATCTTTTATGACCCTGACAGTTTTTATGACCTACTATGTCAACACCGATAACCCTAGGGTTTAATTTGATATCCACTTATTTTAAGGTAAATAATGATTATGATTATTGAAGGTTGAACTGTTTAAAATTATAAACTCGTTTTGATGCATGTGGCTATTTAAATACATAAAATGATAAAATATTACCTACAAAGAAGATAAAACAAATGCTTGCGCGAGCGTAGCTAGCGCTATCAATGCGCGAGCGAAGCGATGGTGAAAAATGTTTACGACTTTTTATGACCCTGACAGTTTTTATGACCTCCTAACACCGATACCACAAAGGTTAAACTTGATATCCACTAATTTTAAGATTAATAATTATTATGATTATTGAAGGTTGTACTGTTTTAATCTTCGAGCATTTACCAATTGAGAAGTTAACGCAAGGCGTTCCCCTTTGCTGGCCATATAGCCATTTTTGGCCATATGAGCGTGCGTAACTACGCTGTATTTTTAATACTGTGTGCGTGTTTCAAGTTAGTGTGATTTGTGTGTGTGCGATGCGTGTTTACCTCGTCCCCCGTAAGTATCAGCAGAAAAAAATGTTTGCGGATTACAACGTTAACATCTCCATTGGTAAATGCTCGAAGGTTTTAATTTATTACTCGTTTTGATGCATGTGGTTATAAATATACAAAATTTACTGAAATATTACCAACAAAGAAGATAAAACAAATGCTTGCGCGAGCGCAGCGAGCGCGAAAATTTTTTACGACCTTTTATGACCCTGACAGCTTTTATGACCTATTAAGTCAACACCGATAACCCTAAGGTTAAACTTGATATCCACTTATTTTAAGGTTAATAATCTTTATCAATATTGAAGGTTGTACTGTTTTAATCTATGACTCGTTTTGATTCATGTGGCTATTAAAATACAAAGTTGCTGAAATGTTTTCTACAAAGAAGATATAACAAATGCTTGCGCGAGAATAGCGGGCGCTAACACAGCGCGAGCGCAGCGAGCGCGAAAAATGTTAACGACTTTTTATGACCCTGACAGTTTTTATGACGTAATAAGTCAACACTGATGACACAAAGGTAAAACTTGATATCCACTTATTTTTATGTTAATAAACATTATGATTATTGAAGGTTGCACTGTTTCAATTTATAAACTCGTTTTGACGCATGTGGCTGGCTATTATTATAAAATACAAAAAATGTTGAAATATTACCTACAAAGTTAATAAAAGAAGTGCTAGCGCGAGCGCGAAATTTTTTTACAACTTTTTATGACCCAGACATTTGTTATGACCTACTTAGTCAACATCGATGACCCTAAGGTTAAACTTGATACTTATTTTAAAGTTAATAATCATTATGATTATTGAAGGTTGTACTGTTTAATTTATGATTCGTTTTGATGCATGTGGCTATTAAAATACAAAACTTGCGGGAATGTTACCTGCAAAGTAGGTAAAACAAATGCTTGCGCGAGCGAAGCGAGCGCGAAAAATGTAGACGACCTTTTATGACCCTGACAGCTTTTATGACCTACTAAGTCATTACCGATAACCCTTAGGTTAAACTTGATATCCACTTATTTTAAGGTTAATAATCTTTATCGTTATTGAAGGCTGTACTGTTTTAATCTATGACTCGTTTTGATGCATGTGGCTATTAAAATACAAAAGTTGCTGAAATGTTTTCTACAAAGTAGATATAACAAATGCTTGCGCGAGCGGAGCGAGCGCCATTACTGCGCGAGCGAAGCGAGCGCAAAATATTTTTACTACTTTTTTTGACCCTGACAGTTTTAATGACCTTCTATGTCAACACCGATAACACAAAAGTTAAACTTCATATCCATTTATTATAAGGTTAACAACAATAATGATTATTGAAGGTTGTACTGTTTTAATGTATGACTCGTTTTGATGCATGTGGTTATTAATATATAAAAGTTACTGAAATATTACCAACAAAGAAGACAAAACAATTTTTTACGACCTTTTATGACCCTGACAGCTTTTATGACCTACTAAGTCAACACCGATAACCCTAAGGTTAAACTTGATATCCACTTATCTTAAGGTTAATAATTTTAATCATTATAGAAGGTTGTACTGTTTCAATCTATGACTCGTTTTGATGCATGTGGCTATTAAAATACAAAAAATGCTGAATTGTTTTCTACAAAGTAGATATAACAAATCTTGTGCGAGCACAGCGGGCGCTATCACTGCGCGAGCGAAGCGAGCGCGAAAAATGTTTACGACTTTTTATGACCCAGACAGTTTTTATGACGTAATAAGTCAACACTGATGACACAAAGGTTAAACTTGATATCTAATTATTTTAATGTTATTAATCATTATGATTATTGAAGGTTGTACTGTTTCAATTTATAAACTCGTTTAGATGCATGTGGTTGGCTATTAAAAATTACAAAAAATGTTGAAATATTACCTACAAAGTTAATAAAAGAAGTGCTAGCGCGAGCGCGAAAAATTTTTATAACTTTTTATGACCCAGAAAGTTGATATGGCCTACTAAGTCAACATCGATGACCCTAAGGTTAAACTTGATACTTATTTTAAAGTTAATAATCATTATGATTATTATGGTTAATAATCTTTATTGTTATTGAAGGCTGTACTGTTTTAATCTATGACTCGTTTTGATGCATGTGGCTATTAAAATACAAAAAATGCTGAAATATTACCTACAAAGTAGACAAAACAAATGTTTGCGCGAGGGCAGCGAGTGCTATCAATGCGCGAGCGAAGCGAGCGCGAAAATGTTTTACGGCTTTTTATGACAGTTTTAGTTTTGATGACCTACTAAGTCAACACCTATGACCCTAAGGTTAAATGTGGCTGTTAACACGAATGTTTCTGAAATACTTCCCATAAAGCAGATAAAACACGTTGGGCAAGCAAAGCTATCGCGTAAATTTTGATGGCTTTTAATGACCCTGACAGTTTTATGGCCTTATTAGGACACATCTTAAGTTTAGTCATTATAGATGGACCTAAGGTCAAACTTTTATGATTATGCAAACTCTATGTAAAGTTAACAAAAAATAAAGGCACCCACACTTAATTGCCGAAAAAAGTATTCCTTGCCCTTTTATGCCCTATTATATACTATACTATTATTCTTTGTACAAAATTTCATCTGAATCGGTCAAGCCGTCTGGCCGAAAAGAGGCCACACATTCACAAAATTCCATAATAAAAATCTAGACACCCGAAATTGCCAACCAAAAAAAAGTATTCGTTGTCCTTCCATGTCTTATTGACTGTCTGTGTACAAAATTTCAGCTATAAAGGTTAACCCGTTTGACCGAGAGTAGGCCACACATTTGCAAAACTGGGCACCTAGACTCGACAGCCGGAAAAAAGTATCCGATATCCTATTCTTTCCTATGAACTGTCTTTATACAACATTTCAGGCAAATCGGTCAAGCCGTTTATTCGATAAGAAGTCTTATATTTACAAAATTCAGTTAAAAATATTTGGACCCCCTGACTCGACAGCCAGAAAAAAAGTGTCTTATATCTTATTCTACCCTATGTACTGTCTATATACAATATTTCAGGCAAATCGGTCAAGCCGTTTATTCGAGAAGAGGTTTTATATTTACAAAATTCAATTTAAAATATCTGGACACCCTGACTCGACAGCCAGAAAAAAAGTATCCTTAATTCTATTCTGCTCTAAGACATGCATTCATACTAAATTTCAGGCAAATCGGTTAAGCCGTTTATTTTAGAAGAAGTCTTATATTTACAAAATTCAATTAAAAATATTTGGACCCCCTGACTCGACAGCTAGAAAACAAAAGATCCTATATCCTATCTACCCTATGAATTGTCTGTATACAACATTGCAGGCAAATTGGTCAAGCCGTTTATTCGAGAAAAGGTTTTATATTTACAAAATTCAATTTAAAATATCCGGACCCCCTGACTCGACAGCCAAAAAAAAAGTATCCCATATCCTATTCTGCCCTATGACATGTATTCATACAACATTTCAGGCAAATCGGTCTAGCCGTTTATTCGAGAAGAAGTCTTATATTTACAAAATTCAATTAAAAATATTTGGACCCCCTGACTCGACAGCTAGAAAACAAAAGATCCTATATCCTATCTACCCTATGAATTGTCTGTATACAACATTGCAGGCAAATTGGTCAAGCCGTTTATTCGAGAAAAGGTTTTATATTTACAAAATTCAATTTAAAATATCCGGACCCCCTGACTCGACAGCCAAAAAAAAAGTATCCCATATCCTATTCTGCCCTATGACATGTATTCATACAACATTTCAGGCAAATCGGTCTAGCCGTTTATTCGAGAAGAAGTCTTATATTTACAAAATTCAGTTAAAAATATTTGGGCCCCTGACTCGACAGCCAAACAAACAGGGTCCTATATCTTATTCTACCCTATGAACTGTCTATATACAGCATTTCAGGCAAATTGGTCAAGCCGTTTATTCGAGAAGAGATTTTATATTTACAAAATTCAATTTGAAATATCTGGACCCCCTGACTTGACAGCCAAAAAAAAGTATCCTTTGTTCTTTTCTGTCCTATGACATGTATTCATACAAAATTTCAGGCAAATCGGTCAAGCCATTATTCGAGAAGAAGTCTCATATTTACAAAATTCAATTAAAATATCTGGACCCCCTGACCCAATACTTAAAAAAAAAAGTATCCTATATCCTATTCTTCCCTATGAGATGTCTATATACAACATTGCAGGCAAATCGGTCAAGCCGTTTATTCGAGAAGAGGTTTTATATTTACAAAATTCAATTTAAAATATCTGGACCCCCTGACTCGACAGCCAGAAAAAAAGTTTCTCAAATCCTTTTCTGCTCTAAGACATGTATTCATACAAAATTTCAGGCAAATCGGTTAAGCCGTTTATTTGAGAAGAAGTCTTATATTTACAAAATTCAATTAAAAATATTTGGACCCCCTGACTCGACAGCCAAAAAAAAATATTTTATATCCTATTCTACCCTATGACATGTATTCATACAAAATTTCAGGCAAATCGGTCAAGCCATTTATTCGAGAAGAAGTCTCATATTTACAAAATTCAATTAAAAATATCTGGACCCCCTGACTCGATAGCCAAAAAAATAGTATCCTATATCCTATTCTGCTCTATGTACTATCATTGTACAAAATTTCAGCCAAATCCGTCAAGCCGTTTGACCGTGAAGAAGTCCCAAACAAACAAACAAACAAACAAACAAACAAATAAACAAACTGACTTTCGCATTTATAATATTGGTTCTGTCCTATGACATGTATTCATACAAAATTTCAGGCAAATCGGTCAAGCCATTATTCGAGAAGAAGTCTCATATTTACAAAATTCAATTAAAAATATCTGGACCCCCTGACCCAATACTTAAAAAAAAAAGTATCCTATATCCTATTCTTCCCTATGAGATGTCTATATACAACATTGCAGGCAAATCGGTCAAGCCGTTTATTCGAGAAGAGGTTTTATATTTACAAAATTCAATTTAAAATATCTGGACCCCCTGACTCGACAGCCAGAAAAAAAGTTTCTCAAATCCTATTCTGCTCTAAGACATGTATTCATACAAAATTTCAGGCAAATCGGTTAAGCCGTTTATTTGAGAAGAAGTCTTATATTTACAAAATTCAATTTAAAACATTTGGACCCCCTGACTCGACAGCCAAAAAAAAAGTATTTTATATCCTATTCTACCCTATGACATGTATTCATACAAAATTTCAGGCAAATCGGTCAAGCCATTTATTCGAGAAGAAGTCTCATATTTACAAAATTCAATTAAAAATATCTGGACCCCCTGACTCGATAGCCAAAAAAAAAGTATCCTATATCCTATTCTGCCCTATGTACTATCTTTGTACAAAATTTCAGCCAAATCCGTCAAGCCGTTTGACCGTGAAGAAGTCCCAAACAAACAAACAAACAAACAAACAAACAAATAAACAAACTGACTTTCGCATTTATAATATTGGTGTTGATTATTAAGCTTAATTGCAAACACGTCCGTCCTGTTTGTGTGTTTGGAGTCCAACTCTAACAAAGTTTATAGTTCATAAGCTAAAATTAATATTTGTGTTTTAGAAAATGTTAAATATACGTTTACAAATAATGTAATATAGATAATATACTGGTTAATCACTTAACAAGTGTTAAGTCTAACAATCCATATTCTTGCTTCATAGATTGAGGACAATACAAAACAAAAACTTTTTATTTGCATACCATTCAAAACGAAAAATTAATACATGGTTGTGTGTGTGATTGCTCTAAATTGATCTTTTTCAAAAATATATAAATTGAGAGGTATTTCATTATCAACTTTATAAATCATCATTATGAGTGCGTGATTCTATTAAAACTATTTGCCTTCATCCCAAAAACTTTTACGAAATATTATGTCACTCAACATCAGAACCAGCTCAAATAAAGGTAGGTACGTGAATTATAGCTGATATCTTGCTGATGATCCTTACTATCCTTATTTCCTTACTTATTATATATTCAGTATCAGCCAGTGTCCGTCCACTGCTGGACGTAGGCCTCTCCCAAGGTGCGCCACTGAGCCCTATCTTCAGCTCTTATTTTCCAGTCACTGCCCACCGCTTTGCGTATGTCGTCGCTCCACCTGGTCACAAGACGTCCTACGCTACGTTTGCCGATTCGCGGTCTCCACTCAAGGACAAGTATTATATATTATATATATAAGTACAATATGGGGGTCTTCAAATCGCGAGTGAATAGGTATCTTCTGGGTAAGCACGCTCCATCATCGATCGCATCATCACTTAACATCAGGTGAGATAGTGATCAAGTGCTACCCAGTTAAGTATAAAAAAAATATATATATATATATTATATATATATATATATAATATATATATATATATATATATAATATATATATATATATATATATATAATATTATAAATGCGAAAGTAACTCTGTCTGTCTGTCTGTGTCACTTTCACGCCAAAACCACTGAACCGATTTAAATGAAATTTGGTACACAGATAGTCTAGAGCCTGAGAAAGGACATAGGCTACTTTTTATTCCGAAAAGAGGGTTGTAATGGGTTGAAAGGGGGATGAAAAGTTGTATGGGAGAGAGGGAGATGTGAAAGTAAGAGTAAGGGGGAGAGGGAGGGTAAGTGAGGGGAGGGGGGAAGGGGGATTAGCATGGCGTGGTAGGGTGCGGTGTAGCTGGGATATGTATGTGTCTTATTAGTTAATGCTGCCCAAAACACTATTCCACGCGGACGAAATCGCGGGCACAGCTAGTAGAGAATAAATACATTATTCTAACCTTCAAAAGAAGTCCCACTGCTAATCAGTGATACAATGTCACTATGAGTTTGAGCCAGGTGCTCAAACCACGCATTTATGTCTTCCAATAGCTGGTAATTCGTCCAAAACAGTTCTTTTCTTTCCTGACTAGCGTTACGTTTTCTTCTGCTCAAATATAGTTGTGCATCAAATGCTCTGAAAGAAGGTAAATAACAATGATGTTGAAATTATTTTTATTATGGTATAAGATAACAGGATAAGCACGACGCTAGATGGTAAGTTTTAAGTAACATTTGTAAACAGCCTTATTATAGATAGATTTTGTTAGATTCTTATTAGAACATAGGAATATAACTCGTATAAGGTTTGTAACAGTAAAATAGGACTTATAGGACTACAGACAGGTCATTCGTACAACCTAAGTAGATAGGTAATAGATAAAAATAAAGCATGTTCGGCTTTAATAGACAGATGTAACCGATAGTCAACCTAGACCAGGTTAGGTTTAGGAATAGGGTTGGTACTTGCAAATAGCATAGGTCTGGGAGAGCTCCGCACTCTCTGATGGTTAGCGCTCGACTAAACAGCATCTCGGGAGAGTATATCTCCGAAAAGTCGGCATCTCGTGCGTGCGCCCCGCGAGACAGAGTGCGGGCGCTCCCAGACTATCGACCTCTCGCTCTTTTGCAAGTACCAACTACAGTATAAATAGAGCGTCGCTACCGTGCTAAATTGTTCAGTTCACCAACGGCGGCTCTAGAAGAAAGAAGAAAGGAAAACTAGGAAGACTAGTGAATAGTGATAGTGCCTAGCCTAGTTGCTAAGAAGAAATTGTGAAGAAAGAATAAATTAGCGTTTCAAGGCTTGAAGACGTGTTTAAATCCCAGCTCCAAAGCTTCACAGTATAAGTGTGGGAATCCGGAGTCCTCATCGAAGAAATACAGTCCACTGCTCCACCGCTGGGCTTAGGGTTCCCCACAGTAAGCGATGACGTGTACCTATTGCAGAGATAGCGGCATACAAAATTCTGGACCACCAGAGTTTTGCGTGTCACTACGCTGCGCCTGTTATCATGAGACATAAAGATGTTGAGTCTCACAAGCCCTGGGGGCCTAGACAAGTTACCATTGCTCGTGTCGAATCAATTTCGAAAATCGATTACGCTTGTGCAGCAAATCAACGACAAGGCAAAATGATCATCGGACAAAAATCAACTTCTTGGCTATGGTTTCGAAATGAAAACGAAATGAAAAACATCAAATTCAAGACGTCAATCCTGTCAAGTGTTCTATCAACCTGAGATGACCTTCTGAGACCTGACCTGACCTGAGACGTTTCGCTTTTATACAGGGTCCAAGTGTCGATTTGAACGATCGAAATCTCATCGACTTCTACTGACAAGAGTGCCACTTGTCTACGCATTTGTATAGAAATGTTAATCGATGAAATCGAATTTCGTCATCGTTTCGATAAGTTATGTACCATTGTCTAGCACTTGTTGAAAACGAAAGTCACTTGTCATTTTCTATGACATTTCTATGACATTTCAATGACATTTCAATGACATTTCAATGACATTTCAATGACATTTCTATGACATTTCTATGACATTTCTATGACATTTCTATGACATTTCTATGACATTTCTATGACATTTCTATGACATTTCTATGACATTTCTATGACATTTCTATGACATTTCTATGACATTTCTATGACATTTCTATGACATTTCTATGACATTTCTATGACATTTCTATGACATTTCTATGACATTTTTATGACATTTCTATGACATTTCTATGACTTTTCTATGACATTTCTATGACATTACTAAAACTTATGCCAATTTCCATACATTTTGAACTAATCGAAATTTGTCATCGACGGTAGAAATGTGTCTTTGTAGACAAAGTACAGTAACGTAACACAGTAACGTAAAGTACAGTAGAATTACAGGGGGCCTAGAGGCCCCCTGTAATTCTACTGGACACCTTGCCTTTTCAACCGAAAAACATTCCTATTTCACAGCTAAAAATTAATTGGCAAAGTGGTGGTACCGGTGGTACCCCAGGCGTACTAACAGTAGTCCTAACAATACAACTTAGTGAAATAAATATCTATCATTGTTATTGATAGCCGCAAAGTAACATCTAAACATATATCTAGCTCAATTTGTATATAATAAATTGGCGAAATTAACACTACATTGTCAAAGTAAAATTAAAATTATGATATTGTTGAAAATTATCAGGTTTTGTAATCATGAAACTACAAATGAAAAAAATTTGAGAATTAGAACAGATTATCATTTTTAGAGACAATATATAAATACTGTTGAATTAGATCAAATACTATTAGAAATTTAATTCACCCATTTCTTCCAGAAATGTATTTTATTAGAGTTACACTACATTTTATACATTTAAACAATATTAAATTTCAGTTGAAATATAGAAAAATGTATATAGAAAGAAATTCACTTACTCTTGAATATTCTGCAGCGTAAGTTCCGAATGTATGCTTCTTTTCTTCAAAGAATGTTCAAATTCTTCTCTTAGCTCTGGAGGTGACACAACACTTACATATTTACCTGGTTTGCTTGGTGGTATCCAGAAATCTAAAGTATCATTAAAATTATACAAATCTTTAAGATATTGTACTTGTTGCTTACTATCAGGATGCACTTTATATAACGCATAATTGTCATATCTAACCTTTTCTGCTATAGCAAAACCAAACGCAATTAAAAATAACAGTCTGAGTAGCATTTTCACTTTTATTACTTTTCAATCGCTTTGAAATACAACTAAAATTATAATCTCCTAAAATATTAATATTATCTGTAATCTTTTAATCTACTTCGTACTTTTTTCTATCCAATAATACTCTCTATTCATCGTTTTAAAGATCAAAATTGAGTGGTTTTGTTTGAATAGCAGTGATAATTAAAAAAATGTGTTGATATGGATAAATCTTATCGGTATAAGCTATTTCGTGATTAATGTCTACATAGAATATACCTAGAGATAGCGTACCGTAGTAGATAACAATTTTACTTGTTTATATACTTTTTTTTTCAAAGTTGATATTCCAATATCATGGCATATCATTAATATTACAATCTAGTCTAAGGACTAATGTAAGTAATTTAAATTTGAACAAACTACCCAACCAGCAAAAACTACACTTAAAATAATCTCTAGACCACTGTTTTCTTGCTCTTATACCATTCTTATATCGTCGTATAAGCCTGGATTTGGGCACCATTTATAAGCGTAATTTGTTTATATCTTTCTAATATCAGTCTTATTGAATGTTGTTTTCACTTAAATTATTCTTACCAAAACTAATTTAAGCGTACATAGGCTTACATTGTTTTGACGTTAAGAGTCCTGTGAGCGTAAGAAAGTTTATTTTGATTTTACATAAGATCAAACACAATCGTAAAAAAACTTGGTGTAGTGTTTGTTTGAAAGTAACAACTAATAAAAAAGAAATCGAAAACAGTAAGGATAAAGGTTTTCAATAATTATATTGTAATAACCGTACCATTATTAACAAGTGTTTCGTTTTATGCTTTTCGATAAGTATTAGTATTGGAAAATATTATTTACTGTAAAGTAGACCCTAGTTTATGCTTCACAACTCGTGCGCTTCATCAATATATAGTATTTAGTATTCTTGTTTAATTATTTTATTTGTTAATTTGTATTAAAAGCGACGTCATTAGTATTGCTTTTATTAGAATCACTATAAGATTATTTTAAGCTCATTTAGATCATTCCAACATGACTCCATGTTGGAATAACTTAGAGATCCTTGAATTGACATAAAACATTTATTTTCATTTAAGAGTGAACGTTTGGGATGTGAAATGGTATTTTATGTGACCGCACTAAAATACTTTTGGTGAAATATATTAGTCAACATCAAATGTTACTCTCACAATTTTAGTCACAAATTCGATTTAAGATCAAACTTTCTTAAATTAGACTCGTTTTCTCTATTGTAAGTATGATGATTCAATAACACTCTAATACTGTGCCTATCCACTGCTGTTGATCTTATAATAGTTTTGAATAAGATCAATATTTACATATTTTAAGTACTCTAATGAAATGCTGATATTAGTCTAACATTCTTACAATAGCATTTAGAAAATATTTAATAAAATTAAAAGAGCTTAGAAAATGTGGATATGAGAGCTAATTAATCTCAAGTGTGATAAGTCTTAATAAATGCTTTTTTAGGAGAGTGTGGCTTACAACGGCACTGTAAATTTAAACTTATATGCATTATTAAGACAAGGTATTAAGATCAAGCATATTAGAGCCTGTAACGGCTTGTCAGAGACTAATATAGGAGCGATAGCAATGACGAAAACAGATAAGAGACCACTATAAGCTCAGAACTCTTATAAAGTGAGAAACGTAAGACGATTTTGCTAGTTGGGTACTAATAGTATAGTTTCTTTCAAACTTAATTTAAATATATATTCAGGAAAAATTCAGGATCAATTCTCAAGAGCAGAAAACAATGTAAATGCATTAGATTCATAGGTACCAAAAACACCTCTTTCACGTAAAAGACAAACAAAACTTCGTTAAAGTGGTATTATACCACTCTGAATCAGGGTCCCTAACCTCTTCATCAAGGAGGTGTAATAAGAGTAAGTCATTAAGAGTCGCTAATTGGGAGCAAAAGAGAATCCTTAGTGCGCTTGCCACCGTACTACGTAGTATTATTATCTTTCCTATGACCGTGGAGTGTAATAAAACTTAGGGAGTTACGGCGCATAATTAGGGGCCACGCCAACCCCCCATTAGGAACCCTTATTCAGAGTGATGAATAATACTCCTTTTACCCAATCCGTCACAATATTTCATAAATCGATATTATCTGGTCACATTAGCCGCACGCATTTCATCAACCTTTGAAATATCTAATTGCCACGAACAGGCTTTATCGTAAATCTTTTGGCGTCCATCACCAGGCGGTAATTGTACCGCCACAGTTCGGGCGCAATGACAATTTGTTGCAGTTGTCCATGTTTACAAGATTGATCACCTTCATAATGGACTGGTTCTGGGGTGTAGTATCTGCTAACTCTGCTATAAAGTTTTTTTTAACAACTTATACGCTAGAGTTTGACCATTATCTCGTCTAGTTGTAAGCAATGATGTGGTAGAAATGGTGAACACGCTACATCTTTTATACTCTGAATGTCAAGGGATGTGTGCATCCGGAACACCGTAAGGTAATAGCGGCAGATTTTCTCTTTGATGGTAAGCTACTTTTTAACCGATTTCCAAAAAGAAGGAGGTTCTAAATTTGTCTGTATGTTTTTGTGTGTGTGTGTGTGTGTGTGTGTGTGTGTGTGTGTGTTACGCGATTAATGCATCAATTGTGATCCGATTTGAATGATTCTTCTTTGCTATCGGTAGGGTACGTTTCCGCGGTTATCCCATTGTAATTTCATTGACATCTGATAAGTATCTCCAGAGATATGACGATAAACGTCTTAAACTTGCTACTGAAATTGACTCGTGGGGCATTAAAGTCAGTTGTTTTAGTTTTTAAATTATCTTAATTATTTGGTAGCAAGTCAAGGGGAACATCGATATAATCTGCTCCTACTACATGTGAACGAACACTCATGCTAGGATCTGAACCGGCGACTCTCGCTTAGAAGTCAATCCATATTTTCTTTACGCCAACTGGACTCCCATCATATTTAAACCGATTTCACAAATAGAGGAAGTTATCAGGTAAACCTGGCTGACATGTATAAGTAAATAATTTAAGATAGTTTAAAAAACTAAAAAAAACCGACTTCAAGCATCGCGCTATTATGGCTATTGAATATATTGAAATTGACCAATACCTTTCAAGTTTGAGGTATTTATCTCCATATCTCTGGAGATACTGAACAGATCTCGATGAAATTTTAATGGTACGAATGGGTAATTGAAATTATATCATCACCATAATCAGCCGGTATCAGTCCACTGCTGGACATCGCCTCTCTCAAGATACGCCACTGCAATGGGTCGCCAGCCAGTATCATGTAATCGAAGTATACAAAATTAAACGCATTGATGATGTTTTTTTATGTGTTAAAACAGCTCGACCGATGTCGTTAAAATTTAAATTGGACCACATTTGAAACAAAAAAAAATCCAAATCGGTTCAGGCAGCTTACTTAAATAAAAAAAATGATGTAGCTATTTTTGAACCTCGATGCCTTAAATACAGATGCTAAATTTATAACAACCCTATCTCTATATAATTTCTAGGTTAAAAAAAATAGAATTCTAAAAATCAACGTAGAAAATCTATACAAGACATTGATACGACAATTACTTTGAAACTCTTTACTATGTTAAATAACATATGGCTTTGGTGCTTTGGTCACACACACACACACAAAATTCATCATCATAATCAGCCGTATCCGTATCAGTCCACAGCTGGACATAGGCCTCTCCCAAGTCATGCCATGAGCCCGATCTTCGGCTCTTTGTTTCCAGTCCAGTCCAGTATACAAAATTACGTGAATTTAACTTTTATCTATTATCAGAGGACTAATTTGATAAAGAAACATAGAAACGATACTAAATATCATGACTTTAAATCGTCATATATAATCCAACAGTCCTTTTACAGAGTAACACTGAATTCATGCAGGAAAAAGATATTAAACATAAAAGTTAACTATTATGTTTTCTTTGAAGTGTTACACACTTAATATTTTTGTAAATTGTTAAACACAATCCAAAATTTCATCGTACCAACGGGACTTGAACCCGCAACCTCCGGAATAACATGTTCCGGCCATGCCACCAATGCATAATTGGGTTAACAAATGCAATCCACTAATTTCGTCGTAACGTTACTTCGCACCATGGCTTAATTGGCAAAGCACCAGAACATGTTATTCCGGAGGTTGCGGGTTCAAGTCCCGTTGGTACGATGAAATTTTGGATTGTGTTTAACAATTTATAAAAGTTAACTATTTAAACAATTTACTAAAATTACATGATTTTAAAGCCCATGATCCATACTAAAATATTGTAAAGCTATCGCCACACTTGCGACATCAAGTACGTTCCACACGAGCGACCGCTTCGTGGTCATCGCTAATTGTGATTAATGACAGTTTGGTGGTAGCACAGTCGTTTGTCTTGTGCATCTCGCGACAGACGCGACAGACAGTTTACTTTTCACTGCGACATCAGGGTCTTGTAGTCCGACAACTAAACTCTATATTTTAAGAAGGAGTTTTATTTTACGACACAAAAATCCATACTTAGACCACATAAATATGTTTAGAGATGGATTCCTTTTCCTTATACAATACAAATTGTGTATTGTTTTCCAATTACAATAAACTTAAAATAGTAAATATTTAAAACTATATTTAAAAAAGAGTTCTCCCAATCATACGCCATAATCACATTATATTACTTCATCCGCTTTAGTAGATATTATCATTTTTTTGAGGCTAGTGTTTGTTAACTTAAATTTATTTGTAAATTGTAATGGAACGGATTATAAAAAGGAAATAGACAAAAAATGCGCAAAAATAAATGATAACTCTCCGGGGAGAGTCATCATTTATTTTGCTTACTTTTTATGTTGGTTAAAGTTATGTAGTGTTTTTACAAGCTTTTATTTAACTTGAAATGTATGTATGTATGTATGTAACTATGTATGTTCGGGTGGAATCTTGGAAGCTAAATTAGACCCACTTTTTGATATCCGATTGGACTCAAATTTGGTGTACTTATGTATCTTCGGTGACAATACAATGATATGGTACCATGGAGCTGGTCTGATGATGGAGACGGAAGGTGGCCACGGCATCTCTGTGATAAAACAACATAACCCCACCGAATTTGGGCTCAATTGATTTTGTTTGAAGAGAACTTTACAACTAAATGATATCCAGGGTCTGATGATGAAGCTGGAAGGTGGCCACGGCATCTCTGTGATAAATCAACATAACCCTACCGAGTTTGGGCTCGATTGATTCGTCTTGAAGAGAACTTTTCACCTAGATGATATCCAGGGTCTGATGATGAAGCTGGAAGGTGGCCACGGCATCTCTGTGATAAATCAACGTAACTCTACCGAATTTGGGCCCGATTGATTCGTCTTGAAGAGAACTTTACGCCTAGATAATATCCAGGGTCTGATGATGAAGCTGGAAGGTGGCCACGGCATCTCTGTGATAAATTAACGTAACTCTACCGAGTTTGGGCTCGATTGATTTGTCTTGAAGAGAACTTTACACCTAGATGATATTTAGCGATTGGTGATGAAGGCACTGAAGTATAGTAATTACCTAGCCTGAAAAACGGGTAGTGCTTCAAGCTTTTAAGAATATAGGTAAGTACCTACACGCCAAATACTTACTAGAATTAATTTTTAACATTTTAGTTCATTGTCCCAGATAAAAGCTTGTTTTTAAAAATATTTTTTACTTATAATTTATTAATGACTAGTTTTACAAAGAAAACGTCGACGAATTATTGTATAGTAATCATAGTGATTTTTAGTATCCAAATTGTAATTATGGTTGAAATATTAGATTTTGTTGCTCGTCTGTAACTCCGAAACCACAATGAAGCTAAATCCACCGCGTAAACCGCGCAATTATAGCCGACCGCGCGATTCGACGGTTGAAACTAAAATAATGCGTTCCAAACACGAAATAAATGCTTTTGAAACATGAAATAAACGCTACTAATGCCTAAACGTTTCGGTAATTTTTGTTTTGTTGCCGTTATATATTGCGGTTTGCGGGTAGTTGGGGCAACATTTTTGGTCGTTTAAACAGTGCTAGACATAAAAGTATTTATTTTGTCGGTTATGTGTGTAGAATCAAGAATCTACAACAAGAAAACACTATGTCAATGATCAAGACAAAATTAATGGGCTGATCACATCGTCATAGAATCGATTACCGATGGGAATTCTTGTAAGTGGAGATCACGGCTTGCAAAACATAGTGTCTCCAGCTAAATGCAGCAATGATATACGCAAGCTGGTGTGCAGCAGTTGAAAAATAGAGCTGAAAATCGTTCTCATTGGCTTGCCATAAGTGAGACCTTCATGTCCAGCGGTGGATAGAAATGGGCTGATGATGATGCCCAGGTCGAATAAGCGTATGACCTTCAGACTAAAATATATTGCTTAACTCGGTTAAATAACTTACCTATTAAACTTAAATTAATAGCATTTCACGTTCAAAGTAAAAAACTATATTCTCAACTTCAACATAAACGTATTTCAAGTATTTTCTATTTAGCATAAAACATTTCAGAAACCTAATGCAAATAGATTCTGTTTGAATTATTGTTTTAGACATCTGAATAGAACTAATTAGTAATACGAAACTTTAAATTAGGTTATTTTAAGTTAGACTCAATATTATACAATCGCCAGACCCTTTATGTAAATAAAACGTAGATTTAATACCAAAAATGTAAACTCTTTAAGTACTCGCAGTTAGAAATACCATTAATCTTTAAACCTTTAAAGAGGGATGAAGCTTATTTGCTTAACCACGATCTCATCTGATGAAAAGCGATGATGTAGTTTTTAATAAAATTATGTCAAGAAACTTATGGGGATCTGATAGGGCATAAATAATATATCACTTGTTTAACACAAGCAAAGATGGTGCTTGTCATGTATAAAAGAATCAACAAAACTTACGGATGCTATTTAAAAATTGGATTACGCTGGATACACACCAAGTGGACAAAGGCGAACGAATCGGTGAATAGAAGAAGACGCACCTACATCATACAGGCGTATAGCTTCATCTCTCTCTACTCAGCGTTTGTTCATGTTCGTTTGGCCCGGTGTGTACCCAACATTATAAGATTTACATGACTCGTCAAATCCAAGCTAAGGAAATAAAAAGAACTCTTTACACGTTTCGACTTTTTGTCAAATAAATCTGTAACACAAGACAATGCCTTACAAAAACGCAAGTGTAAATTACGCTTAACATTTATCACGGCGTCTTCCTGCCACAATAATACGGTTGACTTCATTTTGGAATAATTTCCTTTGTTCCTTGCAGTCGGCGTGTGCGGATTTTTTCATGGGTCGCAAGTTTTAAGCTTTCGGTTAGAAGTGCTGGAGTAGTGATATAAGTGAGGATCAAAGATCACGCTTTCGATCAAGTTTATCACACTGCATCTGTTAACCTTGATCCTAAGGGTAAGGGCAAAATTTTTTTTTAATTGTTAGTCGCTTAATTTTAATTGCTTAACTGCTTGTGTGAAAATGTAATAAAATAGTTATTGTAATGCAGGGTCATTCGATTTCATACAACCAGTCTTGGGGTGGAAGTCTCTATATTGATATCGATGTTTCTTGTCATTGCAAACGTCTAGTAGAGGAAGATGCAGCTAGACATTTGTATAATTGCATCTCTGTTCATAACGACAATTATTAGTTGAAATTAATCACTATTCAAATTTCGCGCGTAATTTGACGAAAACGCTGGACGCAGTAGACGCCATATTGCTTTGTAGTCATGACGTCAATGTGCTAGTAAGCAAATGCAGTAATATGATAGTTGATAGTTGAAACTTCTAAGTTTCCTCGTATGACGTAATAACATGGCGACTACTGGCGACTGTTATTTATTAATAGTGCTATTGAACAGATTGCAAAAGCTGAAACCTTGAATTGAATTATAAAATTTAGTTGTCCCATGGTGATTGGAGTAGATACAGCGTCGTGTGTGTAGTCAGTGGTCCAAATGCTGTCTTTGACATCTTCTATCATAGAAAACAGTTTTTCTATCTATGAAGTGAGACCTAGATGTAGAAATTATCTATTTTATTTATTGGACGAGGGGCTCGCCGAGAGCACTCGTCGTATTCGCCACTGATAAAGGAGCGCGGACCGTTTCGATGCCGGTTGCACGTCGCCATCGACTTTCGACCTAATTACATGAGTCATACCCACAGATATCATATATACAATAGATCTGTGGTCATACCGGTCTTTAATTAAAATAAATTATACTCACGATACATTTAATCAAAAATTTATCTATTTCTGATGAAAAATAATAATTTCAATGTTATTTATTGGTTATTTGGGGCCAGGTGTCCACTTCTGCCGAAGCTTCAAATCAAGATGCTTCTTCCATTTGTTTCTAATTATTTAAAAAAAAGTTCTTTTAATATTTCCTAAAAATAAACAAATATATATATAACCAGCTGTGACCTGCAACTTTGCCTGCATTAAAAATTATCCCACTTCTTAATCCACTATCCCTGTGCAAATTTTTTTTAGTCAATTCGTTCTAGCCGTTTGATCGTAAAGTGGGGCCTCCCAAACATACAAATATACAAACTGAGTTTCGCATTTAATATTGATGTTGATAATGCATGCATGCATTGCGACCCTACGTACTGCTCGTTGCTAAAACTACACTGAAACACAAGAATCAAAGAATCAAGAATCAAAGCATTTATTCAGTATGTAGGCAGTATAAATATACGCACATATACACGTCAAAATCATAAATCATAAAATAAATCATAACCAATTATCAAGTAAACATAGCAAAAGCAGAATTTAACGCTTTGAATTAGAAAAAAAAAGTAATGAACCATTCAGCTGTCATCCAATCGTTTACGTCAGAAAATTAAAAAAAAAATTAAAGTAGGTTAAAACCAACCATACATGTAAGTGTGTGTTTCAGTACTTCAGACAATTTTTATATAAAAAAAATAAAAAAGTGAAATAGTGAAACACAACATAGAGAAACGCATACCGATCACAGTACATACCATGATCCAAATGGAACTGATAGTCCGTCTGTCAGCTGCATAATATTGTTTAAATAAAAATAAAAATGGCAAGCCTAGAAAGAAAATCTGCGGACAAAAGGGGAAAACTGAATGGCTGTTGAATCTACCGGTGTTTCGGAAATACTCCCATCAGAGAAGAAACACCAAGAAACTCTATGGGGCTTGTCTTGTCATTTTATCTTTTTTTTTAAAATTAATTGTACATGTCAGCTTTAATATTTTAACAATATATTATTAATTATAATACAATTTATATTTGTTCTTGGAACTTTGGGCATTCAGGCCATGCATTTTTGTCATCCATATAGTCACCTATTGTATAGTATGATTTTTTCATCAAATTGGATTTTACATAGATTTTAAATTTGCTCATAGGCAATTGATCAATATCTTTAGGTAGCTTATTGTAAAAGCGTACACAGTTCCCCATGAATGAACCACTAACTTTCTGCAGTCTGAAATTAGGTATAATTAATCTATTTTTATGTCTTGTATTAAAATTATGTACATCAGACCTTTTCTTATAATCATTTATATTCTTGCGTATGAACAAAATATTTTCATAAATGTATTGACATGCCACTGTTAGAATTTTAATTTCCTTAAATTTTTCACGAAGTGAATCTCGCGACCTCATACTATATATAGAGCGAATAGCTCGTTTCTGCAAAACAAATATTGATTGGATTTCAGCGGCTTTCCCCCACAATAAAATGCCATAAGACATTATACTGTGGAAGTAGCTGAAATAGATCTTGCAGTGGCTTCGTCCGTTAAAAATCTAATTTTACGTACTGCGTATGCAGCGGAGCTTAACCTACCTGCTAGAACCGATACTACCACTAAAAAGAATAAGATATACCACAGAAAATAAGATAGAGATAAGAAGATACCACAGAAAAGAACATGTAACTGAACGGGAGATGCAGCTATATAGCTAAATAGGATATATCTCTCTGTTATCCCTGTATTTCTATATTTAGTGAGCTACTCATGTCATAAAAGTATACAAATTTTCTTGTATTGTTTATCTCCAGATCTCGATAAAATTGAAATGGGACCAAACGTAAGGCATAATCTCTTAAAAGAAAAAGAAAGATTTGTTTTTCTCCAAATAATTTTTGTAATCGGATTAGTTCTGAGGTAATTACGTTGTATACAAAGAACATTAGTCTCAAAGCCATAGCTATCAATATAAACACTACCGAAATGGTATCATCGCAAGTGTTCAATTAACGCTACCTCTTATACCTTGTCCTACATTTGACCATACATCACAGCGTGTCGTTAAGGGCAGGAGGTGGAGCGATATATCAGAGCGCGACGTCTACGCAGTCGCTGCAACGGGTAATGCGAACCGTAATGAATGAGATCATGGTTCCGATTGGCGAACGATAGTGTATACTCCTGGAATAACTCTTGTCTTGTATAAATCAGCCTTTTTTTATATATCTTATAGGCTAGCGTTTAACCACTATCTCACCTGTTGGTAAGTGATGATGCGGTCGAAGACGTAAGTACGCTAGCGTGCTAGTGCCTAGAATGAGAATTGGCTCTCAAGGATAGCTGCCGGAACACATTAGATGTTTGGCGCCAGATTTTCTAACTTGAGGGTGGTAGCTGGCCAGGCGGACACTAGATAGTGTCTTAATACCATGCAGGGGTTGTTGGTTTCTTAACGATGTTTTCCTTCACCGGAGGGTCACTGTGAGAAGCGCACATACATTTTTCGATAAAAAAATCTATTGGTGCACGGTGGGGTTTGAACTCGTTACCACGGCATCAAAGCCGACCGTTCTCCCGATTACGCCACCGGGGGCCCTAAGCCTTGGCAGTTGCCAATATAGATGAACATCTGTTTTATCTATTAAGATATAAATGAATCCTATTTCCCTTGGTCATGGCATCACGCGTGAACGGCTGGACCGATTTCGCTTGATATGTCTATTGTCAGGAGAAGTTTTAGATTTAATGGAAGTAGTTTTTAAGGCGGGTAAAGCAGCGGGCACGGTTAGTTTGTAATGTATTTGAAGTTGAAAATACCAACTATTAATATATTTACTACTATTTGATGTCGACTGTCTCGACCTACGTTTTGTGCATGTCTGATGCACTTCCTCAGACAGTGGTTGTCGCAATTATGCTGCGTAAACTGCTGGGAGACAGTGCATTAAAAATGAACAAAACCTAGGTCATGACAGTCGACATCAAATACTAGTAAGTATAATAGTCAGTACTTTTATAATCATGATTCAAACTCACCATAAATACTATAAATCAAAATTAATTGAAGTTGGTCGATTATAAAAGTGGATTCATACAAGCACATAGAAGTGTAATCTGAGTGGGGGTCTTCATAACTTAGGTATTTATTGGGCAATCTTCGACAACATCGTCACTTAACATCAGATGAGATAGTGGTCAATCGCTTGAGATAAAAAAAATCTAGAGTTCTGTGGCACCATACAATATTTTGTATTCTTTCATCTATGGTGGCACATACTTTTTAGTCTAAGCGGTCTTCACTAAAGCTTCTCAAGACTAAAAAATAAACACCGATAGTATAAATGTAAAAGTCACTTCGTAAATTTTTGTATGTCCTCTTCACGGTCAAACGGCTGAACCAATTTGGGAGACATTTTTCACAGAGATAGCCAATACAGTAAATAAAGTCATAGAATACTTTTCAACGAGGGCAAATCCGCGAGGTGCAGCTAATTACTTATAAACTTGTATAAAAATATGAAAATCAGTTGATACCTTTACATGGCTGACCCACTTGACTGTTTTTATTGCAATTTTTAACAATGACAGCTAATATGATAGAATGTGAATCCGAAGATATTATTTGTCTTATGGTCGGTTTCTGAGGTATAACGTTTATTGAGAGTTTATCTACTCAATTGTACCGTTACTGAATAGATGAACGCTCAATAAATGTACTCAGAAACCGGCCATTATTAACGCGGATAAAGCAACAAGGCATAACTAGTTTTCCCACAGTTTTCCATAATGGGCTGAAACATCAAAATGCAACAATACACAGAACGAAGCAATCCTCGTTAAGTTTAATAATCACTTCAACTGAGTCGTGGCTAAAGCTGAAATTTTAAAGATACAGCGGAATTCTTGCCAAAGCTAGAGTGCCCTTCTCAAGCCAGAGTGCATCCCCTTAGCGGGCCGCTGTATTTAGTTTAGTGTTTTATTTAACCCAGTTTCCGGTACTGGATGGTGATGTAATGAGTGAGACTGTTTCTATTTTACGGTTAGATAGATAGATGAACTCTTTATTTTCACATCAAAAGAACAGAAACAATTAATAAGATAAAGTCATTTTTTTTTCCAAACAACCGAAAATACGAGACTGGCGGATAGTGGTGAATCAATATCTATATATATATAAAAGAAAGTCGTGTTAGTTACTACACTTATAACTCAAGAACGGCTGGACCAATTTTTATGATTTTTGTATTTTTAGAATTGTCTTTTTCAGGAATAGGATAATAAGTATTAAAAACAATGAATAATTGACCTAAAAAAATTATATAAGAATAAATATTTTGCCAAAATGTTCCTGGGTTTAAAAACTGCCAATCATTTGATGTTCAATTGTTTATTCCGCCGTATTTTTTTTTGTATAATTATGGCTCCACACGATTAGTGTATTTAGCCCGTGTGAAGTAGTAAGTCAAGTAAACATTCTTCAAGTTTTTGTGAATTCAAGTCATGTAGATTTTAAAAATGTCAAATATTGTCAGTAATGATAATTGTTTGACATACTTATTGATTGTCAAATATGCGTGCGTTCAGAAAAGTATGCTTACAAGCAACTTAAAAAAATTATATTTCCAAAAACCATTTTTACCAATTTTTATTCTATATCTGTATTGCCATAATATATTATAATATATAATATTAATAAACTTAATATCTCTTTTATATTCATTTATTCAACGCAAAAGTGGGAGTACAAACAAGTGGCGAATGGGTAGTAGGACCACACGGATTGGGAAGCAGAAATCATAGGGGGCAAATGCTCGTCAACTTCCTAGAAAAAGAGGGGCTTTTTCTGATGAACTCTTTCTTCCAGAAAGATCCCCAGCGGAAGTGGACGTGGCAAAGCCCCGACGTTATGACCAAAAATGAGATCGACTTCATTATGACGGACAAAAAGCGCATATTTAGGGATGTCTCAGTGATCACTAGGTTTAAAACCGGCAGTGATCACCGACTAGTCCGAGGCTCTCTAGATATTGACTGCAAACTTGAACGTGTTCGTCTAATGAAGTCCACGCTCCGACCCAATATGCTACAATCCGTGGTCGGGTCTGAAACGTTCCAGCTGAAACTGGAAAACCGATTTGCTGCACTGGAAACCACAATTGACGTTGACCAGGATCTCGACCATGTGGTGGACATCCTCAGGGAGGAAGGGACAAAATTCTGTGAGACGCGAGGTGCTGGCAAGAAGTCCAAGCTTTCAGAGGAATCTCTGCAGCTAATACAAAAGCGACGTGATAACCCTGCAGTCACTTCGTCAGATCAACGGACCCTAAATAAAAAGATTTTTAATTGGTACGACGTGACCTCCGGAGCTCCAACACACGCTCAATTAAAGAAGCGATCGAGCAAAACCGGGGGTCAAAAGTCTTTGTCCAACAGCTGGGCCGAAGCCATCTGACGAAGTTGACCACTTCTAGCGGGAGATTCGTCGCTTCTAAGCCGGAGATTCTTAGGGAAGTAAAAGACTTTATACAGCCAATTATACACCTCACAAGCGTCCCTTCCCCAACCCGGCATCGAGGATCCTAGAGCCACTCTGACCCGCCACTACACCGAAGATTTGCCAGAAATCAGCCTAGATGAAATTGTGATGGCTCTCAGGCAGCTTAAAAACGGAAAAGCCCCCGGAGAGGATGAAATTACAACGGAGCTCTTAAAAGCCGGTGGAACTCCTACGCACTACTACAGCTTCAGCGTATTTTCAATTCCGTCCTCTTTTCGGGGAGAACTCCGAAGACATAGAGTAAGAGTGTGGTTGTTATGTTCTTCAAAAAGGGAGACAAAACCCTTTTGAAGAACTATCGACCTATCTCGCTCTTAAGCCATGTCTATAAGTTGTTTTCTAGAGTCATCACAAATCGTCTCGCGCGTAGGCTCGACGAATTTCAACCCCCCGAGCAGGCTGGGTTTCGAGGAGGATACGGCACCATAGACCACATCCACACAGTGCGGCAGGTTATACAGAAGACTGAAGAGTATAACCAGCCCCTGTGCTTAGCGTTTGTGGACTATGAGAAAGCCTTTGACTCCATTGATACCTGGTCTGTTCTGGAGTCTCTGCAACGGTGCCAAGTTGATTGGCGATACGTCCAAGTGTTGAGAGGTCAATATGACGCCGCGACTATGAGCGTCCAAGTACAAAATCAGCAGACTGAACATATCCACTTACATCGAGGAGTGAGACAAGGAGACGTTATTTCCCCCAAATTATTCACAAACGCTCTAGAGGATATGTTCAAAACGCTGAACTGGAAAGGACGGGGCATAAATGTCAATGGCAATTACCTCTCACACTTGAGATTTGCGGACGACATCGTCATCATGGCTGAAACCGTGCAGGACCTGCAATACATGCTGACCACCCTCGCTGATTCTTCTGCACGCATCGGTCTCCGGATGAACTTGGATAAGACTAAGATCATGTTCAACGAACATGTTATTCCGAAACCGATTGCCTTAAATGGAGTCCCTCTCGAAGTTGTTGACGAATATATCTACCTTGGGCAAATCTTGCAATTGGGCAGAAACAATTTCGAGAAGGAAGCTCGCAGAAGGATACAGCTTGGATGGGCAGCATTCGGAAAACTTCGTCGAGTCTTTACATCGCCCATACCACAAAGCCTGAAGACGAAAGTCTTTAACGAGCGCATCCTACCTGTTATTACTTACGGAGCCGAGACGTGGACACTGACAGTGCGACTAGTTCACCAATTCAAAGTCGCTCAGCGAGCTATGGAGAGGGCTATGCTCGGAGTTTCTCTAAAGGATCGAATTCGAAACGAAGTCATCCGTCAGAGAACCAAAGTAATCGACATAGCTCAGAGAATTAGCAAGCTGAAATGGCAGTGGGCCGGTCACATCTGTCGCAGAAACGATAACCGTTGGGGTAAACGAGTTCTAGAGTGGAGACCACGGCTCGGCAAACGTAGTGTGGGACGCCCTCCAACTAGATGGAGCGATGATATACGCAGGCTGGCTGGCAGCGGTTGGAAACGAATAGCTGAAGATCGAGCTCAGTGGCGTGCCATGGGAGAGGCCTATGTCCAGCAGTGGACGGAAATTGGCTGATAATGATGATGATGATGATGATGATTCATTTATTACGTTCATAAAAGCCTAAAACAAGTTCATCTAAACAGTAACACGACATTCATTGTCTGTTAGGTGGTACGAAGTTCGCCGGGCCAGCTAGAAAAAAATAAAATCAACTATGCTTACGGTTTCATCATTATTGGTCAATAATTCAGTAGGATTTATTTTTGAATATTGATCCATGAGCTGTTTTTGTCGTGGAAACTTTCCCTATTAGAATCACAGATTTGTTTAATTTGAAATATCAAAAGTAACCGATTGGAGCATCGTAAATTGCAAAAATCCAAATCTAAGGACAGGCAGTTACTGCATCCAAATTTGTTTTCGAATAATTGAGAATAACCCTGCTGCACTCGCGTAAAAACAGTGTAACAGCACCGCAGTTGTAATCATGTCAAATGGTGCATTCTCGATGCAGCTCAATCTAACGAACGGTTGTTTTGACCGTCGCTGGCATTAAGCCAGTTGCAGCTTTAATTGGGTACTCGGTATCGTGCGCTGAAATTGCTTTGGTACGTTTTTGGCTTACAGGAAAATGTGCGAATTAACAAGTTTTCCCTCACTAAAGGGATGTAAGGGAGCACGAAGACCACCTCAGTGCTTCCAGTCTACCTCACCTAGCTTTTTTTTTATTTTTATACTGACTACCCTCCAACAAGATTGGAGATTTTCTTGTCTATGTTCGCTTTCATACAAGTTCTCGCATTTTCGCCGTGTACCGTTGACCTTTCATTCTTCATACAATCCTTTCTTTTATTCATCTCTTTCATTCTTACATTGGTGGGATGCCAATCTATTTTCCCTGCTCTAAGGTAATCTAGTTTCCTTTCAGTTTTTCCAGTTTATTTGTTTTCAGGGTGTACAGTTCATTAAATAGAGTCAAAGGAAATTCTATTTTCTTAATCTACTTATTGCTAGTATAACATTATGACCTTACATATATATTTAAATATATGTGGTACTTTTATTCTTACTTGTTCTTAATAACTACATTTTTAACAATCCTTTCACAAAATTTAATAAAGATCTCTCGGATATATTTATCTTCTAAGATATTACAAACATTACTTAATTCTATCTTATAATTTATTTTCTGTTCACAATCGAAACGTTCTCTACCATAAATTGGACAGTCTATATGATACCTCACCTAGCTTGTGGTGCATCCTGCTGTCCAACAAACGAAGCTCTGGCGACCGATAAATTGCGGTATAACCATTTCATAATTATGACGTAGCTAAATTAATACTACAGGCCGGTGACGAGCAGCAGCATAACCGGTGGGAGAAGCTACGTCCTGCGATCGCCAACCCGCCTGCCCAGCGTGTTGATTAGGGCATAACCCTCTCAAAATGAATTATAGATCACCAAATAAATATAGGAAACCAATACAGTACGAGATAGCATTATTTAAATTCTAAAACCACCCTCGACTGATCTATGTATAATCGCTTTATTGAGATCATTCCAATAAGCCTAAACGTGACATTTGTGATGTTAGTTGATGAGAAGTTGAGTATAATATATATACACTTCAAAAGCGTACCCTATCGATTAAAAAAAGAATCATTCGAATCGGTTTACAATTGACGGAGTAATCGCCTAACATACATACAAAATAATAAAAAATAAACTGGCCAAGTGCAAGTCGGACTCGCACTCGTAGGGTTCCGTAACACAGTAGAGTATTCTATAACTATGATTTTTCGCAACTACAACAATAACTTTGTTTTTCATAGTGTTTGTATGAAAAACAAAGTTATACTTGCGGTCGCTATATCTCAACAACAGCTGACTGTGTCTCGTTCAAACTAATTTTCGTTGAAATTTTTTATTGAGATCTACAGAATATGTTTTTTCAAGATTTTTCACTCCCTTACTTTAGAAGTTAGAGGGGGGGACACATTTTGCAACTTTGGATGCGCCTACCTTTTAAATTATTGACTTTGAGAAAAAAATATTCTAGGAACCTCAATGTCATTTTTAAAGACCTATCCATAGCCACCACACGTATAGGTTTGAAGAAATTTTTTTTTTGTTCGAGTTCCATGTATGGATTGCCCCCCCTTAAACTTTTGCATTTATTATTTTTGTATAAAAATCGGAAAGTGGTTTACAGAATACATCTACCTACCAAGTTTCAAATCTGTAGTCCTAATAGTTTCGGAATAAAATGGCTGTGACATACGGACGCACAGACAGACAGACAAACAGACATGGCGAATCTATAAGAGTTCCGTTTTTTGCCATTCGGCTACGGAACCCTAAAAACATACAGACGAATTGAAAACTGAGATCACTTTCGATAAAACGAAAAAAAACCACACCGAAATCAGTATTCGTTTAGGAACAACGATGCCGCAGCCAGACACACAAATACACCGACAGACACGTCAAACTCAAAACACCCCTCTTTTTCCTCGGGGGTTAATAGTAGGCTGAAAATAAGAAAAACAATGGACTTTTGATTTACGTTAAGTATATAAATTTTGTGTTTTTTTCCCTACAGACGTATTCGCAAATTAAGAAACATGATCACCGAATAAGTGAGTGAGTTTTAGTCAGTCAACGGAAGACCAGCGTTGGTCATGCCCATCATGAGCAACATAGGTAATGCTGAGTTGGGTCCTGTTTTGTTTTTACTATGTTAAATAAATATTTTTTTCACTATGTTAAATTATGTTTAATTAAGTGTAGCAATTAAGTACTGTTGCTTGTTTTGTAAAATAAATGATTATTCATTCTTTCTTTCTTTCATTATCGACTTAGTAAAAAAGCTGTTCAATCAGGTTCGTACAAAGCTATAATTTAAATGAAAAAACTGACTTGGTATACTTAGTTTGCTGATTCTGTGGAAGGAGCATATTATATCGATATTCCGCCCGACTTTATACCAAATAAGATCGTTTAAAAAACTAAAAAGAACCGACTTCAATGCCACGCTATTAATTTTCAGTACCAATTTTGAGGTGTTTATCTCCATATCTCCGGAGATACTTATCAGACCTCGATAAAATTAATATGGTACCACACTAGGGATATCTCCTTTCCAACAAAAAAATAATAATCAAAATCGGTTCATAAACGACGAAGTTATCCGCGAACAAACATAAAAAAAAACCATATATACGGTCGAATTGAGAAACCTCCTCCTTTATTTGAAGTCGGTTAAAAAATAGCTTAGCACTATCAAGAAAAAATCTCGCGCCATAACTGTATGATGTTCGGCAGCACAGTACAGCCCTTGAGAGTCAGAGTATTTTAGTCCTAGCGTATTCACCTTCTATGACCACATCATCGCTTACCACCAGGAGAGGTTAGTGGTCAAACGATAGCATAAATATATAGGATAAATTATAATACTGCGTTATTCTAACGTAGCACACTTATTTAAAGCTCAATCTGAAATAATTTTAATACAATCTTAGTTTACCCAAAGTTTAATCCAAGACTGAGCAATGTATTGGATCAGAGAACTGTTTATTTGAGCTGGCTGGCCGCAATCCAAAACTGTTACATTTAATTGGGACACTGGGACAGTCTCACGATATAGTAATTCTTTGTCGAGACAAATGTTTTAAGAGCAAGTATTAAGAGATAATCATTCTTCTGAGGCTCAGTGGCGCATCTTGGGAGAGCCCTACGTCCAGCAGTGGACTGACACAGGCTGTTAATGATGATGATGATGATGATTCTTATGAGGGCACTGCAAGTAAGAAGGAATGTAATTACCTACACGGTTATGAAACATGTTTATTTTTAGGGATTTTCCGAACCCAAAGGGTACCAACGGAACCCTATTACTGAGACTCCGCTGTCCGTCTGTCTGTCTGTCTGTCTGTCTGTCTGTCTGTCTGTCTGTCCGTCTGTCACCAGACTGTATCTCATGAACCGTGATAGTTAGACGGTTGAAATTTTCACAGATGATGTATTTCTGTTGCCGCTATAATAACAACAAATACTAAAAACAGAATGAAGTTAAAAATAATAGAGGGTCCCCATACAAGAAACGTGTTTTTTCGGCATTTCACGCCATCTATGAACGCTTAGTTAGGTAATCGTCCCATAGATGGCGTTATATTGAAATGTCGATCACTAACACTTTTGTTAGACGTTAGATGGCGTTATAAGAAATAAATTGTTTATTAATTATTATTTTTTGCTGGAGAAAAATGGTAGGGGTGTATTTTGCTCGATCTTATAAAATACTGTAGTGTGTTACGGAACCCTACTAGTGCGAGTCCGACTTGCACTTGGCCAGTTTATTTATGGATTGCCGCGAGTTTACCTTTAAATTATCAATTAATTAATTGTGGCTATTTGCGTCCAATGCCTTTGTTTCTTTTTATAAATGGATACCAAACCAAACATTAATTCCACTAATTTACTCCTAGCCTCAAAATTAAGACACGAACCGCTCCAATCAACAAAAGTAAGCATTAAGCGATTAATTTTCATACAAAAGAAGATGCAACGCCCTAAACCTAATCGTTACAATCATACTAAACTCAACCTTAACTCCTATAAAATAAGGCATAAACCACTTAGCTAAACTCATACTCGTTTCGAATTTAGCCCTCATCGTCCAGAAAAGGCTGACCGATGCCTTCACTAAAATTGTCTAAAGTTTAGTAGAATTTGAGAGGTCAATAGAAATGGTTGATAGAGCCAAAATAAATGACGGTTGGTCACGTGATCTGACAATTTGTCGTGACGGCTAAACGATTATTCGGATCATTAGTCATATTACCACCTGTGATAACATCATTTTTGATCTTTCATTCGTGAATTTATACACTACCGATGAATAGTTGAAATTACACGTGGGAATGAATTGGTTGCATTAAGGAAATAAGAATACCTATAACAATTGAATCGTAAAACTGTTGTTCTTAATGATTACTATTTATGAGATCTACTATCTTTTGAAGATGATGTAATAAACTGGCCAAGTGCAAGTCGGACTCGCACTAGTTGGGTTCCGTACCACACTACAGTTTTTTATGAGATCGAGCAAAAAATACCACTATAATTTTTCTCCAGCAAAAAATAATAATTAATAAACATTTTATTTCTTATAACGCCATCTAACGTGTAACGAAGGTGTTAGGGATTGACATTTCAATATAACGCCATCTATGGGACGTTTACCTAACTAAGCGTTCATAGATGGCGTGAAATGCCGAAAAAAACACGTTTCTTGTATGGGGACCCTCTATTAATTCTAACTTTATTCTGTTTTTAGTATTTGTTAGTAGTTTTTTTACTAGTTGTTATAGCGGCAACAGAAATACATCACCTGTGAAAATGTCAACTATCTAACTATCACGGTTCATGAGATACAGACTGATGACAGACGGACAGACAGACAGACAGACAGACAGACGGACAGCAGAGTCTTAGTAATAGGGTCCCGATTACCCTTTGGGTACGGAACCCTAAAAATGAAAGTAAAAAGTGTTGTGTGGTTATAATGAAACCACGATGCAAGTGAAACTTTTTGTTTATGTGTAGCTATAGTATTTACTATGACAGCAGTTGACATAACACATTAGCATATTGTATACAAATATGGCTGCATAAGCGTCAACCAATAACAAGTTGACCTAAATGTCAAACATTATTTCCACCAATCAAGCTAAAGCAGCAGCTGTAATGCGACGTGCGATAGATGGACGAAAAAAAATAAGACGATAAACTAGAAGGTTAACTTTAAAATTGGGTTGCAAGGATTGACCGCTATATTAATTTTACAAACTTGTGAACTATAAAGATTTGATAATCGTCGAGAAAGTTAAATTATAGTAGTGGTTAAACCTCCAAGATTATCATGCCAGAAACCGCGTAAAAGGAAATTCTGTTTCACCCAGTTTCCGGCTTGCTAATCAAGAATTTCGCTCATACTTGAAGTACGTAGTATTATTATCTTTTCTATGCTTGAAGTATGAATTGTATAGTTAAGATAGTTTAGAAACTAAAACAACCGACTTCCATGCTCCGAGAGTCAGTTACAGTAGCACGTTTGAGACGTTTATCGTCATATCTCTGGAGGTACTTATCACATCTTGATAAAATTACAATGAAACCACCCCGGAAATGTACTCTTATCGATTAAAAAAAAAATACTCTAATCGGTTTACAATTAAAGGAGAAATCGCTTAAGATACATACAAAAAAAAACATTGAAAGAATTGCGAACCTCCTTTTTGGAAGACAGTTGCAAACTGTACTTGAAGTTAGGGATACAATTTTTGAAACATGTATGACTTAGCGTGTTCACGAACTTCAAACACATCATCACTTACCACCAGCCGAGAAAGTGGTGAAACGCTAGACTATCGGATGTATATAAACTGGCCAAGTGCAAGTCAGACTTGCACTCGTAGGGTTCCGATTCCGTACCACACTACAATATTTTATAAAATCGAGCAAAAAATGCTGAAGGAAATCACGTTTCTTGTAATAAATTGATAAATCGATCTAGCTAGGCTTTCATTTTCAGAAAATATTGTTTTATCCCTGTTTTAAGGTAATGAAAAACTCCTACAATATAATTAGAATATGAAGGTAAATTTCGCCATTTTTAAATGTTATGATGGCTCAGTGGGAGATCAATTGGATGGCGATCAGAACGACCCCGGTTCGAGTCCAGACGAAATGAATATTTTGTTTCAAGTTTGTTCTTTTGTGAGAAAACTATTATTGGGAGCCAAAACATTACACAAAACACGATTTACCAAAAACAAAAAAAATAGCGAGCAAAGCTCGGTCATCCAAATACTATTATATTATATTACCGTGTCAATTCCAAACATTTATGAAAACAGGAGCCGCGTGCTTATTTAGTACAACGCCATCTTACAAAAACCTAACGTCAACTAAGTGAAAGTTAACACATAGGTAATTTATATAATTAATACAGACAAACGTTCATAGATTGCGTTATAGTAAAATGCCGAAAAAACACGTTTCTTTTATGGGGACCCCCTTTAATTCTTAACTTTATTCTGTTTTTAGTATTTGTTATAGCGGCAACAGCAATACATCATCTTTGAAAATTTCAACTGTCGTAACTCTTTGTCTTAATCACGGTTCATGAGATACAGCCTGGTGACAGACAGACAGATAGACAGACAGACAGACGGACAGTGGAGTCTCAGCATAGGGTTCCGTTGGTACCCTTTGGGTTCGGAACCTTAAAAAGGTAATTTGTATTAGGATCGGTGCCAACAAGTTTGAGACAGAATTGATACCGTTGGTCTATGAATTGAAAAAAAGTCGTCGAAATCCAGTATCTTGTGTTACTAAAACACCTTTTTTATACAGAAAAGCTGGATTTTATATATCAGACCCCGTGGTAACTCGGCATAGAGTGTGATAGTGGTTAAAAAAGAGGGTGCGTAGAAAGCAACGCGTTAAAACTTCTCTGTTCAGAAATCAAAACATTGCAATGAAACAAAGAAACAATCAAAACGTACTATAATAAACAATATCACATTAAAAACAATCATAACATTATCCAGCATCGTCCTTGTATCGCCATCATTACGTGGTGTCACATTCATGTTATACCTCGATGTTTTTGCGCGAGGAGTTAGCATCGCTAACAATGCTTCTGTAGTCTCTATGCACGTAGGGAGTATGTACTCGGGTGGCAGAGCGAAACCATATCTACCTTCGTCCCGCAATTCAAATGTGCAGACCCACCTGTCAAAAGGCAAATATTGTTACAACTCATCGTAGATGGGTAATAAAAAAGATCTGATATTATAATAACAATAATAATATAAGAAGGATAAAACTATACAATCACTAGTATGAGTGAGCGAGACGGACAACATTTATTTTTATCCTTTTCGGCATATGTATCACGTGTTCATCATTTTAGACGGGTTATATCTCTATAGCCATTTCATCGTATACGCCAAATTCTTCTCCATTTAATTTTTCCTCCACGCAACTCATAGACGGAAAATTAAATGGACAAGACATTAGCGTATGCGAATGAAATAGCTATAGAGATATAATCGGACTAAAATGATGAACATGTGATACTTACGCCAGATTGCCAGCTATAAGATAAAATGTACAACGTAGTTTGGTCGGGTCATACATGACGGCGGGTGAAAGCCAATGGGCGCTTTGAGGAAGTTTGAGGTGCTTATCTCAATATCTCTGGTGATACTTATCGATGAAATTACAATTGAATCACCTTAAAATGTACCCTGCCAATTAAAAAAAGAATCTTCTCCATTGACGGAATAATCGAGTAACATACATACAAAAAAAACATACAGACGAATTGAGACCCTTCTCTTTTTGGATGTCAATTGAAAATGTACAGTAACTGAACATACTTACGGTACATGTAATGTACCCTTCACCCAGTCTCCGCTAATTCCAGATGTTTTATATCCTGCAAGCATACGAAATATTTTGGTTGGTAGAGTTCAATATTTATACAAAATGACCGAAGATTTGTGGGCACAGGGATAACAAAAAAAACTCAATAAATAAATAGTAAGTGGTAAGGGTAGAAACGAAAAGAAAGGAAAATGAAAAGAAAAAAAGACTGTGCAAGATGACTGACTATATAAACAGAAGAATGAAAAAAAACTCAATTATTAAAAAAGTTAGTGATAAAGAAAGAAACGAAAAGAAAGAAAAAAGAAATGAAAAAAAAGGACATGAGAAAAAAAAAAGAAGGGAGAAACCAAGATAAACAAAGATTGGTACCTACGAGTATATTATTTCTAATCAAAAGTTGTAAATTATAATACATTTTGATTTGTATGAATACAAAGTATATATAATATATACATAAAAGTGTTAGAGTCTGTGCAAAAAGAGAACCGTTGTGACGTTACGATGGACTAACATTCAAAGATAAGGTAGGAAGGTACATACCTACCAAGTATCAAACATTTTTAATCGTACTAGTAATGTTGTCAATGCAACAAAAACAGTAAATGTAAACCACCAACGGCCGACGCGACCTTAATTTCTACGACAGTTCTCTACAAGTAGAGTCTGTGCAAAAAAGAATTAATTTCCGTTCTTGACCGGATATTATTTCATTTACCAACAGTATCGAACGCAGTGCCCACAGTGTATTTGGTTCCATGACGCTGTTTCATTATTTTGGCACCATGGTTTGCCAGTGCTTTCTGAAAAAGAAGGAACGATTGAAATACTCTACTTTCCTTTCTCTAACTTCTCTTGTCTGCCTATTCTTATTTAGTTATTACTTCAAAGGGGTTAAAAACTGAAAGCTCTAAGTAGCGCTACTGTTGAGTGTTCCTGAAAACCGCCATATTGCAAATTTGTATGGATTTTTCACAAACTTATTTCCTTAAAAATATATAATAATGTATTCGACCTAGACTTTCAGCCGATTATAAGAAGATATAAGGCAAAGTGTAACATTTATAATCCATTTTTGTAGAAAAAAAAAAATTAAAAAAAATAAATTATAACGTTACTTTCAATTTCATTTGGGAACACATTAATAACTGTGCTTTTGTAATTCATAGCTGCACATAGCGTTATAATAAGTAAATATTTCAATGCGAATTTATTTGTTTACAAATTTACTATTGAATATGACAGATATCTGTCAGATTTAAGGACCACTCTACAGTAGCGCCACCTGCAGTGAGCAAATGGCAGTTTTTAACCCCATTGGTCAATTGGCGGATTGAACAATCCGTGTAAGAGAATAAACAAATAAGCAATCTGACCTTATCATTTCTGAAATTGGTAGTATATTTATTTTCTACAGACTTCTAAAAAGCAGGTGGTTCTCACGTTTTTATTTTTTGTTGTATTTCTGTCAATGCGATTACTCAGTCAAAAATTATGAACCGATTCGAATGATTCTTCTTTTATTTGGTAGTATACATCTCCACGGTGGTCTCATCGTATTTTTTTCGAGATATGATTAGTATCTCCAGAGATATGACGATAAACGTCTCAAACTTGCTACTGAAACTGACTCGCGCTGCATGGAAGTCGGTTGTTTTAGTTTTTAAATCTGCAGCCATAAGCTTACTTACGGTGTTCCAGCAGCAAACAGCCCCTGACTGTCAGAGTATTCTAGGCTTAGCGTGTTCACCATCTTCAACCACATCATCGCTTATCACCAGGCGAGACGCTAGCCTATAAGTCATTAATCGTTCTCAGTTCGAATCTCGAAGACGGCGAAATTTTAGATTGTATAGAATAATCATGGCGGAGATAACTGTAAAATGTTAATATACCATGTCATCGAAATTTTCCAAATGTTGAGTACTTGACGCGTAAGGAATGATTATGTACTGTCCATACGAATGGAAGCCAAAATAATACTCCAGGTTTTCTGAATTTTGCTTGATGAAATTTGCCAAGGCTCGGCTCTCGTTTTCAGAAAACGCTTTGGGCCCACAGTAAATTGCCGAAGTCTTGTCGAAGCTTATTCCTTCAGCTGCAGAAAGTTATTAATATTGATTATTACTATTATTTTTTGTTTATGTATAAAACAGAAAAAATCTTTCAACCTATGTCCGTATAGACTTTGAAACCATCCAGCCGATGTGTCCCAAATCAGTTTCATTAGAAAGGCAAGAGTTTAGACCACTAAACACTGCATTAGGCACATTTAGGGATGCGATTTTTTCAACCCCATCCGATATTATGGAGTGTAATGGATCGCGACTCCTCGATCCGCGGATCAGATCGCATGCATTTGATCCAATTTTCAAAAGATCAATCCAAAAAAGTCGCAAGAAAATATAACATTTATTTCAAACCAAAAGGGTTGTTTGGTTCAACAAGGCATTAGACAACATTAATTACATTAACCTGAAAATACTAATGACTAATTTAATCTTATTAAAAATAACTTTCAATAATTTAAGGTATACGAGTACATTTGTATGTCTATGAAGTATAAAAACTACACAACGAAACAATGAATTATGTAATAATATTCGTAGTCATTGATAATATACTTTTTGTTCAAATTAAAATACATTGAAAACCACAAAGTTTGGATCGCGATCGGATATTTCATAGAGTTGAATCGATCCTTGATCGGATCGCATGGTTTCAATCCGATCCAACAATCGATTGGATCGTATGCCTTCGATACGATCTACGAAAAGATTGGATCGGATCGGCGCATCACTAGGCTCATTCGGTCATATTTCATTTTCTGAGCGTAGTATAACACGCTAGTATTTAATAGTTGTACAAACTTAAAGACAAACTGTATGGCCGATACTTAGGTCTGCCAACTAAACCAAGTGACTGTTTTTTAATTGTATAGATATTTATTTTTCAACCAACAGTTCCATTTGGATTTAATAATTTTTTTTAATGCGGAATAGGCAAACAATTGACCGATATCTCACTTGATGTTAACTTGGACCACATCGTCATTTAACACTTAACATCGGGTGAGGCAAGTGTGCTACATTTTAATGAAGCACACTTGCCTTACCTTTTATATAACTTAAATACCCCTCGGATGGTAGTTATCGGAAAACACAGACTCAGGCAAGGTATTCCACTTCGTCCATATGAGGAATGTAGAAGCAAAATGTAGAAACTAAATACTACATACAGGCCGGTGACGGGCAGCAGCGTCACCGGTGCGAGGAGCTACATCCTGCGATCGCCAACCCGCCTGCCCAGCGTGGCAATTAGGTCATACGAGTATCTCTCCCAATGAGTCGAAAGTCAGGCTCAGTGGCGTATCTTGGGAGACGCTTGATCCAGCAGTGGACTGACACTGGCTGATTATGATGATGATGAGAAGCAAATCGCTTCATGCGTATCGATGGAATATCGATAAAACTATTTACTGCCGAGGAAACTTTTGTTACCGTCTGTCTTTTATTGTTAGTTATTAAGTTAACTGCAGAAAATTATAACTGACTTCCGAACTGGTATCCAAAATTTCGATTTATGTCGACCCCGTTGTTGCCGCCATTCCGATTTTTTCGCCAAAGACGATCCTGTCAAAAAAACAATTCTTCGATATAGTTGTTTTGCAGAATAAGGATACTGCAACTTCAGTTCTGGCCTCGACGTCTAAAGCATTATTATTTTAGGCTTAATTTTGTGACCAGCTATATGCCAAAGAACGTAAAACGTCCCGTAAGCGAGGACGTAAGCACATTATTGTGCTTACGTCCTCACGTCCTCGCGTATAATAGTACAAACCGGGTGTGTATGCTGTGGCCTAAGAGCGTAAATTACACCGTTTTTTATGATGTTATGTAATAGGATAAGTACGACGCTTGCCTGATGGTAAGCAATTACGTATACCTATTACAGATACAGCAGCAATCAAATTCTGGATGATAGCAAGAATTTTACGTGTCATAGCACTGCGCCTGTTATCTTTACTCATAAAGGTGTTAAGTCTCACGTGCCCTGAAATTTCCCTGGACAATTTGCCGTTGAAACCGAAAAATAATCCTATTACACATCAAAGTGGTGGTACCGCCCCAGGTAGACTAGCAGAAGTTCTCACAGTGGCCCTCTGGTGAAGGAAAACATCGTTATGAAACCAACAACCCCCGCGTGGTGGTAGGACACTATCTTGTGTCCGCCTGGCCAGCTACCACCCTCAAGTTAGAAAATCTGTCACCAAAACATCTAATGTGTTCCGGCAGCTATCCTTGAGAGCCAGTTCCCATACTAGGCTTAGCGTGCTTACCATCTTCAACCGCACCATCACTTACCAACAGGTGAGATAGTGGTCAAACGCTAGCCTATAACGCAAAAAAAAAAAAAATCGCCACTACTTAATTAAGATAGTTTAAAAACTAAAACAACCGAATTCCATGCCCCGCGAATCAGTTTCAGTAGCAAGTTTGAGACGTTTATTGTCATTTCTCTGGAGATATTTTATCAGATCTTTATGAACCACCTGGACTTGAAGAACCACCTCTGAAGTGTACCCTACCGATTGCAAAAATAATCATTCGAATCGGTTCACAATTGACGGAGTAATCGCGTAACATACAAAAAAAAACATACTTTTTGGAAGTCGGTTGAAAAGGCTAAGACGTAAGCACAGAATAAATAATAGTTGACGTAAGCCACAGCCAAAAGAAGCTAAAAACTAAAATGCTTTACACCTCTAGCTTTAGGTTTAGATATTTACGTTTGTATGAGTGTATTCGTATCCATCTGGATTCAGTAGTGGAATAAAGTGCCATTGATAAAAATAAGCAATTCTCTTTAGTTCATTATTGTCCGATAGTGGCGCTGTGAGTATGGTGTGCATGAAGTAGGTAGTAAAAGCTGATGATATCCATTCTCTTGCATGGATACCACCTTCTATAATAACAGTCATTTTGGGTGTGGATTGGAGACTGAAACAAAGGGACTGAAGTTAAGACAATGTAGATAGAATAAAATCAGCTGCCTTGCGCCTCATCTTATTGCAATTCCTGACAAGTGCGATTTTATCTTAGGCGTCATCTTGGCTTAACATCTGGAAAGTTAGTGGTTAAAGTGCTTTACTGTCCTGAATGAAAATAAAACCGGCAAAGTCGAGTTGGACTCGCCCACCGAGGCTTCCGTACCAACGTTGGCAGTACCATTTAAGCTAGACCTCCAAATGTATGAGCGCTCATATAACTCAGAGGCCTATCTTAATTGGCTGATACTATGTATGTATGGGGATACCCTTTAATTTTCAACTTTTTTTTTATTTCTTGGAATTTTTCTTTATTTGTGCTATAAGGCCTTGCTTCTTGCCAATTTTTATGATTCTAGGTCAATGGGAAGTACCTTATAGGTTCTCGACCAAAAACCTATAGGGTACTTCCGGTTGATCTAGAATTGTCAATTTTGGTCACAAGCAAGGTCTTATAACACAAGCAAAAGAAACATTCTGAAAAATAAAAAAAAGTGAAAATTAAGGTAAATTTTGGTACTTACAAGTTTTTGCGAAAATCTAAATTTGCCCATATTTTTTTATCGTGTTGATTCAGGACCTTGATTTTTAGACACCTAATAGAGACTATAGACCTCAGTGTCTGGTATAAGTTTCAACTTGCTAGGTCCACCCGTTCCTGAGAAAATCGGTGGTGACACACGGACAGATGGACAGTCAGACAGACAGACGGACAGACAGACAGACAGGGTTTCTTTTTTTTACCTTTTGAGGTACGGAACCCTAAAAACAGTTTAACAGGCTGACTACGGTTTGAGTAAGTCTTTTAAAATATCTTTATTACGGACAAAATTAAAAACTAACATTGCTGCATGTTACGGTAATAAAATTATCTACAATAGACGTATAAGGCATACCTACTTACATTTAATTAAGTAGGTTCAAAAAAAATCTAAAATACTGTGCTTAAATTGAGGTTAAAGGTAAAAATTTACAAACCTTCCATTCAGATTGATTGAAACAGCCATTATATCCCTATCCTCAGCGGTTTTTCCGATGCTCTTCAGCTTCATAACTTTCGGATATTTCTTCTCGAGGTCATTCAACCAGTTGTAAATATCTTTAACCCTGAAGTAGTTCTGCCAATCGAACGATTCTGTACGTCTTCTGATATAGGTCTTGACTGTTTGCTTGTCAAAGGCACTAGAATGAAAAAGTTGAAAATGTATCTCAAGTTCTGTTTTGTAGTGGCAGGGCTTCTGCTAGTCCGCCTGAGGCGGTACCACGACTTTGCCTATTAATTTTCAGCCGTGAAATATGAATGTTTTTCGGTTGTGTTTTATCGACTAAGTGTATAATATGTAATCCTTCACCATACAGGCTGTATACCATACCATACACGCCTGTGAAACAGTGTATATAATGTTTATGTAATAATGTATTATATTTACATGTATGTATGTGTATACGTGTATATTTATGTATATGTATAACTATATAAATGGTTCTTTATGTCACAGTCTCTCAATATCACCCTATGTTTGGTATTCTGGAAGGAATCGCTTTAAGCGATAAAACCGTCTTTTACATTACTCATAACAAATCTTGGGCTGGGATTTTAAAACGAGTCGCCTGAATTTGAGGATTCTGTTGCTGTGGGAGGGTCAAGGGGGTTGGTATTGATCCTCCCAAATAGATTTTAGCAGCCGGAGTTAAGTCAACATATTTTAAATTAATATTTTTCATTTTCAGAATTCGCGTGAAAAACTTGCTACTGCGTGAAATTGAACGTTAATATTAGGTAAAGACATAGTCTGAAACTAAGGCAACACACTAGAGAACAGTGGCCACCGCGTGACGTGCGCCGACGAGCGTAGCGAGGAAGGGAGCCGCGTTAGCGGCCGCGCGTCACCAGAACCGACGCTATAGCGTTTAAATCAAGGTACAGAAAACGTTATCTGTAAAGTGTCCGTCTAATTTGAATTAATAAAAAGTCAATTGATTTTAATAAAAACAAAACTTTATTTTTTCTCGTCAACTATGTTTCCGCGTTTTTCCGCACATAGAGGAGTGGTCCATCTCCAACCCTCTCCAGCTTCAACTAATTATTCATAAATTTTTAGTACTTAACCTCAAAATATTAAAATATTCATATCTCCTAAAGGAGGGCGTTTCACAACTTTTCCTTCAAGGAGGGTGATCTAATCCTCTCACTTCCCCACCCTCCCGCACTCCGCCCCCCACAGAGTACCTTGTATAATACTGGCCGCCCCCTAAATCGACGGTGTTTCAATGGAGTAGCGTTAATGAACCTTGATATTAAATTTTAAAAAAAAACTATGCGTTTCCGGCGGGGGCAAATGGTGCGGGGGGGTTTCTCAAAAACTATGCGTTTCCGGCGGGGGCAAATGGTGCGGGGGGGTTTCTCACATCTCCCCCTCCCACCTCCGCCCCCCCTCCACTTCCCTAAATTCAGGCAACTCGATTTAAGATTTTACCCAAATCTTTACATATTACTTTTGAAAATACTTGATACACTTACGTTTGGACATCATCCATGATAGTGGTTAGGTACAAATTTTGTGCACGAGCATCTTGTTCTAAAGCTGGTTGATCTGCAGGACTTATCGTAAAATCGACAGGTTTATGCAACACTCCAGGGTCCCTCCAGAAGGTCACGTCGTATTTGTCTTTTAAATTTTGGAAGAACTCTAAGTGATATTTCGACAAAGGAATACCTCTGTATAATGTGTAATTGTTATATTTCTTGCCGAAACTCTGTTGTATATAAATAACTAATGTAAACAATACCAGATTGTATATTATCATTTTTTTAAATTGCGATAATGTGGAGGTGAACACAATTTTGTTTTTGTTTCGAGACCATGCTGATTTAGATTGTTGTTTATTAATTCTAGTATGGTTTTTTAGTATGCGTTTTCAGCATGGATTTTCAGTCTCAGTATATATTATGTTACTCTTTGGTTTTCAGACTAGATAAAATATGATCACACATTTCTGAATATCACATATTTCAATGTCAAAAATATTGTCAAAAGATTTCTGTATTGTAATTTGTTCCGGCAATATTCAAAGGGCTTTATTCACAATCCATCACGCTGTACATCCCACCAAGGTCATTCGAAAAATTACAATCTTAAGGGGCAGTTTCACTGGTTTCTGGTAGCCCTAGTAGAAATCTATCCGACAGATTTTTGACAATTTTTATGACATCATATTTTTATGACATCATATTATTATGTCAAACAACTATCTGGAAGTTTATCCGGCACGAGTGAAACTGTCCCTTAAAATCGCACATCGCATTTTGCTATGACGGTACAGGTTCAGAAACCACTAAAACAATGCATTACGCACATTCGCTCACATTTCTTGTAGACATATAGATATGTAACATGTTTTTCTTCATGTAGTCACCTTTTTCAAGTGTTTGTCTTTAGCACTTTATTACTTAGGCTGAGTTGCACCATCTTACTTTAACTATAACAAACGTCAAAAATCTGTCAAAATCCATATAAAAACACCTGTTAATAGTTATAGTAACGGTTAAAGTAAGATGGTGCAACTCAGCCTTAAACTACTAATAGTACGTACACTATGTGGCGTTTTCCAAAACCATTCGGGTGGCAAAATGCCTCGGATGCGCTAAGCGTCGGTAATTTCAAAAACGACAGCGCACGTTCCAATGTCAAAGTGACGTGAGGCAATAAGTTTTCATAGAGTTTTGGCGGGAACGTGAAAAAGTGTGTGTGCCAAAAGTCTCATTGTATTTTTTTTTCTTAGAACTTATATTCTTCCGCGAGTTAATGTGTAATAAATGTGGATCAGTGCCGGTAAATGTGTACGAGTGTAGAGAAACAGCACAATGGTGAAAAACATGCTATTTGCGTTCTCACCTAAATTCCACTGAAAATCTTTAGTAAAGTCCACATCTTAACAGAGGGTATGACTTGGACTAGACTGTATCTGACTTCAACTTGACCTAAAATGTGACTTTGACCCATCTTTTTAACCAAAATTCTCAAAAAATTGAAGAATTTTAATACTTGACACTAGCTAAATACACGTGTGGAGCCATAATGAAAATAAAAAAATATTTCATAACGGAAAAAACCCAGGACGATGGATCTAAAGAGGATGGATCACATCGTCTTAGGAGAAAACCGTCGAATTATTAAGAGAGACAGCAATACTGAACTTATAGATTAACTCATTTTGTAACGCCATTCGCCATCCAATTGTTGTACCCAGCACTAACACCATTATGGAAGGAAAATACATTGTTTCTAAGGAACAACCATCGTTTTCTTCGACCTCGTGACCGCGTTCTTAAATGGGAGCTTGGTAGCTTTACCTATCTGCCCTAGGATGATGTATCATAAGTGATCCTAGTATTTGCCCATAACTAAACTTAGCTCCAACGGCTTAGTACGCTTAAAAGTCTTCTTATTAGGTAGGTATGGTCGAGGAGCTGGATTGCCTCAAACATGATAATGAAGCCTTCTTTCATAAGCTTTTGCATAGTCTTGTATTATTTTTGGCAAGATTATGGCACGATTTTTTACCAGTGCTCTCCTGTATGTGTTAAAATGCGCCAAAATAAGCTAAGCTTCATCTATGCTCCAGAGTGGAAGAGTTAAAAAGGCATAAAGCCAATAGCAGCATTTAGTGCAAGTGCAGCACACCTCTAGACACCCTAAGCCATCCACGCCTCCATATTTTCCTCCGGCGGCCACATAACGTTTCGCCTTTATTGGGGGCCCATTTAGTGGATGGCAAGTCACCACTCGCCTGCATATTTTGATATGGGGCCATTTATGGGGCATTATTGACGAGTGCCATACCTCATCCCATAGACTAGCAATCTGCCACCAATGAGCTCAAGAATTATAGCCATGACATTATCCTTTCATCCACATACCATAGTTTGTAAGTATCTTAATGTTGTAAAGGACCTATTGACGTTGGCTTCGGCTCCGTCATTATAGAGATATGTCTCGATATCAATAAACTTGCACATCATTTGTGGTTTTCCTTAACATAAATTCAAATAATATCCATCGTTATGTATGACAGCAGCTGTGACCACTTGACAACATCTTACGAGTAAATTAAGCTGCCTTGGCTGACAACCAACTTACGGCGCCCTAGTCCAATTAATTTTCACTACACTAAATTGACCTGTATGTACATACAGGTACAGTACATCATACTCCAGTTTTATTTCCACCTAGTGGAAATGCTGCTTTTATTAAAGTATAAGTAACCATTCCATTTTGATTTGACTTCCTAAAACGAGAATGTTCTGAATAAAATTTGTCTGTTTTTTTTTTGTATATTTGTAATCCGATTTCTCCGCCAATTATATTACGATTTGATTTTTTTTTTAAATAAGGTTTATTTTTCAATGGTCACATTACTTAAATTTTATCTCGATCTGATAAGTATCTCCATATGACGATAAACTGCTACAAAAACGGGTTGGCGCGGCATAAAATTCGGTTCTTTAAAACCTTATTTATTTTATGCAAAGTTCAAGGCTTTCATTATGAGCTAATCAACACCGTATAATAAAATAAAACTGGCCAAGTGCGAGTCAGACTTTTGTCCCGCACACGGAGGGTTCCGAACGCCATCTAGAAATTATCTGACGAACTTCTAACACCAACTAAGTAAACATTAACACAAAGTTGTTAATAATTAATATTATTAAATATCTGGTTGACCGAGCTTTGTTCGGTATTTTTGCCACTTAAACAGAAAAATATGACTATTCCCGACATCTATTGACGGATAAAAATACTATTTTTTTAATTAAGAGCAACTAACTGCTTGAACGACACAATAAAACACTAAAGCTACTTCTACTCGCCAATAAATGTCGGGAAGAGTCATATTTTGAGTTTGATTATCCATAAAGTTTATCGAAAACACGAATAAAACAACATTTTCTGAAAATAAATCCTAGCTAGATTATTTTGATTGTTCGCCCCCAAAATACTAAATTATATTAATTTTAAAATTATCGTGAATTTGTAACATTATTATTGTTATATACCGGCTGTAATTCACGTACCTTTAGTCGAATTTTCTCGACCTAGGTTTCGAGCGAGTCAGTCGCTCTTCCTCGGGAGTGAGGTCACGCGGTGAGATCGCGATGTTCACTGCGGGCCGCCGCTCGCTGCGCTCGGCTTGATAGCCGGGGTGGGGGAGGACTCGGCGGCGATCGGTAACGGCTGTTCCTTTTCGGTACCGAGGATGCCTGAGATAGCCCGAATGATGTCATCGTCGGTTCTTCATCGCTGCTACTCATATCGCCATAAGTACCGTCGCAAACAATGCTGACTGTGTCACACTCTAGACTGACTGACACTTTCTTTTTCGAGGACGCATTAAGAATCGGTTTCCACGCTGACGGCAAGGTCCATCCACTATCTCGGTTGAAATTGGGGTGTCTATTTATCTCAATAGCCTCACGTACTTTTCTAGGTACAAAGAACTTCTCTCTAGCTAGTACGGAGGCTTTATCAAAACGGATAAAGTGGTTTGTGTCCGCGAGATGTGCATGCTCCGCGATGGCGGATCTTGTCGTGTCCGAATTCTTAATGCTCCTTATGTGTTCCGTAAGTCTAGTCGTGATATTGCGTCGAGTTTCTCCCACGTAGCTCTTGCCACAGTCGCATGGTATTCTGTACACACCCGGAACGTTCAGCTCGTCCTTGTCCTTCGGTGAACGCAGCATCTGTCTAAGATGACCTGGTGGGCGGAAGATCGTCTTGACATCATATTTCCGTCGTAAAAGATATCCGATTCTGTCCGTTACTCCTTTTACGAACGGTAAATAAGCCGGTGATCGATCCGCTACTTGTGGTCGCTTACGTTCACTCTGTTTACACCACCGGCCACATTGTCGCCAGCTGTAGCCATTATCCTCAAGTACCCCCCTCACGTGATTTAGCTCACCATCTAGGTATTGAGGGTCGCATATTCTTAGAGCTCGGTTGATTAATGCTCTGGGTACCGAGGATAAGTGTGCCGGGTGGTGATGCGAGTTGGCGTGTAGATACCTTTCCGTATGAGTTGGCTTTCGATACACTGTATGTGCGAGACTTCCATCTGGCCTGCGGATCACGCGTACATCGAGAAAGGATAAAGTTCCATCACTTTCTTCTTCCACTGTAACTGCGATGTTGCGATGCACTTGGTTCAGATGATCCGCGAAACCAGCTAAACAGTCCTTAGTGATGACCGCAAAGATGTCGTCCACGTATCTCAAACAAACTCTAGGTCTCACAACTGCCGCATTTAACGCCGTATTCTCAAACCACTCCATGAATATATTAGCTACCACTGGAGCTATTGGAGACCCCATCGCCACTCCATCCACTTGAAGAAAATACTCTCCTCTCCACATGAAGTAACCGCTTTTTAGACAGTAATCTATGCAATGTATGTATTCGATAGGTAGGTCAGAACCTTGAATTATGGTTTTTATAATGTTCATAGTTTCATCTACCGGGACACTCGTGAATAGTGATGCGATGTCGAAGCTGACCATGATCTCCGAGGGCTGTATTCGTATATCTTCTAACAACTGGACGAAATGGTACGAGTCTTTCACAAAAGTATCAGTCTTGCCCGTGTACTGCTGAAGGATGCTTGCCAGGTGTTTGGATAACTTATAAGTCGGTGCATCTATTTGTGAGACTATAGGTCGCAACGGCCAGTCTGGCTTGTGTACTTTGGGAAAGCCATATATCTTGGGTGGGGTAGGGTTATGGGGACGTAAGCGTGCCTGCAACTCGATATCGGGTAATGATTTCACTAGCTGGACCACTTTTGTAGAAACTCTCAAGGTCGGGTTGTACTTCACCTTCTTGTAAATGCGAGTATCACTAACCATATGCGTAATTTTACTCTCGTAGGTATCTGTATCGACAACCACTGTGGCATTACCCTTATCCGCCGGCAGCACCAAGACGTTTTCATTGTTACGTATTTCGCGTAATGCTGTTAATTCACCTCGGGTTATATTAGGCTGGGGCACTTTTGATTTACGTAACATCGTTGAAATGTCTTGTCTCATGCATTCCGCATCGTTAAACGGTATTTTATTTCGTACGATCGTGTCCTCAATACCCGTTATTATTTTCTCCACGGGCATTCTTTTAGGTGTAGGAGCGTAATTAAGACCGCGGGAAAGCACACTATAAGAATTATCATCGAGATGACATGACGATAAGTTTACAACAACCTTATGATTACGCTGCGTGTTATCAGTATTGTTATTGTTCGACTCATTATTTAGCGTATTCCGAGGGTAGTCGCCGGCATAGATCGCGCGTTGTTGTTGTATGAGACTTTTCAGCTTTCTATCATGTCTCTGTTTAATTTGCAATGTTAATGCATGAGATCTGCTAAAAGACATCGTATCTAGTACCTCCCATAATTCCTGCGAAAGTTTCTGCGACAGCTGTAGGTGTAAATCGAACACTTTTTTATTGGTGCACAGTAACTTTTGGCGGTATTCCGAAATCACTCGACGAAGTAATTTCTCACTCGCGATTCTAAAGAATTTGTCGTAATCCCGTATGCATTTAATAGGCTTTATCCGTAGGAACTTCGGTATCACTCCACTGTCACGACACTTCACTACATATTCTAAGCCGCACTCGAGTTTATTACGTTTTATTCTTAAGCGCGTGAACTCGTTCACTTTTTTTGACCAAACCGTGCCGTATCGGTTAGTTATTTTAATTTTAAAATTATCGTGAATTTGTAACATTATTATTGTTATATACCGGCTGTAATTCACGTACCTTTAGTCGAATTTTCTCGACCTAGGTTTCGAGCGAGTCAGTCGCTCTTCCTCGGGAGTGAGGTCACGCGGTGAGATCGCGATGTTCACTGCGGGCCGCCGCTCGCTGCGCTCGGCTATCGGTAACGGCTGTTCCTTTTCGGTTCGTCGCTTCCTTTTCGTTCGTTTCGGTTGATCGCCGCCGAGTCCGCCCCCACCCCGGCTATCAAGCCGAGCGCAGCTAGCTAGATGGTGCTATCGTAAAAAACACGGTTTTTGTTTTAAACCCTTTAATTTTTAACTTTGTTCTGTTCTTAGTATTTGTTGTTATAGCGGCAACAGAAATACATCATCTGTGAAAATTTCAACCGTCTATCACAGTTCATGAGATACAGCCTGGTGACAGACGGACGGACAGACAGACAGACAGACAGACAGACGGACAGCGGAGTCTCAGTAATAGGGTTCCGTTGGTACCCTTTGGGTTCGGAACCCTAAAAATAGCTGCAGATTGAGCTCAGTGTCGTGCCATAGGGGAGGCTTATGTTCAACAGTATACGGAAATTGGCTGATGATAATGATAATAAATACGTAAGTAAATTTTCTTATTATTTATATATAATCCCTCATATTAATATTAATGTATCTCAAATTTTGAAATAGATATAGTCAAAAAAATAATATCAAGAATACTTTTAACGCAGGCAAAGCCGCGAGGCACAGCAAGTATTATACTTGAAATCGTAGGCTTAAACATTATTTTTTTTAATTTTAGTTTTTTATAATATATAAAGGGACCACAACAACACACATCTGCAATCGTAGCGTAGGACGTCTGTCACCAGTTTCGGTAGTCTCTATGTACGATCCCAGTTAAGACCGTACAAAATAATAAGTTGAAGTAGTAATAGTTTTTAAGTAGAGTTTATTTAGACACAAATTACAGTAAAATGGAAGGCGATTCTCACTCGACCGCGTGTGTCTGTCGCGGCGCGTCAAAGCGTACTCTAAGTAAGTCAGTTGTTGTTAAATGTGTTAAGTTGCAAATATAAAGTAATGTACTCGGTACACTCTACATGAATGGCGATGAATTTCGACCGATAATCGTCGAAAATATATGCAAATATACAACAAAGAGAATACAATACTACAAATGTGTAGCTACACCACCTTCTAGTAGACTTGCGATGACAGGACGCATCTCTACCAATGTAGAAACTTCCACCCCTGGTAGAGTGACGATATACGCCAAGCGGTGGAAAGTGACTGGAAATGAAGAGCCGAAGATTGGACTCCGTGGAATCATCTTGAGAGAGGCCTACGTCCAGCTCAGTAGACTGACACTGGCTGATTACGATGAACATTATAAGGCTGCGGGTAGGATATTTAATTTCAGCAATAAAGTCTACTTTTCAAACATCATTAACCAGCAAAAATCGGTCACTGATACGTCATGCAAGCCCTATGAAGTATTTTAAATTATATTTTATCGGCTAGCGTTTGACTACAAGCTCACCTTGTTATAAGTGATGATGACGTAAGTGAAAGTTATTTTGGGAAATAAAAATATGGCTAAATTTTGTAAATCATTGCACACTTTTATTTGAGAAACCAAATACTAGCAATAACTGTCACAAAGTATCCAGAGCTCAACCGTGAAGAGCTGCTGAACATATCTGCTCTGAGTCTTCTTGGGTAGGCCGTCATTATTTCCAAGATACCAGCAAAGGCTTCCTCACATGCTGGCAAGATCTCTTCAGGAGGTAGAGCATGGCCGTAGTGACCAGTGTCGCGCAGAAGGAAGGTGAAAACGTATCTGAAATTTAATGATTAGTTTAGAACGGAAGGGTCAGGATATTAAAATTATTCCAATCAGATATGGATATTTTGAAGACACTATCCTTTTTTGTGGGGAGTAGCCTACCACACATTTCTTTGCCCTATTTGAAGTGAAACTACTTTAGGCGTTGAGGGCCCGGTGGCGTAATCGGGAGAACGGTCGGCTTTGATGCCAGAGATACCGAGTTTAATTCCCGCCGTGCGCCGATGGATTTTTCTATCGAAACATTTATGTGCGCTTTTCACAGTGGCCCTTCGGTGAAGGAAAACATCGTCAAGAAACCAACAACCCCCGCATGGTGGTAGGACACTATCTAGTGTCCGCCTGGCCAGCTACCACCCTAAAGTTAGAAAATCTGTCGCCAAAACATCTAATGTTCCGGCAGCTATCCTTGAGAGCCAGTTCCCTTTCTAGGCCTAGCGTGCTTCCCATCTTCGACCGCATTATCACTTACCAACAGGTGAGATAGTGGTCAAACAAAGGTATTAAAAAAAATGTATAAAGATAAGAGCTTTATCCCAATGTTAATACAGCTCATGTTGCTAGAGTTAACACCAACAGGAGCAGAGAAAGCTTCATCATCATTAAATCAGCCGGTGTCAGTCCATTGCTGGACATAGGCTCCTCACAAGATACGCCACTGAACCTGATCAAGCTTGAGTGAAAAAAAATATTCGTACATCCTACTTACTAATTTTATAAGCGCGAAATGTTTTGTAAAGAGTTATTTTAAAATGTTTGTTGACGAAGTAAGTGCATCTGGTTCTAACATCGCAAATACTACCGATTGTGCGATGCAGATCTCATACATTTAGCAACCTACTCCAGCGTTATACTAGATACTTACCTACTTTACTTACATAGAATAAGCTGGTGAGTAATAAATTGTTGGGTGTATAACAAACATTTATCCACACAAAAACGGCTGAACGGATTTGAATGAAATAGTAAGTTTCTTAAAGTGTTACACGCTTTATATTTTTGTACACTGTCACACACAGTCCAAAATTTCATCGTATTGGCGGGATTCGAACCCGCACCCTCCTGGGAAACATGCCCTGGCGCTCTAAACAACTAAGCCACAGTACGATGCTATCAATACAACTATCCTACTATTGCCTATCTACCAATTATCGTGGATGGAGTATTAAGTGGATGTGGCATTTAAATAACAATAATAATATGAGAAGGATAAAACTATACAATCACTAGTATGAGAGAGCGAGATGAACACCATTTTTTATATCCTTCTCTGCGTATGCGATTAAACTGGATCCAGCACTGTTTGGAACCAAGTTCTGGCACCTATTGGCTCTCACCCGCTATCATGTATGGTATGACCCGACAAAATTACGTTGTTCATTTTATCTTATAGTTGCCATATGTATCACATGTTCATAATATTAGTCGGGTTATATCTTTATAGCTGTTTCATTCGCATACGCTAATGTTCTCTCTACATATATATAATACTGTGATCGAAAGCCGTAGCGTATACTTTCTCTATGCCAATTATGCATTGGTGGCGCCATTTATGACAACTATTTCAATGCATAATTCATTAGTGTCGTATTGATAGTATCGTTCTGTGGATTTTAAAATAAAAGGGGTTTGGGTGAATTTTGTTCGGAAATTGTCTTGATTTTTTTTGGGGCGGCCACTTTTCTCTCTAAGCAATAGTTAGAAAACTATTGCTATTCAATTGTACTATATTTAAGATATAAAAGTATACAAAAACGGTTCTAAGATATATCGGAGCCGTGATATTTAAGATCAAAATCATGTTGCACGAACTGAAGAAATTATGAAAATGTAGATGATTTCTTAATTAATTACTTTTAATGTACAAATTAATTCGATTAACATAATATACATAAATCTACTAATTAGGTCTTATATATTATGAGTATATTTGACTTCAAAATGTTTAATCTATCTTCACAGAACATTGTATGTATCTCAACGTAACCTGTGAATACTATAACGTTATCCAAGTACATTTTTGTTTATGTTGAATTTTTAAATCGTAATTAGTCGATGTGCTCGGGACTCGCTTATATACGCCGGGCCCGGTCACGAACAATAGGTACAAACTATTTTTGAATAGGTTTTAAGTATATTGTGCATCAACATTATTCTATGACCAAACCCCTTTGGCATACAGATGCGTCTTAACCTGGATTAGCACATAGATTACTTTCAAACGCGGGCAAAGCCGTGGGACACAGCTAGTGTTCGATAATTTAGGTTACAAAATAGTTACCTGACATCAAATGTCTTCTTGACCCAACTAGCACTGTTCCCAGAAATTCTTATACCTGCCATCAAACAAAATTATGCAATAAATAAAGTTTAGTATATAAAAAGATGTCAAGTGCGAGATGGACTCGCCGAGGCTTCCGTACCGACTTCTTAAACTAGGTTAAAAGACAAACTTACTTTGCAGTTCCAGGCCTAGACCGTTAAGAAACACCGTTAAGAAACCCCTTCCCCCGCATGGTGTTAGGACACCATCTAATGTCTGCCTGGCCAGCTACCACCCTCAAGTTTGGAAATCTGTCGTCAAAACATCTAATGTATTCCGGCAGCTATCCTTGGGAGCCAGTTCCTATTCTCGATTCTAGGCCTAGCGTGCTACTATCCTCGACTGCATCATCACTTACCAACAGGTGCGATAGTGGTCAAATAGCCTATCTGATATTTAAAAAAACTTACCGAGAGTATCATACATTGTGCCGACTGTGTATTTGATGCCACGCATTTTATACATTTTCATTACTGCTTGCTTTGCGAAATTTTCCTAAAACGAAAATCATCAGTGCATTCAACAGTGTTTTTTTTTAAGTTTCGTTATGGCTCCACACGATTAGTGTATTAAGCCAGTGTCTTATGTATAAATGTTTTTCAAGTTTTTGTGAAGAATTAATGTAATAAAGATGGGTCAAAGTAACATTTCAGATGAAGTTCAAGTCAAAGTCTAGTCCGAGTCATACCCTCAGTAAAAATGTGATTTTACTGAAGATTTTCAGTGGAATTTTGGTGAGAACGCAAATAGCATGTTTTTCAACATTGTGCTGTTTACCTACACTCATACACATTCACCGGCACTTAATGGTTAATAAACCACATTTATTACACATTAACTTGCGGAAGAACACAAGTTTTAGGAAAAAATACAATGAGAGCACACGCACTTTACCACGATCCCGCCAAAAACTGTCACCAGTATTTTACAGTGTTAGTAATGTATTACTTTAACCGTAACTATAACCATAACCGGTGTTTTTGTATGGAGTTTGACTGACTTTTGACGTTTGTTTTAGTTATAGTTACCGTTAAAGTAAGATGGTGCAAATCAGTAACAGTCCTACCACGTACTTGCAATGAATAAATGAATCGAATTGAAAAACACTTAGGCTGGGTTGCACCATCTTACTTTAACCGTAACTATAACTATTAACTGGTGTTTTTATATGGATTTTGACAGATTTTTGACTTTTGTTATAGCTAAAGTAAGATGGTGCAACTCAGCCTAAGTGTTTTTCAATTCGATTCATTTATTCATTGCAAGTACGTGGTAGGTACAGGTAAGTAAGTTTTGGTGTTTTATAAAAAAAAAATGACAGATGTACCTCTTGGTATCGAAAATTTTATTAAATATTTATCAAAATCAAAGTAAACATTGACTGATAGTTTTGGCGGGAACGTGAAAAAGTGTGTGTGCTCTTATTGTATTTTGTCCTAAAACGCGAGTTCATGTGTAATAAATGTGGATTATTAACCATTAACGGGTTGGATTTAGAATAGTTTGGCACGAATAAGGGGGGTGGAGTGGAGTTTTTTTTTATGCATAGTTTTTTAGGTATGCCTTTTTTTTGTTGGGTTGGATTTTGGATTTTGGTTTGGATTTAGAATCGTTTGGCACGAGTCTGATATAAAATTTTGTGGAGATAGATAGAAGTTTGATCCCTAATTGTAATAATACCATTCATTTAACATTTTCTTTTTTATTAATGTATATTTTACAAGAAAACGATGTAAAAGAAATCTAACCTAAAAATATACTAAACCATGAAAAAGCGCAAATAATAGTTACAAGGACTAGATAACTGTTAGAAAATTTTGGTCATCATTTACTACTACTAAATTAATATGAACACCCCACCAGAAAAAAAATCTAGCTTAGGTTAGGTTGAACCTGCGACAATACAACGCGCGAGCCAGCGAGCGAAGCGAGCTTATCGCGGCAGCGGCCGGCGAAGCGCTAAAATACACATCCAACAAAACAATAATTTTGATCAGAGAAGTGTTACAAAAAAGTGAGGTTATGATTGTACAAAAATAGGCATATCTCCCAAACTATGCATTACCTTGTAATAAAAATGATGTAAAAGGGAACAAGGAGGGCACGGCTTGTAAAGTCAGTCCGTTTTTAACCCCAAAAAAAAGAAAGAAGGGGTGTTTGAGGTTGACGTGTGTATTTGTGTGTATGTCTGTGGCGTCGTAGCACCCAAACAAAGTAACTGCTTATGATTGATTTTTTTTATGATAGAGATGACTTAATCGAGAATGTTTTTAGCTTTCGACTAATGAAAATCCGTTCAGCCGTTTCAACACTATGAGCTTTTTTCCAAACGATGACGCTATGAGATCAAATTTTATTATGTTTGATCAATTCAAAATGTTGGTATCCTCTTACTGAATGATATTGTAAGAACATGGTAGCAATAACCAGATGCTGGGGCCATCTTCTGGAATCTGTAGAATAGGCATTCTACTCCTCAGCAGCTCACAGCAGAAATGTCATGTTTGGGCTCATTGAAATGCACATGTGGCTTTACAAAACAGCTTGCAGATTTTTTTGTTAGTTTTGTACGCAATTCGTATAGAAGTTGGATTTGTCTTGATGAACAGATTAAGCATACTCGTAGATGAGTTAGGGGTTATTATACATTTTGAACTTAAGTATATTATACTTATGTGTTCGAACAAGAATGATTACAAGATAAAAAGCATAGGTACATACCATCTCAGCATAGTTACCCGAGTGCAAGATTTTGTCGGCGTATGGTATAATAATTTTCTGACCGTACGAATGAAGAGAAAAGAAGAATCCCAAGTAGGACGATTTTGTTGCCACAAAGTTTGCCACAGCTCTAGTTTCAGGCTCAGAATAGGGCTCCGGTCCACAGTAGTTCTCACTAGTTAAATTTCGGCTTGCTCCATATGCTATTATCAGAACAATAATATAATATTAAGATCACCCATCAATATCATTTTTGTAGTGGTAGGACTTCTGCCAGTCCGCGTAGGGCAGTGATAAGCAATATTTTGGCTAATTGTTAAACACAATCCAAAATTTTCATCGTACCGATTAACTTACGTAATAAGTAGTCATAGATGGCGCCACCAATGCATAATTGGGTTAACAAATGCAATCCACTAATTTCGTCGTAACTATACTTCGCACCGTGGCTTAATTGGCAAAGCACCGGAACATGTTATTCCGGAGGTTGCGGGTTCAAGTCCCGTCGGTACGATGACATTTTGGATTGTGTTTAACAATTTACAAAAATATAAAGTGTGAAACACTTCAAAGAAACATAATATTTAATTTGGCTATTTAGAATTTTGCTTTTTTCGAAATGTTCTACTGTATCTGTAATATGTAAACGTCATCGCTTACCACCAGGCGAGAGTCATGCTTGTCCAATTCCGTTTTATCATATTTGTTTTTTATTTCAACGGCTAGCGTTTAACCAATATCTTACCTGTTGTAAGTGGTGATGAGAAAATGGCAGCACACTAGAACTAAAATACGAACTGGTTCTCAAGGACAGCTGCCGAAAAACATTAGATGTTTGTTGATGCTACGGATTTTCCAACTTAATGTTAGTAGCTGGCCAGGCATGCACTAGACAATGTCCTACCAGTATGCTGGAGGGACGGGGGTTTCTCAAAGATGTTTCCTTCACCAGAGGGCTACTGTGTAAAGCACACAAAGTTTTTCGATAGAAGACTTATAGGTGCATGGTGAGGATTTGAAATCGCTACCTCTGGCGTCAAAGCTGCCTATTATCCCACTGTGCCACTGGGCCTTTTGTTATTCACTGAGAGATACAAGCATCTCCCAGCGTACACCACTTAGCCTGATATTTGGCTTTGCGCGTCCAGTGACTGCCAGCATATTATACCTACTTATCTACCTTGCGAATATCGTCAATAGGAAATATGCATGATTTTTTAAATATTTTTATTTCACTGATTACATCCATTTAACACAGTAAAAAATGAAATAATACGGAAAGTGTTCAAATCAAGCTACAAAAATTAGTTTTAGCATTGAAAAAATATGAGGTATCTCAAACGCTGCCAAATTTTTGCGCGCCTTTATGACGTCACAGTGCACCACACGGTCTACACAGATAAAATATTTTTAATAGAAATAGTACGCATTCGTACAACAGTGCATACTATTTCTATGAAAAATATTTCATCAGTAGAGACCGTGTGGTGCGCTGTGACGTCACTTTCTAATTGACAAGTGGTGATGTGTTTTGGATATTAAATTTTTTCATGCTTTTTTTTATATAATATTTTAACACATTTCATCATCAACATCATTATCAGCCGGTGTCCATCCACTGCTAGACGTAGGCCTCTCCGAACACAGAGTATTTTATTTATAAAATATTTTTTAATATACATTACTCGTACCAGAATAATAATGATTCGAAAATAAATGATTTCAAGTAAATGTACATTTATTACCACATGCATATTCCCTATTCATCTCGCCGAGGGCTTCCTACACTGTTTTTATTTTTATTTTTGTATCATATATATAAGCTAGCGTTTGACCACTATCTCACCTGTTGATAATACATAGGCCTCTCCAATGGTACGCCACTGAGCGCAATCGTCGGTTAATCTCTTTAAATCTAATTTTAGGTATACCAATAAATAGTACATTTTACTGCAAGTAGACTGAAATGAATGCTTACTACAAAAACTGTAGTTGAAATTTCTATTCAAATTCACACCAAAATTGTCTGGATCTAGAGGAAATGGCCTTCTATTCTTTTTCCACAATCGATCCTGTTTAAAATAAAACAAACAATAATAAAGAACTTAAAGAACATTTCATGAAACGAAGTGATTGTCAAAAAACAAATTGTATTCTAAGAGCTTCGCTTCGTCACTGATGTTACACACAGTTTTTCGTAAATAATCAAGTCATCATAAGCAGTCGATGTCAGTCCATTGCTGGTCGTAGGCCTCTCTTAAGACTCACCACTGAACCCGATCTTCGGCTCTTCTATTCCAGTTACTGCCCACCGCTTTACGTATGTCATCGCTTCATCTAGTCACAGGACGTCGTACACTACGTTTGCTGATCCGCGGTCTCCACTCTAGGACAAGTCTACTCCAACGGTTATCAGTCCTGCGGCAGATATGACCAGCCCACCGTCAGTTCAATATGCTAATCCGTTGAGCTATGTTGATCACTTTACTTCTCTGGCGAATAGCTTCGTTCTGGATTCCCGCAAAGAAACACCAAGTATAGCTCTCTCCATAGCTCGCTGAGCGACTTTAATTTGGTGGACTAGTTAACTGTGAATGCCTACGTCTCGGCACCGTATTTCTTCACAGGTTGGACGTACTTGTCTTTAGACACTACAGTATTGGTATTGGTAACGAGAAGACTCAACGGAGTTTCCCGCTGTACCACTACCCAGCCCAGCTGGATTGTTCTCTAGATTTCCTTCTCAAAGTTGTGTTTGCCTAGTTGAAACTTCTGCCCTAGGTAAACATACTGCGTTTCAACTTCGAGTGGGATCCCGTCTAAGGCAATTAATTCCGGGAAAACGTTAATAATAAAACTTAAGGCTTATTATATTCTTACTTTCTTTTTTACTTCGTAAATACATAAAAAAAACGGTGAAGATACATAAAAAAATCCAAAGAATTGAGAACCTCCTTCTTATATGTGAAGTCGGTTAAAAATCACATTACTGATGCATTTATATTTCCAAATAAATGATTGATTGATTGATTAAAGACTTACCACTGTATGACTATAATGAAATCCATCAGGATTAGCAATTGGTATCACCCACCAATGATAATTTGCTAACACCTCCTTCAATAAATAATTGTACGACGTATCGTTTGTAATCAGAGCATTGATGATGTAAGTAGCAAATTCTACTGCTATCCATTCGTCTCCATGCATTCCCGCTTCAACTATGACCGTTCCTTTAGGATCAGGAGTTTTTGTAATACCCACAGCATATATATCTCTGCCTTCGATAGATCTACCGATGGTTTCTAATTGGACGACTTTAGGAAACTTCATGGCGGTATCGTTAAGCCAATCGTAGATATCATCAAGGAGGTGGTAGCCCTCCCAGGAGAATGACTCAGATCTAAATCTCATGTAGCGGTGAATAGTTTGAGCAGCGAAAGCGCTAAAATCAAGTCATGTCAATGTTTAATTTTTTAGGACAAAATCTTCCAAGACTTCTTAAAACTTATCACAATATTGTCTGTTACCGAACCTACATTGCTATTTATTTTGATAGGACTTCACAGATTTGTTTGAATTTTTTTTGTTATACAAATATGGGTAGCGCTTGACTCACTATCTCACCTGATGTTAAGTGATGATGCGGTCGATGATGTAGCGCGCTTACCCAAAAGATACCTATTCACTCGTGACTTGAAGAAAGTTGTATCTAATCGGAAACAGACTCAGGAAGAGAATTCCATTCCTTGGCAGTACGTATGATGACAGAAGAGTCGAATCGCTTTGTACGCGTAAATTGTATATCTACCATGAAGCGGTGGCGCCTTTTTGTATCCCTGGATATTCGATTATAGAATAGGGATGGCGGAATCAAATTATGAAGTTCCGATGTGCACTCTTCATGAATCCGATAAAAACCGATAAGATTTCCGACTCCAGATATAAAAAAATCACATGTTCAATCAAACAAAGAAACAATAAGTGAAACTGAACAATATCAGATTAACTTCTTGTTTCTTATATAGTATGAATACGTGCATCTATTAGTAGATAATGATTTAAGATCGTTTAAAAAACTAAAATAACCGACTTCAAACACCGCGCTAGTCAAAGTTGCATGCAGTAAGTAGCATGTCATCGAAGTAAATAAATGCATCGATATACAAATATTGATATATTAAAAATGGCTTGACCGATTTCGTTAAAATTTAAATGGGACCACCTGGAAAGAGTACCAAAAAAAAGTTAAAAAAAAGAATTTTCCAAATCGGGTGAACATACATAAAAATAAACTGGCCAAGTGCAAGTCGGACTCGCACTCGTAGGGTTCCGTAACACAATTAAATATTCCATAACTATGATTTTTCGCAACATCAAATTAACTTTGTTTTTCATAGTGCTTGTATGAAAAACAAAGTTATCTTTGCGGTCGTATATATATCTCTAAAACTGCTGACTGTATCTCGTTCAAACCAATTTTCGTAAGTTCGTGTAAGTTTTTATTAAGATCTACAGCATATATTTTTTTTAGATTTTTCACTCCCATACTTTAAAAGTTAGAGGGGGGGGACACACATTTTACCACTTTAGACGCGCCTATCTTTCAAATGATTGACTTTGAGAAAAAAATATTTTAGGAACCTCAATGTCATTTTTAAAGACCTATCCATAGACACGTATAGGTTTGAAGAAAATTTTTTTTTTGTTTCAGTTCCATGTATGGGATGCCCCCCGTTAAACTTTTATATTTTTTATTTTTGTATAAAAATTGGAAAGCGGTTTACAGAATACATCTACTTACCAAGTTTCAGTTCTGTAGTCCTAACAGTTTCGGAATAAAATGGCTGTGACATACGGACGGACAGACAGACAGACAGACATAACGAATCTATAAGGGTTCCGTTTTTTGCCATTTGGCTACGGAACCTTAAAAAGATTCCAACGAATTGAGAATCTCCTTCATTTTTTTTTTGTGAAGTCGGTTGATAAATAAAAAAGATACTAAAATGGTGGCGGGCAGGACACACTTGGGCAGACGTAATAAAGCCAACGCAGGTGAATAAAAACGGTAATATAGTGGTGACCTAGAGAACAGAAAAGACCGGTAGGAAGAGCTTTAAGGTCTGTTTGCAGGTCTTAGCATAAAATCGCTAACGAACGTGTAACATGGCCTTAGGATGGGTTAAGGCTGATAATGACGATAATCAGTAAGTATTTGTTTAGTAATTTTGTAATGTTCTTTTTATAATCATCATTCATCAGCTAGCGTTTGACCACTATCTCACCTATTGGTAATTGATGATGCGATCGAGGAAGGTAAGCACGCTAGGCCTTGAATTGAAACTGGCTCTATATGATAACTGTCGGAACACATTAGATGTTTGGCGACAGATTTTATAACTTGAGGGTGGTAGCTGGCCAGGCGGACACTAGATAGTGTCCTACCACCATGCCAAAGTTGAAAATTTCTTAACGTTGTTTTGTTTCGATAGAAAAATCCATTGCTGCACGGCGGGAATAAAATTTGGTACCTCTGCCTTCGTTTAAAATAACATTTTTTTTTAAATATTCATAAACAAATAACATTTTTAGACCTTTTAGTTATATAAATTATCTTAGAAAATAATAATTAATTGAACATTTTGCAGCCGTACAGGTCGAACCTGTGTTATAGCCGCCAATGACTTCCATCCATCTAGGAATCATTTTAAAAATAATATAACAGTCTGTTCCACACTGGTCATAAAGATTAAAGCAGAAGGCAGGGTTTAACATATAATTTGTTAAAAAAAACATTTTCAATGAGCAAATCCACTATACCGGCTATCTCTGTGCAAAATTTTAGCCTAATCGGTCGAGCCGTTTCTCCGTGAAGAGCTCCCAAACAAACAAACTGATATACAAACTGACTTTCGAATTTTATAATATAGTTGATAAAAAAACCCTCAACACTTAGCTACCTTGCACTTCCACGGTTATGGAACGGACTTCCACTAGATATACGACAAGCTAAATCTCTTTCAATCTTTAAAAATATGGTGAAAAATCATTATCTATCACACTTGTAGGTCATTTAATTATTTATTTTATTTTTCCATATCAAAGGTGTAATTTTATTGTCTATGTATGTATGGTATAAGTATGTATATATCTATATGTATGTATAGTATATATGTATATGTATTTATGTAATGTAGTATGTATTTATATATTTTCTTATATTATATTGATGTTTATTTGTGTGTACCTATATTGTAATATACCATATCAATATTATTACAAAAATATTGGTTTTTGATTGTTGTTATTTATTTATTATTAGTATTATTATTTTTTTAACTATAGTTGTATGCTATGCATTGTACCACTGCGTTTTTCTGCTTTAAATTCTGTCCATCCCAAGGTTGTCTGGAAGAGATCGCTTCAAGCGATAAGACCGCCCATTGTACTATCTTAGTTAAGTTTTCTTTGATATTTTGTTTCTCTATATTGGTGTACAATAAAGAGTTTTTCTATTCTATTCTATTTCTATTCCATCCCTTGAGAAACAAACTATTTGCTTTTTGTACTCCTATAACTAATTAACTTGGTTATCAGACAAAAATATCAATAAATTCTTACGTTTGGACGTTCGGTATTATAAGTATTGCATTAATATCAAAATGCTTCAGCCTTTCCTGAAACTTAGCCGAATCCATAGGGTTGACTAAGAACTGCACTTCTTCAAACAACTTGTCGGGTTCTTTCCAAAAAATCACTTCAATATAATTTTGCCGCTGAAGACTATGTAGGAAGTTTAAATGGTCCACGTTTGTGGGTATAACCTTAAAAAGACCAAAGTCGTCATATTTCTTCCCTTGACATATAATGAAATTAATAACAACTATGATTGCAACAGCGAAGACTTTTGTATTCATTTTATTTCGTAGATTTTAAGACTTGGTTCATTTATAGGGTGGGCGAACAATTTTCAGAAACATAATTTAATGTTTTCCCCTAAATATTGAATACATTCAATAGGTGAATTGACAGTGACAGAACAAAAAAAAACTCTGTGGAACCTGTGGCATTCATCTTTTTAGAAGAAGGAGTCTCGTAAAATAAAACAAAATATAAATACTCCTCTAACATAATCCAAATGCCATGACTCAAAATAAGGCTCAGAAAATAGGAAAAAAAAGAGTGTGTGTACTTATGTACACGCGTTAGAAGTTATGGAAAAAAAATAACTAAAATGCAGTAGTGATTAAGGTGGTTGCTCGTCGTCAGCTAACTACAACAGAGCCAATAGATGGCGCTGATACTCTTATTTGATGAATTTAATTTTTTAATGACTGAAATAGTATTTGGTAAATAAAAAATATTTATTTTGCGAGTAAAGCGTATACGTTTTAATTTATTCAGCTAAATTTGAAGTATATATACACTCTCTATATACTTTTATTTGTAAACTGAATGGAACTGAAACTTTTATTTGTAAATGGAATGAAACGGACTGATCACGCACACACGCGAAAGTATTTTCGTATCACAGATTATTTAATAGTGTATTTGACGTTTACAAAAGCATTTGCTAATTTTCTCACTTTGTAAATGAGTAATGTAGCTGATTGGTGAGAACTACTGGATTAAGCGCATCAGGGACCGGGTTCAAACTCTTCCTTACTAACAAACTTTTTTCGTTTTCAATTCTAAACATTACTTTTTTATTTTTTTTTATTAGTTTACTGTCTACATTACTCTCGCTAATAACAAAATACCAAATCTAATATATAAAATTCTCGTGTCACAGTTTTCGTTGCCATACTCCTCCGAAACGGCTTGACCGATTTTGATGAAATTTTTTGTGCTTATCCGGTATCTATGAGCCAATCGGCCAACATCTATTTTTCATTCCCCTAAATGTTAGGGGTAGTCCACCCCTAAATTTTTTATTTTACTTTTTAGACAAAATTTTTAATTTCTATTTTTTTATGATACAACATACAAAAATACATACAATCCTCAATTTTAACCCTTCTACGATCAACCCTTATTTTTTAATAGCCATTTTAGTAATTTAATAATTTTTCCTCCATACATACTTACAATAAGTAAGCTATTTTTTGTCTACACTAGAAATTACAACGAAATTATTTATATGGCAAAACAACGTTTTCCGGGTCAGCTAGTATCATATAGATTTGTACCACTTTTTGATGTGAACTGTACCTACTCATACTAACGCTATTGGGTGGTTTTTCGACGAGGTTCAACGTACATTTCATTGCTGCATGCTGGAGTCTGTTCTGTAGATCCCAAAGCACAGAATACTAAGGACCCAAAGTGAAGCATTTGACGTACTAGTTGTGCTTTGCGGTTTTACCCACAATCTAATAGAAACTGCTGTTTGCGATAAAATGTAGCCTATGTGACTACGAGAGCGAGTAGAAGGCATTTACTGATTATAAATTACAAACAAAATAAAAACAGTAAGTCATATTTAAGGTATATTAATTACCCGACTACGGCGAAGCAAAAAGGAGGATTATGTTTTTGACCGGTATGTGGGTATGTATGTATGTATGTATGTATGTATGTTTGTATGTATGTTCATCTGTTCCCTCATAACTTCTAAACTACTTATTATAATTTAACAAATGAGGTGTAGTTGGACGCGTCTTATTTGTCTGCTGGTTATAGGCTATATGACGTCACAACAAATTGAATGTGGCGCCCCCTAGAGGGGACAAAGTCCAGAACTAAAAAAAAATCTCACCCAACCCTATCGTGTGTGGTATCGTTGAATAGGGATTTTAAGATGAAGATAGGGTTTAGTACATCATATTTTTGTAGGGCGTGTGTGTGTGTATGTGTTTGTTGATCACTATGTATGTATGTAAGTATGTTAACATATATACATGTATACATCTATCAATAAACCCCAAAATGCTTTAAATAAAAAATAAGTTCAAAAACTAAAATCCGACTACTGAAAAATCACTCTCTAAAAAGTATGAAACAAGAAAATATTCTCATCTGAGATCGCTAAGTACAAACTAATCAATATGTATCGTGTATTATACAAACAACTAACTTGTAATAAATATTTTATTGTATTTCATTAATATTCTTAGTGGTGCTCAGGGGATAGCCGTGGTCGTATGTCACCTACCGTAACAAAACAATACACTCTGCAAAGTAACATACGACCACGGGTATCCACTGAACACCACTAAGAATATTTAGGATCGGATCGGTTTATCTATGAATGAAAAGCTGATGTTGGTTTTAAATTGGCCTCTATCTCACCTACAGCACGCCACTGAGCTCGATCTTCAGCTCTTTGTTTTCAACCACTGCCAGCCAGCTTGCATATGTCTTCGCTCCATATAGCTGGAGGGCGCCTTACACTATTACGAAAAAGATACTTTTAGTGCGTTTATCGAGCCGTGGTCTCCACTCTAAAACACGTCTACCTCAACTGTTATCGGTTCTACGACAGTTGTGAACAGCCTACTACCACTTCAGCTAGCTAATCCTTTGAGATATGTCGATAACTTTGGTTCTCTTACGGATGACTTCATTTCGAACTTGATTCTTCAGACAGACTCCAAGCATTGCTCTCTTCATAGCTCGCTGAGCGATTTTGAATTGGTGAACCAGTCGCACTATCAGTGTCCACGTCTCGGCTCCGTAAGTAATAACAGGCAGGACGCACACGTTAAAGACTTTCGTATTGAGGCTATTTCGTATTCGTATAAGAGCGATGAAAAGACCAGTCGGTGAATACTACGGTGTTGAACCTAGTGATCCTGATCACTGTGACATCTTTAAATATACGCTTCTTGTCCGTTATAATAAAATCAATCTCATTTTTACGGTTCCGTAGCCGAATGGTAAAAAACGGAAGCTTTTTCCTTTAAGTATTCAGCCAGAATACTCAAAGATGTTCACCAATTACTCAAATATACCTAAATAGATTTGAAAAATTCTATTTCTTTTTTGTTTCAAAAGCCCTTCCCAGGTAGTCCCAACTAAAAGAAACGATATCAAATGCCGCGATATTAATGTTCAATACCATGTTTGAGGTGTTTGTCTCCATATCTTTAGAGATACTTATTAGATCTCAATGAAATTACTATGGTACCACTTTTGGGATATCTCCTTTCCAACAAAAAAAGAATTATCAAAATCGGTTCATTAACGACAAAGATATCTTACACACATAAAAAAATACTATACGGTCGAATTGAGAAACATTTTTTCGAAGTCGGTTAAAAATATCGAAATTTCAGAACCCTAAGCCCAGCGGTGGAGCAGTGGACTGTATTCGGTGAAATTCTTCGATGCCGCAGACTCCGGGTTCCTTTGGACCACACTTATACTGTGAAGCTTTGGAGCTGGGATCTAAACACGTCTTCAAGCCTTGAAACGCTAATTTATTCTTTCTTCACAATGTCTTCTTAATAGCTACTGAGCTATTCACTAGTCAGTTAGTCATTATTCACTATTCTTCCTAGTTTTCTTTCTTCTTACTAGTAGAGCCGCCGTTGGTAAACTGAACAGTTTTGCACGGTAGCGACGCTCTATTTATACTGTTGTTGGTACTTGCAAAAGAGCAAGAGGTCGATAGTCTGGGAGCGCGCGCTCTCTGTCTCGCGGGGCGTGTCCATGTGCGGGCGCACGCACGAGATGCCGACTTTACGGAGATATACTCTCCCGAGATGCTGTTTAGTCGAGCGCTAAAAGAGTGTCAAGTACCTAGGGGTTGAAATTGACCGCAACCTATGCTTCAACACCCACGTAGACGTCATAATAGCAAAAGCGAAGCATGTAAGAGCGAAACTTGTACCTGTCTTCAGGTCGAAGCTGCCACTACGCACAAAAGTGATGATCTACAAAACTTATGTACGGTCCCGCCTCACATACGCGGCGCAGGCGTGGTACCCGTACATAAGCCAATCAAACAAAAATCGCATCCAACGGCAAGAAAACGCCACGCTCAGAACAATCGTAGGAGCGCCGCGCTACGTCAAAGACGAGGTCATTAAAAGAGACCTGAAAATGACAGGAACTGACGACTTCATAAAGGATCTGACCACCAAAATGTTTAGAACAGCGGATAAGTCGAAGCACGATCATATTAGAGGCATCGCACCACTGCATTCCAGGCCACCAGAAGAAGACAGAAGAGGTAGACGAGCGAAACCTTACTCACGTGATCTCATAAAGAGGACCGGAGAAACCGAAGAAGATGAGAAGAAGGAGGAAGAAGAAGAAGGAACGCTGGAACCATCGGCGGCCACTGCTGTGTGCGCTGACGGGTTAGCTGGGCTTCCCCGACCGGGTCTCACCCGGCTCGGCCCTGTCGCCCCAGCACATAGTGGCTACCATGGTTTCAGCAAAGAAGCTACACACTCAGACGACCCGCCCATAGTCATGGGCGGAGTAGAAGCCAGGGGCAGAGGGCTAGGCCCTGACCCCCTTTCCCCACACCCCAGTTGGGTGTGAGACGAAGCAACGTAGTCGAGCGCTAACCATCAGAGAGTGCGGAGCTCTCCCAGACCTATGCTATTTGCAAGTACCAACCCTATTCCTAAACCTAACCTGGTCTAGGTTGACTATCTGTTACATCTGTCTATTAAAGCCGGACATGCTTTAGTTCTATCTAGTACCTATCTACCTAGGCTACCTAGGTTGTACGAATTACCTGTCTGTAGTCCTATAAGACCTATTATACTGTTACAAATCTTATACGAGTTATATTCCTATGTTCTAATAAGAATCTATCTATAATAAGTGGATATAATAAGTAATAAAGAACGTTATACATTGCAAAGTGCCCTACCTATCCTAGAGTACTAGCTTAACTTATCTTTATTATATACAACTTATAACTAACTATACATAGTGCGTTCATATCGTCGGTGTACGTCGTTATCCGGAACAATTTCAATATTACTAAATATGCCAATATGGTCCAAAATTTCCAAAAACCACTAAGCGATAAGATCCATTTAAAAAAAAACTTAAAAAAAGAGAACCGACTTCAAATGCTACGCTATTAATTTTCAATACCAAGTTTGACGTGCTTATCTCCATATCTCTGAAGATTTGTCATACATACATCATGTCTCCTTTCCAACAAAAAAATAATCATCAAAATCGGTTCAGAAACGACGAAGTTATCCACGAACAAACATGCAAAAAATATATACGGTTGAATTGAGAAACATCCTTTTTTGAAGTCGGTTAGAAATAAAATAAAACTAAATTTGAGTTTGTTAGAGCCTAACCTTACCGATAAACCGAGGAAATATTTGAAGGCCACAAACTATAATGATAGGTACTGCAATGCTAATGAAAACTTGAAAAAGTCCTGAAAAAGCGGCAATTCGCATTTCAGCGGTCTGGCATCGTCGCCTTTTCAGCGAGCGCACGGTTTGGCAACGTCTGACGATCGCGGCAATACACACTAATGAGTTTAGCGTATGACACTGTAAAAACTTCACTCACATATTGACAAAAATGAATTAAAATCTCGATCCTAGTTTTCATATTATTTAATCAAATTATGTAGTAAGATTGGATTTCGCGTATGTAAAGAGTTGTATAAAGACCAATAGATGTGATTTCATTGCAATTTTTTGATCCATTTACTCGTATTTGTCAATATACTTTTGTATGGAAATCGAACCACCTCAAAAAGATTTTATTTAAATAAAAAAGCTTTTATTAACGTAAAAATATGACGTTAAATATGACATATACGACTTGAACATAGTCATGCCACCTAGAACTAACTTCACGGTTTAGAATTTAGGTGTCGGCGTGCGCGCGCATCGTACCACCTAGAACTAACTTCACGATGTTAAATTTAGGTGTCGGTGTGCGCGCGCATCGTAAAAATTCACTCTCATCATTTTTCTTTATCGCGCCAAAATAAGTATAACTTCAATAACAGACTCAGCGTCAGAGTCGCAGTACCATTTTACAAAATATTAACGCAATGAATTTATAGGTTTTTGACAATCATAACCAAACCATGTTTGTAAGTTTATGAATTAATAATTTAAAAAATTAAATATTATATATTATTTCATTATTTTATATTTTTGAGGTGGAGCCAAACCTTGGACCGCGAGTCCGATAGACCTTATACGCTGTACACACACGGATTGACTTAGTAATTGGGTTCCGTTTTCATCAGTTCAGTTATAAAACCCTACAAATAAAGAACATTTGAAGTTATGTGAAATTACTTTAGTAAAATATGATTCATTAGGTCAAGTGCGTATTCTGAAAAACTCAAAATTACTATTGCCATTGAAAAATGATTTTATTTACGTTTTCAACCTCCATTAATATGCCATTTGATCATCAAAAAAAAATTGAAAACTACGAAAAAATCCATGTTATTATTGATCAAACCTGCTTACGGTCAGTTGAGAAATGCAAGAGGAGAACAGACTGTAGAACATCTGGACATCCGGACATAAGATAGCATTTTTACCCACGACGGAACGGAGACTGTATATGCGTTTGGGGTAAGAGAATGTTAGTTTGTTTGTTTGTTTGTGTGTGCAAATCCATGTTGCCATTTATTTCCAAAACGACTAGTCCGATTTTGATGCAATTTTTAGTTATGGGTTTGGGTGTAATTGGTGCATGTTTTTAGATAGGTGTTACGGTGACATCTCACCTGAGGGTGCTGCGCTGCAGTAATCATTTGTTGGTGCAAATCGATGTTGCCATCGTAAGTACAGGGATACCAGACCGGCAAAAATCCCTGAAACTCTAGTGTTCCTATAGTAAAACAGTTATATTTATATGTATGTTAGTCTGTAAGGTATTTATAATATGGGTTCTTAGAATAACAATATGTACTGTTTTCTTTAGTTACTTGAATTAAAGATTTATTTATTTATTAATATTATTTTTCTTCAAAACGACTAGTCCGATTTTGATGCAGTTTTCAGTTATGGGTTTGTGTTTGATTGGTGCATCTTCTTAAATAGGTGTTACGGTGTCAACTCACCAGGGAGCGCTGCAGTAAACATTTGTTTGAGCAAAGCCATATTGCCATTTTTCTCCAAAACTTGTTCGATTTTGTCTTTAAACGGTTCGTAATTAATCAGTGGTGGTTCTTAGATAGATGTTATGACGTTAATTTTCTAAAGAACATTGGTCGAGGGTGTTTATTTAAAATTTTAATTTTGTTTCATGTTAACCAAGTTGTAACAGCTGAGACCTTTACTTCGAAGTCTCGGTCAAATAAAAAAGCTTGGATTCCTTGCAGAACAAGGCAAGCAAAGAGCATCAGTAGTTAATGTGAATGAAACTTATACAGCTCAAAAGCTCACTAACTAATTCTGTTACTTCCAGCTTCTACCAGGCTTCGTGTTTGCAAAGACGAAGTTAAGTTATGAAACAAACGTACAAAAGGCTTGCATTAATATAATTAACTGGAAAATATCCTGGAACGGAACCAACGCAGCACTCATTAAAAGTTAACTTCGACAAAAAATCTATTGAATTAGAAAGTGCAGGAAAAAGATAAAATTATTTGCCTGGAAGTAATAATTATTAGTCATTTATAGATTTAAGATCGGGAATTTAATGTGACTTACGCGATGTCGATATGGTGATCGACAACAATAGGGAATATGCATGTGGTATAAATTTACTTGAAATCATTTATTTTCGAATCATTATTGTACTGGTGTTGTATGTTAAACATTTTTTTATAAATAAAATACTCATAAATGTGTTAAAATATTATATGAAAAATGTAAAAAAAGCGTGGGAAATTTTAATTTGCAAAACACATCACCACTTGTCAATTAGAAAGTGACGTCACAGTGCACAACACGGTCTCCACAGATTAAATCTTTTTCATAAAAATAGTATGCACTGTTGTACGAATACATACTACTTCTATTAAAAAGATTTAATCTGTGGAGACCGTGTGCTGCACTATGACGTCACAAAGGCGCGCGAAAATTTGGCGGCGTTTTAGATACCTCATATTTTTTCAATTCTAAAACTATTTTTGTAGCTTAATTTGAACACTTTCAGTATTATTTCATTTTTTTACTGTTTTAAACGGATGTAATCAGTGAAATAAAAATATTTTAAAAAATCATGCATATTCCCTATTGTCGACCGTTACATACATCGCGTAAGTCATGTTAACTTTATAAGTTTAAAATGAATGTGAGTTTTTATAATAAAAGTCATTTGTTTTACGAGGATATTCTAGACCGAGCTTGATACCGATCGTCGACCGTGTGATGATACGGTCACCAACACGTGATTACTTGTTATTGGCAACTGGATTGGAGCCCAATCCAAGATATGCAGGAATCTAAGATAGATTTTAATCTTGGATAGGAGATAACTTATTAATTTCGGGCGATAGTGGTCAAACTGGTGGTTAGAGTCTGGCTTACAAAAGTAGAGAATAAAAACGTGCGGTAATAAAAAAAAACAGTATGGCAGGCCCCAACCGCATGAGTAAAGAAGGTACCCCAACCGCGAGGAAACTTTGACTGACTCATTTTGATACCATAAACTAGCAGGATCAAAGAGATAATTGCACAAAAAAAGTATCAAAGTATTTGCAGCATACCATTGGCATGTAAAATTGCAAATAATTAGAGTGTATACTTTTGTCAGCTAGACTCTCATCATCATGGTTATCAGCCATAGAGTAAGTATATATATGTAGAAAGAACATTAGCGTATGCGAATGAAATAGCTATAGAGATATAACCAGACTAAAATGATGAACACGTGATACATATGCCAACTATGAGATAAAATGAAGAACGTAATTTTTTCGGGTCATACATGACAGCGGGTGAGAGCCAATTGGCGCACTAGAACTTGGTTCCATACAGTGCTGGAACCAGTTTAATCGCATACGCAGAGAAGGATATAAATAAACTGGCCAAGTGCAAGTCGGCCTCGCACTAGCAGGGTTCCGTACCACACTACAGTATTTTATAAGATCGAGCAAAAAATACCACTATCATTTTTCGCCAGCAAAAAATAATAATTAATAAACATTTTATTGCTTAGAACGTCATCTAACGTCTAACATAGGTGTTAGGATCGACATTTCAATATAACGCCATCTATGGGACGTTTACCTAACTAAGCGTTCACAGATGGCGTGAAATGCCGATTAAAACACGTTTCTTGTATAGGGACCCTCTATTATTTTTAAGTTCATTCTGTTTTTAGTATTTGTTGTTATAGCGGCAACAGAAATACATCATCTGTGAAAATTTCAACTGCCTAACTATCACGGTTCATGAGATACAGCCTGGTGACAGACGGACAGACAGACAGACAGACAGACAGACAGACAGACAGACAGACAGACAGACAGACAGACAGACAGACAGACAGACAGACAGACGGACAGCGGAGTCTTAGTAATAGGGTCCCGTTTTATCCTTTGGGTACGGAATCCTAAAAATGGTGTTAATCTCGCTCTCTCATACAAGTAATTGTATAGTTCTATCCTGCTCATATTATTATTGTTATTTAAATGCCACAACCACTTAATACTCCATCCACGTTATCAGCCAATTTTCGTCTACGGCTGGACATAAACAAAACATTAAATAAACGCTTTTAAAAAATGTATGACACCTTTGTCTTTGGTTTCAAAATAGTATTTCTGCCAAACCATAGATAAACAATTAAAAAAAATAGATCAATCACGTGGTAGTACACTGCTAGTACCACTATCAAAACTGATCGAGATGGCGTTACTTGTACCGAATGACAAACGATTTAGTTAGAAATAATGAAATGACAACTTTTAATTTTAAGGTTTATCATATTAAATTATTTTATGATATATAAAATAATTAGTGACGTCATATCTACGAAATTAAAGCAAATTCATAATTTATTATTGTAGGTGTTCTACTTGATATATCAAGTTGAACCATTTCGAATATAATAAAAACAAAATAGAAAGTTGCTAAGGTAAGAATTTACACTAAAATCCACTAGATGGCGCAATGTTCAAAGATATAGAGTCATAAAGTTGCCAGACTGCACTAGACAGTTCTAATTTCGAGATTTCCTGAGCAGTCTTAAAATATTACTGGATATTAGTCAATTTTACAAGAACAATAGTGTCAAAAAGTTGTTAAAATTAACTTACTACATAAACTACTTAACATAACATGTAATACACCAAAATCTTGGGTTACGTGCTCGTCAAAATACTAAAAGAATTATGAATTTAATTATGATTTTAATAAATTATTACTTTTCTAAAATAAAATTAAAAAAGTGTTGTGTAAATGTTAAAATCACAAAAAAACAACATACCTACATAATATATACATAGAGAATTGCCTTCCCTCGCTCGCTTATTCGAGAATTTTATGTATGTTAATTTTATCGAACCTTTTGGTGTTTCGACCTGGCAGCACATCATTATCATGTATATTCTCGGACTAAAATCGACTCTTACGTTACGTTATCTGTGATCGTGGTAAGTACTCTGTGATCGTGGTGGACGTAATTAGCGTAAAAAAACTTCCTGTTTCTGTTACTCCTGTTGCGTATGCGACTGCAGTGTGTGTGTATTTTAGTATTTCGATATTTTATAACAACTGTGCTTTGCCTAACGGACTCCCGATATTCACTTTATCTGACAACTTATGCTCATCCCGCTGGACTTTTGATGATTGCCAAGCCGACGTTACATATGCTCTACACTAGACTTCGATGATTGAATTAGTGTTTACATGCTTTTGCTGTATTTAACAGCCCCAGCTTATTGAGGATTATGGGTCAGATGAAGACGAAGACTTGAGGGAGAATATTAATTTATTTATTCTCTTCAACTACTACATTGCTACTTGTCAATCTAGCTGCTTCCACAGAGTATTATATTAGTGAAGTAATACACACAGCTAACTTACATTGATGTGACATTGCTTTCACAACACAGCTAAGGTAAGTTACCTATTTAACTAACTACTATCTAAGTATCTATCACAAAGTAGTAGTTTTATTTACAGATACCTAACCTCAATTTCTGCATAGATATGTAAGTTGGTACATCATGACCATCTTATGATTTGATTATTTGGAATATTTGAACACAAGCATTCTATTTTCGTGAGAGTATGAGACACTAATACCATTTTGTAAAGTTTGAGCTTTCAGTATTTGATCACCACATTCTATGTAAATCAATAGGTTAGGTACAATATTAGTACACTTTACACGTACAGTTAGTACTATTAGGTACAATATGACCAAATTATTAGTAAGAATTTGAAAATGGTTCTGTCCATTTGTCTCGTTGTCACAATTTCACAGCCTACGACTCTATTGGTTTTAGAAACTAGACCAAAAACATACCTTGTTTAGTTTCTAGATCCATATAACTTGTCATAAGACAAGTAGTGTATATATATATATAAATATATACACTTATAAATTACAATTGTGAATATGTACGTAACAAATTTAATGTCATTATATTGCATGGATACTTTTTTATACCAAGTTCTCACAAGGCCAATTTTGTTATGATGAACAACACTTTTCTATAGATGACATCAACCAATCAAATAGTTAAATTCTATAACTTTTGTATAGCTCTATAATGCCAGCCTAAATGTTCTTCCGAGACAATTAATTCAGTAATGATACAAGTACTTTAACCAATACCGACTTCGTATTGGTTCCAATGTAGGTATTGATAATACAAGTACTTGGTATCGAAAGAAAAAGTATGACCCTAGCATTTGAACAACTAACTAAATTCACTTGAGCATGAACATGGTACAATATTTAAAATTATCCTTCTTATATATTATTAGTTACTTTTCTCTTGCAGTGTACTATGGCTCCGGTTAAATGTTACTATCATAATTGTAGTAATACAAATGCAACAAAGTCAGTGTTTTCATTTCCAGTAAATGACAAACCACGCTTGGATCTGTGGATAAAACATTCAGGTAAGCACTCTAGTACCAAATAGGTAACATTTTCTGAAAAAATAATATTCCAGCATATCAGTCAGACTTAGACCTCATTGAATCTATTGAACACACAGTGTATATTTACCATTAAATTCTACACAATTATTACATGGAGCACATTACCATGGGTGTTATTATAATATTTATTACAAGCGACCCGCCCCGGCTTCTCACAGGTAGAGCATAATATACTTAATTTTTTACTTTGACTTGTTGCGTCAAGAATGAATTAACATCTTCAGCCATCATTGTCATATTTCAACAAATTCACACAAAATCTTAACATATTATAAACCTAGACCTAGCTACAGAGCGGCAAGACCTTCTCATAGTGGGACACTGCAATTTGAACTATCTTCTTGCAGTTACTCAGTGTTAGGGGGAATGCACAATTCATTCCAAGCGGGACATCAGTGTAGGACTTACTGCCCCCACTTCATATGAGAAATTAGAATCACAAACCTAAACCTTCTTTATTCACTCTGTGTATTGGTGAAAATCCATTCAGTACTTTTGAATTGATTGCGAACAGACACAGACAAGGCAGGGGATTTTCTACGGACTTCCGAAAAGAAGGAGGTTCTCAATTAATTAGTATGTTTTTTTGTTTGTATGTTATGCGATTACTCTGTAAATTGTGAAATGATTCGAATGATTATTTTTTTAATCGGGTCTACCCCATTGTAATTTCATCGAGATTTGATAAGTATCTCCAGAGATAGAACTAAACGTCTCAAAGTTGCTACTGAAATTGACTTGCAGGGTATGGAAGTTGGTTGTTTTAGTTTTTAAAATATCTTAATTATGTTTTATAATATGTAGTGATACACACATCATAATAGGTTGAACTGTTGAACACACAGTTTATATATTTCCATTAAGTAATAAAATTCATACCATAAAGTCTTGAATATAATATATAGCACTAAACTAATAATGTTTTGCTTCAGATATAATATTGACATTTATCATTTTGATTCATCGTAATCAGCCTCTCCCAAGACACACCACTGAGCCTGATTCTTCGGCTCATTGGGAGGGATATGCCCTAATTGCCACGCTGGCCAGGCGGGTTGGCGATCGCAGGACATAGCTTTATTCTTGTACAGGTAACGCTGCTGCCCGTCACCCTGCCCATCACCGGCCTATAGTATTTAGCTATGCCATAATTTAAAATGGTTATACCGCCATTTGTCGGTCTCCAGAGCCTCGTATTTATTTTAATTACCGATTTTTAATTTTAATAATTGGCTATTCTATTATATCACTTCAATCACTTAAACTACAGTTAGAGACATGAATACTGCAAATGTTGTCATTGTTTGACTTCTATTTTTTTAACTAAATCGTTATAAATTGTAATTTGGTTCTATCGTTATTAGGGTTCCATACCGCAAAAGGAAAAAATCAACTTGTCAAACTAGGTTAAAGTAGAAACTTAACTTTGCAGACCGATCCCTAGACCGATGCCTAGACACTGATCCTGCACTAACCACAAATAATAAGTTTGTAATAGTAAATTTGCAATTTTTTTGGAGAATGTTATTTAATGTTAGTATGTTTTTAGGGTTCCATACCTCAAAAAGAAAAAGGAATCGTTATAGGATCACTTTGTTGTCCGGCTGTCTGCCTGTCAGTGATCATTTGCGTGTTGATAATTGAAAAAAAAAATTGAGCCTTGCGTATTGTAGTGGATTGACGATTAACTAAGTTAACTATTTGATTAACGGTGCCCGGCTATGCCCATAGGCAGTGATTCGTAAGGAAGGTTTAGGCGTATAACGTTAAGGTTTTGTGTAAATTCGTTGAAGATGTTAATTTCATACTATACTTTAAGGCGGACGCAGACATAGCCGCACCGCACGCGGCGCATTCGCCCCAGTCATCGCTTTTGTTCATCTGTTGTGTTCATGTTTGTCATGTTGACTGCGGCGCGGGTGGGCGTGCGAGGTTGCATAGAATTTCATGTAAAAAATTCAAAAGCGGCGACTGCGGCGCGTGCGCTGCGGCTTTAGTTTGCGTTCACCTTTATTAGCATTTTAGGGTTCCGAATCCAAGGGGTACCAACGGAACCCTATTACTGAGACTTAGCTGTCTGTCCGTCCGTCACTGGGCTGTATCTTCTTTACAGTAATAGATAGATCCCATCAAAAACATTACAAGTAAAAAGTTGCATGTCTCGCAACGCAGTTCTTATACAACAAAAAAAAATTTAAGATGTAATGTCAAACCAAGGAATTGAATAATAATAATATATAATTAATAATTTATTAAACCGACTTACTTTATTACATGTGTATAAGTGAACTAAAAATTGTTTTTAGGAAATGCAAATCTGGCATCCTTGACACACACAGAATTGAAACATCGTTTTTTATGTTTTTTTTTTTTTTTTTTTTTTTTTTTTTTATATAATATAGATCGGCAAACAGGCAAGCGGCCCACCTGATGGTAAGTGGTCACCGCCGCCTATTGACATCTGCAAAACCAGAGGTATTGCCGGTGTGTTGCCTACCCTTATTAGTGAGCACTCTCATTACTCTTCGTTTGAAGCTACCAAGGTTGAAGGTTTCAGGGAAAGTTTCAGGTGGGAGATCATTCCACATCTTACAGGTACGTGGGAAGAACAGTCGTGTGAAACGAGTAGTATGTGATGCCCACGTATCTATAATGTGCGGATGTGCTTTTTGACGGTGTCGGGAGTTCCGATGGTAGAAACGGGACGGAGGAATGATGTTAAAAAGCTCTTCAGAACATTCCCCGTGATAGTACCTATAGAAAAGGCTAAGAGAGCCAACGTCGCGACGAAGACTCAAAGGTTCCAATTTATCAGTTAGCTTGGGGTCGTCGACAAGTCTAATAGCTCTTCTCTGAAGGGAGTCAAGTGGTTGCAGTTGATATTTCGGTGCACCACTCCATAGATGAGAACAGTACTCAATGTGTGGCCGAACTTGCGCCTTATATAACAACAGACGTTGGCTCGGGGTGAAGTACTGTTTGGCTCTATTTAGTACACCGAGTTTTTTAGCAGTAAGTTTTGCTTTGCATTCCAAGTGACTCCCAAACTGGACCTCGTTAGATATGTCGACACCCAATATGCTAATTGACTTCGACAAGGTAAGGGGAATGTTCTGAAAAAGCGGGGCAACAGGAAATTGTGACTTTTTGGCCGAGAAAACGATAGCCTGTGTTTTAGTAGGGTTAAATTGTACTATGTTTCGTAAACCCCAGGCCGAAACATTTTCTAGGGAACGCTCCACCTTAGACACTAGCTCTGATCTCCTAGCATCGATGTCCGCCTTGGAGGCATTTGCTTGACCTGTGTAATGAGCATCACCCGTGCTGTCATCCGCATAGCAATGAATATTACTGATTTGCAATAGGTCATTGATATGCAAGATGAACAGCGTTGGGGATAGCACAGATCCCTGTGGAACTCCGGCGTTAATCGGCATGGTCTCAGAACAAGCACCATCAACGACGGCTTTTATGCTTCGACCATACAGAAAATTGCCAATCCACATACAAAGCCTCTCAGGAAGTCCGTAAGAAGGTAGCTTAGCAAGAAGGGCCTTATGCCATACCCGATCAAACGCTTTAGCGATATCCAAGCTGACAGCGAGAGTTTCACCTCTGCTTTCAACGGTCTCTCCCCAGCGATGTGTGAGGAAGGCTAGAAGATCACCAGCTGATCGTCCATGACGGAATCCGTCAGCTGGTGTTCCTCTAAGTATCCTAAGAGCTGTGAGTTTATGACCCGTTCCATAACCTTGGAAAGAAGTGAGGTTATCGCAATAGGTCTGTAGTTTGATGGGTCAGTTCGGTCTCCCTTTTTGGGGACTGGATGGACGTGGGCTACCTTCCAGCATGACGGTACGATGCTTTTTTCATATGATAATGAGAAAAGACGCGTGAGTATAGGTGTCAATTCAGGGGCACAAACTTTAAGCACGATTGCTGGGATGCCATCAGGCCCACTCGATTTTCGCACATCAAGAGATAACAGCTCCTTCCGTACTGCACGCTGCGATATGCGTAATTCACGCATAATATTTTTACAGTACGGAAGTAAAGAAGGAACTGCATCTCCATCGTCGAGAGTCGAGTTAGAGGCGAATAGAGAACCCAGCAAATCTGCCTTCTCCTTCGCACTGTGGGCCAGAGTGTCATCGGATTTACGTAAGGATGGAAACATGGATTGGCAAAAATTTCCCTCGGCAGCTTTAGCAAGCGACCAAAAAGCACGACTGCCAGACGGGTAGCTAATTAATTGATCGCCAATCCGACTTATATGGGAACATCTTGCCTTTGCTGCAGCTTTCTTTGCGCACCTGGAGGCATGATTGAATTTCTTTTTGTAGTCAGCAATATTAGGATCCTTAAGCCTGAGAGCCTCAGTCTAGTTTTTGTAGGCTGCTAGCTTTAGATTAGCCGCTACGGCGCAGGTCTTATCGAACCAGGGCCGACTCTTTCGACTTATGTGAAGATCATTTCAAAACGGAAGATGTTCTCAAGCATTCTGCAAGAGCTAGACTGTTTCACAAAGCTGTGCCTTTAATGTTACAATATGTTACATCAGAATGTAAGTAAAATGTATTTGATTGACTGATGTAGGTATGGTTGCCCAATTTGTAATTTTAGTAAAAGTGTCCCGCTCCAAACTTGTGCTCTTACGGTATGGATGTTTGCCCAGGATAGACCAATACGGATTCATGACTCCAATCTCATCGGGTTACCAAATCAGACCAGCTTGGCGGACTGGTTACCTCTAAGACAACTGACCCCTGCTACTTTAGATAAAAACAGCTACTATGGACAGCATAGAATAGAATATATTTATTGTGTATCCTGCCACAATAATCTTTAGATCTATATGTATGACATATCTGGCTCCAAGGTAAAGGAGTAAAGTATCTGTTTGATATTTTATATTCTGTATGTATTTTTTTTTATGGATGTTCATTGTTCATCGATATTTTCCCCAATTATGAACCGATTTAAAAAATATTTTTTGGTTTGAAACAGTATTCTCCCGAAGTAGTACTATTGTAATTTCGAGATCTGATAAGTATCTTCAGATATGGTCGATAAACGTCTCAAACTTGATAGTGAAACTGGCTCGCGTGGCATGGAAGTCGGTTGTTTTAGTTTTTAAACTATCCTTATTATATTTTCACTCTAATTATGAATCCCCAAATTAAAGCAAGACAAGACGGCTAGTTTTTACTCATGTCACACAAGAGGAGTTCTCATGTATACAGATGTGAAAAAGTATGTTCGATTAGAAGACAGACATACTTAGTTTATTGGAGTTTACTACTTAAGAATCAATTTCATATACATACAAGCACGGGGCACTAAAAATTATGGGTTGCTGCCACTAGAGCATACAATCCCGGGATACCAGTACCCCGAAACACCGGGATCCCGAAATACCGGGATACCGCATACATTTTGCGAGGCTAATCTTGGTCGAAAATTTTGAATCGTCCTATTAAAGTTATGTGTGAAACCTTGGGTTTAAAATTTCTATTTAATGATATCCTGAAGCAAAAAACATTCCGTTTTTACACGGTTTTCCCTTGTTTCGTATAACAATTTTAAATAAAATTCCTCTTTGTACATGACGATATCGTCAGAAAATCTTAGGTGTGAGAGGTAATCGTCGTTGTTATTTATGCCCTGTTCTTACTAGTTCAGTGTCTCGAACGTATTCTCTAGTAGCTAGAGCGTTTTCAGTTTGTATAAAATTAGTTAACATAAATGTCGAGCACACCTAATATTTGTGTTCTATATTATTATTTGAAATAAACATTCATTTAACATAAATTTGTTTTATATTAATAAGGTTTTCCTTAGACTAACTAGTTAACAGAGGCCGATTCGGTTCTGTTACTCGCCGGCCGATGCCGCGGCACGCTCCCTTCCCTCGCTCGGCTCGTGCATTGTGCTCAAAAGTAACCTAATCCTACGACCAATATGACTTTGCCCTCGAATTGGATGTGTAATATATGTATAAACCTTTTCTAACGAAACAAGCGTTTTTTTATTTTATTTTGTAGCATAACAGTCCAAGTAAAATTATATTTATACGAAACAAGGGCGTACCGTTTTTGCACAGTTTTATCGCATCAGTGTTTTAAATTAATTTAATTATCTTTTATATGTCCCTAGGTAACGAAATATCATCACCCGAGACTTTGAAAGTTAAAACCCCACAAAAGGTTTATAAAAGAAAATGTATAGATCTACCTATGCAGATAGATCTCTCACCATCCACATCTTTGATAGATGCGCCATTACACACACAGCATGTACGTAAACGTCGCAGGCTTTTTGAGGACAACGAAGATCGTCTTGAATTAAAGCGTTTGAAAAAAAAAGTGAAGATACTACAACAACGGAACAAACAGAAAAGTGCTAAGATACGCCGGCTGACTTTGAAAGGATATAAGCAGAAAAAAATGATTTTCCTTGAATCCCTTTCATTTTCAAGCAAGGGCGCTAAAACTATGGCTGCAATGCAACTGAGAAGTACAAAATCTAGACAGAAATGGACGAAAGCAGAAAAAGATCTTTGTCTGTCAATTTATTACGAATCACTTTCTGCTTACATCCACATGAGAAGACAAGGAATTATTATGGCGTCACCATCGACAATTAGAAGATGGCTAGGACAAACCAATTGTTTACCGGGTCTTCAAAAAGATGTGCTCCTGAACGTGGAAAAACATTTTAAAAATGCCACTATTCAGCAAAAAAGTTGTGTTTTAGCATTCGACGAAATGTCAATAATGACGTCTTTGGAATATTCGAAGAAATATGACCTCATAGAAGGCTTTCAAGATTATGGCAGAGGTGAAAGAATAGCATTGTTGGCCAAATATGTTTTGGTGTTTTTGGTCCGGGGCCTTTACAGTGGCTGGAAACTGCCTGTGGCATATTTCTTGTCAGCTGGCAATGTTACTGCTGACAAATTGTCATTTTTGATTAAAATTGTGTTAAACAAATTATTTGACGTCGGTCTTCTCCCAAAAGCGATTGTATCGGACCAAATTTCGACTAACCAAAAAGCATTAAAGGGTTTCGGAGTGTCAGCTGATTCGCCATTCTTTTTTTGCAATGGGAGAAAAATATTTGCATTTTTTGACATACCACATGCGCTAAAAAATATTAGAAACAATTTTATGACAAACGATTTAACGGACGGTGAAAAATTTTTTTCTTTTAGTGATGTATTAAAAACGTATGAAATAGACAAACAAAACAAAAGCAAATGCTTGCATAAGTTAACACCAGCTCATTTAAAGCCAAACAATTTTCAGACGATGAAAGTAAGCTTAGCAGCCCAAGTATTAAGTCGTTCAGTAGCGGTTGCCATAAGAACTGCTTTGGGCACAGGGGAGTTGCAAAGCCAAACAGCATTAGACACTGCAAATTTTATCGAAACAATAAATTACGCTTTTGATGCTCTAAATAGCAAAACACGTAAATCTAAAAATCCTTACAACAATGCACTTACAAAACACTCAAATCTGGCACGTCAGGCTTTAATAAAAGGGAAACATTTGCTAATAAAACTAAAGAAAATTTTTAAAAAGAAGGATGGCTCCACCGTTTTAAGAAGACCTCCAAGCTTCGATGGCTTTCTTCAATCGATAGAAGCTGTTATGCAAATTTTTGACGAAGAATCCTCAGACGGCATCAAATATATGTTCACAAATCGATTCAATCAAGACGTAATAGAAAACTTTTTCTCATTATTGCGGCTAAAAGCCGGATTTAACAAAAACCCAAGCGCCAGAGCGTTGCGTACGATTTTTCGGAGCCGGTTAGTCAACGCCCTTATGAAAACTCCAGAAACTAAAAACTGTATGGAAGACGACGCAAAGTTTATAGATATCAATGATCAAACTATACACGAGAATGCAAATAAAGAAAACGAAGTAACGTTGTCATCAAATGTCGCAGTCACAAGTGTCACAACACAGCAACCAAGCACGAGCTATGAAAAACAACCAGTTGTTGTACCCCAGTCCAATCCACTAAAAGTAACATTAGAAGAGTGCTCAATCGTATATTTTGCAGGTTATCTAGCAAAAAAATGTATCGATTCATACCAATGCCCGAATTGTAAGATCACATTAATAAAAAATGAAGAGCTCAATGACGAAAACCAACAATTAATAATGCACAAAATATATCCATCTGCAAACACTCCGAAACTGCTTGCTCCATCAAAAGGATTAGTTGATGTAGTCGGTGAATCTTTAAAAATATTTAAAGAAAATTTTGAAAACTCGATACACATTAAAAACTTGCGTCAAACAATGCTCAAATCCATAAATCCAAAATATAGAAAAAGGCAGTATTTGTAGTGACCATGAAGAGTATATAATTAGGCATCTTCTTCTCGTAAAAATTTACGATTATTGTAAGGCACAGAAAAAGAATGTATTGGAAAACAAAATGCATTCTAAACTAAGAATATTAAAAAACCTGTAAAAAATATACTACGTAATATATATTAGCTGTTTATTTTCGCCTTTACATTGTTAGGCTAGGCTAGTTCATCTATAAGATGACAGGGTATTCAGTCACAGAATGTTATCTTTATCAATGACCGTTATTCAGGTGACACATAGGTTGATTTTAAACCTAGGTACATCTCAACAAACAACTTTTACTATGATATGGGACTTACCCTGTTTTCGCGAAATAAATCACCTTTTTCTTTCGAATTTTATCTATTTTTTTTATCAACACTTACATGATGAGCTTCCAAGAAAATAATTTTATCCTGAGGTTCCCGTAACAAACACGTCATAATTCGGATTTCAATGTTCAACTTATCTACCTATGGTAAATATTATTTTGTATATATATAAATATATAAAAGTAAATCTCTATTCCCCTTGTTCACGCCATCACTTGTCTTGAGAAGGGGTGGACCGATTTGTCTAATTCTTTTTTGTTCAGGACAAGGATTTTATGACAGATGAGTTATAAATAAATTGAAGTATTTTATTAACGCCGGTGAAGATAATCAAAATCATAGATGCGGGGCACAGCTAGTTAAATTATATAAATCCGTTATATTAATTTTTAATCCTGAAAATCCCTATATCCTATAGGATATAGCCTAATCCATTGTACTGGCTATCCCTATACAACATTTTTGGTATAACAGTTCAGCCGTTTGACCGTGAAGAAGTCCCAAATAAATAAACAAATTGACGTTCGCATTTGTAATATTGGTGTTGATTATTTATTTTCTACATGTATTATTTATTTTCTACATGTATTAATACTACATATCCGTGTATATACAGAGCGTTAAAGTAAAATTGAATTGAGGCTGAACAATAAGAAATAAGGTTTAAAATATTATATTATATTATTATATATATAGATGAATATTATTTTATACAATAGATCATATTATTACACTATATTGACTTCAAATTGATTGTGATCGGTGGGGATCTACAGCATAGCTAAGCTTATAATAATATTTTCGAAGTAACTATGACCTAATCTGTGGTTTCACTGCAAATATTTTATTAATTTTGCGAGGCGTGTTTGTGAAATTCGTGATATTTTCTAGAGTTTTCATTTGAATTATATACTGTAAAGGACAATTTTAATCTATAATATGTGGCCAAGCTTATTAACGTAATTATTTGGATAAGGATTAATACTATACTTGAAAATAGCCTTGGAAGTTATGTAATATTTTTTAACAAAAATTTTAAGATTAAAATGGTTACTGTGAGTCAACCTTAAGAGATAGACATATGCTGTCGCGGACTTTTTTGTAGGTCTTATTAAGTTGTACAACTCTTGCATAGAAAATATTCTTCTATCTATTTTCAATTAAGCAGCGTTCGTAAGAAACGTGTTTTTTCGACCGTTTATTTGCCGACTTAGGTTGCAAATTAGGTCTCCACGAATGTACCTTTGATTTAAACGGGATAATATATAGCCAATTTTCATTCCGAAAGTCCATTCTATGTATTAGTGAAAGAATTTTTTAAATCGGTTCAGTAGTTTTTGAGCTTACTCATTACAAACATACAAAAATACAAATGTTCGCTCTTTATAATATTAGTATAGATATACCTAGCTACGCGTCGCGCACGGGCTATAGGCGCTTGAACACTGATCGCGCAATGTTCATCATCATCATAATCAGCCGATATCAGTTGTCCACTGCTTGACGCAACTGAGCCCGATCTTAGATTGTCTTGTTGTTGATCTTCTTGTTTCCAGTCAGCAATGTTAGGTTATGTTATTTATTTATGTAAAAAGGTGGTATAGAATAAATATATCTATGAAACATTCTTGAACTTTTATTTTTTCAGTATTCACAACAATTTTTGTCTTTAAATGTGTCATCTCATTGTTCTTTTTTTTTACAAACCTTGCACATTTGCAATGTAAGTACCTACCCGGGCACACGGGCGGCGTTGTCGTCCGACATCAAAGGCGTATCAAGTGTATGGATTGTGAAACTGGTTTTACATGGATTGGTAAAACTGCTTG